>OU015499.1:95233461-95330992 GCA_907164885.2 Dolomedes plantarius | reverse complement strand
TTGGACGGTGATGCGTCGTCTTATTTTACGTAGATTCACGGGCTCCCAAGATCGGTCTTGGATGTGAATTTTATATCTGAGGTACCCGTTCTAGGGGAGTCCCCCACAGTAGTAGCAAAGGAGTATGACATGTAAAAAGCGCATACGTGAAGACAAACTCACAGCGGATGGGAGGTAATACGATCACAGTTGCTTATAATACAGAATGATATTAAAAGAAGCAATATTTCCTCAAGATCACGAGGTCCTGTTCTTTCCAATTTGTTGAAGATTCCCTTTTGCAGGTCGTTGTAGAAATTACCTAAATCATTTTTTTTTATAAAGATTGAAAACAACGTTTTAGATCTTTACTTTTTCTATAAAATTCCACGTCAAATTTGAATTTATCGTAAGTGCTATCTAACTGAGAATGGTGAGCATTAGTTTTCACTAGAAAACGCGTTTGCAAATATTTGTAAACCAAAAAACTGTGCATCGGCCGGGAATCGAACCCGGGCCGCCCGCGTGGCAGGCGAGCATTCTACCACTGAACCACCGATGCGCACTTGATGCATTTCCGGTGCATTTCTAAAGGGGAAAATTTTGCCAATAATCTAACTAATTGGACGGTGAAGCGTCGTGTTATTTTACGTAGATTCACGGGCTCCCAAAGATCGGTCTTGGATGTGAATTTTATATCTGAGGTACCCGTTCTAGGGCAGTCCCCACAGTAGTAGCAAAGGAGTATGACATGTAAAAAGCGCATACGTGAAGACAAAACTCACAGCGTGATGGGAGGTAAATACGATCACAGTTGCTTATAATACAGAATGATATTGAAAGAAGCAATATTTACTCAAGATCACGAGGTCCTGTTCTTTCCAATTTGTTGAAGATTCCCTTTTACAGGTCGTTGTAGAAATTACATAAATCATTTTTTTATAAAGATTGAAAACAACGTTTTAGATAGGTAGTTTTTCTATAAAATTCCACGTCAAATTTGAATTTATCGTAAGTGCTATCTAACTGAGAATGGTGAGCATTAGTTTTCACTAGAAAACGCGTTTGCAAATATTTGTAAACCAAAAAACCGTGCATCGGCCGGGAATCGAACCCGGGCCGCCCGCGTGGCAGGCGAGCATTCTACCACTGAACCACCGATGCTGCGATATTGTGGAATTTCCGAAGGATTTGCCAGAAATATATTTAATAAATATAATCTAAATGTCAGGATAATCTGCTTATATCGTGTTATATATAATTAATGTGCTTATTCATCATTTTATAAATCGTGACAGCGACATGGATGTTTCATTGCAGTCTACATTTCGAGATCGACGTTACCTTCACTGTATATTTCTGCACTAATGAAGCAGCCAGGAACACTTCCGTGTGTAATAGAAAGCGGCATAGCACATCAATTTCGGTGAGATTTTAAATCTATTACTGAATTACAATTAACATTAATTAGAAAAAATGTGTATATGAAAGTTTGAGTGGAAAAAATTTTACTCAATCGATCATAATGTTGGGCATATTTTTTATAATATAATATCCGAACGATCTATTAGAAACATTTTTGTCTCAATCAAACAGATCTAATCGTCCAATATAAAACGTGTTCTCCAAAACTGAGTGCGATGAAATCAAACTTTAGATTGAAAATATCGATGACAATTTAGCAAAGTATAAAATATGCATCGGCCGGGAATCGAACCCGGGCCGCCCGCGTGGCAGGCGAGCATTCTACCACTGAACCACCGATGCGCACTTGACGCATTTCCGGCGCATTTCTAAAGGGGAAAATTTTGCCAATAATCTAACGAATTGGACGGTGAAGCGTCGTCTTATTTTACGTAGATTCACGGGCTCCCAAAGATCGGTCTTGGATGTGAATTTTATATCTGAGGTACCCGTTCTAGGGCAGTCCCCACAGTAGTAGAAAAGGAGTATGATATGTAAAAAGCGCATATGTGAAGACAAAACTCACAGCGTGATGGGAGGAAAATACGATCACAGTTGCTTATAATAATGAATGAGTAAAAGAAGCAATATTTCCTCAAGGTCACGAGGTCCTGTTCTTTCCAATTTGTTGAAGATTCCCTTTTACAGTTCGTTGCAGAAATTACCTAAATCATTTTTTTTATAAAGATTGAAAACAACGTTTTAGATCGGTACTTTTTCTATAAAATTCAACGTCAAATTTGAATTTATCGTAAGTGCTATCTAACTGAGAATAGTGAGCATTAGTTTTCACTAGAAAACGCGTTTGCAAATATTTGTAAACCAAAAAAACCGTGCATCGGCCGGGAATCGAACCCGGGCCGCCCGCGTGGCAGGCGAGCATTCTACCACTGAACCACCGATGCTGCGATATTGTGGAATTTCCGAAGAATTTGCCAGAAATATATTTAATAAATATAATCTAAATGTCAGGATAATCTGCTTATATCGTGTTATATATAAATTAATGTGCTTATTCATCATTTTATAAATCGTGACAGCGACATGGATGTTTCATTGCAGTCTACATTTCGAGATCGACGTTACCTTCACTGTATATTTCTGCACTAATGAAGCAGCCAGGAACACTTCCGTGTGTAATAGAAAGCGGCATAGCACATCAATTTCGGTGAGATTTTAAATCTATTACTGAATTACAATTAACATTAATTAGAAAAAATGTGTATATGAAAGTTTGAGTGGAAAAAATTTTACTCAATCGATCATAATGTTGGGCATATTTTTTATAATATAATATCCGAACGATCTATTAGAAACATTTTTGTCTCAATCAAACAGATCTAATCGTCCAATATAAAACGTGTTCTCCAAAACTGAGTGCGATGAAATCAAACTTTAGATTGAAAATATCGATGACAATTTAGCAAAGTATAAAATATGCATCGGCCGGGAATCGAACCCGGGCCGCCCGCGTGGCAGGCGAGCATTCTACCACTGAACCACCGATGCGCACTTGACGCATTTCCGGCGCATTTCTAAAGGGGAAAATTTTGCCAATAATCTAACGAATTGGACGGTGAAGCGTCGTCTTATTTTACGTAGATTCACGGGCTCCCAAAGATCGGTCTTGGATGTGAATTTTATATCTGAGGTACCCGTTCTAGGGCAGTCCCCACAGTAGTAGCAAAGGAGTATGACATGTAAAAAGCGCATATGTGAAGACAAAACTCACAGCGTGATGGGAGGAAAATACGATCACAGTTGCTTATAATACAGAATGAGTAAAAGAAGCAATATTTCCTCAAGGTCACGAGGTCCTGTTCTTTCCAATTTGTTGAAGATTCCCTTTTACAGGTCGTTGCAGAAATTACCTAAATCATTTTTTTTATAAAGATTGAAAACAACGTTTTAGATCGGTACTTTTTCTATAAAATTCCACGTCAAATTTGAATTTATCGTAAGTGCTATCTAACTGAGAATAGTGAGCATTAGTTTTCACTAGAAAACGCGTTTGCAAATATTTGTAAACCAGAAAACCGTGCATCGGCCGGGAATCGAACCCGGGCCGCCCGCGTGGCAGGCGAGCATTCTACCACTGAACCACCGATGCTGCGATATTGTGGAATTTCCGAAGGATTTGCCAGAAATATATTTAATAAATATAATCTAAATGTCAGGATAATCTGCTTATATCGTGTTATATATAAATTAATGTGCTTATTCATCATTTTATAAATCGTGACAGCGACATGGATGTTTCATTGCAGTCTACATTTCGAGATCGACGTTACCTTCACTGTATATTTCTGCACTAATGAAGCAGCCAGGAACACTTCCGTGTGTAATAGAAAGCGGCATAGCACATCAATTTCGGTGAGATTTTAAATCTATTACTGAATTACAATTAACATTAATTAGAAAAAATGTGTATATGAAAGTTTGAGTGGAAAAAATTTTACTCAATCGATCATAATGTTGGGCATATTTTTTATAATATAATATCCGAACGATCTATTAGAAACATTTTTGTCTCAATCAAACAGATCTAATCGTCCAATATAAAACGTGTTCTCCAAAACTGAGTGCGATGAAATCAAACTTTAGATTGAAAATATCGATGACAATTTAGCAAAGTATAAAATATGCATCGGCCGGGAATCGAACCCGGGCCGCCCGCGTGGCAGGCGAGCATTCTACCACTGAACCACCGATGCGCACTTGACGCATTTCCGGCGCATTTCTAAAGGGGAAAATTTTGCCAATAATCTAACGAATTGGACGGTGAAGCGTCGTCTTATTTTACGTAGATTCACGGGCTCCCAAAGATCGGTCTTGGATGTGAATTTTATATCTGAGGTACCCGTTCTAGGGCAGTCCCCACAGTAGTAGAAAAGGAGTATGACATGTAAAAAGCGCATATGTGAAGACAAAACTCACAGCGTGATGGGAGGAAAATACGATCACACTTGCTTATAATACAGAATGAGTAAAAGAAGCAATATTTCCTCAAGGTCACGAGGTGCTGTTCTTTCCAATTTGTTGAAGATTCCCTTTTACAGGTCGTTGCAGAAATTACCTAAATCATTTTTTTTATAAAGATTGAAAACAACGTTTTAGATCGGTACTTTTTCTATAAAATTCCATGTCAAATTTGAATTTATCGTAAGTGCTATCTAACTGAGAATGGTGAGCATTAGTTTTCACTAGAAAACGCGTTTACAAATATTTGTAAACCAAAAAACCGTGCATCGGCCGGGAATCGAACCCGGGCCTCCCAAGTGGCAAGGGAGCATTCTACCACTGAACCACCGATGCGCACTTGACGCATTTCCGGCGCAATTCTATAGGGGAAAATTTTGAGAGTAATCTAACGAATTGGACGGTGAAGCGTCGTCTTATTTTACGTAGATTCACGGGCTCCCAAAGATCGGTCTTGGATGTGAATTTTATATCTGAGGTACCCGTTCTAGGGCAGTCCCCACAGTAGTAGCAAAGGAGTAAGACATGTAAAAAGCGCATACGTGAAGACAAAACTCACAGCGTGATGGGAGGTAAATACGATCACAGTTGCTTATAATACAGAATGATATTAAAAGAAGCAATATTTCCTCAAGATCACGAGGTCCTGTTCTTTCCAATTTGTTGAAGATTCCCTTTTACAGGTCGTTGCAGAAATTACCTAAATCATTTTTTTTATAAAGATTGAAAACAACGTTTTAGATCGGTACTTTTTCTATAAAATTCCACGTCAAATTTGAATTTATCGTAAGTGCTATCTAACTGAGAATGGTGAGCATTAGTTTTCACTAGAAAACGCGTTTGCAAATATTTGTAAACCAAAAAACCGTTCATCGGCCGGGAATCGAACCCGGGCCGCCTGCGTGGCAGGCGAGCATTCTACCACTGAACCACCGATGCTGCGATATTGTGGAATTTCCGAAGAATTTGCCAGAAATATATTTAATAAATATAATCTAAATGTCAGGATAATCTGCTTATATCGTGTTATATATAATTTAATGTGCTTATTCATCATTCTATAAATCGTGACAGCGACATGGATGTTTCATTGCAGTCTACATTTCGAGATCGACGTTACCTTCACTGTATATTTCTGCACTAATGAAGCAGCCAGGAACACTTCCGTGTGTAATAGAAAGCGGCATAGCAGATCAATTTCGGTGAGATTTTAAATCTATTACTGTATTAAAATTAACATTAATTAGAAAAAATGTGTATATGAAAGTTTGAGTGGAAAAAATTTTACTCAATCGATCATAATGTTGGGCATATTTTTTATAATATAATATCCGAACGATCTATTAGAAACATTTTTGTCTCAATCAAACAGATCTAATCGTCCAATATAAAACGTGTTCTCCAAAACTGAGTGCGATGAAATCAAACTTTAGATTGAAAATATCGATGACAATTTAGCAAAGTATAAAATATGCATCGGCCGGGAATCGAACCCGGGCCGCCCGCGTGGCAGGCGAGCATTCTACCACTGAACCACCGATGCGCACTTGACGCATTTCCGGCGCATTTCTATAGGGGAAAATTTTGCCAATAATCTAACGAATAGGACGGTGATGCGTCGTCTTATTTTACGTAGATTCACGGGCTCCCAAAGATCGGTCTTGGATGTGAATTTTATATCTGAGGTACCCGTTCTAGGGGAGTCCCCACAGTAGTAGCAAAGGAGTATGACATGTAAAAAGCGCATACGTGAAGACAAAACTCACAGCGTGATGGGAGGTAAATACGATCACAGTTGCTTATAATACAGAATGATATTAAAAGAAGCAATATTTCCTCAAGATCACGAGGTCCTGTTCTTTCCAATTTGTTGAAGATTCCCTTTTGCAGGTCGTTGTAGAAATTACCTAAATCATTTTTTTTATAAAGATTGAAAACAACGTTTTAGATCGGTACTTTTTCTATAAAATTCCACGTCAAATTTGAATTTATCGTAAGTGCTATCTAACTGAGAATGGTGAGCATTAGTTTTCACTAGAAAACGCGTTTGCAAATATTTGTAAACCAAAAAACTGTGCATCGGCCGGGAATCGAACCCGGGCCGCCCGCGTGGCAGGCGAGCATTCTACCACTGAACCACCGATGCGCACTTGATGCATTTCCGGTGCATTTCTAAAGGGGAAAATTTTGCCAATAATCTAACTAATTGGACGGTGAAGCGTCGTCTTATTTTACGTAGATTCACGGGCTCCCAAAGATCGGTCTTGGATGTGAATTTTATATCTGAGGTACCCGTTCTAGGGCAGTCCCCACAGTAGTAGCAAAGGAGTATGACATGTAAAAAGCGCATACGTGAAGACAAAACTCACAGCGTGATGGGAGGTAAATACGATCACAGTTGCTTATAATACAGAATGATATTAAAAGAAGCAATATTTACTCAAGATCACGAGGTCCTGTTCTTTCCAATTTGTTGAAGATTCTATTTTGCAGGTCGTTGTAGAAATTACATAAATCATTTTTTTATAAAGATTGAAAACAACGTTTTAGATAGGTAGTTTTTCTATAAAATTCCACGTCAAATTTGAATTTATCGTAAGTGCTATCTAACTGAGAATGGTGAGCATTAGTTTTCACTAGAAAACGCGTTTGCAAATATTTGTAAACCAAAAAACCGTGCATCGGCCGGGAATCGAACCCGGGCCGCCCGCGTGGCAGGCGAGCATTCTACCACTGAACCACCGATGCTGCGATATTGTGGAATTTCCGAAGAATTTGCCAGAAATATATTTAATAAATATAATCTAAATGTCAGGATAATCTGCTTATATCGTGTTATATATAATTTAATGTGCTTATTCATCATTCTATAAATCGTGACAGCGACATGGATGTTTCATTGCAGTCTACATTTCGAGATCGACGTTACCTTAACTGTATATTTCTGCACTAATGAAGCAGCCAGGAACACTTCCGTGTGTAATAGAAAGCGGCATAGCAGATCAATTTCGGTGAGATTTTAAATCTATTACTGTATTAAAATTAACATTAATTAGAAAAAATGTGTATATGAAAGTTTGAGTGGAAAAAATTTTACTCAATCGATCATAATGTTTGGCATATTTTTTATAATATAATATCCGAACGATCTATTAGAAACATTTTTGTCTCAATCAAACAGATCTAATCGTCCAATATAAAACGTGTTCTCCAAAACTGAGTGCGATGAAATCAAACTTTAGATTGAAAATATCGATGACAAATTAGCAAAGTATAAAATATGCATCGGCCGGGAATCGAACCCGGGCCGCCCGCGTGGCAGGCGAGCATCTACCACTGAACCACCGATGCGCACTTGACGCATTTCCGGCGCATTTCTAAAGGGGAAAATTTTGCCAATAATCTAACGAATTGGACGGTGAAGCGTCGTCTTATTTTACGTAGATTCACGGGCTCCCAAAGATCGGTCTTGGATGTGAATTTTATATCTGAGGTACCCGTTCTAGGGCAGTCCCCACAGTAGTAGCAAAGGAGTATGACATGTAAAAAGCGCATATGTGAAGACAAAACTCACAGCGTGATGGGAGGAAAATACGATCACAGTTGCTTATAATAATGAATGAGTAAAAGAAGCAATATTTCCTCAAGGTCACGAGGTCCTGTTCTTTCCAATTTGTTGAAGATTCCCTTTTACAGGTCGTTGCAGAAATTACCTAAATCATTTTTTTTATAAAGATTGAAAACAACGTTTTAGATCGGTACTTTTTCTATAAAATTCCACGTCAAATTTGAATTTATCGTAAGTGCTATCTAACTGAGAATGGTGAGCATTAGTTTTCACTAGAAAACGCGTTTGCAAATATTTGTAAACCAAAAAACCGTGCATCGGCCGGGAATCGAACCCGGGCCGCCCGCGTGGCAGGCGAGCATTCTACCACTGAACCACCGATGCTGCGATATTGTGGAATTTCCGAAGAATTTGCCAGAAATATATTTAATAAATATAATCTAAATGTCAGGATAATCTGCTTATATCGTGTTATATATAATTTAATGTGCTTATTCATCATTCTATAAATCGTGACAGCGACATGGATGTTTCATTGCAGTCTACATTTCGAGATCGACGTTACCTTAACTGTATATTTCTGCACTAATGAAGCAGCCAGGAACACTTCCGTGTGTAATAGAAAGCGGCATAGCAGATCAATTTCGGTGAGATTTTAAATCTATTACTGTATTAAAATTAACATTAATTAGAAAAAATGTGTATATGAAAGTTTGAGTGGAAAAAATTTTACTCAATCGATCATAATGTTGGGCATATTTTTTATAATATAATATCCGAGCGATCTATTAGAAACATTTTTGTCTCAATCAAACAGACCTAATCGTCCAATATAAAACGTGTTCTCCAAAACTGAGTGCGATGAAATCAAACTTTAGATTGAAAATATCGATCACAATTTAGCAAAGTATAAAATATGCATCGGCCGGGAATCGAACCCGGGCCGCCCGCGTGGCAGGCGAGCATTCTACCACTGAACCACCGATGCGCACTTGACGCATTTCCGGCGCATTTCTAAAGGGGAAAATTTTGCCAATAATCTAACGAATTGGACGGTGAAGCGTCGTCTTATTTTACGTAGATTCACGGGCTCCCAAAGATCGGTCTTGGATGTGAATTTTATATCTGAGGTACCCGTTCTAGGGCAGTCCCCACAGTAGTAGCAAAGGAGTATGACATGTAAAAAGCGCATATGTGAAGACAAAACTCACAGCGTGATGGGAGGTAAATACG
Organism: Dolomedes plantarius; assembly: GCA_907164885.2. NCBI lineage: Eukaryota > Metazoa > Arthropoda > Arachnida > Araneae > Dolomedidae > Dolomedes > Dolomedes plantarius. The sequence goes on along the minus strand of OU015499.1, from coordinate 95,321,769 downwards.
ATCACAGTTGCTTATAATACAGAATGATATTAAAAGAAGCAATATTTACTCAAGATCACGAGGTCCTGTTCTTTCCAATTTGTTGAAGATTCTATTTTGCAGGTCGTTGTAGAAATTACATAAATCATTTTTTTTATAAAGATTGAAAACAACGTTTTAGATAGGTAGTTTTTCTATAAAATTCCACGTCAAATTTGAATTTATCGTAAGTGCTATCTAACTGAGAATGGTGAGCATTAGTTTTCACTAGAAAACGCGTTTGCAAATATTTGTAAACCAAAAAACCGTGCATCGGCCGGGAATCGAACCCGGGCCGCCCGCGTGGCAGGCGAGCATTCTACCACTGAACCACCGATGCTGCGATATTGTGGAATTTCCGAAGAATTTGCCAGAAATATATTTAATAAATATAATCTAAATGTCAGGATAATCTGCTTATATCGTGTTATATATAATTTAATGTGCTTATTCATCATTCTATAAATCGTGACAGCGACATGGATGTTTCATTGCAGTCTACATTTCGAGATCGACGTTACCTTAACTGTATATTTCTGCACTAATGAAGCAGCCAGGAACACTTCCGTGTGTAATAGAAAGCGGCATAGCAGATCAATTTCGGTGAGATTTTAAATCTATTACTGTATTAAAATTAACATTAATTAGAAAAAATGTGTATATGAAAGTTTGAGTGGAAAAAATTTTACTCAATCGATCATAATGTTGGGCATATTTTTTATAATATAATATCCGAACGATCTATTAGAAACATTTTTGTCTCAATCAAACAGATCTAATCGTCCAATATAAAACGTGTTCTCCAAAACTGAGTGCGATGAAATCAAACTTTAGATTGAAAATATCGATGACAATTTAGCAAAGTATAAAATATGCATCGGCCGGGAATCGAACCCGGGCCGCCCGCGTGGCAGGCGAGCATTCTACCACTGAACCACCGATGCGCACTTGACGCATTTCCGGCGCATTTCTAAAGGGGAAAATTTTGCCAATAATCTAACGAATTGGACGGTGAAGCGTCGTCTTATTTTACGTAGATTCACGGGCTCCCAAAGATCGGTCTTGGATGTGAATTTTATATCTGAGGTACCCGTTCTAGGGCAGTCCCCACAGTAGTAGCAAAGGAGTATGACATGTAAAAAGCGCATACGTGAAGACAAAACTCACAGCGTGATGGGAGGTAAATACGATCACAGTTGCTTATAATACAGAATGATATTAAAAGAAGCAATATTTCCTCAAGATCACGAGGTCCTGTTCTTTCCAATTTGTTGAAGATTCCTATTTTGCAGGTCGTTGTAGAAATTACATAAATCATTTTTTTTATAAAGATTGAAAACAACGTTTTAGATAGGTAGTTTTTCTATAAAATTCCACGTCAAATTTGAATTTATCGTAAGTGCTATCTAACTGAGAATGGTGAGCATTCGTTTTCACTAGAAAACGCGTTTGCAAATATTTGTAAACCAAAAAACCGTGCATCGGCCGGGAATCGAACCCGGGCCGCCCGCGTGGCAGGCGAGCATTCTACCACTGAACCACCGATGCTGCGATATTGTGGAATTTCCGAAGAATTTGCCAGAAATATATTTAATAAATATAATCTAAATGTCAGGATAATCTGCTTATATCGTGTTATATATAATTTAATGTGCTTATTCATCATTTTATAAATCGTGACAGCGACATGGATGTTTCATTGCAGTCTACATTTCGAGATCGACGTTACCTTCACTGTATATTTCTGCACTAATGAAGCAGCCAGGAACACTTCCGTGTGTAATAGAAAGCGGCATAGCAGATCAATTTCGGTGAGATTTTAAATCTATTACTGAATTACAATTAACATTAATTAGAAAAAATGTGTATATAAAAGTTTGAGTGGAAAAAATTTTACTCAATCGATCATAATGTTGGGCATATTTTTTATAATATAATATCCGAGCGATCTATTAGAAACATTTTTGTCTCAATCAAACAGACCTAATCGTCCAATATAAAACGTGTTCTCCAAAACTGAGTGCGATGAAATCAAACTTTAGATTGAAAATATCGATCACAATTTAGCAAAGTATAAAATATGCATCGGCCGGGAATCGAACCCGGGCCGCCCGCGTGGCAGGCGAGCATTCTACCACTGAACCACCGATGCGCACTTGACGCATTTCCGGCGCATTTCTATAGGGGAAAATTTTGCCAATAATCTAACGAATTGGACGGTGAAGCGTCGTCTTATTTTACGTAGATTCACGGGCTCCCAAAGATCGGTCTTGGATGTGAATTTTATATCTGAGGTACCCGTTCTAGGGCAGTCCCCACAGTAGTAGCAAAGGAGTATGACATGTAAAAAGCGCATACGTGAAGACAAAACTCACAGCGTGATGGGAGGTAAATACGATCACAGTTGCTTATAATACAGAATGATATTAAAAGAAGCAATATTTCCTCAAGATCACGAGGTCCTGTTCTTTCCAATTTGTTGAAGATTCTATTTTGCAGGTCGTTGTAGAAATTACATAAATCATTTTTTTTATAAAGATTGAAAACAACGTTTTAGATAGGTAGTTTTTCTATAAAATTCCACGTCAAATTTGAATTTATCGTAAGTGCTATCTAACTGAGAATGGTGAGCATTAGTTTTCACTAGAAAACGCGTTTGCAAATATTTGTAAACCAAAAAACCGTGCATCGGCCGGGAATCGAACCCGGGCCGCCCGCGTGGCAGGCGAGCATTCTACCACTGAACCACCGATGCTGCGATATTGTGGAATTTCCGAAGAATTTGCCAGAAATATATTTAATAAATATAATCTAAATGTCAGGATAATCTGCTTATATCGTGTTATATATAATTTAATGTGCTTATTCATCATTCTATAAATCGTGACAGCGACATGGATGTTTCATTGCAGTCTACATTTCGAGATCGACGTTACCTTAACTGTATATTTCTGCACTAATGAAGCAGCCAGGAACACTTCCGTGTGTAATAGAAAGCGGCATAGCAGATCAATTTCGGTGAGATTTTAAATCTATTACTGTATTAAAATTAACATTAATTAGAAAAAATGTGTATATGAAAGTTTGAGTGGAAAAAATTTTACTCAATCGATCATAATGTTGGGCATATTTTTTATAATATAATATCCGAACGATCTATTAGAAACATTTTTGTCTCAATCAAACAGATCTAATCGTCCAATATAAAACGTGTTCTCCAAAACTGAGTGCGATGAAATCAAACTTTAGATTGAAAATATCGATCACAATTTAGCAAAGTATAAAATATGCATCGGCCGGGAATCGAACCCGGGCCGCCCGCGTGGCAGGCGAGCATTCTACCACTGAACCACCGATGCGCACTTGACGCATTTCCGGCGCATTTCTATAGGGGAAAATTTTGCCAATAATCTAACGAATTGGACGGTGAAGCGTCGTCTTATTTTACGTAGATTCACGGGCTCCCAAAGATCGGTCTTGGATGTGAATTTTATATCTGAGGTACCCGTTCTAGGGCAGTCCCCACAGTAGTAGCAAAGGAGTATGACATGTAAAAAGCGCATATGTGAAGACAAAACTCACAGCGTGATGGGAGGTAAATACGATCACAGTTGCTTATAATACAGAATGATATTAAAAGAAGCAATATTTCCTCAAGATCACGAGGTCCTGTTCTTTCCAATTTGTTGAAGATTCTATTTTGCAGGTCGTTGTAGAAATTACATAAATCATTTTTTTTATAAAGATTGAAAACAACGTTTTAGATAGGTAGTTTTTCTATAAAATTCCACGTCAAATTTGAATTTATCGTAAGTGCTATCTAACTGAGAATGGTGAGCATTAGTTTTCACTAGAAAACGCGTTTGCAAATATTTGTAAACCAAAAAACCGTGCATCGGCCGGGAATCGAACCCGGGCCGCCCGCGTGGCAGGCGAGCATTCTACCACTGAACCACCGATGCTGCGATATTGTGGAATTTCCGAAGAATTTGCCAGAAATATATTTAATAAATATAATCTAAATGTCAGGATAATCTGCTTATATCGTGTTATATATAATTTAATGTGCTTATTCATCATTCTATAAATCGTGACAGCGACATGGATGTTTCATTGCAGTCTACATTTCGAGATCGACGTTACCTTCACTGTATATTTCTGCACTAATGAAGCAGCCAGGAACACTTCCGTGTGTAATAGAAAGCGGCATAGCAGATCAATTTCGGTGAGATTTTAAATCTATTACTGAATTAAAATTAACATTAATTAGAAAAAATGTGTATATGAAAGTTTGAGTGGAAAAAATTTTACTCAATCGATCATAATGTTGGGCATATTTTTTATAATATAATATCCGAACGATCTATTAGAAACATTTTTGTCTCAATCAAACAGATCTAATCGTCCAATATAAAACGTGTTCTCCAAAACTGAGTGCGATGAAATCAAACTTTAGATTGAAAATATCGATGACAATTTAGCAAAGTATAAAATATGCATCGGCCGGGAATCGAACCCGGGCCGCCCGCGTGGCAGGCGAGCATTCTACCACTGAACCACCGATGCGCACTTGACGCATTTCCGACGCATTTCTAAAGGGGAAAATTTTGCCAATAATCTAACTAATTGGACGGTGAAGCGGCGTCTTATTTTACGTAGATTCACGGGCTCCCAAAGATCGGTCTTGGATGTGAATTTTAAATCTGAGGTACCCGTTCTAGGGCAGTCCCCACAGTAGTAGCAAAGGAGTATGACATGTAAAAGCGCATATGTGAAGACAAAACTCACAGCGTGATGGGAGGTAAATACGATCACAGTTGCTTATAATACAGAATGATAGTAAAAGAAGCAATATTTCCTCAAGGTCACGAGGTCCTGTTCTTTCCAATTTGTTGAAGATTCCCTTTTGCAGGTCGTTGTAGAAATTACCTAAATCATTTTTTTTTATAAAGATTGAAAACAACGTTTTAGATCGGTACTTTTTCTATAAAATTCCACGTCAAATTTGAATTTATCGTAAGTGCTATCTAACTGAGAATGGTGAGCATTAGTTTTCACTAGAAAACGCGTTTGCAAATATTTGTAAACCAAAAAACCGTGCATCGGCCGGGAATCGAACCCGGGCCGCCCGCGTGGCAGGCGAGCATTCTACCACTGAACCACCGATGCTGCGATATTGTGGAATTTCCGAAGAATTTGCCAGAAATATATTTAATAAATATAATCTAAATGTCAGGATAATCTGCTTATATCGTGTTATATATAATTTAATGTGCTTATTCATCATTCTATAAATCGTGACAGCGACATGGATGTTTCATTGCTGTCTACATTTCGAGATCGACATTACCTTCACTGTAAATTTCTGCACTAATGAAGCAGCCAGGAACACTTCCGTGTGTAATAGAAAGCGGCATAGCAGATCAATTTCGGTGAGATTTTAAATCTATTACAGAATTAAAATTAACATTAATTAGAAAAAATGTGTATATAAAGTTTGAGTGGAAAAAATTTTACTCAATCGATCATAATGTTGGGCATATTTTTTATAATATAATATCCGAACGATCTATTAGAAACATTTTTGTCTCAATTAAACAGATCTAATCGTCCAATATAAAACGTATTCTCCAAAACTGAGTGCGATGAAATCAAACTTTAGATTGAAAATATCGATCACAATTTAGCAAAGTATAAAATATGCATCGGCCGGGAATCGAACCCGGGCCGCCCGCGTGGCAGGCGAGCATTCTACCACTGAACCACCGATGCGCACTTGACGCATTTCCGACGCATTTCTAAAGGGGAAAATTTTGCCAATAATCTAACTAATTGGACGGTGAAGGGGCATTTTATTTTACGTAGTTTCACGGGCTCCAAAAGATTGGTCTTGGATGTGAATTTTAAATCTCAGGTTCCCGTTCTAGGGCAGTCCCCACAGTAGTAGCAAAGGAGTATGACATGTAAAAAGCGCATATGTGAAGACAAAACTCACAGCGTGATGGGAGGTAAATACGATCACAGTTGCTTATAATACAGAATGATAGTAAAAGAAGCAATATTTCCTCAAGATCACGAGGTCCTGTTCTTTCCAATTTGTTCAAGATTCCCTTTTGCAGGTCGTTGTAGAAATTACCTAAATCATTTTTTTTATAAAGATTGAAAACAACGTTTTAGATCGGTACTTTTTCTATAAAATTCCACGTCAAATTTGAATTTATCGTAAGTGCTATCTAACTGAGAATGGTGAGCATTAGTTTTCACTAGAAAACGCGTTTGCAAATATTTGTAAACCAAAAAACCGTGCATCGGCCGGGAATCGAACCCGGGCCGCCCGCGTGGCAGGCGAGCATTCTACCACTGAACCACCGATGCTGCGATATTGTGGAATTTCCGAAGAATTTGCCAGAAATATATTTAATAACTATAATCTAAATGTCAGGATAATCTGCTTATATCGTGTTATATATAATTTAATGTGCTTATTCATCATTCTATAAATCGTGACAGCGACATGGATGTTTCACTGAAGTCTACATTTCGAGATCGACGTTACCTTCACTGTATATTTCTGCACTAATGAAGCAGCCAGGAACACTTCCGTGTGTAATAGAAAGCGGCATAGCAGATCAATTTCGGTGAGATTTGAAATCTATTACTGAATTAAAATTAACATTAATTAGAAAAAATGTGTATATAAAGTTTGAGTGGAAAAACTTTACTCAATCGATCATAATGTTGGGCATATTTTTTCTAATATAATATCCGAACGATCTATTAGAAACATTTTTGTCTCAATTAAACAGATCTAATCGTCCAATATAAAACGTATTCTCCAAAACTGAGTGCGATGAAATCAAACTTTAGATTGAAAATATCGATCACAATTTAGCAAAGTATAAAATATGCATCGGCCGGGAATCGAACCCGGGCCGCCCGCGTGGCAGGCGAGCATTCTACCACTGAACCACCGATGCGCACTTGACGCATTTCCGACGCATTTCTAAAGGGGAAAATTTTGCCAATAATCTAACTAATACGACGGTGAAGCGGCGTTTTATTTTACGTAGTTTCACGGGCTCCAAAAGATCGGTCTTGGATGTGAATTTTAAATTTCAGGTTCCCGTTCTAGGGCAGTCCCCACAGTAGCAAAGGAGTATGACATGTAAAAAGCGCATATGTGAAGACAAAACTCACAGCGTGATGGGAGGAAAATACGATCACAGTTGCTTATAATACAGAATGATATAAAAGAAGCAATATTTCCTCAAGGTCACGAGGTCCTGTTCTTTCCAATTTGTTCAAGATTCCCTTTTGCAGGTCGTTGTAGAAATTACCTAAATCATTTTTTTTATAAAGATTGAAAACAACGTTTTAGATCGGTACTTTTTCTATAAAATTCCACGTCAAATTTGAATTTATCGTAAGTGCTATCTAACTGAGAATGGTGAGCATTAGTTTTCACTAGAAAACGCGTTTGCAAATATTTGTAAACCAAAAAACCGTGCATCGGCCGGGAATCGAACCCGGGCCTCCCGCGTGGCAGGCGAGCATTCTACCACTGAACCACCGATGCTGCGATATTGTGGAATTTCCGAAGAATTTGCCAGAAATATATTTAATAAATATAATCTAAATGTCAGGATAATCTGCTTATATCGTGTTATATATAATTTAATGTGCTTATTCATCATTCTATAAATCGTGACAGCGACATGGATGTTTCACTGAAGTCTACATTTCGAGATCGACGTTACCTTCACTGTATATTTCTGCACTAATGAAGCAGCCAGGAACACTTCCGTGTGTAATAGAAAGCGGCATAGCAGATCAATTTCGGTGAGATTTTAAATCTATTACTGAATTAAAATTAACATTAATTAGAAAAAATGTGTATATAAAAGTTTGAGTGGAAAAAAGTTTACTCAATCGATCATAATGTTGGGGATATTTTTTCTAATATAATATCCGAACGATCTATTAGAAACATTTTTGTCTCAATTAAACAGATCTAATCGTCCAATATATAACGTATTCTCCAAAACTGAGTGCGATGAAATCAAACTTTAGATTAAAAATATCGATCACAATTTAGCAAAGTATAAAATATGCATCGGCCGGGAATCGAACCCGGGCCGCCCGCGTGGCAGGCGAGCATTCTACCACTGAACCACCGATGCGCACTTGACGCATTTCCGACGCATTTCTGAAGGGGAAAATTTTGCCAATAATCTAACTAATACGACGGTGAAGCGGCGTTTTATTTTACGTAGTTTCACGGACTCCAAAAGATCGGTCTTGGATGTGAATTTTAAATTTCAGGTTCCCGTTCTAGGACATTCCCCACAGTAGTAGCAAAGGAGTATGACATGTAAAAAGCGCATATGTGAAGACAAAACTCACAGCGTGATGATAGGTAAATACGATCACAGTTGCTTATAATACAGAATGATAGTAAAAGAAGCAATATTTCCTCCAGGTCACGAGGTCCTGTTCTTTCCAATTTGTTCAAGATTCCCTTTTGCAGGTCGTTGTAGAAATTACCTAAATCATTTTTTTATAAAGATTGAAAACAACGTTTTAGATCGGTAGTTTTCTATAAAATTCCACGTCAAATTTGAATTTATCGTAAGTGCTATCTAACTGAGAATGGTGAGCATTAGTTTTCACTAGAAAACGTGTTTGCAAATATTTGTAAACCAAAAAAAGTGCATCGACCGGTAATCGAACCCGGGCCGCCCGCGTGGCAGGCGAGCATTCTACCACTGAACAACCGATGCTGCGATATTGTGGAATTAAAGAAGGATTTGCCAGAAATATATTCAATAACTATAATCTAAATGTCAGGATAATCTGCTTATATCGTATTATATATAATTTAATGTGCTTATTCATCATTCTATCAATCGCGACAGCGACATGGATGTTTCTTTGCAGTCTACATTTCGAGATAGACGTTACCTTCACTGTAAATTTCTGCACTAATGAAGCAGCCAGGAACACTTCCGTGTGTAATAGAAAGCGGCATAGCAGATCAATTTCGGTGAGATTTTAAATCTCTTACTGAATTAAAATTAACATTAATTAGAAGAAATGTGTATATAAAAGTTTGAGTGGAAAAAATTTTACTCAATCGATCATAATGTTGGGCATATTTTTTATAATATAATATCCGAACGATCTATTAGAAACATTTTTGTCTCAATTAAACAGATCTAATCGTCCAATATAAAACGTATTCTCCAAAACTGAGTGCGATGAAATCAAACTTTAGACTGAAAATATCGATCACAATTTAGCAAAGTATAAAATATGCATCGGCCGGGAATCGAACCCGGGCCGCCCGCGTGGCAGGCGAGCATTCTACCACTGAACCACCGATGCGCACTTGACGCATTTCCGACGCATTTCTAAAGGGGAAAATTTTGCCAATAATGTAACTAATACGACGGTGAAGCGGCGTTTTATTTTACGTAGTTTCACGGGCTCCAAAAGATCGGTCTTGGATGTGAATTTTAAATCTCAGGTTTCCGTTCTAGGGCAGTCCCCACAGTAGTAGCAAAGGAGTATGACATGTAAAAAGCGCATATGTGAAGACAAAACTCACAGCGTGATGGGAGGTAAATACGTTCACAGTTGCTTATAATACAGAATGATAGTAAAAGAAGCAATATTTCCTCAAGATCACGAGGTCCTGTTCTTTCCAATTTGTTCAAGATTCCCTTTTGCAGGTCGTTGTAGAAATTACCTAAATCATTTTTTTTATAAAGATTGAAAACAACGTTTTAGATCGGTACTTTTTCTATAAAATTCCACGTCAAATTTGAATTTATCGTAAGTGCTATCTAACTGAGAATGGGGAGCATTAGTTTTCTCTAGAAAACGCGTTTGCAAATATTTGTAAACCAAAAAACGTGCATCGGCCGGGAATCGAACCCGGGCCGCCCGCGTGGCAGGCGAGCATTCTACCACTGAGCCACCGATGCTGCGATATTGTGGAATTTCCGAAGAATTTGCCAGAAATATATTTAATAACTATAATCTAAATGTCAGGATAATCTGCTTATATCGTGTTATATATAATTGAATGTGCTTATTCATCATTCTATAAATCGTGACAGCGACATGGATGTTTCACTGAAGTCTACATTTCGAGATCGACGTTACCTTCACTGTATATTTCTGCACTAATGAAGCAGCCAGGAACACTTCCGTGTGTAATAGAAAGCGGCATAGCAGATCAATTTCGGTGAGATTTTAAATCTATTACTGAATTAAAATTAACATTAATTAGAAAAAATGTGTATATAAAAGTTTGAGTGGAAAAAAGTTTACTCAATCGATCATAATGTTGGGCATATTTTTTAGAATATAATATCCGAACGATCTATTAGAAACATTTTTGTCTCAATTAAACAGATCTAATCGTCCAATATAAAACGTATTCTCCAAAACTGAGTGCGATGAAATCAAACTTTAGATTGAAAATATCGATCACAATTTAGCAAAGTATAAAATATGCATCGGCCGGGAATCGAACCCGGGCCGCCCGCGTGGCAGGCGAGCATTCTACCACTGAACCACCGATGCGCACTTGACGCATTTCCGGCGCATTTCTAAAGGGGAAAATTTTGCCAATAATCTAACTAATTGGACGGTGAAGCGTCGTCTTATTTTACGTAGATTCACGGGCTCCCAAAGATCGGTCTTGGATGTGAATTTTAAATTTCAGGTTCCCGTTCTAGGGCAGTCCCCACAGTAGTAGCAAAGGAGTATGACATGTAAAAAGCGCATATGTGAAGACAAAACTCACAGCGTGATGGGAGGTAAATACGATCACAGTTGCTTATAATACAGAATGATAGTAAAAGAAGCAATATTTCCTCCAGGTCACGAGGTCCTGTTTTTTCCAATTTGTTCAAGATTCCCTTTTGCAGGTCGTTGTAGAAATTACCTAAATCATTTTTTTTATAAAGATTGAAAACAACGTTTTAGGTCGGTACTTTTTCTATAAAATTCCACGTCAAATTTGAATTTATCGTAAGTGCTATCTAACTGAGAATGGTGAGCATTAGTTTTCACTAGAAAACGCGTTTGCAAATATTTGTAAACCAAAAAACGCGCATCGGCCGGGAATCGAACCCGGGCCGCCCGCGTGGCAGGCGAGCATTCTACCACTGAGCCACCGATGCTGCGATATTGTGGAATTAAAGAAGGATTTGCCAGAAATATATTTAATAACTATAATCTAAATGTCAGGATAATCTGCTTATATCGTATTATATATAATTTAATGTGCTTATTCATCATTCTATCAATCGCGACAGCGACATGGATGTTTCTTTGCAGTCTACATTTCGAGATCGACGTTACCTTCACTGTATATTTCTGCACTAATTAAGCAGCCAGGAACACTTCCGTGTGTAATAGAAAGCGGCATAGCAGATCAATTTCGGTGAGATTTTAAATCTATTACTGAAGTAAAATTAACATTAATTAGAAAAAATGTGTATATGAAAGTTTGAGTGGAAAAAATTTTACTCAATCGATCATAATGTTGGGCATATTTTTTATAATATAGTATCCGAACGATCTATTAGAAACATTTTTGTCTCAATCAAACAGATCTAATCGTCCAATATAAAACGTGTTCTCCAAAACTGAGTGCGATGAAACCAAACTTTACATTGAAAATATCGATCACAATTTAGCAAAGTATGAAATATGCATCGGCCGGGAATCGAACCAGGGCCGCCCGCGTGGCAGGCGAGCATTCTACCACTGAACCACCGATGCGCACTTGACCCATTTCAGACGCATTTCTAACGGGAAAATTTTGCCAATAATCTAACTAATTGGACGGTGAAGCGGCGTCTTATTTTACGTAGATTCACGGGCTCCAAAAGATAGGTCTTGGATGTGAAATTTAAATCTGAGGTTCCCGTTCTAGGGCAGACCCCACAGTAGTAGCAAAGGAGTATGACATGTAAAAAGCGCATATGTGAAGACAAAACTCACAGCGTGATGGGAGGTAAATACGATCACAGTTGCTTATAATACAGAATGAGTAAAAGAAGCAATATTTCCTCAAGGCCACGAGGTCCTGTTCTTTTCAAGTTGTTGAAGATTCCCTTTTGCAGGTCGTTGTAGAAATTACCTAAATCATTTTTATATAAAGATTGAAAACAACGTTTTAGATCGGTACTTTTTCTATAAAATTCCACGTCAAATTTGAATTTATCGTAAGTGCTATCTAACTGAGAATGGTGAGCATTAGTTTTCACTAGAAAACGCGTTTGCAAATATTTGTAAACCAAAAAAAGTGCATCGACCGGTAATCGAACCCGGGCCGCCCGCGTGGCAGGCGAGCATTCTACCACTGAGCCACCGATGCTGCGATATTGTGGAATTAAAGAAGGATTTGCCAGAAATATATTTAATAACTATAATCTAAATGTCAGGATAATCTGCTTATATCGTATTATATATAATTTAATGTGCTTATTCATCATTCTATCAATCGCGACAGCGACATGGATGTTTCATTGCAGTCTACATTTCGAGATCGACGTTACCTTCACTGTAAATTTCTGCACTAATGAAGCAGCCAGGAACACTTCCGTGTGTAATAGAAAGCGGCATAGCAGATCAATTTCGGTGAGATTTTAAATCTCTTACTGAATTAAAATTAACATTAATTAGAAGAAATGTGTATATAAAAGTTTGAGTGGAAAAAATTTTACCCAATCGATCATAATGTTGGGCATATTTTTTATAATATAATATCCGAACGATCTATTAGAAAAGTTTTTGTCTCAATTAAACAGATCTAATCGTTCAATATGAAACGTATTCTCCAAAACTGAGTGCGATGAAATCAAACTTTAGATTGAAAATATCGATCACAATTTAGCAAAGTATAAAATATGCATCGGCCGGGAATCGAACCAGGGCCGCCCGCGTGGCAGGCGAGCATTCTACCACTGAACCACCGATGCGCACTTGACGCATTTCTGACGCATTTCTAAACGGGAAAATTTTGCCAATAATCTAACTAATTGGACGGTGAAGCGGCGTCTTATTTTACGTAGATTCACGGGCTCCAAAAGATAGGTCTTGGATGTGAATTTTAAATCTGAGGTTCCCTTTCTAGGGCAGACCCCACAGTAGTAGCAAAGGAGTATGACATGTAAAAAGCGCATATGTGAAGAAAAAACTCACAGCGTGATGGGAGGTAAATACGATTACAGTTGCTTATAATACAGAATGATAGTAAAAGAAGCAATATTTCCTCAAAGTCACGAGGTCCTGTTCTTTTCAAGTTGTTGAAGATTCCCTTTTGCAGGTCGTTGTAGAAATTACCTAAATCATTTTTTTTATAAAGATTGAAAACAACGTTTTAGATCGGTAGTTTTCTATAAAATTCCACGTCAAATTTGAATTTATCGTAAGTGCTATCTAACTGAGAATGGTGAGCATTAGTTTTCACTAGAAAACGTGTTTGCAAATATTTGTAAACCAAAAAAATTGCATCGACCGGTAATCGAACCCGGGCCGCCCGCGTGGCAGGCGAGCATTCTACCACTGAACCACCGATGCTGCGATATTGTGGAAATAAAGAAGGATTTGCCAGAAATATATTTAATAACTATAATCTAAATGTCAGGATAATCTGCTTATATCGTATTATATATAATTTAATGTGCTTATTCATCATTCTATCAATCGCGACAGCGACATGGATGTTTCTTTGCAGTCTACATTTCGAGATCGACGTTACCTTCACTGTAAATTTCTGCACTAATGAAGCAGCCAGGAACACCTCCGTGTGTAATAGAAAGCGGCATAGCAGATCAATTTCGGTGAGATTTTAAATCTCTTACTGAATTAAAATTAACATTAATTAGAAGAAATGTGTATATAAAAGTTTGAGTGGAAAAAATTTTACCCAATCGATCATAATGTTGGGCATATTTTTTATAATATAATATCCGAACGATCTATTAGAAAAGTTTTTGTCTCAATTAAACAGATCTAATCGTTCAATATGAAACGTATTCTCCAAAACTGAGTGCGATGAAATCAAACTTTAGATTGAAAATATCGATCACAATTTAGCAAAGTATAAAATATGCATCGGCCGGGAATCGAACCAGGGCCGCCCGCGTGGCAGGCGAGAATTCTACCACTGAACCACCGATGCGCACTTGACGCATTTCTGACGCATTTCTAAACGGGAAAATTTTGCCAATAATCTAACTAATTGGACGGTGAAGCGGCGTCTTATTTTACGTAGATTCACGGGCTCCAAAAGATAGGTCTTGGATGTGAATTTTAAATCTGAGGTTCTCGTTCTAGGGCAGACCCCACAGTAGTACCAAAGGAGTATGACATGTAAAAAGCGCATATGTGAAGACAAAACTCACAGCGTGATGGGAGGTAAATACGATTACAGTTGCTTATAATACAGAATGATAGTAAAAGAAGCAATATTTCCTCAAAGTCACGAGGTCCTCTTCTTTTCAAGTTGTTGAAGATTCCCTTTTGCAGGTCGTTGTAGAAATTACCTAAATCATTTTTTTATAAAGATTGAAAACAACGTTTTAGATCGGTAGTTTTCTATAAAATTCCACGTCAAATTTGAATTTATCGTAAGTGCTATCTAACTGAGAATGGTGAGCATTAGTTTTCACTACAAAACGTGTTTGCAAATATTTGTAAACCGAAAAAAGTGCATCGACCGGTAATCGAACCCGGGCCGCCCGCGTGGCAGGCGAGCATACTACCACTGAACAACCGATGCTGCGATATTGTGGAATTTCCGAAGAATTTGCCCGTTCTAGGGCAGTCCCCACAGTAGTAGCAAAGGAGTATGACATGTAAAAATCGCATATGTGAAGACAAAACTCACAGCGTGATGGGAGGTAAATACGATCACAGTTGCTTATAATACAGAATGATAGTAAAAGAAGCAATATTTCTTCAACGTCACGAGGTCCTGTTCTTTCCAATTTGTTGAAGATTCCCTTTTGCAGGTCGTTGTAGAAATTACCTAAATCATTTTTTTTATAAAGATTTAAAACAGCGTTTTAGATCGGTAGTTTTTCTATAAAATTCCACGTCAAATGCGAATTTATCGTAAGTGCTATCTAACTGAGAATGGTGAGCATTAGTTTTCACTAGAAAACGCGTTTGCAAATATTTGTAAACCAAAAAACGTGCATCGGCCGGGAATCGAACCCGGGCCGCCCGCGTGGCAGGCGAGCATTCTACCACTGAACAACCGATGCTGCGATATTGTGGAATTTCCGAAGAATTTGCCAGAAATATATTTAATAACTATAATCTAAATGTCAGGATAATCTGCTTATATCGTGTTATATATAATTTAATGTGCTTATTCATCATTCTATCAATCGCGACAGCGACATGGATGTTTCTTTGCAGTCTACATTTCGAGATCGACGTTACCTTCACTGTATATTTCTGCACTAATGAAGCAGCCAGGAACACTTCCGTGTGTAATAGAAAGCGGCATAGCAGATCAATTTCGGTGAGAATTTAAATCTATTACTGAAGTAAATTTAACATTAATTAGAAAAAATGTGTATATAAAAGTTTGAGTAGAAAAATATTTACCCAATCGATCATAATGTTGGGCATATTTTTTATAATATAATATCCGAACGATCTATTAGAAACATTTTTGTCTCAATTAAACAGATCTAATCGTCCAATATAAAACGTATTCTCAAAAACTGAGTGCGATGAAATCAAACTTTAGATTGAAAATATCGATCACAATTTAGCAAAGTATAAAATATGCATCGGCCGGGAATAGAACCAGGGCCGCCCGCGTGGCAGGCGAGCATTCTACCGCTGAACCACCGATGCGCACTTGACGCATTTCCGACGCATTTTTAAAGGGGAAAATTTTGCCAATAATCTAACTAATACGACGGTGAAGCGATGTCTTATTTTACGTAGTTTCACGGGCTCCAAAAGATCGGTCTTGGATGTGAATTTGAAATCTCAGGTTCCCGTTCTAGGGCAGTCCCCACAGTAGTAGCAAAGGAGTATGACATGTAAAAATCGCATATGTGAAGACAAAACTCACAGCGTGATGGGAGGTAAATACGATCACAGTTGCTTATAATACAGAATGATATTAAAAGAAGCAATATTTCCTCAAGGTCACGAGGTCCTGTTCTTTCCAATTTGTTGAAGATTTTATTTTACAGGTCGTTGGAGAAATTACGTAAATCATTTTTTTTATAAAGATTAAAAACAACGTTTTAGATCGGTAGTTTTTCTATAAAATTCCACGTCAAATTTGAATTTATCGTACGTGCTATCTAACTGAAAATGGTGAGCATTAGTTTTCACTAGAAAACACGTTCGTAAATATTTGTAAATCAAAAAACGTGCATCGTCCGGGAATCGAACCCGGCCCCCCCCCGCGTGGCAGGCGAGCATTCTAAAAGTGAACCACCAATGCTGCGATATTGTGGCATTTCCGAAGAATTTGCCAGAAATATATTTAATATCTTTAATCTAAATGTCAGGATAATCTGCTTATATCGTGTTATATATAAATTAATGTGCTTATTCATCATTGTATCAATCGTGACAGCGACATGGATGTTTCATTGCAGTATACATTTCGAGATCGACGTTACCTTCACTGTATATTTCTGCACTAATGAAATAGCCAGGAACACTTCCGTGTGTATTAGATATCGACTTAAGTTACACACGACGCTGGGCGTTAAATTGATCTCTCTACAAATTTGGACTTGAGATTAGCCTGCTTCTAACCTCCCCACAATTCGCCACCTCATTCCATCATCTAAACGTTGGTGGTTACTCATTTTTACTGTTACATTTTGAAATTAACCCTTTGCTGCAAAATAACACCATCTATTAACCCAAAATTTTTTTATTCTGCAACCGCTCTTTCATACCTTCCGACTCCAACGAATGTTACGCACGATCATGCGTGTGTATTACAATTATTTAATGGTTATTTGTTTTGTATTGTATGAATGTATGTACATATCTAATTTCATTAAAATCGGTAAAGTAGTTCTAGAGATAATCGACCATGTCTGCAAATTCTCTTAATTTCTTACACCAGTGTAAATGGTACTCCAATAATAGAGTAGCCAGGAAAACATCGGGATGAATAACAAAAGGCGAATATTTCACAACAATTTCATCCATATTTAAAAATTAAATAATTAAAAAATTGAAAAATATAAACATAATACAGATCAATTAATAACGTTATGCCATTTCGTAGATTTTCATAGTCCTACATAAAAATTTGGAGGAGGGGCCTATATCAGTTAAGAATATCTAATATATAAAAATGAAAATTTGTCTGTCTGTATGTATGTATGTCTATAATTGTATAGAAATCCACAGTTTAGGAGCAGCAATCGTGAAATTTTACATACAGGCGTCTTTAAAAACATCCGAGGGACTTAAGAACTTCCAAAATCGAAATTAATTACCGTTAATTTTTAATTAATAAAAAAAAACAATTTTTTAAACTAAATGTAAGCTGTTACTCTTTGTGGCATCACCCCTCGGAATATAGCGTCCACGTTAGGGTTAGCTGGCAAACAGCGAGTGAAAAGATAAAAATAAATAAAATCAAAAAGTTTCAAGTCATATATTAAACTAGAATAATAAATGAAAATAATAATCTTTCAAGTCAGATTTTATAGTCTAAAATAAATCGGATCCAACGGCATATTGACACTCTCACACGCGATGGAAAATTCAAATCAACCACGCTAAGTGTCACGAGATCTTTTTTAATCGCTACTGCAATCCCCCTCGCTTATGTCTTTGTGTCTATTGAAGAGTTAAAGACTAAGCTTCTATCCTTCTAACTTATTTCTGATTTAAAGCTCCTCTTACTCCATAAATACATGTATATTCACCAACCCATAGCAACTTTCCAGTAATCTTAGTACGAATATTTTTCTATTTACTCAATAAAGCAGCATGTCATCGTGCCGCATTTGGTAAAATCGTTTATTTGCTACGCTCCACGACTCATGATCGAATACGGATCGTACAAATTTTGCTAAACCTGTATTTTCAGCTTTTATATGGAGGCTTTTTTATTTCAGATTTTATTTTATTATTTTTTAAATTATTATTATTTTTATTTATTATGTTTTAAAATTATTTTTATTTTATTTTATTATTTTTAAAAATTATTATTTTTTTTTATATTTTTTTTTCATATTATAATGTGTATAACATTAATAATATGAAAAACTGTGGATTTCTATAGTTGTATAGAAATCCACAGTTTAGGAGCAACGATCGTGAAATTTTACATACAGGCTTTAAAAACAGCCCTTAAAAACAGCTCTTTAAAAACAGCCGAGGGACTTAAGAACTTCCAAAAACGAAATTGATTACTGTTAATTTTTAATTAATAAAAAACCAACAATTTTTTAAACTAAATGTAAGCTGTTATACTAGACGTGCAGTAGATGGCGCCACTATTTTAAACTTTTAGTATTGTACGACGATCAATGTATACAAATGATGTAAGAAAAAGAAAAATATATATTTAAAAAAACTCGTAAGGGATATTTTTATAGACAAAATAATGTAGAAGAATATATTCAAATTAAATCTAATAGGACATACTAAAGAATATAGTACAGTTAACCTAGTACAGTTTGAGGACCATATCTTTTACTGCATTTTATTTTATTTTTGGATAATGTCCAATCGTCTGCCGCATTAGCAAGAAAAAAAATATTTTTTTTGTCTATTTCGTTGTTATGTGACGATAAATATATTTAAAGTACCAGAAAAAGAAATCACGTGATCAGCGTTTAATAAATTAAATTCTAAAAATTAATCTTTAAAAATTCACCAAAAAATCAGAAGATGGAGATAAAGATTCGAAAAAGATTTCATTTTAAAGGAATTTTTATGGTCTTTTTCGCGATATAAATTTTATAACCATCAAATTATTATTTTAAATGCAAACTTAAAAAAGTTACTAAAACAGCTTAAAAATTTTATTTAAAAAAATCTAAGAATTTTTTTTTTAAATCTTTCTTAGTGCACCCCTACACTATAAGAAGAATCTCTATGCAAAATTTCAGCCCTTTTGGTCTTGCGGTTTGGTCTGCACGTTATATGTCAGTCAACAGCAAAAGTTAGACAGGTTGGGGATTCGATCCCGCATTCAACAGGACGGGAGTACCGCGCTCTACCTAAGTGCAACACATGACACAGTAATAAGTGGAAATTTACCAGTCAAGAGCAAGAGACGCTCTTGATCTCTTCCTATTGAAAGGTTTCTTATAGTCATAGTTAGAAAGTTCAGTTAATAAAGTGATGTTGTTAGATTCAATGCTATTGTGAAAGTTAATATTTATGGAGTTAATAAAGTTAGTTAGGGTGGGGAAGTTAAGTTCTTCATAGATTTTATAATTTCTAAAGCAATAGGTGGCTTCAACAATATCTCTGATAATTTTATTCTGAGCAGCACATATTTTAGTAATATGATATTTGGCAAAGTAGGACCAGGACTGGCAAGTATAAGTTAAAATAGGTCTTAGGAATGCACTATAGATGAGCAACTTCATATTGAGATTCAAATAGCTATTCCGAGCAATTAGGGGGAAGAGTTTTCTTTTAGCTAAACCTGTAATTTCAGCTTCTTTCTTTTTGCCCCAATGATAAAAGGCTAGATCTAGCTAAATTCTGAGGAGTTTATTATAAATTTATACATTTTTTATTGGGTTTTCCTTTTATTCATGTGTATAAGATTTCCCATGTTTTTTTCTATGTTATTTATACTGGGTTGAGATTTAAATTAATTTTGGTTAACAAACATTAGACAATTTGACATTTTTATTTTTCAGTTTTTAGTGCTACAATGATGAAAGGCTGAAATTCCTAAATTCTGAGATGTGTATAACATTTCACATATATTTTTTCTATGTTATTTATACTGCGTTAATTTTTAAATTGATTTTGGTTAACAAACATTCTTAAAATCCCGGGCATCGCCGGGTGCTTCAGCTAGTAGTTATAAAAATGTTACGATGTGCACGCTTTTCAATCATATTAAAAATTTCTAGAAATTCAGAATTTTTCAGCGTAAGATACAGAATTTTTTTTAAAAATTGTATTAGAACGCTAAAGAAATAGAACTGGCTCCAGTAAGTAGACAATCGTAAATCTTTTTTTTTTCATGTATCGTCGATCACTATGAATAATAAATCAGCAAAAGAAATTCTTATACATTTAAATAAAGCTGCTTACTTATACTCTGAAGGTACGAGATGAGTAACTTTTGAATTGCCTTTAATACTCTTTTCGCCTCTCTCCAATCGCTTCCCCACAGAAGTTTAAGGGAACTCGGTACCCTTTGAAGGAATATTTTTAAAGAAGTATATTTACCTATAGTATACACATTTTATTATAGGTAATACTTAAACAAACTGATTTTAACAAGAAAAAAAAATCATTTTGTGGGCAAAAATTGAGAAATTAAAATTTTTTTCAAAAAATTAAAGAATTTTAAAAATTGCTTTTCTCTTTTGGTTCTCAAAATTTTAACATGATTTTTTAATTGGATGTGTATGATCTTATACTTTATAATTTTATGGATTGATTTTACAATTAATGAATAAGTTTATGAGAAAAAAAATAAAATATGTATAAATATAGGCAAAAACGCAGCAAAAAACATGGTTTCCTTAATCTTTCAAAATTTCGTTTTTTTTTCCTTTTCATTATATTGCAAAATCCACACATAGTTTTATTAAATACATTATATTGAACATACAAAACAATAATGGAGTCATTTGACTTATATGTGTAGACGTAATCGTGTGTTAAACACAGTAATACGTCAAAAACAGCAAACTGAGAAAAATCAATTTAAAGATTTTAAGCACTGAAAAAACTATAAAAAACTTTTCCAGTTTTCTTAATATTAATGTCATTATGTTACTACTTATATATCTTTAAAATTATAGCCATTTTCTCTGAATAGGTGTACATTTAGTTATAATTCTAGGCTTTAATTAAAAACTTATCCAAACAGAAATGATGAGAGAACTGATGAAATATGTGAATAACAATTTAAATATCTTTCTTAGAGTGATTTTAAATATGTATATATGTGTATTACAATACATTTATAATAAAGATTTATAGCATTAATTAACAGTTTCGTTCAGAATTTGAAAATTTAAGTTGCAATGTAGCACCATGAACAGAGTACTCAAACCTCATTTATAACACTTTTTTAAAAACATCTTGCTGATTATGTAACGCCTTCTCTCTTTCTGGATAGCTGTTCTGTTTTACGAATAGCATTTTTTATAATTTACGGGCAAGTTGGTACTTTGCATTATTATACTACATACCTTTTCAGAAACAAAAATTTTTGTGAATTCAATACAACACCAATTTTTTTCTTCGAATGTGCCTTTTGTACTTATCTGATTGTATGCACTGTACCCGTATTAAATTCAGAAACTGCTGTTGTTACACAGAGTTTTACACGTTGTTTATTAACAAATATTTCTTTAGGGCACTTTGCCCAAATCACACTGTGCAAACTCTCATTAACATTTTGAGTTCCACAATGCACACGTCCTTCCCGAAGTCCATCAGATCATCAGATAAATGGGGTAACTACGTTACATAGGCCACGCCTTCCAACGTAGGCTTGCATAGTAATAACCAGAGTAAAGGTGAAAAGAGATAGGTTGGATTTGGATCCGGGGAGTGGCTTGAGAAAAGGAAGTTTAATGTGGTAGATAAAGCGATGCTCTTGGGAGCAAAGTAAAAAATAGTTAGGAAAAACTTAAAAATAAGAAAAACTTAATAAAATAAAGCTCACTGCTTACCAAGGTAAGAGTAAGGTTACAAAAATTAATGTAAAGTGAAGTTTAAAAATAATTAAGAACAGAGAACGGCTCTAGGCCGTCTTCTGTTAGCAGGTTCGGCTGGATCATAGTTGGCGAGATTTAAAAGGAGTTCATTATCAATAGAATTATGGAAGTTAGTAGTTAAATTTTTGAGGAAATTTGGAATAGTAAGGAGGCCAAGCTCCTCGTGGATTTCAGCATTCCTGAAATACCACGGTGCGTTAACAATTTGTCGAATAGTAATATTTTGTGCTACTTCCCGAAGTCCACTAGATGCAAGCCGTTTATATACTCGTAGAATTTTTGGAAGAAATACTTCATTTATTGGAGTCCCTACTCTTAATTTGTGACTACCTGGTATATCACCTGAGTTATTTGTAATTCAGGGAGGGAATTTCAGAGTAAAAGGAATGTAAACACTGAAGTGGGCATGGCATTTAAAGGGCTGTCGAGATAATGAAAGGTATTTTTGATACACTTACAATCGCCAGATTATCTCAAAACTTTGTACCAGTATACTAGAGGTGTCAAAGTATATTCTTAACAAAAAATTGAAAACTCGATATTTTCATCAATATAAGGGTACCAAGTCCCCTTAAGATACTACCACCGATAATTGTTATGTTAACTCTATATGAGGCGTGTCAATTCCGCACCATGCGGGCCGCATTCTGTTTGCAGTGATAACCTATTTTATTTAATTTATAAATGCATTTCATTTCATTTACTGCATAACAGATGGCACCACCATCCAATGTCATTTTATGTTGCATGGCACCGATAAATGACGTGGCGGTATTGTCTCGAGAAATTCTCGATGCTTGCGAACACTTCGCTCGCTGATCTGTAACCGATAGGTAATGAAGGAGATTGAATAAAGTTTATTGTTAAGTTTAATATCTGCTTCCATCCGTCTCAATCAGGCATCGAACTTTATAACAATGGTGACCTGTGAATACGCACAAGTAAAATAAGGGACGCCTGGACTTATTTTTGCCTGTATCGAAGGACTTATTTTTCGCTGACCACGTGCTCACCAGTCTTCAAATATGACGCAAGAAGTCGGAGCAGTCAAAATACCGGCCTACAATTTCACCGATCATTCACTGTGGTTCCTGATGTGCGAAGCTATATCGGAAAGCAAGACCAAATTAAATTATATAGCATCTAACTTACCACCGGAAGCAGCTACCGTGGTACGGGACATTATCGTCAACCCTGACAAGACCGACCCTTACGGTGTATTGAAAAGGGAGCTGATAAAAAGAAGCGGTGAGTCATCCCATCAAGAAATCCGGAAACTTCTCGTCGGCGAGCAGCTGGGAGATCGCAGACCTACAGATCTACTCCGCGCCGAATCTTACAACGTGCCGGAGGAATGAAGGATGGAACTATTTCTACAACATTTGCCGACGCCTGTACAGTCAATCATCGCAGCAGTAACGCCGTTAAGCCTAGAAAAGGCAGCGGACATCGCTGACAGAGTGATGGAAGTGACACCTATGCCGGTAAGTGATTGTTCTGTTTCCTCAGTTCATCCCATTGAAGATCGATTGCTTGCGGAAATTAAAAAAATAAATAAGCGGATAGATGAAATTTCGTTGCGTAGAGGTCGCAGCCCTCATCGCAACCGTGCGCCGCGTGCTCGTAGCAAATCCCGATCCAAAACTTTCAGTAACTGTTGGTATCACCATAAGTTTGGCCAAAATGCCAAGAAATGCGTTCCCCAGTGCAATTTTGAAAAATACGACGACGGCCCGGGTGTAGAGGCGACTACCACCTTGCCATTAAACTCTCGTCGCCTGTTCGCACGTGATCGGCGTACCAATGTAAATTTTTTGATTGACACAGGAAGTGATGTTTCCATCATTCCTCCTTCGAAGTTACAAAAAAGAAACGCTTTACAAATGACACTATCGGCAGCTAACACCTCGCCAATCCATGTCTATACAACCCAAACCCTTTCTTTAGATATTGGTCTTAGAAAAATTTTCAAATGGACATTTTTAAGGGGGAATGTATCCAACCCAATAATTGGTGCCGATTTTTTATATAATTTTAATATAATGCCTAACTTAACCTCCAAAAATTTAATTTACTGCCAAACTAATATTACCTCTCCCTGCGTACTAAAGAACAGTGCGATTCATTCGATTAAAATTGTATCAGGCGATAGTGTTTATCATAAATTTTTATTGGATTTCCCCGAAATCACTACACCTCCTCGTCCAGACCAAGAAGTTAAACATTCGGTTGTTCATTATATACAAACAACTGGTCCTCCTGTAACAGCAAAAGCACGCCGTCTCGCACCTGATCGTCTACGCATTGCTAAGGACGAAATTCAAAACATGATCGAACTAGGTCACATGCGTCCTTCTAAAAGCAATTTCGCATCACCTTTGCACATAGTGCCGAAGAAAGACAGCGCTGAATGGAGACCAGTTGAGGATTACCGAGCACTTAATGCTCAAACAATTAAAGACAATTATTCAGTCCCAAACATTTTGGATTTTGCATCTAACTTACATGGTGCAAAAATATTTTCACATATAGATCTGATTAAGCCATATCACCAAATTCCAATAAACTCAGAAGATATCCATAAAAGTGCCATAATAACACCTTTTGGATTATTTGAGAGTACTCGAATGCAATTTGGCCTCTGCAATGCTGCAGCAACGTTTCAAAGGTTCATTGATGAGGTAACTCGTGGACTTCATTTTATTTACGCCTTTGTTGACGACATTTTAGTCGCTTCAAAATCTTCAGAGGAGCATATCGAGCATCTCCGCATTTTATTTGAGCAATTACAAAAATATGGGCTTAGTTTAAAACCATCTAAATGTATTTTTGGCATTTCATCAATTCATTTTTCAGGCTATAAAGTTTCTGAATTTGGCATTGAACCCTTAACAGATAGAGTGGATTGCATTTTAAAATTTCCGAAACCAAACACATTAACACAATTGAGACGATTTTTAGGGCTTCTAAATTTCTATCGACGGTTTATACAAAAAGCATCACACATTTTAACACCTTTAAACAAACTGTTAGAGGGAATTAAAAATAAAAATAAATCTAAAAGACCCACTCGCAACAATCCCCAGGATACACTTCAATGGAATGAGGAGGCTGAACAAGCATTTAATGATTCAAAAAGTGTTTTAGCAGAAGCAACTCTACTTCACCATCCTATTCCAGGTGCAAAGTTAAGTTTATGGGTTTATGCCAGCGATTTTTCAGTTGGCGGTTCTCTTATGCAAGTGCATGAAAACAGATGGGAACCAATTGCATTTATGTCTGTAAAGCTTTCAAAAAGTCAGCAGAAATTCTCTACTTATGACCGAGAACTGTTGGCAATATACACAGCTGTAAGGCGATTTCAACATATGCTAGAAGGTCGCAGCTTCACAATATATACTGACCAAAAGCCTCTCATCTATACATTTAAACATAAACCTGATAAATGTAGCCCTCGTCAGTGGCGGCATCTTAACTATATATCTCAATTCAGCACTGACATTCACCACACCAGTGGAATCAACAACACTGTAGCTGATACTCTATCAAGAGTAGACATCAGTCCTATCTCCAATTCATTTTTTCTAGATTTCAATGCTTTCGCAGATGCCCAAAGAGTTGATCCTGAATTGAAAAAGTTGCAGACTGAAAATTGTACTTCTTTACAATTTAAATACATTCCCAGTCCAGTGACAAATACCAAACTTCTATGTGATGTCTCTACATATGTACCTAGACCATTTGTACCAGAAAATTTTCGCAGAACTCTTTTCGAACACTTTCATAACCTTGCACATCCAGGTATAGCAGCAACCACACAACAAATTTCATCCAGGTATGTTTGGCCTCAGTTGAAGAAACATCTTAAGGAATGGGTGAAAAGCTGCATTGCATGCCAGCGATCAAAAGTGATCAGGCACACGAAGACACCTCTAGGCACCTCCGCATCACCTGATGCCAGATTTTCTCACATCCACATCGATTTAATAGGTTCCTTACCTCCATCAGAAGGGCAGACCTACTGTCTGACAATCATAGATAGATTTACCAGATGGCCTGAGGTAATGCCTATTGCTGATATTACTGCAGAAACTGTATGTCGTGCTCTGTTCAGGGGTTGGATCTGTCGTTTTGGATGCCCTTCCACCATAACAACAGACCAAGGTCGACAATTTGAATCCCTTCTGTTTCGAGAGTTGACAAATATGCTTGGCACGACCAGAATCAGAACAACTGCCTTCCACCCCCAGTCCAATTGTTTAGTGGAACGTTTTCACCGTGTCCTAAAGAGTGCTCTAAAGGCTCATGAAAATCCTAGATGGACTGAATGTTTACCTGCCATCTTACTTGGACTTAGAGCTGCTGTGAAAGCAGATATAAATGCATCCAGCGCTGACTTAGTGTATGGTGTTTCACTCAAACTTTCAGCAGATTTGTGTACAGAATCTTCACCAACTAAAATTTCACAAAACAATTTCATCCAACAATTGCGGGAAAGGATGAATCACATAAAACCCATCCCTACATCCCATCATGTGAAATCCAAGGTATTTGTGCACCCAGAATTAAACACTTGTTCTCATGTATTTCTTAGAGTAGATAAAGTCAGTCCACCCTTGTCACAACCCTACACTGGTCCTCATGCAGTACTTTCACGAGAGACCAAAAGCATCACCATAGACTTAAATGGGAAGAAAAGTTGTGTCTCACTTGATAGAGTCAAGCCAGCTTTTCTATTTAATGATTTACCTGAAATTGATTACCCTGAAACTCACCAAAAGAAAAGAAATCACCAGAAATTCCTGAGACATTAAAAACTCAAGTAACTAAATCTGGTAGATGTGTAAAATTTAATAAGAGGTTAATAACAGAAATTGGTTAAAACATTTTGTATATATTCTTAAAATTGCATCATATATCTTACATTTAAATTTTGACAGATATACATATTCATATTTTGTAAACATATTCATTTTGTAAACATATATACATATTCATATTTTGTAAAGTAAATTATTTCTCTTTAACCTTTGCAGCATTTTGTATTCAGGGACGTATATTCATTATGGTATTAGCAAGTGAAATGTGTATTACATTCAGATATTACCTAGATTGTTTTCTTTATATTAATTTAATATGTCAGATTTATATGCCATATATATTATTTTTTTTCATTTTATTTGTCTAATAAATTTGCATCAGGTATCTCTCAAAGAACAATGTGCATGTCTAAAAAAATATATATATTTTTTTAATCATTGTATATTTAATATTTACTTTTAACATTTTGTCGTTCCTTCACGAAGTTCATCACTGGAGGGATACTCTTGTAGTGATAACCTATTTTATTTAATTTATAAATGCATTTCATTTCATTTACTGTATAATAGAGGGCACCACCATCCAATGTCATTTTATGTTGCACGACACCGATAGGTGGCGTGGCAGTATTGTCTCGAGAAATTCGATACAATTTAAATATTGTCTACATAAGTTGTTAGTAAAGTTAATTTCTTATTTTGCTTCAAACAAAATATATATACATGCACACGAATCTGAACTGGCATTTTTAGTCCCAAAATCTTTAAGAATTTCGTCAATTTTTAAAAACTATCTTCGACCTGATTGTGTTAGACCATACAATGATTTCTTTAGTTTACAAACTTTATTTCTACTTTGAAAGTCATTTAACATCTTTTCTGCTGTTTTAAATATTTTACCGTTTTCATTTTTGTTTCTCGTTGTACTTAAAAGTGCATCACTAAAATATTTGGGGCATTCCAAAAAAATCTCCCCTTCGAGTGTTCCATTTAAATAAGCTGTAGTTATATCAAAATGATGAATGGGTACACCAAATTTAGTTGCTAAGGTTGCTAGTAATCTTGTGTACCTGTGGCGACCAACAGAAGCAAATGTTTCGCCAAACTTTGAGCGACAGGGCGTGCCTTCCGACGCTCAATGCTTCCATCTGAATTATATTTATTTATTTAACACAAACTTACTGTATATCACATTTATATATTTTTTGGCCTTTCTACGAGTTAAAAAGTATCATTTTTCAAAATACATTGCATTTCGTTGGCTAGGGCCAGTTTCCATTCACTTGATTCGGGTTTACTTAGAGCTACGTTAATTGGAATTTCTGCAATTTGTGCCTGATTTGTTGTGTCATCACTTTGGTCAGAATAAACATTACAGTGGAACCTCGGTTTACGAACTTAATTCGTTCAAAGACTTGGTTCGCAAACCGAAACGTTCGTAAACCAAAGCAGTTTTTCCAATATAAATTAACGGGTGAAGAATTAATCCGTGCACCCACTAAAACATACACTGCTGGCCACCCAAATTGCAACACCAAGAAAGACAAGATATATCACAACAAAATTTATTTTGTAGATAACATGTTGACCAAGTATCAAATGATTAAATTTATAGACTTCTGTGAAGTGTGGTTCCTGCCAAAATCAGTAGCCAGAGTAGCCGCCATTGTTGGAGATCACCGCTGCCACACGCCTCGGCATTGATTCAAAGAGACTTTGGATGAGTTCTTGGGGTACAGCAGACCAAGCAGCTTCCACACGTTGCCAAAGTTGATCTGCTGTGGCAGCTGGGGATGGAATCTGGGTCAATCGTAGAGCAACCATGGACCACATGTTTTCTATCGGCGAAAGATCAGGAGAGCGAGGCGGCCAGGGAAGCAATTCAATCTGGCGATTGACGAAGAACCGTTGGACAATGCGTGCCACGTGTGGTCGCGCACTATCCTGTTGAAATATGGCTGTGGGCAAGCCCTGAAGGTAAGGAAGGACAACTGGCTCCAACACCTCGGAGATGTAGCGCTGGCTGTTTAAAATACCGGCAATGCGTACTAGAGGTGTGCGAGAGTGATATCCAATACCGCCCCATACCATAATACCCGGTGCAGGACCAGTGTGGCGGTGCATAACGCAGCTGTTCAGCATCCTCTCTTCACGGTGTCTCCAGACTCGAATGCGACCATCGTGGTGTTGCAGACAGAAGCGTGACTCGTCAGTAAAGACAATTTCATTCCATTCTGCCGTCCACATCCTTCTGTCATCGCACCATTGGCGGCGGAGACGTCTGTGGTTCTGCGTCAAGGGTAGACAAAGCAATGGACGTCTTGCGGACAGACCACTCTGCTGTAAACGGCGTCGAATGGTACGCGCAGACACTGGATGATGCGTTACAGACTGCATGTGCTGTGCTATTGTTCGTGATGTGACTGAGCGATCCGTCACTGCCATGCGCACAATTTGCCTGTCATCACGTGAAGTGGTGCGCTGAGGTGGATGCGATCGAACACGCCGGTCCGTCGTACCCTCCTGCAGCCAACGATCACATATCCGCATTACAGTTGTTTGGTTTCGTCCAACACGACTACCGATTTCCCTGAAAGATAATCCACAATCTCGGTAGGCCACTATTCTTCCTCTGTCGAACTCGGATACTTGATCTAAAGATGATCGCTGTTTTCGACGAGGCATAATTGATCGTTTTTTTGAAAAAACCACAAGAAAAACACAATTGCCGAACTTGAAATCGTCGAAATCTCCAAGCCTTAAATAGCGCTTTGAAGTGGCGCCACAGGCGCGCGTGATGTGCGTCTGCGCTGAAATTCTAATCATTTGCATATCTCACCTCCGCTAATGCATGTTGTAAATTTCATGTTATTTGTATGTTTCCTTCAGGGTGTTGCATTTACAGTGGCCAGCAGTGTAGTTATTTTTACCTTGTTTTTAATCCGTTCAGTTAAAAAGAAATGGTGAAAATAAATTAAAACAGACTTTATTAAGAAGAACTAACACATGATAATTGTTCAGTACAGCATTTTAGCTTTGTAGTGGATATTGGCTGGTGCAGATGGTTGATTGTTGAAAAGGAAGGGAGGACTACAGATATTACTGCTTGGAAGGTAATTCTAAAACTTTACCGGTCCCCCGGACAATGCTGTCCATCAACCATGATTCACCTGCAGACCGGTCGCTGCGTAGCAAAACCTGTATACGCAGCCGAAGGTTAATTTCCGCGGTCTGATGCTTCCATTGCTGTGGGGCTGGAGGATGCCGGATATGCAGTACAGATCTGCAATCCACTCAAGGCACCCCAGCCCCTTTCTTGGAAGGTAAATCATCTTCTATAAAATCACTAGGCAATTCTGATTTTAATATTTTTTCTCTCCGTCTACTTTCAATCTCTCTAGCTGATTTAGGCACAAGAAACCGATCCAAAAAAATGTGTCTTTCGCTTTTCCGAAGAATTTTGTAGGAGTGGGATATCACATTGTCATTTAGATTATTAATTGCTCTATTGGTCACATATTTGTTAGGGTGATGCTTTTATCATGGCAATGGAAACTTTACCCCTATGATTGTGTTACTTTGATAAATACTCTTCCTGGATAGCGTTCACCTGTTCGCTCTGCAGCTCAACAAGTGATTCTGTGGGGAGTTCTTCGCCATGTTCTTCCACCAACTCCTCCACATCTTTACAGTCGACCTCCAAGCCCATACATTTCTCTATGGACACTATCTCATCCACACCTTTGACTTCATCATTATCAAAGCCCTCCAAGTCTCTCTCTGGCACATAAGTTGGTCAAATTTTCTTCCAGGCAGACTGCAAGGTACGATAAGAACCCTCCCTCCCCCCCCTCCAGGCCTTATCAATAATGTTTATGCAGTTGAGCATATGAGGATGTAGGAGGATAAAGTACTCCTTTCAAAAATCTCTCAGGGGGTCATTTGTGACGTGAAAATACCTTGAAAGAGTGCCATTATATACAATTTTTTAAAATTAGAAATAACCTGCTGGTCCATAAGCTGAAGCAAAGGGTGTTGGGTGGTAGAAATTTGACGTTAATGAAATTATATTTGAACCTGATGTTCAGGTCTTTTTCGAAATTTGGACGATGAAAAGGAGCGCTATCTATGACCAGAAGATTCTGCAAGGGCAAACCATTCTCCTCAAGATATTTCTTGACAGCTGGTGAGAAGACCCCAAAAATCCATTCCATGAAAATGACTCTTGTTACCCAGGCCTTAGCATTTGCTTTCTACATTAAAGGCAGTTTAGCTTTCATCACATTATTTTTCTTGAACGTACGAGGATTTTCAGAGTGGTAAACTAAAGCTAGCTTGATTTTACAATCACCACATGCATTAACACACAAGGAATAAAAGGTGTAAGCCTGTCCTTCATAGACTTGTGCTCAGGTAGTGCCTTCTCCTCTTTGGTGATGTAGGTTCTTCTTGGCATTTGTTCCTAAACAATCCTGTTTCCTCACAGTTAAAATCTTGGTTTGGTAAGTAGCCTTCAACTCTCCATAAACTTTTTGAATACATCAACATGTTCATTTGGAGCCCTTTTATCTGAACTAGCAGTCTCCCCATGCCTAAAAACACTATGAATTCCACTTCGCTTGCAGAATTTCTCAAACCAGCCTCTACTGGCTTTAAAATCCTTACATTCAACACCATTTGTACTCTGTGTTTTAGCTACCAAATCACTGTGCAACTTAGCCTTTTCGCATATTAAAAACTCACTAATACTATCACCAGCAAGCTCTTTTTCAGGTATCACCCCAGCAATAATTTTTCTACATTTTCTATAACTTGAGGCCTTTGAGTCGTTAAACAGTCACTCCTTTAGCCCCATCAGCTGCCTTTATTGCTCTTTGTCTTTGAGGACAGTACAAATGGTAGACTTCATTAACCGAAACTGCGTGGCAAGATTAGAAACACGCACACCATTCTCATGTTTAGCTATTATTTACATCTTTTTCTCAATAGTTAGGTTACTTTTCCTGCTAGCAATATCACATGATCTTGCCATTTTCTTAGGAGCCATATTGAGGGCTAATTTAAACAAAAATATTTACAAAAAAAATCTGTGAAATGCATGAGCAACGAACGTTTAAGCTGTGCTAGAGAAAGCCCAACCGAGCTTGACATGTGGACTGTTCGCGAACCGCAGCAAGTGTGACGAATGCTTGCATCGCATATCACCAGATGGCAGCACATGTCCTGCGCTTGTTCGTAAACCGAATTGTTCGTAAACCGAGATGTTCGTAAACCGAGGTACCAATGTGTACTCTTTCCTGGGTCGACCTATATTTCCTGTGTGAACGATGCGTAGGCGTTCGCGCGCTCTCCTAGGTGGCTTTAAGTCGTTAGAACAAGCCGAATTATTCTCAAAATCGCAATGGTCAGGGTCAAAATCAGAAATGTTCCAAATATCACTATGAATAATTTTATGTGTCAGAGTTTTAGGTTTTGGAATGTTGTGAGGAATTGAATCCAAATTAACCCCCCACCCCGGCCTCTGGTTTAAATAAATTGCCGTTTGAAGAAGAAACAAGCGCGAATGCAAATGAGCGGCTCTTTTCTACTAGATGGGAAACCCTGTGAATAGCGTACACGCACGACAGTCAGAGGAGAGAACGCCACGAGGCAAAGCCGGGCGAAGGTCAGCTTCGAACGAAAAAAAAACTGAAGAAGTGAAGATCAGTTTTGCCGTGCAGTTCGAGAAAAGCAATTGGGAATTGCCAAGCTCACCGAAGGCGTTTGGAATTAAATTCAAGACAGAAAGGTTAGCGGGGCGAATTGTCACAAACAGTGGCGTGGCTGAATTCTGGCAGGGTTTCCGTAATATAGCTACCGGAATTAACACTCGCGATAAATTCCCCGTTGCCTGCTAGCAATTAGTACCGCAATTATGCAGCCTAATTGTTGTTGTAATAACAATTAGGCTTAGTGTTGAAAACCTCGTCATTGGTGAGTTCGTTGTTTTGTGTCACCGCAAACTAAGGTAATGGAAACAGTGAACATCACACTGGCGCTAAACTAAAAGAAAAAGATCAATATTCTTATAAGGATCAATATTCTTATCTTATATTATCTTATAAGGATTCTAGTAAAGTAATTTAAGGTGTGAAATGTTTAAGTGGTGAAATATTAAACTTAGACCTCTTATAAATTTTGGACTTTAAAATTGTTTAAACGTAGGTCATAACACCGATTTGGATATTTTTATTTATTTTTATTGTTTTTGTTTGTACGTGTACATTTTATAATTGATTGGGTGTAAATATTAGCATTTTAAAATGTTTAAATATAAAGCCTGAATTCATAGCCAACATTCAGACAATGCTAGCAGCAATGCAGCTCACATTTGTAAAACCATTTGAGGGCACATTTAATGGTGCTTAATGCAGGGACACACCAACAGATGTCTACAACAGAAAATGGCCAAAAAATCCTTTTAGTGTTTGCGTTTTCTATAATCAAGCCTCTGTTACATTTCCCTGTAACCAATTTGTATAAATATGAGAAGTAGGTCTCCTACAAAAACGGTACGTGATGGACCATTTTTGTTTTGATATATGAATCAAGCACCTTTTGTTTGTACAGAATCACATAATTTCATCTAAAGGACAGAAAAAAAGTTCAAATTTGTTGTACAGTGTTATTTTAACCTTTTTCATAATAGTGTATATAAAAATGACAAAATATCAATATTAAAGAGCTCTAAAATACAATTTGCAATCAGTCCATATACAATTATCCCAAAAACATATGGGTAATTCTAAACAAGTGTTTTATGTATATTTTAAAATACAGATACAAAAATGGGGGATTTTAAATTACTTGACTTTATGTTGCTTCATGTTGTGTTTTAAACTCACACATATGTTTAGAATTACCTTAAATTTTCTTGGTTAAGTTGATAAAATAAATGCACAAAAGATATTTCAGATACTCTATCAAACATCACATAAGAAATTAGGTCTTTACACCTACAGAGACATTTTATTAAATAATACATCAAATGAGTAATAATATGAAAGTTTTAATCGTTTTTTCTGATACAATCGTTTTTCTAATACAGAAACACCTCCACGAATTTCATAGAGAATTTTTCTGTCCATTTCATTGATTTCAGGATTGGGCAAAAATACTGATATTTGCTCAAAGTTAAAAATATTCTCATCGTTTTCTTTTATTGGAAATTGAGTGCAAATTCCGTTTTATCTTTAGCATCCCATAACAGAAATTTATGTCTTCAGTCATCTGCATTTTGTACACAACAAAAATATTTATAGTAGCGTTCATTTTTTGAACCTCGGAGTATTCAAAAGATGCAATTCACGCAGAAGAAATCTGCATGGTAACAGGTTTTGCCACTCGGGCTTTTCATATGTAGCTTGCATGATACTAGGTACTAGGTACAGGTAACTCTCCTATAACACGGTAGATAGGTTCCTAGAAAATGCCGTGTTGTGTGAAACCGTGTTATATGAGACCCAGAGACAGTTCAAAAAAGGGGGTTACGTTCTGAAAACTTATTAAAAACAAACATTTTTTTAAAATTCCATTAAGCGACTTAATTTTTATTAAAAATATAAATGTATGTATAACACAAAACGAAAAGAAACAGAAAAATATTATTTTTATTTAATGCGACCTTAATTTAATAAATTTCTTCTTCATCGCTGCTCAGTACAATCAAACGAGAACGTTTTTTCGATTGAACTATATCCCCTTCGCTTTCAGAACCTTTTTCTTCATTTAGATTTTTTGCACCTTCTAACCTCTTTAAAAAATTTGTAATTTTGGTTTATTTGCTGGTTCTTATAAGTCATTGTAGATTCACGGCATGGAGATAGACAATTTTGCAGCTCCCTTTTGAATGTTCGACTTCTATTAGCGGAAGTGTCTGCATTCAGGAAAAAGGATTGAAGATTTTCAGTTAAGCTTAGGCCTTCTTGTAATTATATATATTATAGCCGCTGTCTCTGTATAACACTTCCGGGCTGTACTCATCTTTCAATTGAAGCCCTCAGTAAACAAACAGCCGGTTAGGCTTAATTTCAATTTCAGATGTGGATCAGAATTTTTTCTTACCTAAAAACTAATATTTTTTACATCAAATCACGTTTGTTCAGCCTATTTTTCTATAAAACATTCAGAACTTTAAAAAATTGGATGTTTTTAGCTGTATATTAAACAGTTTTTAAAAATCTGCTTACTTTTGCGATGAATTCTGAAAGTAAACAAACTTGAATGTGGATGAATCAAGTAGCTCAAGTATTCATATCGCGTAGTGGGCTGTAAAAAACTGGATGGCAGTCTACTACTCCAATCGCATGAAAAACTAAATAAATAAAAAATAATGAAAGGGTTTGCTTTTACAAGGTGTGGATTAAATGCAATATTGTTAGATAATTCGGGATATTTTTTAACTTTCACATACTTTTTCCATTATGACGTCATTATTAGTATTATAACGTCAAAATGACGGGTTACCTTCTAGTTTTATAGAGTTATAAATGAATAAATTATAATTTGTTTATACATTTTCATGTAAAGCCACTATAGTTCATTATTCCTTCCCGTCATTATTTTAAGGTAATTTAGTTTTTAAATGTGTTAAGCAAAAATCATGTTAATCAGAAGTACAGTGTTGTACAAAGATTTTCGTAACTTTTTTATTGTGTTAGAGCGAAACGGTGTTACAGGTTGCAGTGTTATACGAGGGTTCTCGCAATTTCTCCTATCGTGTTAGAGCGAAACCGTGTTGTAAGATGCCGTGCTGTAGGAGGGCTACCTGTACTGCCTTTTATTATATTAATATTGAATTCCTCTTGGCACTATGACGTTATTTAGTAAATTGTTTATTAAAATAACAACATTCCCAATTACCCGAAAATCATATTTACATTTACCCTATTCAGAAAACTTAGTGAGGCAATTGTAAACTGAGTCTAGCTTGAGCCTATTTTGTGAATACCTGTACATAACAAACACCTTTTTTAAAAATAAATTGAGCCAGTAACTCTTGTCTAGAAAGAATTACAATATATTGATAAATTAATTACGAATCCAAGACAGAAAAAGTGAATTTTATATACAAAACAGAATTAGTACTTTAGACTACCTAACAATCTGATACATACTAATACAGAATTATGAGTATCAAATTTACTACTGATTGCAGAAAAATAAATTTTAATTTTTACGAATTAATATTGGAGGTCTGAAATAAGTGATATGAAATTTGAGAGAAATAAAAGGGCAGCAAATAATCTGTTAGTTCCAATGATTAAAGTTCTAAGTAATATAAATTTTTTAAAGGTTAATTGAGAAATATATTTTATTCATGTAGCCGTCAGAAATATCTGACACTGACTGAAAATTATTTACATTATAAAAGGTTTTTGCAGTATGTTAAAAATCCACAATTGTTTAGAGAATTTTACGTATTTCTCCATATTAATTACGCATTTCTCCATCGTAATTAATATTTCTTATTAATTATGATAAAGTTCTTAACTTTTTAGAAATCCTATGGATGTTCTTTCAAACTTTTGAAAATTGAATAATAAGTCTGACATTGTGGCTGAACCTTCCAGAAAGAGCAAGAAGCATAATTACATAGATTTTGATCTTTCATGCTTATGTCAGAATGATGAAATGGAATAATTATAAATTTTAGTCATGATATGGGACACACTATTGAGTTACTAATACTTGAGAGACGGTAACAACGAATAAAAATACGGAAAAATCTAACATTTAAATATCCTCTCGATTTTCAAACAGCCCAAGCTAGATAATTTCAAGAATCAATAATTTAATTATGAACATAAAACGGAAAAGGTTAATTTTATACACAAAGCAGCATTACTAGAATATAACGAAAAAAAATACTAACACAATTCAGCCCACTTTTTTCTTGGGAAATGGAAAAAAATAGTGGTTATCATAAATTCTGATGACTGTAGTCAAAAGCAAAACAGAACATTTTAAAAATAAAGCGCGAGATAACAAATTCAGTTTTGTATTGCACTTGGGAATAATATTTCTACATAGATACACGTTGCATATAAAAATAAGTAAATTTTTAAAACGAAATGCTTTCGACAATTATTGTGAAGGAAGAATTCTAAACTAGAAACATACATATCCCATGAAAATTATGGCTTCCGTCTGACACGTGAACATAACATTACTTTAGCGAGATATTGATCGCCAAAACAGAGATAAATCTGAAATGTACAAAAGCATTCGCATTTGGCGGCAATCAGCCAACTCTGCACCAAATGCTTGCGCACAAAGCGGTAAAACAGCCGATTTCCAGAGAAACCTTTCAATTTTCCTTAAATATTGCGTTTGGAACAAGGTTAAAAGTATTTTTAAAGTTAAGTTGACTTTATTTTGTAAACATTTAAACAGGTTGCTAGAGATAAAAAATATTGGTCTTGAAGTAAAAGATCATTGAAATTTCTCTCTATGGACGTTAGCATGGGTAACGATTAGTTCTGGTCTCCAAATTTCAGAGTTGCGTCACACTTTGATGGGATATTCCTAATTTTTGCATGCCAGGGGGGGGGGGGGGTGGTGCTTAAGTATGACGTCACTTCCTGACGAATCCAGCGCAACGTCTGTCAACTACATAACTTTAGAATATATTTATAATCAGCAGTGGCAACGGTATCGCTCAAGTGTATAGTTTATGTGTTTATGTTGTTTATTGCATTCATGAAGCTGCTTCATGATTGCATTCAATTCTTTAAAATTTTAGAAAATAATAGCAAAGAGTTGTGCCCTTGGCGACAAACTTTCGCAGCTTTTATAATAGATCACAGACTATAATTACATTGATCTAGATGCTAAAAATTTTAACAGCTAATCAAGTAAATTTAATTTACAGGTATTTTTTTTCTATGTTGTATACAACTGTTTTGCTAAGATGCCGAAAAGGATATGTATGATTTCTACATTTTACCCTATTTTTTTTTGTGAGTGAAGCTAAATTCTAATACAATACAATACATATAACTATTAAACTATTAAAAATTTCTTGTTCAGCCATGGTATGTTGTATTTAGCAAATTAGTAGATTATTACTTTTTGGTCGAGGTTGGCGTGCTATTAAAATATACGCTCCACGATTTCA
Source organism: Dolomedes plantarius (assembly GCA_907164885.2). NCBI lineage: Eukaryota > Metazoa > Arthropoda > Arachnida > Araneae > Dolomedidae > Dolomedes > Dolomedes plantarius. The sequence goes on along the minus strand of OU015499.1, from coordinate 95,283,820 downwards.
AGAGATTGCTAAAAGTTGCCTATCTGATTCCTCTGATAATATTATTTACAATTTTTATCCAAAATTTATAAAGATATGATTATACAAGCTAGACGTAACGTGTTTAGCAACTTTGCTGGTTATGAGTCATACAGATGTTTTTGAACTGTTAATAATTAAGGTAAAAGATAAAATACACTGGGAACAATTCCATATCCTGTGCCGTTTGGCCAAAAGTTGTTAAACTCCACCAAGTGGAGTTCTCCTAATGACAAATTTAAGAAAATACTATTTCATACTGTTTTGAAACTTTTAGCCTGACAATCAATACTGTGTATGAAATTCCACAATAAGTAGCTAGTAAACAATATTAGAATTTTTTTTTTTAAAATGCAGCATTTATCTGGAGTAAATAATTAAAGCAGCCCAAATATTAGGAAAGTGTCCAAATGTATAAATTGGTTTCAAAAAGTAGGTTAAAATTTAAATATTTTAAAAATATGTCATAGGATAGCTTGTAGAAAATGGTCTGGGGGAAAGAATATATTCAAAATAAATAATCTTAAAAGCTATAAATTAAACATGTAAATATTTCATTTTAGACTCAAAAAAATAAAGTACATAAAATTTAAAAGTCTGTAGCAAGATAATTGCAATGTATAAAGAAGAAAGAAAATAAAAAAGATAAAACAGGGACAATAGTATTATTGGTGAATTGTTAGAACAAATATTTAAATTTTAAATATTTCCAAAGTGTAAAAATCAATTTATAAAACTAAGAAGAAAACTGAAATATTTCAGGAAAGGGTACAAAATTAACTAAAATAAAAAATTATAAATCTTCATTTGAAAAAAAATCAGAATTCAATAGCTCTAGCGAAGGTGAAGTAATATAGCAGATGCACTCAGGCCTGGAGTAAGACCTATAATTTAGATATGAATAACCAAGAGTAAGCTCTCATCTTCTGGATTTTATTCCTTGAAAAGGAGGCAAATAAAATGTTATGAAAAGAATTCAAAATATTTTTCATTCACTGAACATATAATTTATTATCTGAAGCTAATTTCAAATTTCATTGGCTAAACACATCTAAATAATCATCATATAAATTCAATTAGATGAAACTGAAAAGACATAATCACTGATCTTTGGTGATGTAAGAGCGAAGCTTAGCTAGATCATGTTTGTAGCCTATTAAGCCATTAAACTGAAAAATAAAAACATTTATTATTAAGATCAAAATCCCATTCTTGCAGAACATAAACAAAGATACCATGTACAGTGGCTCCCAAAAGTGTTAGTACACTTACGAATTTCAAAGAAATAGGGGTATATCCATTAATTAAAATGAATATTTCAGAATGGGTATTTAATAATAAGATCTATAATCTATTCTTAACAAAACTACGTGAAATATTTTGAAAACATAGTAAAACTTTATTTTTAAGAAGCCAGTAATCAAAAAGTAACAAAAACTTTTATCTCACAAAAGTCATCGTACACTGAAATATTTTCGGATAAATTCATAATTAAAATTATCGTCTGGCACTTTATTTTTATTTTTTGAATTGTGGTGGCATTTAAAATATCATTTGGCTTTAATTTTTGCTTGCCTATTCTATAATATTCTATTTATTATTAAAAATGGCTCGTAGTTGTAAAGAAACAACAAACAGCATTCGAAAATTAATTATTTTCATCATAGTAGTGGTAAATCAGTTCAGATATTGCTAAATATTGCCTATTCTTCTGGGCAGTATGTGAAAAAATGCTTTAAAGAAGAAAATTGGATCGAAAACAAGGTAAGAAAAGGCCTGTCCGGCAAAGTTAACAAAACGTGATCAAGAGATTTTTAATTAGAAAATTTGTGAAAAATTCACGTTTGAGTGCTGTAAAAGTTTTCTGCAGAATTCAATGAAACATTTTCTACTTCAATTTCACCTGAAATTTTTTGACGAGTTCTCAGAACAGCTGGATTACATGGACGTTTCTGCCCATAGAAAATTTTTTTGTGAGTGAGAAAAACAGAAAGTTTTGGCTTCCCTTCGCACTATCAATGATAAATAAGCCCCAAACCTATTGGAATAATGTCTTATTTGCCGATGAACATTTTTGGTGCTGATGGGTGTATAATTGTATGGAGAAGAAAAAAATGAGGAACTTAATCCCAAGAACTTAGTAGGAACAGTTAAGCATGACGGTGGAGGTATCCTTGTGTGGGGGTGCATGTTAGCATCAGGACTAGGAAATTTGGTATTTATTGATGGCATAATGAATCATGCTGTTTTTCTAAATATTTTAAGAGACAATTTAAAATTATCAGCTCAAAATTTATCAAGATAACGATCCTAAGCACACGGCTCTCAACATTCGCATCTGGTGTCTCTATAATTGTCCACAAGTTTTGAAAACACCACCTCAATCGCCAAATTTAAACCCATTAGAACATATTTGGAGAGAACTGGAGGTTCGATTACGGAAACACAACATTCACATGAAAAGCGAACTAAAAACAATTATGATGGAAGAATGGATGAACATTGATGCAAAGATTACAAAAGAACTAAAGCAATCTATTCCCAGACGTTTAAAAGCTGTTGTGGATGCTAAAGGATATCCTACTAAATATTAATTTAACGAAAAATTAGAACATTTACTAATATGGTAGAGATTTTTTACAAGTGTACGATGACTTTTGTGAGATAAAGTTTTTGTTACTTTTGGATTATTGGTTCCTTAAAAATAAAGTTTTACTATGTTTTCAAAATATTTCATGTAGTTTTGTTAAGAATAGATTATAGATCTTATTATTAAAGGATCAGATGTAGTATATGCAACGGGCCATCGCCAATTTGGCACCAAAATCCCGTTTGGAGACCTGTTAGGCCTAAACTGCAAAATGTAAACAATAAGTTGGAAAACAAACTTACTGCTGGCTTTATGAAACTCGTGGGCGCACACGGGATCTTCGCTTCACTCAGATACCCTTGCTTCACTCTGTTACGCATCCGTCCAAAAACATTACAGAAAATCCCCAGCCGCTGGCTTCGCTACATACCGCTGGCTGTTGTACAGTAAAAAAAAAGCTTCCGCTGACTGTAGCGGTCAGTAAAACAAAGCTTATCGCAAAAAAAATACCATCCAATCTTAAAATCCTCCCTGCCAGAATATAAAAGCAGCCAAACAACCATCTGATTTGACGAAAAATTGCCCCTTGGCGTTTGTTGCGTATACTACATCTGTACCTTATTAAATACCCATTCTGAAATATTCATTTTAATCAATGGATAGACCCCTATTTCATTGAAAATCGTAAGTATACGAACACTTTTGGGAGCCACTGTATATTATCACCAATTTGATGCTATAAAAAATCCACAGCTTGGCTCTATGAGCAGCACATGTAGTTTAGGCATTACTTTCCTGTTCACATCTTCTGTTAGAAAACTTTTTATTTAAGATTTATATGAAATATTTTTTTTATGTTATTTGTTTTGTTCATTCAGTGTTAAAATTTTGATGACATTTAATAATAACATTCATGCTCATCTTTCATTGCAACAAAGATAACAGCAACAGCATGATTTTAGGTATCATTCATTACAATATGCTTGTTTAAAGTTTTAAATCAATGTATTTCAAGATGATGATTTAAAAGTAATACTTGATGTTTGAAATTGAAATTGTTATTAAAGCAAAATTAATTATTTAACACTTCAGAACTGTGCACATTAGTAATATTATATATATCAAATGTTTAATTTTCTCTGCATGATGCATTCTAAAGATTTCTTCAGTAGAAACATTTCAACATTTACAAAACTGTATTAATTGATATTTTTGACAGCCTTGTTATGATTAAAAAAAAATATTGTGAAAATTTTACTTGGGTCAGTTTAGAATTAGATTTTAATTGTCATGTTTAATCCCGCCCTCTCCCTAAGGGTAAAAAATATTCATTGAAAAAAAAAAGCATTCATGTAAAAGATAACTTTGCCCAAAACATGAAAATATAGGTTGGTAAGATTTCACTTTGCATGAGGGAAATATGCATAAACATTCTGTACAAGTTCTTTTATAAAAACTGCTTGAAAAAATTTTCTGAATAGAAGTCAATCACTTCCCAGACGATTTTTCTTTCCTTTGCAGTCAGTGTTTTCATATCTTTGTATTTCATATTGAAGTTTCTTATTCACTATCTTTTTTGTTGACTGTTAGTTTCTTATAACTTTGTTTTTAACATAATTTATTGAAATCTGATAAATAAAGATTTAAAATTTTTGTGTGGATTCTACATTTTAATATTTAAAATTTTGGAATTTTATAAATTGATGAAATTTTGATTTCCTTGTTTCTACATGTTCTATAGACAGTATTGCAAGGCTTTTGAGTCTCTTATGTCATATTGTTGACCTCAGGTATGTTTTAAGTAATTTTTATGTAGAAAAGCTTCTTTTTCTCAATGTTACAGCTACATGAATTGTTAAAAACATCTTTAAAGATATAAATGCATTTGAAAAACCAGTAGCTGTCATTTGTAGCTATTGTAGATTTTTTATAGGGTTCTCGAAACAATAAATTTTAATACTTTCATTTATTCAACCAGCTTATAGCTATCTACATCTTCATTTTTTATAGACTTCATGTGGTCATAATTGTGAATCATTTTTACAACTGTCAAGGTAATTTCTAGTACTGATGCTTTTTTTCAATGTTCATTCTGTAGAATCATCTGGAATACGCTTTTGTCTAGTCTGTCTATCTTTGTATGGTATTTGTCAAAAACAATGTACCTGAAACATTTCTTTCCAGTTACTTATTGGTTCATCTGCATTCTTGTAATCAAAAATCCTTTTTCATTTGGTAAACGTGTTTCCTGAAATTCTGGAGTAACTTCTAAATAAGTCGCAAGCTCAGTGATTCCGACTAAAATTTCTTCAAAACCAGATTGGCTATAGTTAGTTAGGCATTCTAGAAGGTTTCCAAATGATCACAGTATATTTCCTTTCAGAAATATTTAAGATTTTTCTTTGTGTGAATCTCTGTACTAGCACAGGGCCTAATTGTATCCAATAAGTCCAATTCGATTAAACCTAGCCATACCTTTCATAATTTTTCCCTACATATATTCTATCCTTTTATGTATAGTGTTCCTAAGGCTATCTTATGATTATTAATATTATTTTAATTCTGTACTGAACTGTGGTGAGTTTTACATTCACAGACTTTTTAAAAAGTTTATAAAGAGAACACTGATTAGTAGCCAAAATTTGTTGTCTCAACGTAGACGTGCAAATCTGCTCAGGGCAAAAATATTATGGGTATTTGTATTTTCACATTGTATGTTATCTCATTGAGATCATCATTTTTGTAAGTCAAGTTTCAGAAGGTACTTAGCCGTATAAATCCCTTCAATTATTTAAAGGTGTTTTCAGAAACTTTTAAAGTGTGCAGTCCTCTTTTCACAACAGAATCTCTGTAGTTGATCTTCAGGTTTTCAGCTTCTGATTTGAATTGTTCTTAACTTGCTACAAGAATAAGCAACTTTTTAGCCTGAAAAAAATTTAATGACCTGGCCTCATTCTTTGTAATCTGAATACAATGAATTCTGATTCACCAAGTCTGTTGTTAAAAGATATGTCTTAAGTACAATGTTTGTAGTAGTCAGATTTTACTCCAAAATTCCAATTTTGGCATATTTTCTTTTCAGTTTGTTCTGTAAAGAAGCTATACACTGTAGGCATGCAAGATGCTTTATGCACATAGCAGTGAAGATGTGGGGACAGGGAAAGCACCCATTTTAAGTTTTATAGATTTTTATTTTTAGATTTTGGATATCTTAAATCTCCTCTCGCTTCTGACTAATATATGAGAATTATTTCGCGCTTTGCTTCCATAGGAATAGTTATAGAAGACAGAAGGCTACCAAGACAAAAAAAAAAAAAAAAGGCTAGAAAAATAAAAGTTATCATTTGTCAGGAAATCAGATATTTCTGAATTATGTGTAGTACCTCCTTGAAAACTCTAACATGTCCTGAGCATTGCAATTTAAAATGGTCAGAATGTGATATTTGTATTCATGGGTATACATGCAATTGTGTTCAAAACTTAATCAAATAACTTAAGCATATTTGTGTTAGCATATTCATGATGTTGTGTGGCATTTTCTTGAACCTCATTTTACCATTTTTATATCTCCTGATCTACTTTTAAATCATGATTTTGTTGAGTTACCTTTAAGTAGCTCTAAATTTTATCAAAATTTCTTAAAACATGAAGTTTGTAGATAAAGTTTATGAAATTTGAATAAAATTCCTTTCTTTCTGATGTTTACTGATGAAATGCATGAATGAGTGTTTCAATATATGTGTCGGTAAAGTTGTAGATGACTAAGAGCCACCTCCACCTCTGGCTGTGTTATTAATCTGGCCTGTGCTGAATTTTAATTAATTCACTTCCAGTGAAGGGCAGATAATAATCAGTCTCTTGTACTCACTAATCCAATCACAAATGTTTATTGATTGTAACGTCTACCTCAACAAATGGGTGGCTGTATTTTACTAGTTCAAATGCTCCTAATCCAAATCCTACACCTCAGATATATAAAGTTTTTATGATTTTTTTGCAGTCTGGTATAAGCTCAGCAATCCAATATTGTTAACTGCCTTAAAATAGTCTGTAAATATTTGATACTCGAATGAGATTTATATTAAAAGAATTTACCATACAATTATTTTGAAAAAAAACAATCCATTCTTAGGTTTTTGTTTGTTTGTTCTCTGTCTTATTTACTCAAAATAAAGAAAACAAATGCCAGTATCTCGCTTGAGCTTATGTGTACAAAATAGAGAGAAATTACTCTTTCTTATTCCTGTTAAATGTATAACTTCTAAGGGTTTAAACTTTTTAATTAGATGTATGTGGAAATTTCCTAATTTGAAAGTAAAATAGTTTATTGGAAGTAATTATAAAAATACTATAACGAGTTTGTCTATGAACTAAACAGTTTAAATTTCATGAACATAGGTAATTTTATGACGCAGATTTTTTTAAATTTGTTTAACCTTTAAAATATTTATTCGTGGAGTATTACTGTTTTTTTTTTTTTTTACCCAATGCGGAGGCACTTTATTCAAACATTGGCCTTACTACGCCGCAGTTTTACTGTCCATTTTATGTGGGGGCACCATATAGGCGGACAGCATTACCCCCTATTGAAGGGACGACACGAACGGATGCATTTTTCGTGGCGCAACGCTGGGACTCGATCTGAGCACCCTCAGCACCGAAAACCAGCACGCTGTACACTGGGCCGCCACAAGCCCTATTAACTGTTTTGTATACTATGTAAATGTGTTTCTTTAATCACTGTTTTGTTAATATGGTTTTGAATATACTAAAAGTAAATAATTCAACAGAGCAAGATAATTATTAGCAGGAAGAATGCAGTCAAAATAAACGAGATCACTCAATTAGGCTCAATGCACCACAAATGCAAGAGATTATGTAGCAGTAAAGGAATTAAACATATAACAGGCAACCGACTAGTCCTCTTCATTAGGAGGCCTAACCAATCAGTACGTCAAGGGGAACTTTCTGAATAGGATGTAGGTCTAACCAAACGACATCCCAAGGCCCCGAGATCCCATGAACAGATAGAAAAAGACAGACACCTGCACTTAGGGCTCAATGCCCATAAATTAAGTAAACATACAATCATAAATGAACACGAATGAACAGACAGAAAAGGCAAAAGGTTGCACTCACCCTATTCAATGAGTTGTGCAGTAAATCTGTTTCAATGGGAATCTCGGGCCTGGGGTGTCCTTTTGGTTAGACCGCATCCTGTTCAGAAAGTTCCCCTTGAGGTAACTGATTTGGTTAGGTCTCCTGATGAGGAGACCAGTCGGTTGACTGGTATAGGGTTTAGTCCTTTACGGCTACAAATCTTGCATTTATGGTGCGTTGGGCCCCAAGTGTGTGATTTCGGTTTATTTTGTCTGCATTCTTCCTGTTAAGAATTATTTTGCTCTGTGAATTATTTACTTTTAGTTATATTTGTCTGTTTTCAGTAGGCGGATTTGCTGCGAGCTGCACAATATTTGTATTGAAAGTTAAAATTTTTCAACGCTAGTGTAGGTTTTCTGTTAAATTTGTTCTGCTGTCTACGCCCTCTTTATAGGTATTATTTTGTGTTGAATTATTTACATTATTTGTTTTTATGGTTGTGAACTTTTGCAGTTCTCTCAGTACAAACAGTTTATGACTGAAGAATAAAATACTTCATACTGTATCATGAAAAATTATTTAAATTGGCAATTGCTTTTCTATCTCATTGTTTATGAAGTGGTAGGTGGGATTTTCTGTAACCAAGAAGTGTTATAATAGGTATAGCTTATTCTTCATCTGATTTCCTGTAGCACTTAACTCTATTGTAGAGTTTTGACCAAAATAATTACATTCTCTGTGGATATCTTGAAATCATTTGACTTGATACACAAAATGAAAAATGGTATAAGATTACCTTATCCTGTAAGAACAAAATAGTTTTCCAATATTCTCTGAATTACTGAATCGTTTTATTTTGTTATTCAGTATAAAGGTAACTTGAGATAATCAGAATGTAATTCGAGTTATTCTTAATGTCATTTTTCTAATTTTTAGTTTTAACTCTAAAGTTTTCTATAGCAAAACTATTTCATTATTATCAACAAGTTTGAAGAGCGTTTAAAATATATATCTCACATCTTTGGTCCCAGTGTGCATTTTTATAGGCATACATATTTATTTTTAGTCCCTTTTGTGCTTACATTGATTGCTGAGTGGATGCATGAAAATCAGAATGGGAAAAATGTTTACAGTTCTAATCATTTAAAGCAGGGGTTCTCAACCTTTCAGGCTCTGTTCTCCCCCCCCCCCTTATAAACACTGATGTGAGGTCACGCCTCCCCCCCCCACCACCATCATATGTGGTCAATACAAGAAGTACAATCTGAAATTAGAAACTGAAGCTGGTTATTAAATGAAAATATTAGAATAGATAATTCATACACAAATTTAACATTACTACACATATCTTAATTTGGAACATATTATTAGAACATATGAACTCAAAGAATTAAATACAGATCAAATATATTGAGGTAATTAAGGATATAGGTGAGGTTGGCATGTAATACCAGTCACTTTCACAACATTAATGAGAGGGCTGGCACGTTTGTCCTTGACAAGTTTTGGACTGTTAGTTTTACTTTTTATTTTATTTTTTTAACTCACGCCTCCCTTGAAATTCTTCTACGCCCCCCAGGTTGAGAACCGCTGATTTAAAAGAATGTCATAATCACTAGCATTTCTCTATAATCATAGACTTTGGCCATCATCCACTATGAATATATAGAAAAATAAAGGAAATTTCATCCATATAGAATTGCGTAAAAAGAGTATTTTTAAGAATAAACTTTAATCTTGATGCTTATGTACCAGAATATCCATACCGGCAAAATGAGTAAATATTTAAAAAATTATTGCACATGAGAAAGACATGTTTAAATCAGGATATAAAAATTGTTTGAAAAGCTTTGCAGCAATACAAAAATTCAGGAAACATAAATTTTTTAGAAAAATTTAACTTGGATTAAAAACCGTATTGAAATATAAACACACTTCCCACCCAGAAAATATTAATAAAGTTTAAAAATGTTTAAAAAACAAAAAGTGAAAAATGTAAGACAATTCGAATATACCAATATTTTTTAATATAGAATTAAAAAAAGATACCAATTTTTTTGTTTAAAAAATTTCTTTAATTATACTACACTTTAGTTCGCAGCAATCACCAAACACTCCCACTTGAAAGCTTTTTTTTATATTCTGAAAAATATCGATTTAAAATAGGAAAAGATCTTTGAAATGTACAAATAAAGCATTAAAAGCACCTGACATATCTCATAGACAACAAGAGGTCCACATATAACTGTTTTGGAATGTTTGATTCAGATTATTCGAAGAATCACATTAAAGCAGTTACTGTACAGTAAATGAACAGAGAGAAATCTGAAGAATTTATACTCTGGTCAATCCTAATGTATTATATACACAACCTCCGAATTAAAATGTGGAGAGAGCGTGGTGAAAAATATCTGCAAGCAACAAAATACAGTCCAAACAAATATGCCTAAATAAACCTATAATTGTATATAATTTTATATATGTTATTTGTAGATTTATGAACTTTTTAATCTGGTGGTAACCGAGCTTTTTCATCAGATGGTAATCTCTGGAATTTCTCGGAGCCTTAAAATAAATAATTAATGATGAAATTATTTTGAATTACGGACAACGAAAATGAATATAAACGGGAAAAATATTAATATTGTTTATTCATTATTGATCACGCCTGATAGCAGTAGATTTGAGGAAATCCTAAAACCGAAACATATAAATCTGCACGTCCTTATGATCTACTGAGACAAAGAATAACGATGTCTAAGGAACCTCGTGACCTACTTACAATAAATTTGAAAATGCCCTGTAGTTTAATGAATTCAGAACATAAATTATAACATCTTAGTTTATAGATATCTAATTTCTTAGCACAAACAAGCGTTTATATATTGCTATTGATTTCACATGAAAAATACGAAAAAAGTGTGATGGTACAGTTTTAGTATATCTCATTCAATTTTTTTCTCACTTTACAGGTGCCTGCCACAGATTATTAAATGCGAAACTAAGATGTTTGTGGGGTCTTCAAATTTTGAATTTCAACGTATTGGTGGCAGTTAGTTTTCTGATCATCGCGTACAGAAACGTCGGCATGTTAGAAGAGAAAATGACTGGTATTTCCAGTATAAAAGGACTTTCCAAAGAAAGCCATTCGTGCCAGCAGAACCCTACTGAAGCCGAAGTTGAATTCTTTCCATGTGACACACGTAGAATTAGTCTAAAAGTAAAAAGTTCCTGTGCACAGAATCCCCCTGTCACCGAAGAAGGAATTTTCGAATGTAATTTACGCGAAGGAACATTTTCACAGTTGGCCGCCTTAAATACGCATCATTTGCCCCACATTGCTGATAATATTCTCTGTACCCTCACAGGAGAGAAAATTTTCGCATGCACTGTATGTGAGAAAAGATTTTCTCATCGGGGTGATTTTAATAAACATATCCGCATCCACACAGGAGAGAAACCTTTCGCCTGCATTGTATGTAGGAAAACATTTTCTGAACGCAGTTATTTAAAAAGACATCTCCGCATCCACACGGGAGAGAAACCTTTCGCATGTACTGTATGCGAGAAAAGGTTTTCTGAACAGGGTCATTTAAAAAGACATCTTCGCACCCACCCAGAAGAGAAACCTTTCGCCTGCACTGTATGCGAGCAAGGATTTTCTCACCAGGGTGATTTAAAAAGACATATCCGTACCCACACAGGAGAGAAATCTTTCAGGTGCACTGTATGTATGAAAAGATTTTCTGAACAGGGTCATTTAGAAAAACATTTCCGCACCCACACAGGAGAAAACCTTTCGCATGCACTGTGTGTGAGAAAAGATTTTTTGAACGGGGTCATTTAATAAAACATATACGCACCCACACAGGAGAAAAACCTTTCGCCTGCACTGTATGCAGGAAAAGATTTTCTGAACGGAGTCTTATGAAAACACATCTCCGCATCCACACAGGAGAGAAACCTTTCGCCTGCACTGTATGCAAGAAAAGATTTTCTCAACAGGGTCATTTAAAAAAACATCTCCGCACCCACACAGGAGAGAAACCTTTCACCTGCACTGTATGCGAGAAAAGTTTCTCTGAACGGGGTCATTTGAAAGCACATCTCCGTATCCACACAGGAGAGAAACCTTTCGCCTGCACTGTATGCAAGAAAAGATTTGTTGAACGGGGTCATTTAAGAATACATCTCCGCACCCATACAGGCGAGAAACCTTTCGCCTGCACTCTATGCGAGAAAAGATTTCCTGTACAGGGTGATTTAGAAACCCATTTCCGCACCCACACAGGAGAGAAACCTTTCGTCTGCACTGTATGTGAGAAAAGATTTTCTCGACAGGGTCATTTAAGAATACATCTCCGCACCCACACTGGAGAGAAACCTTATGCCTGCACTGTATGTGAGAAAAGATTTTCTATACAGGGAAATTTAAAAACACATCTCCTTATCCATGGAGAATAGACTGGTGTGCACTATATGTGAGAAAATGTTTTCTGAACTCTATTATTTAAAAAACAAACAGTCGTTCGCATCCAGAAGAGAAAGCTTTCGATTGTACTATATGAAAAAGGGTTTTCTGAAGAGGGTAGTTTTAAAAGAAAAACCCTTCCATTAGCAGGGTGTGAGAGATAGGTTTACGGCTTGAGGACATATGATAAAGGTATCTCCCTGCCCATTCAGGGATGTAGGGATGTAACCAACTCTCTACTATCATATGAAATGTGATTTTTAGCGTAAAGAAATATTTTAGACGTACCTCCGGGAATTTGTCCTTGAAAGTTTAAATTCAAACTTAGTTTAGACAGGGTTATTTTTTAAAGTAGATATCGCACGGAAAGATGTTTCGGAATTCATTTAAAGTTTTCTGACTATTTTTCTTTTGAAACTTTTTAAAAATGTATCAATGTGATATCGGTCATGACCTGCGATTCTTGATGGGATACTTGACCAACCAAAGTGATTGAAGTAAAAAAAATATTGCCATTGATAAATATTTTTATTGTTATATAATGCTGTTTAAAAAATTAATGAAAATGTCAGTATATCTGTTAACATTGCAGGGAAGGGTGTCATGAAATTCCCGTTATGCAATACTTCTGGTGTCTGTTTTTGCCTAATATTTAATTATAATTTTTAAGATTTTACTGCTTTTATCTACATCTGTGTTCTGTAAATGATGAAATAAATGTGCCTAATGATATAGAAATAAATATTTTATGGCTTCATTTCGAGACTGAATTAATTTTCACGTTTGTCTCTCTTAATTACTTTAAATTAATTTAGGCTTTTTTATTTTAGTTAGAATATATATATATATATATATACACACACACATATATATATATATATACATACATGCATATATATATATATACACACACACGCATATATATATATATATACACACACATATATATATATACATACATATATATATATATATACACACACATATATATATATATATATATATATATATACATACATATATATATACACACACACACACATATATATATATATATATATATATATTTATTTATTTATTTATTTGTAATGTGCAGCCAAAGAAATATTTTACGCTTGGGGCATCTAATAATACTTTTATGTTAGATGTCTCAGATTTTTGTGTATGAAATGTATAATTTTAATTTTGAAGTCAACTGTTGAAAAATGTTTAAAGTTTATAAATTACTATACCAAGTCTTCGTCTATCGAATAATGAACTCTACTGAGTCCTGCAAGATATTGAGCGAGGAAATGTGATCATCTGCTTTCACTCTGAGAGTGGAACCGGTAATCAAAGAAAAAAACCTTTAGAAGTAACGTTTCATATTATAAGACGAATTTTGATTGGTACATATTTAAAGCAAGTTTTCATGAATTTGTTGGGCAGCTGACATGCGATAAATTTTGGGTCTTAATCGAATTAAATTTATTCTTGTACGCGAAAATTCGAGTGTACCTAAAGTTCATAAGAATGTGGAGACACCAGTTAGAAAATTTATTTTGCAAGATGTGATCTAAAGGAAAATACTGACTCTTTTGGAGAAATTTCTAAACTTTAAGGATATCATATCCAACTTACAGTTAGACATGAAGATAAAACTTCTTTGTTTGTGAAAGGTTTAAATGAATGTTTTTGAAACAACCCACGCAAACAAAATGTGGATAAGAGGTAGATATTCGGTATAAAAATAGAAATTGACGAAATGATGCATTTAGCTGAACTAGAAGAGGATTCATTAATAAAACTTCCATGTCGCAGTTTGTGAAGTTTTGATTTTTTTTTCTTTTTTGTAGGCAAATATTTAAAAAAAAACTTTATTAATGTAGGATTTCGCTTTTAGAGATTCCTTCCCAGCAAGCACCAAGATGTGCTTACAAATTTCTGCAAGAAGAGATTTCTGCGCGACATTCGAGTATCTCAATTCAAGACTCAAGATGAAGGGAGAGTAATAGGGTGACGCTACCGCAAACACAAAGGCCTGTGCACATAGAATTCTTCAACGTCAGCTATACTCGTATTGAAATATATTTAACCAATTACAAGCCTCCAAATGATTGGCCACGAAATTGTTAAGGTCTGTGATTGGTTTGAAATATGTCAATACGAGTAACGCTAACGCTGACGGAATCTATGTGAACAGGTCCTATCTGTGAGTTACAGTGGTCACTGCGGACCTGTGGTCACGTGATCGACTCACGAGGCCTTCCCACGATTCAACCCCAAATACTTAACAGGTAAATTTATATTTACCGGTTATAAACTTGGTAGAAACAGATATACATCTAATGCTTTGCTTTGATAGAAAGAATTTATGCCTTATATTATGTGTATACTAGCTGAATACCCGTTCTTCGCTACGGAGTACATTCAAATTAAATACAATGATCAATGTATGCAAATGATGTATATATATATATATATATATATATATATTATATATATATATATATATATATATATATATATATATAAATCGTAACAGATATTTTTATAGACAAAATAATGTAGAAGAAAATATTCAAATTAATACAATGGTCAATGTATGCAATTAATTTGTATGTTCAATATTTATAAAACATACTAATTTGAATTAAATTCTTTAAAAACTTCCAACCCAATTAGTCTAGTTAATTTATCTTTTAACCGTATTTTCTTTCTTTATTTATTTTGTTATGCACGTGACGCAAAATAAATTAAAGGTATCACAAAAAGAAAAGAAACACGTATCATATTAAATAAATTAAATTCTAAAAATTAATCTTTAAAAATTCACCAAAAATCCATAAAATGGAGATAAAGATTCGAAAAAAGATATCATTTTTAAAGGAATTTCTATGATCTTCTCGTGATATAAATTTTATACCCTCAGATTATTATTTCAAATGCAAACTTAGAAAAATGTACAAAGACAGGTTTAAAAGTATAATTTTTAAAAAATCTAAGAAGAATTTTTCAAAAAATCTTTCTTAGTGCACCCCTATACTATAAGAATCGCCATGAAAAATATCAGCCCTTTAGGTCCAGCGGTTTGGTCCTGTGCGTTATCTGTCAGTCAGTCAGTCAGTTACGGAACTGTTTATATACATAGATATATCATGACTGTAAGGTTGATTTGTAAAGGAGGAGTCACAGTTCATGCTGGCAAAAGGAACTACAACCATTATTTATCACGAAGGAAAATTGTTCAAGGCACTATTTCTGTGTAAGAGAAGTGGCACGGCACTTCTCTTACACAGAAATATGTAGTGTACTAATGCTATATTGAAGAAGATTTACTTCAATATAGATTTCGTGGAAAATGTTCGGAAAATGTTCGTGGGATTAAATTTTATAGTTCAATCAGCACAATAAGTCTATGCAGGAGAACTCGAGGTCGAACTGTTTCGTAAGGGGAAAATATGGCCGAAGTAGATGCTGAGGAAGTTACTGATGAACCCAGTCAGAAACGTTGGATAGTTCGCGGAGAAAGGAATATAAAAAAAACTCTTCGATGATAATGACCGCGTCTCAGACCTCTGCCGTCTCGAATACATCAGGAACAGGTAAAGTACCCTCGGTAACTCTGAAGGATGCCAGAAACTGTGATACAGGATCTTGATCTAAAAATCTTCAGTTCATATGTTAGCCGATACGTAGTGATACACTGGTAGTTGCAAAAGTGTAGCCAAAGTAACCACAGAGACTCCATCGTGAGAATGAGCCAAGTATTAGGTCGATGCAAACTATTTATTTAAGTTATTTAATACTACGTAGTACAATACTACACAAAACAATTACTTTACTTCTATATTGAAGTTCCTCATCTCAAGATTCATCGTTAGTTGCAGACACAAAATGACCATTATGGTTCATAAAACTATACATCGAAATGGTATAGCCCCCTCACAGAATTAGGCCAAAAAAACCACATTCTGACGGGCTTCTAAAAGTACGATCGATATATCTAGAAAAAAAAAAATCGTGATCTCTATATCTAGTTCTTCTCAGACGGAGTAGAGGGAGCGAGGTTACAAGAAAGTTGTGTGCCAAGATGCCAAGCGCCGTAGCGTACCTAGTGTGAAGGGCAGGACGCAGCATTAAGTTAAAAGGGCGATAACAGGCGAAAAGTTGCAACCATCTGCCTATGACGTAACGGCGCGGCAGATTTAAAAAGCGGTGTTTGGCTGAGCAGGCGAGACCTGGCGACTTTTAAAATTCACCAAAATTTGGCGATAAATCGCCAAAGCGGTTTTCTCAGAAGCTGCACTGATTCAATTAACGGCACTGCCTTTGCCTTCTTGTGAAACAGCGCGCTTTGTGGAAATAATTGACACGCGTCGCCCTGAGCACCGCGTAAATGACAAACTGCTTTCGAATGGGATTTCGCATATGGCACGTTGCTTGTTAGCCATTCCACAGGAAACTATAATTTAAAACGATCCTGGCAAAGAGAACCCTAATGGTTTCTTCAACAATATCGAGCTGATTCTATTTACGCACAGATGTGCATGAATTAGCAAAGATGTCGTTAAGGAAGACCACCCGGAATTCATATCAAGGGCTTAGAAACACGTTTGTTAACGTAAAATATTGCTTGACAGAGTGACTGAATTAAAATATTTACTGATATTAAATAAATTCTAGATTAAATTGGGGCAAAATTAGCACACATTAACTGTAGCGTTAAATTCCACGCTACAATTACCCTAGAATAATAGACCGGACAGCAAGATGTGATGGTATAAGGGTAATAATACATGCTTTAATAGGGGGATGGTCTCCCGCGTGCCGCAATTACACTAGCAAACCTCTTGAGCATACTTTCAACAGGGTTTTCATACACAGCTATGGGTAGTTGTGTCCATTTCTGCTGCAAGAGTGTCGCCAGCTCAGCTGTAGATTTCGGACGTGGTTCCCTGGTCCGTCGCTTAACTCCTTCTTCAAATGTTCTGTGGGGTTTAGATCGGGACTGAGCAGTCCAGGGTAGACTTTTAAATCCATATCTCGGTACCACTGCTTGACAAAGGTTGCAGCATGACATGGAGCGTTGTCGTCTTGGAAGTAACATTGTCATTCCATGAAATTGCCAGAGCGTAGGAAGAAACCTGATTGTCCAAAATTTTCCCATACTCGTAGGTCGTTCAATTTCCAGGAACAACATGCAAAGGTCCCAGACCATACCACGAAAAATGACCCCAAAACAAGTACACTACTACCACTGAACGTGACAGTTGGAGACGATGCACTCGTTTAACAGACGTTCGCATGGCATTCCGCCAAACCCAAGCACACCTAGCCGACTGGAAGTGCGTGTAGCGTGACTCGTCGCTCCATAAACAGTGTTCCAGTGTCCACAGTCCAGTTGCGACATTGCAAACACCAAGTGAGTCCTGCCGGCTTTGTTGGATGGGGTGATGTTTGGTTTGTGTTCGGCAACACATCAGTGGATATTGGAGGGCGTGCAGTCTTTCCGCAAAGTATTGGAGTGCACTGTAACCCCTGCTGCAGGTTGAAACTCACTGTTGATGATTTGGAGTGGTTTCTTACGGTTCTTACGAACCTTACGCTTCAGGACACGCCGATCCCGATCAGTTAGATTACGGAGACCACCAACGTGTGCAGTTCGTGTCCCAACTCCCGTACTCTTCCACTTCTTCATGACATCACCAACAGATGACCGTGGCTGTGATAATTCTACCAAAATTGAGCGAATAGACTTTCCACCAATGTGACAACCAACTATGACACTTCTTTCAAAGTCACTAAGTTTCGTTAATTGCGTTAAATTGAGTTTTTCACCCAAAATACACACCCTTTTTGTGAGATAACCTGACGTGATAGAAAAAAATGGATTCCATTTTTGAAATCAGCATTGAAAGATTCATAGAAATCAGTTATCAAAGTACAAACAACTTTTAAAGATATTTTTTTTTGCAGACCTGTATTATATATATATATTACTTAGATAAAAGCCTAGAGTAGAAAAAGTGTAGGTAACCATTCCGGGACGGACCAAGTCGGGAACATCTTAACATTGCGACGCCATTTTCTGAAAGTTTTCCTGAAAAATAATACCACAAAAGTTACATATTTTGAAAGCCCTTTAAAAAATATGAAAATTTTAAGTGAATACCCTAGCTCAAAACCGTTTAGTTTTTGAAATATCTTCAAATTAAAATATCCATTGAAAAGAATCATTTATTCAATTGAGTCATTCACTTGAACTTTGAATTCATTCTACTCCATGGTTTTTCATATTCCCTTTAAATAACTACATTTTTAATGTTAATTTTAATGTTAATTAAATTGTGTTTCACGTTTTATTTTGTTTATTTTATTGTTGTTTACTGCTGTTTAAGTATCGTTTTCAGCAATGCCTGCTGTGTGGTGAGTATTCACTTTTGAAACAGTTTTTGGTTTAGATTTGATTTAGTTTAGTTTAGTTTTGTTGTTTACTGCTGTTTAAGTACAGTTTTCAGCAATGCCCGATGAAATGATGAATCACCTCTTGAAACGCTGATCAACATTCCATTATTTTTGACGGGGTTATATACTAGTGTATATATATATATATATATATATATATATATATATAATATATATATATATTAATATATATATATATATATATATATATATATTCAAGGTTTAAACCAAATGGAAGATACTTGTTGTTTTCTGTTGTTTTCTATAAATTGCAACATCTTATTAGCATTTTTTAGCTCTAAAAAACATCTATTATAATTAATGTCTACGCAAGGTCTGTTTTGTACTTCCTTTAATAGGCAAAAAGTATCTCACTAACATAAAAGCACATGAATCCTTGTTGAATGCTGCTATGATAACAGTAAAGCAGTATTTACAGTGTTTTTTGGCTATGAACAGTTTTATGAAGATTGATACACTGTCACAAAAAAATATATGCACCCAGAAGAAATGGAACTACTATCACGAAACTTGGCAGAAATGTAGTCTGGTAAGGGATATGCAAATGATTAAAATTTCGACACCAATGAAGCAAGGGTAAGCGCGCTATGTGCATATGAGATGCGCAGCTGGGAGAGTTTGAAAGCATGATTACTCGTGCCATAGGGTTATTAAAACAAATCTGGCTACTTGGATGGTCAGTATTGTGATTAGAGATGCCTGAGACGTAATCGGCGACAGTACTAACAATTGTCGGACTTTGAGAGGGGGCATACAGTAGGCCTCAGAGAAGCAGTTTGGTCGAACAGGCGTATCAGCCGCCACCTCGGTCGGAGCGATATGGTAGTTTCTTTGTGTTCGCAACAATGGATCACGGAAGGGATAGTCTACCGACGTGGAGGGTCAGGGCGTCCCAGGAGCACAAAGGCACTCGAGGATCACGCAATCATAAGAGCGGCCACGTCCGCACCAACAACGTCGCTAGAATCGGTTCGACGCCATTTACCACCTTCCAGATATCCGGTGGTATCAAGGGAAACCATTCGGAGACGACTGGCCGATGCAGGTATAAGGAGCCGACGTCCATTAAGACGCCTACCACTGACCTCACATCATAGGCAGTATCGATTGCATTTTTGCCGACCTCGGGCAAGCTGTAGTGTGACCGACTGGAGGCGTGTGATCCTCAGCCATGAACCCCGCTTCAGTCTCAATGCTGATGACCAGCGCATACGCGTATGGAGGTGGCCAGGCCAACCGGTCCGATCCGGCATTTGTTGTCGAGAGGCATATGGCGATTACACAAGGTGTGACAGTGTGGGGAGCGATTTGTTAGGACACACGATCACCTCTGGTCGTCCTTCAACGCACTTTGACGGCACGTAGTTACGTGGACGAGATTTTAACGCCAGTTGTACTGCCCATGCTATCATGTCGCCCAGGTACAATTTATCAGCAAGACAACGCTCGTCCACATACTGCGCGACTCTCTCAACAATGTCTTCAAGGATATGACGTACTCCCATGGCCTTCCAGGTCACCAAATCTCTCGGCAATAGAGCACGTCTGGGACGTGTTTGGAAGGCAACTGCAGCCGTCCCGGAATACTGGTGAATTAACTGCCCATTTGCAAAGATTATGGCATGATCTTCCGCAGGAGGTCGTAGGTGACCTCATTGATTCGATGCCACGCCATGTTTCGGCTTGTATAGCTGCCAGAGGTGGATTTACTACTTACTGATTTGTAACCTTTTTCATGCCTTATCATCTTAATAAAACGGTCTGTTCTTCTGAATTTGTAATCATTTGCTTATCTCCTCATACACTACATACATGTTAAGTTTCGTGATAGTAGCTCATTTCCTTCTGGGTGCATATATTTTTTTGTGACAGAGTGTATATATTTTATAAATTACAATTTTCATCTTTATTTTACTCAAATGTTTTTGGTACAGATTTATGAAAAAGTAATTTTTAATATCTTATGTTAAGCTAAATGTCTATGTTCATTATTTCTTCGTGATGCAGAAAGAGAAATCAGTGTAAATTTTTTTCTTTTACTGGGATGTAGAGATTTGGTCATAATACGAAAAAGTACTTAAAAGTAAATAATACAGGAGAAAATTATTTATTTTTCTTAATCAGAAAAAATTATATTTTTTTCTCTCCGATAATCCTATCATTTCTCTTAAAAAATTAGTTTTTGTCAGTTTAAAAAAAAATAATATTTCTTTGAACATTTTTTTCACACAGATTTTCTCCTATAAAGTTTGAATAGTTTTTGCCTACTTCTAAAATGTTTCTGTATATATCTATGATGGCAAATTTTTCTGAAGAATATGAGCAAAAATATTGTCCATTTTTCAAATGAACTACTCTTTACCGTTAATTCAAAATTTGCATCATCTCACGTACATTCATCGTTTTAAATTTTAAACAAACGAAGAAATTATGTCATATTTAAAACATCACGGAGATTTTCTAACGGTACTGACTAATTGGCAAGTACGATGCTACACCTCTATCTTATCTTGGTAACCATTGAAACGGACAACGAAATTATATATATACACATATTTGATGTAAAAGTTTGTGTGAAATGAAGCGATTACCCACATAATATCGTTTCTTTCCATCTTGATACGCCATGAGAAAATAATGGCGATAAAACGCGAAATATGACAAATTAGCGATAACATGTCATTCTTAGTTTTTTGCTCGAAAATAAAGTTGTTCTTGAGCATGCTCATTTTAATGAGCCGTTAAGCCACACAGTTGTGGGTGGACACTAGGGTGGAACGAAAATAACGTTTTTTTGAATTTCAATATGCGCTAGTTTTCAAAAGTTGCCTTTCAGCAAAATAAAGACGGAAATTAAATATTAGCGTAATTGGTGCATGTTTACAGTTCGCGCAAGAAGGGCAAACTTTTGGTTTTTATTAAATTTTTGACAAATTTCGCAATTTTTTTGAAATTAAATACACTTGTAGTGCAAAAAAGTAGCAAAATATGTAATTTAAACATTCCTTTTAGTCAGGAGACCTGCTAAACTGATTATATAATACGTTTTACTTCATAAAAATAGTACAAATAAAGGCACTTAAGGACGAGGCACTTAAAAGACACTCGGACATCACGGTGGAACGAAAAAAATTTTTTCTTAATTTCAATATGCTCTAGTTTCCAAAAATTGTCTTTTAAAATTAAAATTAAGAATATAAAATCTTTTTGCTCTACTAAAATATTTTCAAGTGCCGCAAAGGGGTTTCAAAATGGATATTTTTATGAAAAAGTGATTATATTTGTATTTTTTGTTAATTTCTTTTATAGTATATTAAAATAATGTATATTTTCTGTAAATAAAATATTCAAAATATGATATTTTGACAGAAAACTTGCATATTCTAAGTATTTCTAATTTTTAGATGCCATAACAGAACAACTGATTTTGTGGAATTTCGCGATTTTCATCATATTAATTTTACAGTAGCATATTCTTATAATACACATTGGAATAAAAGAAAAACAATATTTAATTGACTGGCCTTAGTTAAAATAAACAAATCACACTTATTTAGAAAAATATTACTGTAATGTCTATAAAGGCAAAACGTTATTTTGAAAAAAAATAGTCATGCTTTTCAAAAGTCCATAGTAATCACACATTGTTTCCATTACTTATTTCACTGACACATTGAATTGTTTTATTATTTCAAATTTTGGCATTATCTTTTGAGAATGTATTTTTGTTTTTATCAGTGCATCTCTTGAAGAAGTACCATGAACGGACAAGGATGACCCGGTATCTAATTCAACAATCCTTTCTACTACTTACCCCCCCCCCCCCTAAATCACTGGACTGCAGCCGCCACTGACCCTATTAGTAACGTAATTGGTTGAAGAGAAGGAATTTACCAAAAATCGATTGAAAACCAAGCAAAATGAGATGTGTGAATTATTTTTAAAATGAAACCAGAGAATAGAATTGTCAAGCAAAAAAGTTCTAAGATATATTTGAAACGTGTCGTCTCATGATTTAATAATAACTCTCAACAATAAAAAACAACAAACAAACCCTTAACAACAATAAACAAAACCTTTTTTTATTTGCAAAACGTGTAACAAGAGAGACACGCGGAATGCATAAAAAATACAAGAATTCATCTTGCCTTTAAATTAGCTAGGTTATTTGAAAAGAGGGAAAGCTGGCGTGCGAGGTCGTTTCGGAGCCACGCGCATGAAAGAATCTGCTTGGAGGCAGTACTGAGAGCTGGCATCACACCTGGTACCGTAGGGACAGCAGTGAATTCTGTCGTTGCAACACATAGCTGAAGGATATGGGCAACACCCGTATTGACCATTTGGCAACATGCAGCAGGTGTTGCCGTCCGGGCAGTAAGTTGATCCTCCAGGACAATACACTACTTTGACCTTCTTTGCTAAGCTGAGAGCTACCGCTTTCAGCTGCATTTCAGGCTGTTCTCGTTCCTCTAAAACGAAAGGTATCCCTTTCACCTGGTCATCACATGTTCCGTTCTGGAGGTTGCACACCGTATTCTGAGGACAGCAGTGCATACCGTCCGAACAGCAGACGGCGTTGGGAGCTGGGCAGCAGCCGACGACTCCTGGATACGGACCTGGGCAACATGTTTCATCTGAAAGAAATGAGAAAAGGAAATCAGGAATGGGTTATTTACCGGACAAATTTCTATTGGCCATAATTCCCACAATCTCCTCTCATCTTTATACATTAGGTTGTCTTCTTTTTCGCTTTCCCTTTCGTGTTTGTATTTAAGTTAATTATAAAAAATAAATTTCTTTAATTAAATTTTAAAAAATTAAATAAAAAATGCATATTTGTAAATATATATATATATATACTAGCTGAAAACCCGCGCTTCGCTACGGAGTACATTCAAATTAAATACAACGGTCAATGTATACAATTAATGCCAATATATATATATATATATATATATATATATATATATATATATATATATATATATATATATATATTTATAATAAATGCGACGATCAATGTATACAATTGATATAATATATATATATATATATATATATATATATATATATATATATATTTATAAAAAAATCGTAAGGGATATTTATTTTTTTTGGATAATATCCAATCGTCTGCTGCATTAGAAAGAAAAAGAATGTCACTTTTGTCTATTTAGTTGTTATGCACGTGACGATAAATTTATTTAAAGTACCAGAAAAAGAAATCACGTGATCAACATTTAATAAATAAAATTCTAAAAATTAATCTTTAAATATTCACCAAAAATCAGAAAATCAAGGTAAAAGTTCGAAAAAGATTTCATTTTGAAGGAATTTTTACGATCTTTCTCGTGATATAAATTTTATAATCCGCAATGTATTATTTTAAATGCAAACGTAAAAAAAGTTTAAAAAACAGCTTAAAAATTTAATTTTAAAAAAATCTAAGAAGAATTTTAGAAAAATCTTTCTTAGTGCACCCCTACACTATTAGAAGAATCGCCATGCAAATTTCAGCCCTTTAGGTCCAGCGGTTTGGTCTGTGCGTTGTATGTCAGTCAGTCGGTGAATGAATGAATGAATGAGTCAGTTACGGAACTGTTTTATATATATAGATATATATATATATATGTATATGTGTATATATATATATCTATATATATATATATATATAGATATATATATATATATATGTGTGTGTGTATATATACATACATATATATATATATATATATATATATATATATATATATATATATATATATATATATATATATATATATATATCACATTGGCCAATGAATTAGAAACCTGTGAAAGTTTCTACGAATGCTCGCTAGCGGCGTGCGTATGCAAAACCTGTTTAGGACGTGGATGAAACGTCATCAGAATGCTAGTACGAGTATAAGTAAGGTGTGCGGCTGCATTTCACGATAAACGCAGTAGAATGGGAAACACGACAGATCTTTCACCATTTGAGAAAGGGCTTATTGTTGGGGCCCATTTAGCAGAAGCTACGAGTGTGAAGACAGTAGAACTCACTGGGTTCTCAAAAGCAGCCCTTTCGAAGACGTTCAACAGTTGGAAGCAGAACCCACAGTTCTTGTCCAAAAGACGCAACTGAGGTTCGAACATAATCAACCAAGACCGTGGTCGGCGTCGTCTCCGACTGATTGTACGGCAGAAAAGGGACTATACTGTACTTCAACTGACAGAAATCTTCAACCAAGGTTCATCTCAAATGATCTCGGTGCGAACCATGCGCAGAGAATTGCAGAGGATGAGATTACATAGTCGGATGCCTGTGAGGAAAACTCTCATTTCTGCCCAGAATGCTAGAATTCGTTTGCAGTGGTGGCTGGAAAAACGAAACTGGACAAAAGAGGACCAGAAAAAAGTTATGTGGTCAGATGAATCACGCTGTAATTTGTTTTGCACTGATGGAAGATGTCGATTTTGGGGAGAACTCCATGAAGCCATGAACCCATCTTGCCTTGTTCGCGCTGTGTGAGGGTCTGGGGGAGTTTCATGGTGTGGGGCATGTTCTTCTGGAAGTGGTCCCCTGTTGTTCTTTGAGGGTAAACACACAGCCATGCAATACCTGGACATATCGGAAGATCAAGTGCATCGTGCAATGCTACTTTTTTACTCCGTAGGTGACGCATACATCATGGACAACAGTGCAACTGTACATCGTGCCAGAATCGTTCGAGATTGGCTCACAGAACTCCAATCAGACTTCCAGCAGCTTCAATGCCCGCCTCAAACATCGGATCTTAATCCAATAGAAAATGTTTGGGACATGTTGAAAAGGCTCATCCGACAGCAATCTCCTCTTAATCCAATTTACAGAATCTTAAGGTCTGTGTAGCCAATGCATAAATCGGGATGTTGGAGAAACGTCTGTTTCACTGCCTTAACTGTGAAATTCGATTGTTCAGTTATTCTTTTTGAGAAAAGGTGACTTGAAAATGTCTCAACAACATGATTTACCGGAATCCATGGCATGGCGTATTATAGGCAGACTTGAATCCGGGCAAACACAACGTAGTGTCGCAGACGCTGTTGCATTCGCCAGAAGTGTCGTTGCAAGGCTGTGAAATCGATTCCAAGAAACAGGGAATGGTAGACGTCGGCCAGGGCAAGGTCGGCCCAGGACAAGGTCGGCCACGCGCCACTACAGCAACTGATGACCGGTATATGCTATTAACAGCTCGTCGAAACAGAACAGAAAATGCTACTCAGCTGCAAAGACAGTTGCTCTTGGCAACAGGACGAAGGGTGTCCAGCCAAACAGTACGTAAAAGGCTTCATCAGAGAGGTCTCTATGCACGTAGGCCACTGGTCTGCATTCCGTTGACCTCACACCACCGTGCCGCCCGAAGAAGATGTGCTGCTGAACATCTCGATTGGGAGCAACATGATTCGAGCCAAGTGCTGTTTACAGACGAGTCCCGATTCAGTCTGGAGTGTGACACCCGACGTGTTTTGGTATGGAGGGAAAGGGGCACTCGAAATCACCCCACATTCGTTCGTGAAAGGTCACAATACAGACGAGCTGGTTTTATGGTATGGGGTGGAATCAGCATAGGTGGACGTACGGACCTGCATATCATTCGGAATGGTACTTTGACAGCCGAAGGTATGCAGACGAGATACTGAGACCACATGTCATACCTTACGCTGCAGCCATTGGAGATTCCTTTGTTTTCCAGCATGATAATGCCAGACCGCATACAGCTCGTCTTGTGGAGAGAACATGCTTGAAGCTGAAACAATACAGCGTATGGAATAACCAGCTTGCTCTCCTGACCTAAATCCAATCGAGCATGTTTGGGACATTCTCGGACGGCGCATTACTGCGAGACCAAGGCCTACTTTTACTCTCCGAGACTTTGAGATTGCATTTCTTGAGGAGTGGAACAGTATTCCCCAATGTCTTATCGATAACATCATCGTATCCATGGAAAACAGGTGTGCAGTAGTCTTAGCTGTTCGAGGAGACCACACGCCATATTATAAATCTTGCATCACTTCTAAACAATACTTTATTTATCGTTTACATGTAACCAAATTGTTGCCCTAAATCATCTTTTCATGTTTTTTCCATATTTTCAAAGAATTAAAGCTTAATTACAAATTTTTTTTACGTCTTTTTTTCTGTATTGTACATTGATATGTGTGTACTATCCATTTTATGCCAATACGTGGCTGTCTCGCATGGTTTTCTTAACTTCTTTGCTTGCTCCCCTAATTTTTTTTTGAGCAGTGTATATATATATACTAGCTTTATATACCCGGCGTAGCACGGGTGTACCCTTAATAAAGATTTCTTGTATGATATGTATATTTGTATTTTATGCCAATGGATACCTCTCTCACTGGTCAGCATCCCATCAGCATATTATAACAACCCCTCCCCCCATGCTAATGTCAGCATTAAAATGTTTCTTTCAATTTTGATATCCCACTTGATCCCGTCCCTTCGAGGAGTTTGAGGGCTTCCCCGTAAACCCTTGTGAAAATCACCGGTTTCGTAAACAAAGAATTACCTGGAGTTGCCCAGGATAATAAAAATGAATGGAGTTAACCTGAGCTCTAGATGTATACGTACTAACAACCGAAATATATAATTCACACACACACCATTCCACACTTCATTTAATTAAGGTTGATCTCTCTCTTTTCCCCTACCACCAATTTGGTGTTCAAAATAGTGATATATAGGAAATATAAATTATTGGATTGTTTCTAGCAATTTTTACAAAATCTAAAGCGAATGTCGAAAAATCGTGACATTGACCGTGTTTGTTACATTTAATCGTGTTTCTTACATTTTAAATTAAGAATCTTATGGATATCTGTTTCCTTCTTTGAGATATGACGGAATATGTAAAAAACACGTAAAGACACGTTTAGCCAACCTAAACCTCTTGGGGGCTGAATTTAGAAAAATCCTTCAATTGGTTTTTAGGCATTCATGTTCCTTACATTTTAAAGCAAGAATCTTATGGATATATGTTTCTTTCTTTGAGATATGGGGGAATATGGGAAAAATATGTTTTGCCCCCTCCCCCTCATGAGCCCGAATTTTGAAAAATCCTGAAATTGGCTTTAATGTATTCGTGTTCCTTACACTTTAAAGCAAGAATCTTATGGATATCTGTTGCTTTCTTTGAGATATGAAGGAATATGTGAAAAACACGTTAAGCCCCCTCCCCCCCTTGGGCCAAATTTTAAAAAATCCTGAAATTGGATTTAAGGTATTCGTGTTCCTTACATTTTGAAGTAAGAATCTTATGGAAATCTGTTTTTTTTTTCTCTCAGATATGAGGGAATATTGGAAAAACACGTTTTGCCCCCCCCCATGGGGGCCGAATTTTGAAAAATCCTGAAATTTGTTTTTAGGTTTTCGTGCTCCTTTCATTTTAAATCAAGAAACTTATGGATATCAATTTCCTTCTTCGAGATATGAAGGAATATGTAAAACACACGTTTTCCTCCCCCTCCCCTTCTTGGGGGGGGGCGAATTTTGAAAACAGATTTTTAGGTATTCGTCTTCCTTGCCTTTTAAAGCAAGAATGTTATGGGTATCCGTTTCCTACTTTGAGATATAAAGGTATATGTGAAAAACACGTAAAAGCACGCTTTGCCCCCCCCTTCCCCCCCTTGGGGCCGAATTTTGAAAAATCCTGAAATTGGTTTTTAGATAATCATGTTCCTTACATTTTAAAGCAAGAATCTTATGGACATCAATTTCCTTCTTTGAAATATGAAGAAATATGTAAAAAATACGTTTTGCCCCCCTCCCCCCCCCCTTGGGTGGCGATTTTTGAAAAATCCTGAAACTGATTTTTCGGCAATGTCTTCCTTTCATTTTAAAGCAAGAATCTTATGGATATCCGTTTCCTACTTTCAGATATGAAAGTATACGTGAAAAACACATTTAGCCCCCTTCCCCCCCCCCCTTGGGGCCGAATTTTGAAAAACCCTGAAATCGATTTTAGATAATCAAGTTCCTTTCATTTTAAAGCAAGAATCTTATGGATATCCGTTTCCTACTTTCAGATATGAAAGTATACGTGAAAAACACATTTAGCCCCCCTCCCCCCCCCCTTGGGGCCGAATTTTGAAAAACCCTGAAATCGATTTTAGATAATCAAGTTCCTTACATTTTAAAGCAAGAATCTTATGGATATCTCTTTTATCTCTTTGAGATATGAGAGAATATGGGAAAAACACGTTTTGCCCCCCCCCCCCCTTGGGGGCCGAATTTTGAAAAATCCTGAAATTGTTTTTAGGTATTCATGTTTCTTACATTTTAAAGCAAGAACCTTATAGATATCAATTTTCTTCTTTGAGATATGAAGTAATATGTAAAAAGCACGTTTTGCCCCCGCCCCCCCCTGGGGGGGCGAATTTTGAAAAATTGCTTCTTAAATGACGCCTTAAGCACAAAAGTAATAAGCTCCTAAAATTTGATATCTGTATCTCCAATACTTTTTGCTGGGCGTTGATTCATTTATATATATAGATAAAACACGTAAAAACACGTCTAGCCCCCCCCTCCCCCTCTTGGGGGGGCCGAATTTTGAAAAATCCTCAAATTGGTTTTTAGGTATTCATGTTTTTTATATTTTAAAGTAAGAACCTTGTGGATATCAATTTTCTTCTTTCAGATATGAAGGAATATGTAAAAAACACGTTTTGCCCCCCCTTCCCCCTTTCGGGGGTGAATTTGGAAAATTCGCTTCTTAAATGACGCCTTCAGCACAAAAGTAATAAGCTCCTAAAATTTGATATCTGTATCTCCAATAGATTTTGCTGGGCGTTGATGCATGAATAAGTCAGGACTTCTTCCTTTATATATATCAGGGGTTTCCAACTTACAAGTGTCCGAGGGCAGCAATCGATAACACCTGTCTAGTGGCGGGTCGCAATTTAACCAGGACCATACCCAGGACTTTTTTTCTTGAGGGAGGGGGATTTGGAGGATTTGTGTATAGTATGTACTATGAAATTTTTAATAATTCGAGGATGAACCTCCAACAACGACCTTGATTATAACTGGCCAACTTTCGTTAAATTACACAAACACACACAAAAAAAGTCAAATAAGAAGTGGGTCAAATAAGAAGTGGGGGGGGGGGGGTAGGAAATAGAACATGAGTGGACACCCTACTTTTCATGGAATTCGAGGAAAAATCAATCTTTTTTGTAAATTAATAGCATTTGAAAACAATAAAGATTTTTACAAAAACATTTTTCGTTAACTAAGAATATCTAAATTGATGCTGCAAATTATTTTTCTAGAAGTCTTCGGGGGCCGCAAAAAAGGCACCCCGTGCCGCCAGTTGGAAACCCCTGATATATATAGATATATTTATATATTTATATATTAGACAAAGTTGTAAGTGAAAAACCAGTATAAGCCCTAAACCACTACAGCCAGGAACCAAAAACATGAAAAGTTTTGGTTCCTGGCTTCCACTTACTTTTGTGTAAGTGAAAAATAGGTTTTTGACGGCAACTTTTCATCATCGGTGCCGATACAGTCTAAAAACCAATGGACTGTTTCTAATAAGTATGATCTGAGCAATAAACATACTTAGACACCGTACAATCCATAAGAAACAGAAGAAGTGAATAATCAGTGGCTTTATCATAGAACACCAAACTCGGCGCCAGACAAAGTGAAAGTTAAGTTAAGGAGACCGCAAGAAGACTGACGTCACAAACATTGCAACCATGGAGCAAATGGATTCACAAAAGCAGACTTACAAAGGATACTGTTTTATAGGACATAATAACCTAAGTTAACTTTATTATGACTAAGAGTTATTATTATTTTTTATTTTAATTTCACTAGATTTTATTTACTTTTTTAGTAGCTATTTACTAACTTTAATCATTTAGTTTTGTATTACAAATTATTAGCAACAGAACATGCTATTCATTAAATCCAAAACAACCAATTATGTGCTTGAAAAGACTATCAGGGTAATAATTACGTTTTAGCACTACTAACAATTCTTTTATATGCTTATGCCTATTGTCCTTAGAACAAAGCCTATTTATTCTTACTAGTTGATTAACAATAATATTATTAAATACAGATTTGTGTAAGCATGTTAAGTAACTTTGATATTTTACTATATTAAAGTCATATTCTGATCTTTTATCACAAAGATCAAAAGTAAAATTACTATGAGAATTTATTTTTATGTTTATATCTAAGAAGTTTACATTAAGTTTATCTTGGCTACTTTGTACTAGTTCTAGATTAGGAGAGTAAAAATTTAGGGCTATATAATTATTCCTATTACTAATTACAATTATGTCATCAATATATCTAAATATTTGGTAACTGCTATTAACAGTATTATATATATATATATATATATATATATGTGTGTGTGTGTGTGTGTGTGTTTATACATGTTTATACATGTTTATACAGACCCTGATTTTCCATTAGGCCCAGTAGGCCCGAGCCTAGGGGCCCCCAAAATTTTTATTTTAAAAGAAAAATTGAAAAAATTTCCAATTCAATTTTTTTTAAATTTTACCTTTTTTATAGCAATTTTTTTATATATCCTTTCAAATTTGATTGATTCATTCATCATGTGTATAGTTATATGTATAGTTCATCATACCATCAGGACCATCAGGACAAATGGTGTAACTACGTTACATAGGCCACGCCTTCCAACGTAGGCTTGCATAGTGTAATGACCATAGAAAGATGAAAGAGATAGGTGGATTTTGGATCCGGGGGAGTGGCTTGAGAATAGGAAGTTTAAGTTGATAGAAAAAGCAAAGCTCAAGGAGAGCAGTGCGGAATTAAGTGATAAAATACTTAATAATTTAAAAATTTAATAAATAAGAGCTCACTGCTTACCGAAGTAAGCAGTAAGATTGCAAAATAGTTAGGAAATAAAAAAGTTAAAAATAATTAAGAACAGAGAACGGCTCTAGGCCGTTTTCTGTTAGCAGGGTCGGCAAAGTCATAGTTGGCAAGATTTAATAGGAGATCATTGTCTATAGAACTATGGAAATTAGTAGTTAAGTTTTTGAGATAATTTGGAATAGTAAGGAGGCCAAGCTCCTCGTGGATTTCAGCATTCCTGAAATACCAGGGTGCGTTAACGATTTGCCGAATAGTAATATTTTGAGCTACTGTGAGCTTTTTAATATGAGAGTCTGCTGCGTATGCCCATGCCGGCGCTGCGTAAGTGATAAGAGGTCTAAGAAACGATTTGTAAATGAGCATTTTATTATTGATAGATAATTTACTGTTCCGAGCGATTAAGGGGAAGAGTAGACGTTTAGCAACTCGAAACTTTTCCCTAATTTGTGTAGTGTGATGTCTCCAGGTGAGATTTTTGTCAAGGGTGACTCTTAAATATTTAACGGTATCAGACCAGGGGATAATCGTGTTACCAATTATGAGTTTATATTTGTCAACGGTACGTTTAGTTTTATGGGTGAACATAATTGCACTGCATTTATCCGTGTTAATTTTAATTTTCCATTTGTCGAGCCACTGTTGGATAGTTTTCATATTATCATTAAGGTATTTGACGGCATACTTAGGGTTATTATCAGTTGCATAAATTGCGGTGTCATCATCGAAGATGGCAATATTAGTTTTATTATATTGATAAATATCATTTACATAAATGTTAAATAAAATAGGAGCAATTATAGAACCTTGGAGAAGACCGCTATAGAATTTTATAGTTCATATGTATGTAATAGTGTATATAAGGGATTAATTAAAGTTTTTCTGGTTGCATTGTATTGGTGTTAATATGTTGTATTGCTTTTGTTATTTGATAATGTTCTAGGCTTCTACGCTCCAAATAGCCAATTCTTGGTAAAATGGTACTTTAACAATGATTCATGATTATTTTTTTGTGTGTAAATTTTGGAAATTTTACGCCCACATCAGTGTTAGGGAGCCTCCCATCCCGAGTTGTGTCTACAGCCGATGTTTCCAACCTGGGAGGCGTGACTCCCAGGGGAGGCACGGACTATTACCAGGGGAGGCGCCAAAACTTTTTAATAAAAAATCAATGTTCATACCATAATAACTATAAATAAACGAATAAACCATAATATTTATAAATAGATGAATTTGAGTTGACAATCATCGAAAGAGAAAAATTGATGGAATTGTCATGCGATAGCTCACTCAAACAAAAGTTTCAAAATTAAATCATAATTCAATTTTGGATGAATGTTAGTGGAGAGTATGAATCTTTGTATTGCAAAGCAATGCAAGTGCTTCTACCGTTTGTAACGACTTATTTATGCCAAACGGGCTTTTCGGCACTGGCTGCAATGAAAACCAAATATCGAACCAGGTTAATAGTCGAAAAAGAGTTACGAGCGGCACTCTCCACATTGCCCCCAAGATTTGATAAACTTTGTGCCAATAAACAATAACAACCCTCGCATTAAATTTTGATTCGTTAGATGTAGTTTAATTTGTAATTTAATATAAAAATAAATATGCATGTTCGTATTGTTATAGCAAAATCTTGTTATTATTCTGTTAGTTGTAGTTTTCATTTTTTTTTTTTTGTAATAAAGTTATTATTTAAAGTGTCGATATTTTTATATCTATTAAAAGATGGGGAGGTGAGGAAAAAAAATTTAGGGAGGCACGGAAAAAAAATTTTTTTTAGGGAGGAGCGGAAAAAATTTGTTTTCTAGGGAGGCGTAGTAGCATAAAGGTTGGAAACCGCTGGTCTACAGTCAAGAATTTTCTAAATCGGGCCCTGTGTTTATATATTTTTTGATCGAAGAAAAATTGCAAGGAAAAAATTTTTTCGTTCCAAGCCGAATAGATTCAAAAGGGCGAAAAAATCTATCCTTGGGGTTTAACCTGCAGAGGAACATTATCCTAGACTTTACTTCATTTCTTGGTTCCGATTCGGATAGAAATTGTTTCACCCTTCATATTTCTATTCGGTTCGGAGTGATTTAAATAGGAGCAAAAATGATTCGTTCTTCCGATAAATATATCCAAGCCTTGGTCTTAAGTCTATTTTCTATTTATGAAAAAAAGGGGAAAACTAGTTCCCTTCTTATACTTACCACTGGAACATGGACTGGGTGTGCAATCGTCCCCAAAAACCAGGTATGCCTGAACACATAAAACTAATGCAAAAAGTACACGCATGTTGACACCTGAAATAAAACTTATCTCATTGACCTGTGAAATTAAGTAATGTGAACACACAAAAAAAATTTAAATTTAAAAATAATCACATTCGATCAACCTAAAAATATTCATAATGATTTCTTAAGGTATATATAGTGCAATAAGGGTATTACTGAATATATATATATATATATATATATATATATATATATATATATATATATATATATATATATATATATATATATATATATATATATATATATATATATATATATATATATATATATATATATATATATATATATATATATATATATATATATATATATATATATATATATATATATATACAGTGATTTCCGCTTATAAGAATCACGTTTGTTATTACTGTTTTTGAATCTTATAAGCGGTTGATTCTTATAACCGAAACTTCCCTTTGGACAGGCACACATACACAAATATATACTTGTACATATATATAAACACACAGGCACATATATACATAATTTACCATTAAATACTCTTAAATTTACGTTATTTATCATTTATTAAAATTATTTTTATAATTTTAAAAATACTCAATTTCTAGACCTATAAGTAACAACACATGATTATAAAATCTACAAGAGGCAGCTTCTCTTTGACTTCACTTTGGAAGAGCATCATATCTAATTAACAAGTTCTGTTTTTCAGAAAAACTAAGAGTTTTCCTTGTTTTTATCATATTTGAATTCGACTATCAAAAAGTTCTAACACTAACTGGCAATTTTGTTAGAAAATTAAAGTGAATACTAGCGACGTATGCTCATT
Organism: Dolomedes plantarius; assembly: GCA_907164885.2. Taxonomy (NCBI): domain Eukaryota; kingdom Metazoa; phylum Arthropoda; class Arachnida; order Araneae; family Dolomedidae; genus Dolomedes; species Dolomedes plantarius. The sequence continues at coordinate 95,249,188 of OU015499.1, read as the reverse complement.
ACAGTCTCAGACGAAGATTCACTTTATAGCTTACGTTTCACGGTTTGATTCTGAATCAAACCGTGAAACGTTTGATTCAGCATCTGATTCAGCAAAATGGATCCGTTTACATTTCACGGTTTGAAGTGCTGAATCCACTGTCCCGTTTGCGTAAGTGATGGTGGACACTTCGCGGAAGATTTATGTGTTTCAGGGTCCAGAAATCCACAACCAGGAAGTAAGTGGTGGGAAAAAAGGAGTGCCTGTCTGGAGAAAAGCGAAATCGGACCCGGGCGGGTTAGATGCCCCTGGGTAAAGCTAATAAGACAGTGTTTAGCAAAAACGTATAAGGAGAAACTATGTTATGTCTAAAGGAATATATTTTACGACTGTTTTCCACCCCCAAAGTTTTATCAATCTTTCTTTTCAAAAACTTAAGAAAGAATTTCGTACCTTTTGAGAGTTCAAGTGGCATTTTTTGGAAAAATGAAAGGAAGGCGAAGATTGCAAACTGATTCTTATAACCGGTGGATTGATTCTTTAAAGCGGAAATTTTAACATGGAAAAAATACATTTGTTTTTGTTTTTGAGATATTGATTCTTATAAACGGTTGATTCTTATAACCACTGATCACTATAAGCGGTGGTTACTGTATATATATATATATATATATATATATATATATATATATGTGTGTGTGTGTGTGTGTGTGTGTGTGTGTGTGTATCTCCCATTCACATACATCATATATATATATATATATATATATATGTGTGTGTGTGTCTCCCATTCACCAGTTTTATAGTTTCCCAACAAATGTGGGAAATTTCAAGATGTAAAGATGCCTTATCATTCCTTGGAAAGAATGAATGCATTAGACTTTATGAGGTTGCCAAATTCAGACAAAAAATAGCTCCGAAGACTGATAAAAACATTCATGATATTGAATCTAATGTACCGCCATTTATAAGGCAAAACATAACATTTCAAATTTTATCTTTGAATCTGTCGGTTGAAAGTACACTATTTTATCTGCGTAAAACGATTTAATTTTCAACGAAATAGTGTGATCTTGGTAACAGGTCTCTAAGGAAAAGAACACAATGGGAAAATGTCCCGATAGTTTTGAAAGGCGGTAAATCAACCATATATAAAGGATATATATATATATGTGTGTGTGTGTGTGTGTGTGTGTGTGTGTGTACATACATAAAACAACTCTTTAACTGACTGATAGATAACGCACAGACCAAACCGCTAAACCTAAAGGGTTGAAATTTTTCATGGCGATTCTTCTTATAAAGTAGGGGTGCACTAAGAAAGGTTTTTGAAAAATTGATCTTAGATTTTTTTAAATTAAATTTTTAAGCTTTTATTAACATTCTTTAAAATTTGCATTTAAAATAATAATTTGAGGGTTATAAAATTTATGTCACGAAAAAGATAATAAAATTTCTTTAAAACAAAATCTATTTTGAATCTTTACGTCCATTTTCTGATTTTTGTTGAATTTTTAAAGATTAATTTTTAGAATTTAATTTATTAAATGCTGATCACGTGGTTTCTTTTCTTTTTGTGATACTTCAAACTAACTTTGCGTCACGTGCATAACAAGGAAATAAATTGATAAAAAAATATTAAAATACGGTAAAAGATAAAATTTAACCACTATACTAATTGAGAAGGAAATTTTTTAAGAATTTAATTCAAATTAGTATGTTTTACGGATATTAAACATACAAATTAATTGCATACATTGACCGTTGTATTTAATTTGAATGTACTCCGTAGCTAAGCATGGGTATTCAGCTAATCTATATATATAAAACAGTTCCGTAACTGACTCATTCATTCATTCATTCACTGACTGACTGACATACAACGGACAGACCAAACCGCTGGACCTAAAGGGCTGAAATTTTGCATGGCGATTCTTCTAATAGTGTAGGGGTGCACTAAGAAAGATTTTTCAAAAATTCTTCTTAGATTTGTTTAAATTAAATTTTTAAGCTGTTTTTTAAACTTTTTTTACGTTTGCATTTAAAGTAATACATTGAGGGTTATAAAATTTATATCACGAGAAAGATCATAAAAATTCCTTCAAAATGAAATTTTTTTTCGAATTTTTACCTCCATTTCCTGGTTTTTGGTGAATTTTTAAAGATTAATTTTTAGAATTTAATTTATTAAATGCTGATCACGTGATTTCTTTTTCTGGTACTTTCAGTAAATTTATCGTCACGTGCGTAACAACTAAATAGACAAAAAAAATATTTTTTTCTCTTTCTAATGCAGCAGACGATTGGATATTATTAAAAAAAATGCATATCCCTTACGATTTTTTTATAAATATATATATATATAGATAGATATATATTTTACATCAATTGTATACATTGATCATCGCATTTATTATAAATATATATATATATATATATATATATATATATATATATATATATATATATATATATATATATATATATATATTGGCATAAATTGCATACGTTGACCGTTGTATTTAATTTGAATGAACTCCGTAGCGAAGCGCGGGTTTTCAGCTAGTATATATATATATATATGTAATTTTTTCATGTTTTCGGCAAATTAAAAATTGTTACTTGTGTTGTGAATTGTAATCGCTCAATTCCGTTTTTCAATCCAAATTTTCTTTAGTTAATACTCATATTCAACCTCAAGCAATATGGCTGGTATTCAATGAAAATTTTCAATTCTTGACTAAAATATTCAATTAGGGACCAAGTATTACCTATTTTATACATAATGGCATTTGTCAATACGAATAACTGGGCATTATTTCATAATTCCCCTGTCAGCTTTTGCCACATTAAAGAACCAATCTTAGGTGTGACATATCAACTCAAAACAAAAATTTGAATTTTTCGGACATATCAACGTCTGCCTTAACGCCACAGTATATATATAATAAAATATTCATTTTATTTTAATGTTACCTTCGGACCATAGTACGCAACCCAATTTTAAGTCGATTTTTTATGTAAAAAGGTGCGTCTTATGGTACCAAAAATACGACGGTATCTAATATGACGCAATTGAAAAAAAAAAACCTAACATATTATAGGTGAAGCCGAAATTTTAAGCATTTAGTGGTTACCAAATATATCACCGAAACAACTCTCGAGTAAATGAATAGAGAGTCACGGAATAACCAGTTCTCGATAGCTCGCGTATAAATAATATAACACAATCTGAAGCATCGTGTACTATATACAGGTGGTTATCAAAATAATGGAAACACATATTAATCTTTATGAAAATGCTTCGTATTCCTTAAAAAACAAGTCTAGGGACCAGTATTTTTTGTAGAATATAGTGTATACATTATTCTACTCTAAGGTAGCAGTAATTAATCAATGGGCATCAGGCTCTTTTAGACGTCAAACCTTGTAGACAGTGCAGAGTGGGCAAATTGTTGAAGCACGTCTAATTGGAGTATCTGTTACAACATCCCCCATGGTTTTGTTTGTTTACCGAGCTATGATATCGGAAGTCACGATGGCATACAGAGAGCACGGAAAGACGCCCTCTGCGAAACAGAATAGTGGACAAAAGGGAAAGCTAAGTGAAAGAGACTGACGGCTGTTGAAGCGGTTTGTTACATCAAAAAAGAAGACAACTGTAGCCAAAGTGACCGTAGAGCTCCATCTGAATCTGCAGGCTCCATTATCAGTCATAATAAGTAAGAGAAAACTTCCCAAACAAAACATTTACGGCAGAGTAGTAATTCCCAAGCCACTTCTAACAGATCCGAATACAAAAGTGGTGCCACGAGCACAAATCCTGGTCGAGTGATGCGTCGAAATATGACATTTGGTTAGACGAATCATTGTTCACTTTGTTCCCCGCAACAGGACTTGCGTATGTCTGAAGAACACCTACACAAGCGTATGATCATGCTTGTTACATGCCAGCTGTCAAACATGGAGGGAAAATTCTCAGGGTTTCGGTGGCCATCTCATAGTTTTCAAAAGGGATCTATTGTAAATCTGAAAGGGAGATTGACTGGGATGGACTATGTTGAACTTTCAGCCGGCCAGATCCATCCTATGGTACAAATATTTTTTCCTGTACGAGATGGAGTTCTCCATGATGATAATGCTCCGATCCATACAGCTAGACGTGTCAGGTTGTGGTTTGAGGAACATAAAGACCAAGTCAAACATCTTATCTGGCCTGCACAGTCCCTGAACCTCAATATCATTGAACTAATGTGGTCTGTTTTAGAGTCAGGAATCGATATCCACCAACAACCTCTCTACCGGAACATTGACTATTTATCCATAGAGAATGGTATAATATTCCCTTAAGGGGACAATAGACTTTCAAAATAGTGAAATTTGTCCAAAAATTCTATTTTTTTATTTTATTGAACTACAGAGGAGTAGGAATGTGTTGCAAAAAGAATTTTTAATTCCTGCGATTACTTTCCTAGTTATAGGCATTTGTATTTAATTTAGATATTATGTGGTTACTAATAGCAATAACTTTAAATAAGTTTTTCTCAAAATAAAAAGTTTAGTGTCTTACGAATATTCAAACTGTTCCAAGCGCATTTATAATGATCGTATTGCTTTTAAATTTAAGTTTTATTTACTTAACTGTATATCAAATAAATATTATTGAAAAAAATTATGCTTCGTAGCCCAGAATTTCTAAATTTTGTACTTGAAAAGATGATTTATAGGTATTTTGCGTCATAGAAAGGGTGTTTTCTCTATTATTTTTTTGTCTTTATATTTTTAATGAATGCTTAAAATAAGCAATAAGTTTCATTGTTAGTTCTATAAGGTATCCTCTAAATAAAAAATTACCATATTATATGCAAAAGAAATGCGCCTGGAACATTTTTAATGAGGCCAATAATTGATATAATTAATAATTCATAAATTATTAATGTTTCATCATTAAATTTTAACCACTTTTACATATCTATGGTACTAATCACATATTCAAATTTCAAGCAAATCCATTCAAAACAAAAAAGTTAGGATTGAAGGTCCACTGTCCCCTTAACCACCAGTTAGCTCACTAGTTATAACTCAATTCCTCGGTGAATTCAGGTGGTATTAAATGCCATAGATGGTCCTATGCCATATTAATAAAGAATTTAGGGTCATTCTTAAATGTTTCTATTATTTTGATAACCGCCTGTAGCTTTTCCGAAATCCGTTATACTTTGGGTATGTAACAACGCCAACTTCTTGAGATATCAACGCGGATGATTTAGATATTTTTTAATCTTTCGATTGCTTAGTGGAAATGCATCACAAAATTCAATTTTCAAAAAATATTGTTTTTGGTCATTAAATTAATTTAAATATAATTGTCTAAAGAATATATGCATGCCATTACAATGAAACATTAATGAAATTCCGATGTATTTTAATTTCAGTTGTCAAACATATTCACTAATACACGTAAGGTCTTACCTGAAAGTAATCCTATGTCTTGTCACTATGTTACGGAACAACTGAATAACTCCCCTATCTATCTACAGACATTTAAGTAACCCTAATCATGCACCGACCCCCCAAGACCAACAATTCTTATCTTCGTTTCTCGTGACATTCGTTGTCGGCGATATCGCTCGCATGTTGCTTTGTTACCATTTGGCAGATAATCTAGTTATGATGAGTTGATTAAACCAATATTTTTCTTTTGTGATTTTGTGCTTTTGTATTCAAAAAGTAGGAAGAGTGATTTATTTCAAGTCCTTGCAAAGTTTAATATTAATCAATCCTATGACCGATGATAGTTTATCACAGATCCACGTGTCATTCATAAATTCACTTTCACTTGATTATGTTTACCACGTCGTCGAAATTCACCTCTATTCCGTAGAGGCTGCATGTGGGGCTGCATTGGGGGTCAGCAAATGAGGAGCAGACTAGGTTCCATGTAAAGATTTCTTTACGGTTGGCGAGACTTTCTATTTAAATCGGAAAATAACATCTTATTGACATCTTAAGAGTCATATATCGCTCATTTGTTGCTTTGTTACCACTCAACTGATAATCTAGTTATGATGAGTTGATTAAACTAGTATTTTTCTTTTGTGATTTTGTACTTTTGTGTTCAAAAAGTAGGAAGAGTGATTTCTTTTAAGTCCTTGCAAAGTTTAATATTAATCAATCCTATGACCGATGATAGTTTATCACAGATCCACGTGTCATTCATAAATTCACTTTCACTTGATTATGTTTACCACGTCGTCGAAATTCACCTCTATTCCGTAGAGGCTGCATGTGGGGCTGCATTGGGGGTCAGCAAATGAGGAGCAGACTACGTTCCATGTAAAGATTTCTTTACGGTTGGCGAGACTTTCTATTTAAATCGGAAAATAACATCTTATTGACATCTTAAGAGTCATATATCGCTCATTTGTTGCTTTGTTACCACTCAACTAATAATCTAGTTATGATGAGTTGATTAAACGAGTATCTTTCTTTTGTGATTTTATGCTTTTGTATTCAAAAAGTAGGAAAAGTGATTTATTTCAAGTCCTTGCAAAGTTTAATATTAATCAATCCTATGACCGATGATAGTTTATCACAGATCAATGTGTCATTCATAAATTCACTTTCACTTGATTATGTTTACCTCGTCGTCGAAATTCACCTCTATTCCGTAGAGGCTGCATGTGGGGCTGCATTGGGGGTCAGCAAATGCGGAGCAGACTAGGTTCCATGTAAAGTTTTCTTTACGGTTGGCGAGACTTTCTATTCAAATCGGAAAATAACATCTTATTGACATCTTAAGAGTCATATATCGCTCATTTGTTGCTTTGTTACCACTCAACTAATAATCTAGTTATGATGAGTTGATTAAACTAGTATTTTTCTTTTGTGATTTTGTGCTTTTGTGTTCAAAAAGTAGGAAAAGTGATTTATTTCATGTCCTTGCAAAGTTTAATATTAATCAATCCTATGACCGATGATAGTTTATCACAGATCCACGTGTCATTCATAAATTCACTTTCACTTGATTATGTTTACCACGTCGTCGATATTCACCTCTATTCCGTAGAGGCTACATGTGGGGCTGCATGGGGGGTCAGCAAATGAGGAGCAGACTAGGTTCCATGTAAAGATTTTTTTACGGTTGGCGAGACTTTCTATTTAAATCGGAAAATAACATCTTATTGACATCTTAAGAGTCATATATCGCTCATTTGTTGATTTGTTACCACTCAACTGATAATCTAGTTATGATGAGTTGATTAATCTAGTATTTTTCTTTTGTGATTTTGTACTTTTGTGTTCAAAAAGTAGGAAGAGTGATTTATTTTAAGTCCTTGCAAAGTTTAATATCAATCAATCCTATGACCGATGATAGTTTATCACAGATCCACGTGTCATTCATAAATTCACTTTCACTTGATTATGTTTACCACGTCATCGAAATTCACCTCTATTCCGTAGAGGCTGCATGTGGGGCTGCACGTGGGTCAGCATATGAGGAGCAGACTAGGTTCCATGTAAAGATTTCTTTACGGTTGGCGAGACTTTCTATTTAAATCGGAAAATAACATCTTATTGACATCTTAAGAGTCATATATCGCTCATTTATTGCTTTGTTACCACTCAACTGATAATCTAGTTATGATGAGTTGATTAAACTATTATTTTTCTTTTGTGATTTTGTGCTTTTGTGTTCAAAAAGTAGGAAGAGTGATTTATTTCAAGTCCTTGCAAAGTTTAATATTAATCAATCCTATGACCGATGATAGTTTATCACAGATCCATGTGTCACTCATAAATTCACTTTCACCTGATTATGTTTACCACGTCGTTGAAATTCACTTCTAATGAGTAGAGGCTCCATGAATGAGGAGCAGACTAGGTTCCATGCAAAGATTTCTTTACAGTTGGCGAGCACTTACAATTTAAATCGGAAAATGACATCGTATCGACATCTTAAGAGTCATATATAGCTGATTTGTTGCTTTGTTACCACTCAACTGATAATCTAGTTATGATGAGTTGATTAAACTATTATTTTTCTTTTGTGATTTTGTGCTTTTGTGTTCAAAAAGTAGGAAGAGTGATTTATTTCAAGTCCTTGCAAAGTTTAATATTAATCAATCCTATGACCGATGATAGTTTATCACAGATCCATGTGTCACTCATAAATTCACTTTCACCTGATTATGTTTACCACGTCGTTGAAATTCACTTCTAACGAGTAGATGCTCCATGAATGAGGAGCAGACTAGGTTCTATGTTAAGATTTCTTTAGAGTTGGTGAACACTTTGTATTTAAATCGGAGGATGACATCTCATTCCTATTTCACGGCGAAAATTGACTCGAGTCATGCTGCTAGATCACAAAATTGCTTAGCTAATAATGTAGAACGTTGCTTAATATTTTAACGAATAATTAATTTCTATTTCACATCAGACGTAGCTTTATTTAACTCTTTGCAAACGTAGTTCAATTATTTCTGAAATCAAAGCACTTATAATTTGAAATCATTTTGGTGTAATCTGGAAATTGTTAAATTTATTTATCTTTAAACATTCAGATGCAGAAATTGGCTTCGTCAGCAGATCTAGTTCTACGTTTCATTCAGATTACGGATTCTGTATCATGGCAGTGCTAACAAGGGTTTGGGGAGAGAATCACTTCAGAAATTTTTTTTTCTAAACATTTACTGGTGAGAGACGTATTGCTGACAAACCAGACCACATCGAAATAAACCGAAATATCTTTTTCGATTTGAGAAGATGTAGTTTTTTTTAACTCCTTGAAAACGTAGTTCAATAATTTCTGAAATCAAAGCACTTATAATTTGAAACCATTTTGGTGTACTCTGGAAATTGTTAAATTTATTTATCTTTAAACATTCAGATGCAGAAATTGGCTTCGTCAGCAGATCTAGTTCTACGTTTCATTCAGATTACGGATTCTGTATCATGGCAGTGCTAACAAGGGTTTGGGGAGAGAATCACTTCAGAAAATTTATTTTCTAAACATTTACTGGTGAGAGCCGTATTGCTGACAAACCAGACCACATCGAAATAAACCGAAGTATCTTTTTTAATTTGAGAAGACGTAGTTTTTTTTATCTCCTTGAAAACGTAGTTCAATAATTTCTGAAATCAAAGCACTTACAATTTGAAACCATTTTGGTGTACTCTGGAAATTGTTAAATTTATTTATCTTTAAACATTCAGATGCAGAAATTGGCTTCGTCAGCAGATCTAGTTCTACGTTTCATCCAGATTACGGATTCTGTATCATGTCAGTGCTAACAAGGGTTTGGGGAGAGAATCCCTTCAGAAATTTTTTTTTCTAAACATTTACTGGTATTGCTGACAAACCAGACCACATTGAAATAAACCGAAGCATCTTTTACGATTTGGAAATCAAAAATTAATTTGAGGTGTTTCTTGAAATCCTTCCTTATTCAATAACCTATAGTAATCACGTTAATAACTAGGGCCCAAGGTAGCGCGGATCGGTAGCGCGTCGGCTTTTGGTACTGAGGGTACTTGGTTCGAATACCGACAAGTGCCGTTTATTATCTTCGTGTCTAGGCCGGATATGGGAACGTTGACCTATAGCTTAAAGGGCCCATTCTTCTGATTCCGTCTTTAGAACAAGAAATTTCATACCCCCTTTTTAAGAATGGCCATTTAGGGGGTTATATATATATATGTATATATATATAGGTATATATATATGCATATATATATATATCTATATATATATATATGCATACATATATATATATATATATATATATATATATATATATATATATTCAGTGCTAGATTTATAGAAATAGAGGGGCCGGAACGGTAACCTTACGGGTTGTGTGTGTGTGTGTGTGGGGGGGGGGGATTCCAAATTATTGATAAAGAGAGGTAGAGAGGTACCAGAACGCCGTTCCGGCACGTTCCGCCTCAATTCTAGCCCAGTATATATATATATATATATATATATATATATATATATATATATATATACATATATATATATACATATATATATATACATACATATATATATACATACATACATATATACATATATATATACATACATATATATATACATATATATATATATATATATATATATATATATATATATATATATATATATATATTGGGCCCGGATTCTTGGGATACATGCTATCCCATCCCGTGAGGAGAAGGTTAAATCCGTGGACTGGAAATTCCTTCTATGAGGTCAGTAGTTGGGGAAGGTACGATCTCTCCCGATGTCGCCTCTGGGGATGCTCAGTCAAAATTATGGTGGCACCTAGCTAAGTGGGACTCCGACCTTTGTGGTGCTATTATAAACCGGCGCCGCACTATTCAGGTCGAATCCTATAGGGACCGGAACATTAGGATCAACAACAACATGAAGTTTAATTTTGTTTTTGATTCGAATGTTGATGTGCTGAGATTTAGAAAATATTTAATCACATGATCGGAGAAAATCTCTGGAAATATATTGCACAAATATTTCCTTCTTTTAGGTTTATGAAAATACCAACAAATGCATAAAAAATATGGCAGTGAAATGAAGTCCATTGTTGTACATGGGAATCTAACAGCATTATCATGATACAGAGGCTGTTCATGATAATGAATGTTCATGTTAAAAAAGCGTTTGCTGCAAAAGAAATAATTGCAATTGTAATATGTTTTTAAAAGTCAAAATTATCGTCTGCGGCTTGAAAGTTTTGTTTTTATTCAAAATGGCGTTTTTAACAAAGCAGTGGTTCGAAGGCTACATTTATGCTCTTTCCGAAGAGAAATATGCATACTCCGTTATCCAAAAACGATGTGAGAGTCGTGGTTTTGTGATATCTAAAGCGGCGATAGGTAATATCGTCAACAAGAAAGGAAAAAAACGTCAAATTGGAGCCTCAAGTGGGACAAAAATTCCAAACAAGTATCCAAGGAAAAAACGGACATCTTCGACTATTGCAAAGGTACGTTGTTTAATGTTAAAAGAAAATCCCCCTAGTCAAAGGACAGTTGCAAAATCATTAAAATGCTCGGTGTCCACTGTAAACAAAATGATAAACGTTGATTTATATCTTAAGAAAGCGAAAAACGCAATGTGCATCGTCTTCTTCCAAATCATATCGTTGAACGCAGGACACGCTGCAGAATTCTATATGAGAAACACTTATCCAAAGAAAAATGGAAAACAATTGTCACAATAGATGAATCATGGGTGTATATAAATGATTGCAACAAAAAAAAGAGCCATTTATTATCATAAAAGGGGAGAAAAGAATTTAAGTACATGGTTCAAAGAATCGAAAGAAAGTTTTTCTAAGGGATTCATGATTGTTGCTGGTTTTTCTTGTAATGGCAAGTTAAAAATAAAAGGAGTGGAAAAAATGTCAAGATTAACTCCAAATACTATCAGGAACATATTTTATCGCCAATTTTTATGAATTAAATACCATCGCTTTACCCACAGTGCCATCAGTCTGTGAGACTCCATCAGGACAAAGCTAGCAGTCACACATCAAAATCCACTGTAAATTTCCTAAAAGAAATGGAATAAAAAACTGGTATCAAGGCCATACCCTTCACTGATATCCCTACTAAATCTCCCGATGTATCACCTATGGATTTTTGTGCTTTCGGACTTTTAAAATCTGCATTATCCAAACGTCGTCCCAAAACCCTTACAGGACTCTGGAAAGCTGTTCAGGAGGAATGGGATAGAATACCTCTTCTGACACTTCAAAAGGCATTACTATCCTGGAAATTGCGGTGTCGAAAGATAGTTCAGAATAAGGGATGTCAAATGGAACATTTAAAGCGCAAAAATTTTATGTAATTTAGTTTTGTGAATACAATATACATCGTCTAAAAAATGTGTGAACAGCCTCTGTAGTTCTGTCTGAGTATATCCTGATAGTCCTGCCTGAGTCGGAATAACCATAAAAAATACCCCAACAGCTTTATAAGTATTGCAAACAATTCATTGGAAGGAAAGTGAGTGTATCTGTAGCATCAGTTTAGGATAGACTCGCAATCAAAGGGGAAGTTCAGTGTGATCAAAGTGCAAGTTACTCTTTTTCTGAGAAATCATGCTTGAAATTTCAGAGTCGAAAGCGATAAGCTGTGAAGATAAAATCCTCGATAAATACCTTTAGGAGTACATCACGTGAGCGTTTCTATTTGTTTTGCAAGATATAACAACGAATTTGTTAGTTTGAGATAAGAAAAGTTTTCATTTTCATTTGGAAAAAAAGTCAGTTGATAGATTAAGGGGATAGTGGACCTTCAAACCTAACTTTTTTTGTTTTCAATGGATTTGCTTAAAATTTGAATATGTGATTAGTAACATAGATGTGTAAAAGTGGTTAAAATTTAATGATGAAATATTAATAATTTATTAATTATTAATTATTAATTATATAAAAAATTGGCCTAATTAAAAATATTCCATGCGCATTTCTTTTGCATATAATATGTTAATTTTTATTTACAGGATACCTTATAGAACTAACAATGAAACTTATTGCTTATTTTAAGCATTCATTAAAAATATAAAGAGAAAAAAAATAATAGTTAAAACACCCTTTTTATGACGCAAAATACCTATAAATCATCTTTTCGAGTACAATATTTAGAAATTCTGAGCTACGAAAAATAATTATTTTCAATAAGATTTATTTGATATACAGTTAAGTATATAGAACTTAAATTTCAAAGCAATACGATAATTTTAAATGCGCCTGGAGCAGTTTGAATATTGGTATGACATGAAAATTTTTATTTTGAGAAAAACTCATTTAAAGTTATTGCTATTAGTAACCACATAATATCTAAATTAAATACAAATGCCTATAACTAGGAAAGTAATAACAGAAATTAAATAATTCTTTTTGCAACACATTCCTACTCGTCCGTAGTTTAAAATAAAACAATCGAATTTTTGGACAAATTTCACAATTTTGAAAGTCCACTGTCCCCTTAAAGGTGAACTAACAAGATGTTTTGCTAATTTTTCCGAATTGATCTTCAGTATTGTGACCATATAAATTAGTTACCAGATAATGTATCCTCATGTGAAAGAAGCCCTAACAATTACTGACAAAATTTGTCAGTAATATACTAATAAGTAATATAATATAGTACTTTCAGTCATATTTTTTAGATTTATTTTTGTTTCAATTTCATAACATCTTAAATTTTATATCGATAAGTAAAACAACAAATCACTCTTCTTAGCATTCTGCTTTAAATTCTAGGGTTCAGAATCGTTACTAAAATTTTTATTTCCAAATTTTACCCATATAAATGAAAATAAGCCATTATAAACGAACTCGCTTACACCGCGCATGACTAGATCATTCAAAAATTATATTAAATGAAAAATAATTAATTAAATTATGTAATAAAAATTATATTTAAATTGCTTACCATTTCTTTCTATTTATTTGGTCAACAAATATAATATTGGTCCATTTATTTATTATTTTTTTTTAGAACTAATGAAGTTAATCCTTATGCAGCTTATCTGGATATTAAAATTAAAATTCAAAATTGCGAATTAAAAATCGGGATATACGATAAAAGATTAGATTTGAACTTCGAGGTTATTATGTTTACCAATTTCCATAGCAGTTTAAACTATAAAATTTATTATAATATTTTTCACTCACAACTAAACAGAATAAAAAAACATTTGCAATAACAGTGACGACTTTTTGGAGGTGTGTAATAGTTTCGAAGAAAAGCTACGTAAGAACAATTTCCCTAATAATTTTGGTAATCTAAAAGTATTTAAAAAATGGCATTTAGACTCGGGTGTATTTTAAGGACAATTGAGATAGGGTTTTCTGGTTTTACACTTTCTTCCAATTTTTGTGGCTTAAAAACTTCAATGGGGTGTGACGCTGTAGTCATGCTACAGTGGCGTAACTCTTAGGCCGTCTGCATACGGAGCAACTCAAAAGAAACTGATAACTGACTCAAATCACAAACCAGTCTATGATGAGTCGCAACCTATGTAATTGAATGGAGCCACACGGCGCAACTGGTTACAAACCCGTCAAACGGGTTTGTAACCAGTTGCGCCGGGTGCGTGGCTTCTTCAATTACATAGGTTACGACTCGACGGGTTTGTAACCAGTTGCGCCGGGTGCGTGGCTTCATTCAATTACATAGGTTACGACTCATCAAGGGCTGGTTTGTGATTTGAGTCAGTTATCAGTTTCTTTTGAGTTGCACGTCGGTTAAAGGAAAGTCATCAGTTTCCTACCTCTCGTCGGGTTGAACAGATAAAACTTATTTCTCTGAGGAGAAACCGAAAAATTTTGATAAAGGAATCAAAGAAGGATGTCAGGGGAAATAATGCATAACTTGATTGTTCTTAGTATGCGAAAACGGTTTTGTTTTTTAAGGGAACGAGGGACCTTCAATCTCGTGCTTCTTTAATTTTCAATATTTACTCTATATACCACAAGAATATAATTAATATTTTTTTCTACTACATTAAATATATACTTAGAATTCACAAATAAGTATTTTGTGGAGGAATTAGACCTATTTATCAAAAAATTCTTCAAAAATGCTAGATTATTTCAAAAGGCTCCATACATATTCATTTTCTTCTGATAGCTTCCAAATTTCTCATAATTGTTAATTGAAGTGTTTTTCACAAAACTGTGAAAACATTGAAAACACAGATAATTTTCAAATTTATTGACCATAAAATAAAGTAAAAACATAAAAAAATAACAGGCAGAATAAAGAAAAATTATTTAAGACTTTAGATTCATAGAAAAAAAATTAAATTCACATTTACATTTATATACATATGGTAAACTTATAATAAAAAATTTGAAGATTTAAATTAATATAGAATGCGCATGGAGCATTTTGAAAAACGTTAGCAATTTCGAAAATTTTTGAAAAATAGGCATTATTCTGCAAAAAAATCCTTATTTTGAATTCTAGGGGATTTCAATGCCGTAAAAGAAGAAAATTAATTATTGTCATTTTGTATATAGAGTTAAAAATGAAAAATTTAAAAATTCGAATTTGAAGGTCCCTTGAGGGGACAAGGGACCTTCGACCTCGTTTTATTTATTTATTTTTTCAATTTTGAATTTTTAACTCTATATACAAAATGAGAATAATAAATATCCTTTTTTTACTTCATTAAAGACACTTAGAATTCGCAAATAAGTATTTTGTGGCAAAATAAGGCCTGTTTATCAAAATGTTTTTTTAAAAATGCTACCATTTTTTCAAAATGCTCCATGTGCATTCCATATCCTTTAAAAACCTCAAATTCTTTAATATAAATTTACTATTTATATAAAAACATAAATGTGTATTAAATTTGTTTTATAATGATTAAGGGCCTGTTCACATAGGAGTCCGTTGCGTTGCGTTAAGGAAAAGATGAAAATAATTGAGACGAAAATAAACCAATCATAGGCGTTAAAAATTTCATTGCTAATCGTTTGGAGGCATATGATTGGTTTATTTTCGTCTCAACGTCATCTTTTCATTAACGCAACGCAACGGACTCCTATGTAAACAGGCCCTAAGAGCCATAAACATATATTTTTTCTGAACCTACCTGTTATTTTTTATGATTTTTAGTCTTTTTAGTTTTTGTCATAGTCTAAAAATTTGGGGAAAAAAATGTAGTTCCAAAGAATGATGCACAGTTTTGTGAAAAACACTTCAATTAACAATCCTGAGAAAT
>OU015499.1:95040961-95228461 GCA_907164885.2 Dolomedes plantarius | reverse complement strand
TCTTTGTCTTTGGGGTTCATTGGACACCCACATTACTTAGAGGTATGATTTCCCTTATAATTCGCACTTTGGTTTTACCGTTGGGGGTTTTAAGGATACATTCCCCCCCGAAGAATGAATGAACCTCGTCACAATACATGCGCGTAAACAGAAAAAAGTTGATAATATTTTGAATTAAATTAAAGTTATGTTGATCAGTGATCCCATTACTGGCATTGGAGCACCAGTATAAATGTTTTTTATCACTTAAAATATTAGTTTATCATTTATTTTATTAAAATTTAGAGTTTTGATTATTGCCATTTCTCGAATATTAATGACTTTTAAAAACAAATCTGTAGGGTATAGTAAGGAACCTTAACTTTTTAAAAAAATTAATTTATTTTGATCAGTATTTTTGTTTGTAGTGATAAATTTTTGTATGCGTTGGTCACATTTAGAAAATCTGCTAGATCCTCCTAACAACATAACCAGCAACATAATTTATTACAAAATCTGATGATGATATCATTAAATATTCATGGTCATCAGTCTTATTGACCACGGCAGGTATGACTTCATCTGTAAGTCCCTTTTAATGATTTTCTGGAGCCATTCAGCCCATTCTATCTTCTTATCCGTCACTTTACAATCGTCACTGGGCTCACATGTCGCGCCATCTATCGGTGAGCGACCATAATCGGTCCATTTTTCGAAAAATTCCCCATTGAAGCTTACGCTCTTTCTTTAGATTCATGCATTTTACATATCGTGGGAAATGTTTACAGGTAATAATGAAGGGACCAGACACCTGACATGCATAGAACTGATTTACCTTAGGTTGTTGAAAATGCTCCAAGGTTATTCTCACATCGACGAACACTCGCTCTCCGTTGATATCATCAGATATCTCTGCGTTAGAAGACGTTGGCCTGGGGAACGCAGTACATAACATCTTCCTATGGTCCTATGGCTCAAAGGTAACCATTGAGTAGTTAAACATTTTGATGTTAACTAAATTATCAATATCAGGAGAGGGGTCTAATAGCCACCATAAACAGCGTCATGGGTTGCTTAGTACATGAAGCTACAGAAGGAGCGTAAGCTTCAATGGGGAATTTTTCGAAAAATGAACCGATTGTTGTCGCTCACCGGTAGAGGGCGCGACATGCAAGCGAAGTGACTATTTTACATTGAGTTATACGGCGTGGTGGTGAAAGTTGTTTTATAAATTGTTGTTTTCTGATGTCGGAGACATGAAATCCAGTCCTTAGATCTTGATTAATTACATTTATTATACATAAAAAACAGTTAAAAGATAAAATGCACACAGCTCAAGATATGTGCGCACACAGCGACACATTCCCTACGCAGCTCTGGAGAAGAAACGGAGGCGAGGCGGACAGCGCCACTATACGTAGCTGTATTCTTCCGCACAGAAAAATAGTGCCACTCGCTCAAACTCAACACACCCCTCCTGCGAGGGACACATTTTTTCATCAAGTTTAAGAAATTACTACACACTACAAAATTATGACACAAAATACACACATTTACAAAATTACAACACAAAATACATACATATACATAGTTAAGAAATTAATGAAATACTTTTCAGAGAGTAAATTAGCTTGTCTTCATTGACAGCTTTTGTCAGAAAATCCGCTGTAATATATTCAGTCTGTATATAACCCAGTTTAATAATATTGTCCATTAACAAATCTTTCACAAAATGAAAGCGTAAGTTCATGT
This sequence comes from Dolomedes plantarius, assembly GCA_907164885.2. NCBI lineage: Eukaryota > Metazoa > Arthropoda > Arachnida > Araneae > Dolomedidae > Dolomedes > Dolomedes plantarius. Next base: position 95,226,730 of record OU015499.1, on the reverse strand, counting down.
GTCTTGATTTAGTCGATGATCTGGTACATTTAATCCACTGGATTGCTGCTTGACTGTCTGAATTTAAGGTTACAACATCATTTATAAATTGTTATTTTACATTTCAATTCAGATAATAAATTTACAGTCCAAATAATATCTTTACAAATTTCAGAAATAGAAAATAACTCTGCTTCACACGTAGAAAGACTAACACTTTTTTTGCTTATTACATTTCCATGACACAAGTGAATTACCTAATAAGATTACACCACCTGAAAATGACTTACCATTTTCAGCATTTCCCCAACTTGCATCTGAACTAGCACTCAAAAAACCAAAATCGTTGCTATAAAACAATACTTTGTCTTTAGTACCTTTTAAATACCTTAATACTCTTTTTGCGATAAGATAATGTCTCTTTTCCGGTTTATGATTAAACTGAGATAGATATGTTGTTACAAATGATATATCAGGACGCGTTCTATTAGCTAAATACAATAATTCACCAATTAATTCTTGATACATAGTTACATCAATTAAATCATTTGTAAGTGGAAAACTTTTATCTTCTCCTTTAACAATTGGAGATTTTACTGATTTACAATTTTCTAACTTATGTTTAAGCAAAAGTGACTCAATATATTCAATTTGTGATAAACTTACACCATTGTCATGTTTATTAATTTCCATACCTAAGAATTTAGAATTCTTATTCTCTTGAAATTCAAATACACTTTTAATTTTAGAAACAATCTCGTGATACATTTCATTATCATTACAAAAAATAGCAATATCATCAACATACATACTTAATATAAAAAGATTTGTACCATCATGTTTAGTAAATACACAATTATCAGAAGCCAACTGTACCAAACCTAATTTTTCCAATTCAGATTTCATTTTCATGTACCAATTCCTGCCCGATTGTGGTAAACCGTAAATACTCTTTTTTAATCTACAAACTTTTCCATCCCCAATTAATTTTTCAAAACCAGGTGGAGGTGACATGTATACTGTTTCCTCTAAGTCACTATACAAATACGCAGTTTTTACGTCAAAAAATTTAACTATCAAATTTAATTTCGCTGAAAGCGCAAGTAATAATCGAAAAGATTCTATGTTTACAACAGGTGAATAAGACTCTAAATAATCCTTATTTTTTATTTGATTGTATCCAGCAGCTACAAGTCGCGCTTTATATTTTATTTTATTGGAATTGCTCTCTTTCAAAGTGTAGACCCATTTACTTTTTATTATTTTTTCCTTTAGAGGTTTTTCTACTATTTCCCATACTTTATGCTGATTCAACGAATCTAGTTCATTTTTCATTGCTGACTCCCAATCGCGCCAATTTACACTATTTTTTGCCTCCAAAAAAGTATTTGGTATATCATCAGTTAGATTTGCTGACATTTGTTTATATTTTAGCCGTTTAGAGCGTCGGAGTTGCGGTTCGTGTTGACAGTTTTCACTGTATATTTCCTCATCGGAGGGTTGCTTTACCTCCTGCATTGAGACTGGCTGTCTCTTATCTAGGTCACTGCTATCAACAAAAATCTCAAACTCCGCCATTTTGTTTTTTGAACTAGTATACTCTAAATAAGTGCTACCTTTTAAATTTTCATTGAATCGAACTGATCGTTCTTCAATAATTTTATTACTTTTTAAGTCATAAATACGGTATCCTCGGCGTTCTATAGCATAACCTAACATTATCCCCCGTTTTCCTGGAACATCAAATTTATTATTACGCATTATTTTCGGAATGTGAAAATAAGCCACACAGCCAAACTTTCTAAGATAATTTAGTTTGGGTTTTTTGCCTGTCCAGATTTCGAGAGGAATTTTTTCTTTTCCTTTACGTGGCGTCAGTGGCGCACCCAGGATATTTTCTTGGGGGGGGCCGAGATGAATGGATAAAAATATTTATAATGCATGGGGGGGGGCCGAGATGAACGAATAAAAATATTTATAATGCAAAATCAATATTTCTACTTCTTTGGGGGGGGCCAGGGCCCCCTGGGCCCCCCCCTGGGTGCGCCACTGCGTGGCGTCAAATTGGAAATTCTTGTACTACAATTAATAGCCTCAGCCCAGAATTTTAAAGGAAGTTGACTTTCATATAATAAAGCTCTAGCTCTATCTAATAAAACTCGATTAGCTCTCTCAGCTTTACCATTGCTTTCACTGTTGTATGGTACAGTTTTTTCCCTAAATATGCCTGAATTAGCAAGAAAATTATCAAATTGCTCATTTACAAACTCTAGGCCATTATCGGTCCTTAACTTTTTAATTTTCTTACCCGTAAGATTTTCATATTTAGCTATAAATTTCAAAAATACATTAAATACTTCACTTTTAGTTTTTAAGAAATATGTAAAATACATCCCAGAAAAATCGTCCACTAATATCATAAAATATTTCGAACCGCCAATTGATTCCGTTTGAACCGGACCGCAAAGATCTGCATGAATTAATTCAAGGATTGCAGAACTTTGCTCAATATCAATACTTGGATGATTTTTCCGTGTAATTTTACTTATATCACAAGTTTCACAGACAAAATTCTTTACATCATTAATATCAATATATTCCTTCATTTTAATCATATATTTAGGATTTAAATGACACAACCTATTATGCCAAAGCTCATAACTTTTAGTAGAATTTTCATTAACAATACAACATTCAGAATTATAAAAAGGTTCTAAATACACTTCAAGTCTGTTATCATTTTTAAACGCTTTGGTAAGTAACTTATTATGTTTATCAAAAATCAAAACACAATTATGATTTGAAACAATTTTACATCCCTTATTCATTAACGAGGTTACTGATAACAGATTATATCTTAAATCAGGAACATAATTTACATTACTGATAGTTAAAGTTATAGGCTTAGAATTCTTATTTATAGTATTAGCTTTAACAGTACCTGTTCCTTGAGAATAAATCACTGAGTTTTTACCTGCTTGGTGGATGTCCTTAATTTCTGGTATTATTTCCTCAAACCAGAAAGAATTTTTGGCCATATGACAAGAAGCCCCACTATCTAGTAGCCAAACTTGATCATGCTCATCATCTTGAGCAGAAACCGTAAGCGCAGACCTGGGATGTTGATCACCCGATGAATAATGCGCATTTGGTGAACTCCTCTTTTTTTCTTTATTATTTCTTGTGTTGAAGTAACAATTTTTAGCTAAGTGACCAGGGCGTCTGCATATGTAGCAGTTTCTATTATTAAAATTCTTCTTCTTCTTCGAAATGAATGCCTCTGCGTTTCCTTCACTGCCTCTTCCGTTTTGGGAATTCGTCGCTTCTTCTTCACGTAGAATTTCTAATACTTCATCCATTGATTTGTCCCTTTGGGTCTTCAAAATGTCACGCACACGGATAAATTTGCCTTTCAGGCCTCGAACAGTGTAAAAAACTAATTCCCGTGGTGTAACTTCTAATCCGAGAGAAAGACACTTAGTCAATATCCCTCTTGCTCTGGCAATATAGTTGTTCGCAGATTCATTCGAAGTCATTTCCAGATTTTTTAATTCGTTTCCTGCATCTATTTTTCGATCTTCAGCTTGCCCCATGAATGTTGACTTTATTTTCTCCCACAGAGTTTTTGCATTTACTTCCGTGGCGAACTGCAGCGCCTGCTCGTCTGACATAGCGAGCTGCATGTAAGCTACTGCGTCAGCATTCTTTTGATCCCATTTTTCAGATTTCTTTTGATCCAAATTTTCTGGTTTCACACAGGAAATAACAGTATCTAGACGTTTTAATGACAGAGCTGCTTTCATTTTTAAACACCAGATGAAATAATTTTCTCCAGTCAGTTCTGGAACGTTAAGTTTCTCCATTTTCGATTTGTGCTTCGGCAGTTTCGATTTCAGCAGCCTCTTTAAATATAATTAATCATAACCAAACTCTGCTACCAATTTGTTGTTTTCTGATGTCGGAGACATGAAATCCAGTCCTTAGATCTTGATTAATTACATTTATTATACATAAAAAACAGTTAAAAGATAAAATGCACACAGCTCAAGATATGTGCGCACACAGCGACACATTCCCTACGCAGCTCTGGAGAAGAAACGGAGGCGAGGCGGACAGCGCCACTATACGTAGCTGTATTCTTCCGCACAGAAAAATAGTGCCACTCGCTCAAACTCAACATAAATTTTAAAATTTATTCTGTGTGCAGAAATATGCCAAACACGTGTTTTGCTCCGGGTTGTTCTACTGGCTATAGATCAGCCTTAAAAAGAAATAAAGAAACTGGACAGACAAATCCTAGTATATTTGCTGCTCCTAAGGTAAGAACATAATTATTGTTTTGTGTTAATATAAGATGTATAATAATGAGAGAAAAGTACAGCTGCTGTGTTTTAAGTGAACGTAAAGTTAAGACATCTTAAGTTCTGCTGGAAATAAGCGTGTTTTATTTTTTAATCATCCCTATATCCCATCAAAAATAATCACGTGTTCAGAAAGCTCTATTGTATGTAAAAAGATGTAAATAATTACTCATACTATTGCTCTAAAGTAAATCGCTCATCAATAAAAGATGTACGATACTTACGTATATAAATTTATCTATAGTAAATTGTATATCACACATTTAATTTTTATTTTATAATAATGTATTAATAGTGTATGTTGTTAATTTCAATTCTTTATAATTATGAAATACTTTTCTTCTATTCAATATATTTTGTGGATATGGCAAATTGAGCTACACGTCTTAACTAAAGCCATCATTTTTTTTTTTAAATTGTGCACAGAAATAAAATATTTCCAGTTAACTTTTCTTAATATTGAATATTATCACTATTAAGTTAGTTGATAAGTAAATAAGTTTTCATTGTATGATAAAGAATGTTGTTACTATAAATGCTTATGCAAAATCTGTTGAGTATAATTTTAAAAAAAATTAATATTTTCCTATCTTTTAACTGTGATTACAATGAAACCCATACTTTGTGAAAATGCGAAAATATAGCTGATTTGTCCATATCAATGTTATTTGATGTTTTTTCTTTTTAATTTGCTCAAAATATTTGTAATCGATAATTTACCAACTTGAAGGTAAATCCTGACAACGCTGTAACCATAATATTGAATTTAATCACTATTAAGTTAGTTAAATTACGTAAGTTAAAGTACGTAAAAGTGACCACTCCCCTTAAGGGGAATGGTCACTTTTAAGTACCTTTAAAAGTATCATTCTTGGACCTATGCTGGATTGTATGTACTACTCATGATTTTTGCTTGATTTACAAGAAATTTTTTGAATAACTGCCTATAATACTGTTTATTATATATGCAATATTTCAAGGTAATTAATAAAAAAATAAAATGATTTTTTATGCATAAAAAGTGAATATTTTTTTAAATCGAGCATTTTGCAGTCAACTACTGTGCGCATTCTATCAAAATAAATTATTAAGTTACATTAATAATTGCTTACTATATGTGATTACAACACTTTAGACAACAAAATCTACCAAAATTTTTGAACCTTAATATATTTTAATTTTTAAAGAATTTTTTATAAGCTTTTACTCAGTCATTTTTGAAATTTCTAATTAAAAATAGCACGTACTAAAAGGTTTTAATATATTTTAGAATAATGTTGCTGGATATTGTTGCCTGAAGTATTGTAATAACATATAGTAAAAAATTATTAATGTACTTTAATAATTTATTTTGACAGAATGCGCACAGTAGTTGACTGCAAAATGCTCGATTTAAAAAAAAAAATTCACTTTTTATGCATAAAAAGTCATTTTTATTAATTACCTTGAAAAATTGCATCTATAATAAACAATATTATAGGCAGTTACTCAAAAAATTGCATATAAATCAAGCTTAAATCATGAGTAGTACATACAATCGAACATAGGTCTAAAAATGATACTTTTAAAGGTACGTAAAAGTGACCACACCCCTTAAGTAAATAAGTTTTCATTGTATGATAAGCAATGTTCTTACTAAAAATGCTTATGCAAAATCTGCGTACAAAATCTGCTTATGCAATAAAATGCGTACTTTGTGAAAATTCAAAAGTATAGCTGATTTGTCCTTGTCAAAGTTATTTGTTTTTTTCTTTTTAATTCGGTGAAAAAATTTGTATTCAGTAATTTACCAACTTGACGATTATACATCCGGTTTTAAAAAGTGTAATCTGAGCTGCTTTGACTGATTTTTTTTCCAAAGGAAGATATTTTAAAGTATTGTCTGATTAAATACTGAATTGACTTCCTATTTTATTAGTCCTGATAAGAATTTATTTGTGATTGATAGAAAATGAGTCTTTTCTACTATGTGTGTGTGTGTGTTTTGGTTAATCAGTATTATTTCTCACATTTTTTTTCCATGAGAGATTATGAACAATGATAAAAAACTTTCTTCACAATTCTTTTCTGTAATTTCATTTCCTTAATTATTAAATTATTACAAAATTCTGAACTAATTTATTCTGAAACCAATACACAATTATTCTGAAAAAGTTTATTTACTCATTTCCTTTAAGAATTTTATTGAATTGTAGCAAAAAAAACACTTGAAGTAAAGATTTTGAATGAAAATAAAAAATTGTTAAATTGAATAAATAAATTCATATTAAATACGCACTAAAATAAAACAACTTGTTTTCGCTAGGAAAAATACGAAAAATCCATATTGAAGCGTATGGTTGTCCGTGTCTAAGCCGCCCGCTAGTGCACGCGAGCGCCCTCTAGTGGCGGCGACAAAAAGGGAGACACATTTTTAACACTGAGCTGCTCCTCCGTCTGTAGCTTCATGGCTTAGTCTTATGATTGGTAAACAACACAATTTTTTATCGGCTCTAACCAGATAACTCTTAAACCATCTTCGATATCACCAGTAGGGGGTGTTAGAAGAAAGACCCCGATTATTGAATTTTCGTGACCGCAGAGATCTCGTATCCATAGTTCTGAGGGGAATTTTTTTTTCAGAAGCGAGACCGTAGCATATCAGTTTCCCATAAATGGAACGCCTGTTCTTGATAAAGTGCTTGATTTCTAAATCTCGACCATAAAAACGAAAAGAAATTAATAACGGAATGTTTCATTTTTTTAAGTGAAAGAAGTTTTTCTACGAAATGCGTGTGTAGTATAAATTAGTCTTTAATATGTAATAAATAAGTTTATATTATTTTATTAATTAGTTTCTATTATTTTATCGAAATCATATTTCTATAGAAAATTTGTTAAATTCTATTTTCCAGTAATATGAAAAAAAATTCTTATTTAACATCAGTAAAAACGAATCTGATATACCTTTGTATCTTGTCGAGAGACTGAGTGCATCTGCATCATTCAGTATTACCCGTCACTACTATACTGCACCAAGTGGGTCAACTAGTGCACTCAGTAACTGGATATCTGGAGCCGTGCTCCTTGGTGGCATAGTTTAGTTCATCTTTTAGGCGATTGGCCTAAACATGATTAAGCCAACACATGTACTTGAGGATCTAAACGTTACCAAGAAATACACATTATAAATAAAATGTTTTATATAACAAATTATTGCATTATAATTGTCTGGTAGATTCAGAACAATTCAAATAAAAATTAGAGTTTGAATTAATTCAGACCGTAAATATCTTGGCAGATATGACATTTAAACCATCTTCCATATCAGCAGTTAGAAGGAAAGCCCTCCATGAATGAAGTTTCGCGGCTGCAGACACTTCGTATCCATAGTTCTGGGAGGAATTTTTTTTTCAGATGCGGGAACGTAGCATATGTGGTACGTAGCTTTATACATAACGTAGCTTTATACAAAAGTGGTTTTCCCCTTTTGTATAAAGTGCGCGATTTCTAAATCTCGAGCATGAAGCATAAAGGAAATTATAAATCGAATGTTTCACTTTTTTTTGAACAACCAAAAAAAGGTTTTTTTTTATCACTTGAGTTATTTAAAATTCAGGGAGGAAATTTCAGAGTAACAGGAATGTAAACACTGAAGTGGGCGTGGCATTGAAAGGTAATTTTGATACACTTACAATCGTCAGATTATCTCAAAACTTTGTGCCAATATACTAGAGGTGTCAAAGTATATTTTTAACAAAAAATTTAAAACTCGATATTTTCATCAATATAAGAGTACCAAGTCCCCTTAAGATACTACCACCGATAATTGTTATGGTAACTCTATATGAGGAGTGTCAATTCCGCAGCATGCGCGCCGCATTCTGTTCTTCGACTATTAGGAATGCGGTCACGCAAAATCTTTTCAGCAAACTCTTTAAGTGGAGGGTCCAGGCCAATGATCTTCAGTTTACGCTGTAACCATGAAGCTACAGAAGGAGGAGCAGCTCAGTGTTAAAAATGTGTCTCACATTTTGTCGCCGCCACTAGATGGCGCGCGCATATAATAGCGGGCGGCTTGGACACGGACAACCATACGCTTTAATATGGATTTTTCGTACTTTTCCTAGCGAAAACAAGTTGTTTTATTTTAGTGCGTATTTAATATGAATTTATTTATTCAATTTAACAATTGCTTATTTTCATTCAAAATCTTTATTTCAAGTGCTTTTTTTGCTATAATTCATTAAAATTCTTAAAGGAAATGAGTAAATCTACTTTTTCAGAATAATTGTGTATTGGTTTCAGAATAAATGAGTTCAGAATTTTGTAATAATTTAATAATTAAGGAAATGAAATTACATAAAAGAATTGTGAAGAAATTTTTTTATCATTGTTCATAATCTCTTATGGAAACAAAAAAATGTGAGAAATAATACTGATTAACCAAAACTCACACACACACACATAGTAGAAAAGCAACAATTTCTATCAATCACAAATAAATTCTTATCAGGACTAATAAAATAGGAAGTTAATTCAGCATTTAATCAGGCAATACTTTAAAATATCTTCCTTTGGAAAAAAAATCAGTCAAAGCAGCTCAGATTACACTTTTTAAAACCGGATGTATAATCGTCAAGTTGGTAAATTACTGAATACAAATTTTTTCAGCGATTTAAAAAGAAAAAAACAAATAACTTTGACAAGGACAAATCAGCTATATTTTTGAATTTTCACAAAGTGCGCATTTTATTGCATAAGCAGATTTTGTACGCAGATTTTGCATAAGCATTTATAGTAACAACATTGCTTATCATACAATGAAAACTTATTTACTTAAGGGGAGTGGTCACTTGTACGTACCTTTAAAAGTATCATTTTTAGACCTACGTTCGATTGTATGTACTACTCATGAATTAAGCTTGATTTATATGAAATTTTTTGAGTAACTGCCTATAATATTGTTTATTATAGATGCAATCTTTCAAGGTAATTAATAAAAATGACTTTTTATGCATAAAAAGTGAATATATTTTTTTAAATCGAGCATTTTGCAGTCAACTACTGTGCGCATTTTGTCAAAATAAATTATTAAGGTACATTAATAATTTTTTACTATATGTGATTACAATACTTCAGGCAACAATATCCATCAACATCATTCTAAAATATATTAAAACATTTTAGTACGTGCTATTTTTAATTAGAAATTTCAAAAATGACTGAGTAAAAGCTTATAAAAAATTTAAAAAAAATTAAATATATTAAGGTTCAAAAATTTTGGTGGATTTTGTTGTCTAAAGTGTTGTAATGACATATAGTAAGCAATTATTAATGTAACTTAATAATTTATTTTGATAGAATGCGCACAGTAGTTGACTGCAAAAGGCTCGATTTTTAAAAAAATAATCACTTTTTATGCATGAAAAATCATTTTATTTTTTTATTAATTACCTTGAAATATTGCATATATAATAAACAGTATTATAGACAATTACTCAAAAAATTTCTTGTAAATCAAGCAAAAATAATGAGTAGTACATACAATCCAGCATAGGTCTAAAAATGATACTTTTAAAGGTACGTAAAAGTGACCACTCCCCTCAAGGGGAGTGTGATGTGGTCACTTTTACGTACTTTAACTCACTTAATAGTGATTAAATTCAATATTATGGTTTCAGCATTGTCAGGAATTACCTTCAAGTTGGTAAATTATCGATTACAAATACTTTCAGCAAATTGAAAAGAAAAAAAACCCCAAATAACATTGATAAGGACAAATCAGCTATATTCTCGCATTTTCACAAAGTATGGGTTTCATTGTACTCACAGTAAAAAGATAGGAAAATATTAATTTTTTTTTAAATTATACTCAACAGATTTTGCATAAGCATTTATAGTAACAACATTCTTTATCATACAATGAAAACTTATTTACTTATCAACTAACTTAATAGTGATAAAATTCAATATTAAGAAAAGTTAACTGGAAATATTTTATTACTGTGCACAATTTAAAAAAAAAATGATGGCTTTAGTTCAAACGTGTAGCTCAATTTGCCATAACCACAAAATATATTGAATAGAAGAAAAGTATTTCATAATTATAAAGAACTGAAATTAACAACATACACTATTAATACATTATTATAACATAAAAATTAAATGTGTGATATACAATTTACTATAGATAAATGTGATCAAAAAATTATACATGACAGGATTTGCAGATATTGATAACATTATTGATTGATATTGACAAGGGAATAACTTCAGACAAGAGAATAATTCAATTCAAAAGTAATATAAAATGAAAGCTTAAATTTAATAATACAAAATTATAATTTCGATTCTTTTCTCAATCTTTTAACATTAGCGCAGAGTTGGCATTTTTATTCTCTTGTTTGCATATAAAATGCATGCGCGTAATCAGAAAAAAGTTAATAGCCTTTTGAATTAAATTAAAGTTATGTTGCTAAGTGCAACCAGTTACTAAGTGCAACCAATTGCTTAGGAGGACCAGTATAATCGTCACTTTACTTACATGTCGCGCCATCTACCGGTGAGCGACAATAATCGGTCGATTTTTCGAAAAATTCCCCATTGAAGCTTACGCTCCTTCTGTAGCTTCATGGCTGTAACCATGAAGCTACAGAAGGAGAGTAAGCTTCAATGGGGAATTTTTCGAAAAATGAACCGATTGTTGTCGCTCACCGGTAGAGGGCGCGACATGCAAGCGAAGTGACTATTTTACATTGAGTTATACGGCGTGGTGGTGAAAGTTGTTTTATAAGTTTTTAAAATTTATTCTGTGTGCAGAAATATGCCAAACACGTGTTTTGCTCCGGGTTGTTCTACTGGCTATCGATCAGCCTTAAAAAGAAATAAAGAAACTGGACAGAGAAATCCTAGTATATTTGCTGCTCCTAAGGTAAGAACATTATTATTGTTTTGTGTTAATATAAGATGTATAATAATGAGAGAAAAGTACAGCTGCTTCATTTTAAGAGAACGCAAAGTTAAGACATCTTAAGTTCTGCTGGAAATAACCATAATATTCAATTTAATCACTATTAAGTTAGTTAAATTACGTAAGTTAGTTAAAGTACGTAAAAGTGACCACTCCCCTTAAGGAGAGTGGTCACTTTTAAGTACCTTTAAAAGTCTCATTTTTGGACCTATGCTGGATTGTATGTACTACTCGTGATTTTTGCTTGATTTACAAGAAATTTTTTGAGTAACTGCCTATAATACTGTTTATTATATATGCAATATTTCAAGGTAATTAATAAAAAAATTAAATGATTTTTTATGCATAAAAAGTGAATATTTTTTTTTAATCGAGCATTTTGCAGTCAACTACTGTGCGCATTCTATCAAAATAAATTATTAAGTTACATTAATAATTGCTTACTATATGTGATTACAACACTTTAGACAACAAAATCTACCAAAAATTTTTTAACCTTAATATATTTTAATTTTTTAAAAAAAATTTTATAAGCTTTTACTCAGTCATTTTTGAAATTTCTAATTAAAAATAGCACGTACTAAAAGGTTTTAATATATTTTAGAATAATGTTGTTGGATATTGTTGCCTGAAATATTGTAATCACACATAGTAAAAAATTATTAATGTACCTTAATAATTTATTTTGACAGAATGCGCACAGTAGTTGACTGCAAAATGCTCGATTAAAAAAAAAATTCACTTTTTATGCATAAAAAGTCATTTTTATTAATTACCTTGAAAAATTGCATCTATAATAAACAATATTATAGGCAGTTACTCAAAAAATTTCATATAAATCAAGATTAAATCATGAGTAGTACATACAATCGAACATAGGTCTAAAAATAATACTTTTAAAGTTCCGTAAAAGTGACCACATCGTTTAAGTAAATAAGTTTTCATTGTATGATAAGCAATGTTGTTACTATAAATGCTTATGCAAAATCTGCGTACAAAACCTGCTTATGCAATAAAATGCGAACTTTGTGAAAATTCAAAAATATAGCTGATTTGTCCTTGTCAAAGTTATTTGTTTTTTTCTTTTTAATTCGCTGAAAAAATTTGTATTCAGTAATTTACCAACTTGACGATTATACCTCCGGTTTTAAAAAGTGTAATCTGAGATGCTTTAACTGATTTTTTTTACAAAGGAAGAAATTTTAAAGTATTGTCTGATTAAATACTGAATTGACTTCCTATTTTATTAGTCCTGATAAGAATTTATTTGTGATTGATAGAAAATGTTGCTTTTCTACTATGTGTGTGTGTGTGTGTTTTGGTTAATCAGTATTATTTCTCACATTTTTTTCCATAAGCGATTATGAACAATGATAAAAAACTTTCTTCACAATTCTTCTCTGTAATTTCATTTCCTTAATTATTAAATTATTACAAAATTCTGAACTAATTTATTCTGAAACCAATATACAATTATTCTGAAAAAGTTTATTTACTCATTTCCTTTAAGAATTTTATTGAACTGTAGCAAATAAAACACTTGAAATAAAGATTTTGAATGAAAATAAAAAATTGTTAAATTGAATAAATAAATTCATATTAAATACGCACTAAAATAAAACAACTTGTTTTCGCTAGGAAAAATACGAAAAATCCATATTAAAGCGTATGGTTGTCCGTGTCTAAGCCGCCCGCTAGTGCACACGAGCGCCCTCTAGTGGCGGCGACAAAAAGGGAGACACATTTTTAACACAGAGCTGCTCCTCCTTCTGTACCTTCATGGCTGTAACCTATATGTAAAAATGGTAGTATTTTTTGATTATATTTTTGTCAACCTTTTTCTGGAAGTTCAAAAAACTCCTTTTACCTTTTTAAGTGAAAGAAGTTTTTTACGGAATGCGTATGCTATGTAAATTAGTCTGTGATACATAGCAAATAAGTTTATATTATTTCATTAATTAGTTTCTATTATCTTATCAAAATCAAAGGAATCATATTTCTATAAAAATTCTGTTAAATTCTATTTTTCACTGATATGAAAAAAAAATTCTCATTTAACATCAGAAAAGAGGAGTCTGATATTGTATCTTTGCATCTTGTCGAGAGACAGTGTGCCCACCCCTTTAATAAAAAAAAACAAAAACATTTCTTTGCATTTTCCACTCCTCTTTTTAATTAAGACAGAATTAAGGAGAAAATTAGGTCCTCCCCTTTTTTTTAACGTAACAATATCAACACTGCTCCTTAGCAAATATATATTTTATAAGTCAAAATATTTATCGTAGTTTTCAAGCAAAAAATATTTAAAATTATTCTTGATAAACATTATTTTAAAATACAGTTCTTTTTTTCTGAGAAAAATAAATTAAAAAATCTAAATAAAAATAATTTTTATAGAAAAATAAATTTAATTTATTTTAATTTAATCCCGTAATCATAATAATATTACATTTCAGTTGAAATATAAAATGAATAGCGAAATTCAATTTATTTATGTTGTTATAAGGACATGACTTAATTTTTTCTAATATATATTTAAAGGTACAATATTTATTAGTTTCCTCACTATAGAAAAGTACTGCCGGGTTGTACAATATTATTATCGTGCTTGCGTATCACAGGTATACGTGATACTAAATAAAATATTTTAAGTAATAGATGAAAGTAAAAGTTATCGTGCTAATCCCTGAATTTTTGTTTCGTCTTTGTGCTGTTACATAATCACGATCACATCCGATCACATTTGTGAAAAGAACATTAAAATACATTCTTATTGAATTTTTGTTAAAAATATACTTTGACACCTCTAGTATATTGGTACAAAGTTTTGAGATAATCTGACGATTGTAAGTGTATCAAAAATGCCTTTCATTATCTCGACAGTCCTTTAAATGCCACGCCCACATCAGTGTTTACATTCCTTTTACTCTGTAATTTCCTCCCTGAATTACAAATAACTCAGGTGATAACCCACGTAGTCACAAATTAAGAGTAGGGACTCCAATAAATGAAGTATTTCTTCCAAAAATTCTACCAGTATATCAACGGCTTGCATCTAGTGAACTTCGGGAAGGATGTGTACGTTGTGGAACTCAAAATGTTAATGAGAGTTTGCACAGTGTGATATGAGCAAAGGGTCCCAAACAAATATTTGTTAATAAACAACGTGTAAAACTCTGTGTAACAACAGCAGTTTCTGAATTTAATACGGGTACAATGCATACAATCAGATAAGTAAAAAAGGCACATTCCAAGAAAAAAATTGGTGTTATATTGAATTCACAAAAATTTTTGTTTCTGAAAAAGTATGTAGTATAATAATGTAAAGTACCAATAATGTAAAGTACCCGTAAATTATAAAAAATGCTATTCGTAAAACAGAACAGCTATCCAGAAAGAGAGAAGGCGTTACATAATCAGCTGGATGTTTTTAAAAAAGTGTTATGAGTGAGGTTTGAGTACTCTGTTGATGGTGCAACTTTGGAACTTAAATTTTCAAATTCTGAACGAAACTGCTAATTAATGCTATAAATCTTTATTATAAATGTCTTGTAATACACATATATACATATTTAAAAGCACTCTAAGAAAGATATCTAAATTGTTATTCACATATTTCATCAGTTCTCGCATCATTTCTGTTTGGATGTTTTTAATTAAAGCCTATAATTATAACTAAATGTACACCTATTCAGAGAAAATGGCTATAATTTTAAAGATATATAAGTAGTAACATAATGCCATTAATATTAAGAAAACTGGGAAAGGTTTTTATAGTTTTTTCAGTGTTTAAAACTTTTAAATTGATTTTCTCAATTTGCTGTTTTTGACGTATTACTGTGTTTAACACACGATTACGTCTACAAATATATGTCAAATGACTCCATTTTTTTTTGTGTTCAATATAATGTATTTAATAAAAATATGTGTAGATTTTGCAATACAATGAAAAGGAGAAAAAAAAGAAAGTTTTGAAATAGTAAGGAAACCATGCGTTTTGCCTATATTTATATATTTTACAGGGATCGATTCTAGGGCCGACCCTGTTTAATATTTACATAAACTCGATTCCAAGAGGTGAAAATACTCTTCTTGCTCTATATGCGGACGATACAGCTATTCTTTCCACTGCTAACAATATCAACTACCTTACTATTCAAATTCAGCGTCACATTGACACTTTATAGAATTGGTTTACGTGCTGGAAAATTAAAATCAATCCCTCAAAGTGTCACGCGATCTTTTTTAGTAATAGCTATCTGAATCCCCCTCGCCTCTATCTTCATAACTCCCCACTTGAATGGGAAAACACAGTCAAGTATCTCGGGGTAACCCTGGATCGTAAGTAAACCTGGAACACTCATGTTAATAATACTATCAGTAAGTGCAATGCTGCGGTAATGCAACTCCGAAGTCTTCTCTACGGTAGCCACCTCAGTATGAAGAATAAGGCCTTAATTTACAAACAATGCATCCTCCCCATCGCCCTTTATGCAATTCCTGTATGGTTCTCTGCTGCAAAGAGCCACATCAATAAACTTGAGAAACTCCAAAACAGAACCCTCAGGCGAATCCGCCGAGCTTTTCGATACATGTCCAATGTGACTGTTAGGAGAGACCTCGGCACTTTATCTTTCGTACAACAAGCCCATAAAATCTCTAAGAGATTTTATGAAAACTTGCCCAACCTTCCAAACGAAATAACTATGGAATATCCGGATTACGATTACTCTAGCAGAGCTAATCGTAAGCGCCCTCGGGCCTGCCTCCTAAAAAGCTAACTTTAATTCCCTTACCGTGCCATTAATCGCACCATGCTACTCTTACTCGTGCTTATCATAGCACAGCGCGTTCGCTCCGGCTCGGAGTCGCTCTCGTTGCGGGTTCGATCCCAGCCGGAGCCCTTTCTCTTTTCCAAATTTCAAGCTACATTTAGCTGTCCCAATGCGTATGCCATAGTTATTTCTTTTCGAAGTGTATGGTCCTGCGGGCCTTTTTTTTTTTTTTTATTTACTGCAGTTCACGACTTTGGAAAAATATATTAAAACTTGAAAAAAAAAGCAAAAAAAAATTAGAAAAACTTACAAAATCAAAAAAAAAAAATATTTTGTACTGTACGATGAAATACTGGCTTTCTGGGGCCTATTACTCCTTACTTTGTATTATGCTACTACTTAATTAATTTTTATTAATTAATTATTTTCTTATTATTTTACTTAAATTAAATTTTAATTATTACTCTAGTAAATTTACATTTTTTTTACTTAATCGCGTATTCTTATTTTTAATTATTTTAATTTTTTCTTTTAAACTTTAACTAATGAGCACTTCCACCGTGATAACAATTATCTTACTTACAGGAGATAAAGCCGTCAGGCCAAGGTACTCCGCTACCAAAACCAAATTCTGCTTAGTTCCTATATTTATATATATTTTATTTTTTTTCTCATAAACTAATTCTTTAATTGTAAAATCGATCCATAAAATTATAAAGTATAAGGTCATACACATCCAATTAATACGTTATTTTTTCAACTCTAAACGTGATTTAATATGTAGATTTCTGTTGATTATATTAGTGTATTTTTGTCACGCCAAAAAGCGCAGCCCTCTTTTATTCAACCAAGCAACTCTCTCTCTCTCTCTATTTTATTAAAATTAAAAATTTTAATATATAAATAAATTATTTTTATTAAAATTAAAAATTTTAATATATAAATTAATTATTTTGATTTAGATATTACCTAGCATAATTTTTAATCGGATTAATTTTATTATTTAATCACCAACAAAAATAAATTCATGACACAATATAAATCCCGTGTGAATTAGAACAATAACAAACAATAAATAAGTTTAAACAGAAAGACACGATTCCATAGGGACGGTATAAAATTTTTCAAGTAAAGCATTTACAACTGGTCGAAGTTCATATAAACGATCATGCTGAGGGTCATCATGTGGTGGTTGTTTACTGTTGTCATTAAAATGTAGAAATTCTCTTATCTTTTCAAAGCGTTTTAATGACATACATTCTTTTATTACATCATTGCCTATGGAAGGTGACCAATATGCCCTAGTGTTTGAAACATGTACAATAGACATCATTATACAAATACCAATGTATTGTTTAATTTCTAAATTCGTTACATTGACACACTTTTCTGGGTTTTTTTGCCCACTGAATAAATTTGTTTCTTGAACTATATGCTTAATCATATCTTCTGTAAAAAGATAACTAAAAAAATTTAGAGGTGTGTTTAAATTCATAATTTCAGGAGCGAGATTCTCGTCACCTCGGAATAAAATTTGATCATCATTTAGAAGTAAATTAGTTTTCTTCCAATTGATTGCAGGCTTTGTTCTCCCTGCATTATTTCTATTATTTTTTGGCATGTTCCCACCATTAGGCAGATCAAGAACAGGATCTATTATCAGGAAATGATACCTCATCTTCCGAATCACTACTACCATCAAAAATTTCATCACAAACTTTGTTTGGTTTATAATTAGGATCACCTGTGCTGCCATCGCTTTCTGAATCAGATCCATCTTCACAATGATCACTACACGATCTGTTCATAAGTTCCTCAATTTCTCTCTGTGTTAAAAACTTTCTTCCCGTCATTTCCTTAAAAAAATGGCGTAAACACATTATGCATCATTTTTGATACATAAAATTGAAATCATGCTTGAATTTTTCATAAAAGATTAACGAAGTATTTTATTAATAATTATAAAAGCTACGTACCTCTAAAATATATTTATAAAACTTTCAAAGATGTAAACTGACTTTAAAATACTGAAAATATAGCAAATACTAATGCAGATCTGGTATGAATTGAATGGCTATCTTTTACTGAGATCGCAGTTGTATTCCTGCTGACATCTATCCTACGAAAATGTAACTAACAGTGATTAAAAGCTTTGCTATGATGTTTCAAAAATAATAAAAGGTGCACAAGTGGATAAAAAATATTGCTTTTGACTATAAAGTGGAAAAATAACTTATGTATCAAATTTGATACAGTGTGCAGTGAAGGGTTTTAAAATTGCCGGTAGCGATTGTGCGGGGATTTGAACCGGGGACCTCTGCAGTCAGGAGCATCGGACTGCGGAGGTCGGCAGTCCGATGCGATAACCATTCAGCCACATAGTCCTGGATAGAAAGCTCTTATGAAGGGGGCATAACGCTTTTTCGTTACTTGACGATTCCTACCAGTTCACTCTACTGTAAGCCGCGTAAAAAAACTTCGTTCCAAAAATAATGTTAGAATTTTGAGAACTAAAAGAGAAAAACAATTTTTAAAATTCTTTAATTTTTTTTTTAAAAAATTTTAATTTCTCAATTTTTACCCATAAAATGATTTTTTTCTTTTTAAAATCAGTTTGTTTCAGTATTACCTATAATAAAATGTGTATACTATAGGTAAATATACTTCTGCAAAAATATTCCTTCGAAGGGTACCGAGTACCCTTAAACTTCTGTGCGGAAGCGATTGGAGAGAGGTGAAAAGAGTATTAAAGGCAATTCAAAAGTTACTCATCACGTACCTTCAGAGTATAAGTAAGCAGCTTTATTTAAATGTATAAGAATTTCTGTTGCCGATTTATTATTCATAGTGATCGACAATATATAAAAAAAAAAAGATTTACGATTGTCTACTTACCGGAGCCAGTTTTATTTCTTTAGCGTTCTAATGCAATTTTTAAAAAAAATTCTGTATCTTACGCTGAAAAATTCTGAATTTCTCGAACTTTTTAACATGATTGAGAAGCGTGCACATCGTAACATTTTTATAACTACATATTCTTAACTGATATAGGCCCCTCCTCCAAATTTTTATGTAGGACTATGAAAATCTACGAAATGGCATAACGTTATTAATTGATCTATACTATGTTTATATTTTTTCAATTTTTTATTTATTTAATTTTTAAATGTGGAGGCACTTGTTGTGAGACATTCGCCTTTTGTTATTCATCCCGATGTTTTGCTGGCTACTCTATTATTGGAGTACCGTTTAGTAGGTGAACCGACATTGCTGCCTATGAGGGGACAATGTGGCAACGACCAAGTATCATTCGGAATTTGACCCCAAGCTTACGGCGCGGTAGCCCATGGCGTTATCTATTACACTATTCTAACTCATGATTAAAATGGATATCTCTGTACCGTTTGATGATTGCAATATATATATATATATATATATATATATATATATATATATATATATATATATATATATATATATATATATATATATATATATATATATATATATATATATATATATATATATATATATAAATAAGAATAAGATGAAAGAGAAAACCAGTAATAGCTCTAAAGCTACAAGCAGCCAGGAACATCCAACATGTAAAGATAAGTATGAATACGGTTTTTGACAGCATTTCTTCATCAGCGGTGTCAATACTGTCTAAAAACCAATGGATTGTTTCTGATGAGTATGATCTATTAAATAAACACACTCAGACACCGTACAATCCATTATTAACAGAAGAATTGAATAATAAATGAATTTGTATTAAAGTACTTAACCAAACACCAAGCCTGGCGCTAATCAGAGTGGAAGTTAAGAACTTTATATATATATATATATATATATATATATATATATATATATATATATATATATATATATATGTAGGAAGGAGTTAGTACTCCTTCCTTTAGAAGTGAATCATTAGACTTAATCATTTTGAACATTTAATTAAACTAGACGATGTTTACAAGGCAGGACTAACTCTTAGTATGAAATTAAAAAAAACAAAGCATCAACATAGCTATTTGACTCAAAACGGCAAGCCTGCGGAGCGACACATCCGCTTCGTAATGTCACTAGTCCATCACTGTGTTTGCGCGCCAAGTCCTTCGCGCCGAAGTAGTAGGAGTGGAAGTTCTAGTAATAGTTCAGTTGTGTTGCCGAACTCATTCTCACACGGCCGTTCTGACTTTCCAGACGTCCGCGGCTGGGTTGTAAACAATAATTCTGAAAAGATAAAAAAAAAAGCAGAAAAAGGAAAAATATTTCAAAAAAATCAAGCAGTGTTCAACACAGTGGTATTGGTGTTCAGTTTCTGCACCACTGTTTCATTTTGTCCGCTGCAGTTGATGTTATGGTTGGACCATCGTGATGTCCTAACTTTCGAACTTCGTAACGATCGTTGGGGTTGATGTTCGTGATCTCATATGGTCCGAAGAACTTTGGTCGGAGCTTTAATCCGGTTCCAAATTGAGTTCGTTGTATTGCCACTTTGTCACCGATCTTGTATTTACAAGCCGGTTTACGCCGTTTGTTATATTGTCGTATGTTTTCTTCCTGTAAACGGAGGATATTTCGTTTAGCTTCGATACGTAACGCTTCTTTGTCATCAAGAATTCTTTGGTGGTGTTCCTCGTCAAGAAGATTTTTAATCTGTAGATCCTCTTGTTGTTTCATTTTAACACCAATTAAAAGTTGAAAGGGTGTGAATTTTGCACTGCGTGTGGTGGTACTATTTAAGATACGTTGCAATCTTGGGACATATTTAAACCATTTGTCAGGTTCATCTAGAGCTAACTTAGTTAAAACGGGAATAATTGTGCCATGAACACGCTCAACCTGACCGTTGCCACGTGGCACACCTGTTGCTATTGAAATGTGTTCAATTGAGTGTTCCTGGCAGTAACTTTGAAATTCTGAAGATGTGAATGCGCTACCTTTGTCAGTAATGATTTTTGAAGGGTTGCCAAATGTAGTTTGTTGCAAGGATAATTTGTCTAAGGCATCTTTCGTAGAGGTGGACTTCACGGGATAGATCCATACAAATTTCGAAAAGGCATCAACTACTGTAAAAAGATACTTATAACATTTTTTTGTCGATGGTAAAGGTCCTAAAAAGTCGCAATGGTAACATTCAAGGGGTGCATCACCTTTTGGAATGGGGTGAAGGTATCCTTCTTGTTTTCCAGATTTTCGCGAGGACAAAATGCAAGGAATACAGTTCGAAATAATTTCTTGAACTAATTTCTTAAGTTGAGGAATGAAAAATTCACGAGAAACAATTAATTCGGTTTTTTGTGAAGCAAAATGACCTTGTGAATGGGCGTTTAGCACTATTTCTTTCTGCATCATTTGTGGTACTACTAAAAGTTCGGCATCCTGATGAAGTTTATAAAGAATTCCGTTTTTAACAAAAAATTCATCAGAAGGTGTAGATTCAAGCATAGATTTAATTTGAGATATAAATTCATCCTGGTCTTGGGCATTTTTTCACCTTTTGAGTGATATCATTTGAGGTAATTACAAGAATGGGGTTACGACTTAAAGCATCAACATGTTTCATCTGTCTACCGGGTCGATGACAAACTTCATAATCAAAGTCTTCTAACATCAATGCCCATCGAGCAATTTTAGCTGGTAGGTCTTTTTTGTGCATCGTTTTTTGGAAAGCATCACAATCGGTGATAATTTTAAATTTTGTTCCCAACAAGTAGTTTCGAAATTTTTTTAGCGCTTCAATAACGGCAAGAACTTCCAGTTCATAACTATGATATTTTTCTTGTTGAACTGTAGTTTTACGGCTAAAATAATGAATAGGATGAAACTGTCCATCATCGGATTGTTGCAAGAGCACAGCGCCAAAACCTAAGGAGCTGGCATCAGTGTGGAGTTCTAATGGGTATCCCTGTTGAAAAACATGAAGAACTGGGTTTTGTGAAAGAATGTTTTTAAGTTGTTGAAAAGCTGCTATTTGTTCAGAGTCAAAATTAAATTCTACATTATCCCGAAGGAGGTCACTTAATGGTCTAGCAATCAGCGCATAATTTGGAATGAACTTTCTGAAATAACTTGTTAATCCAAGAAAACTTTGAACTTGTTTAGGGGTTTGAGGTTGTGGGAAATTTTGAACAGCTTGTGTCTTGGTAGGTGAGGGTTTAACTACTCCATTTTCGATAATGTAACCAAGAAATTCTATCTTTCGCTGTAAAAATTGACACTTTTTAAAGTTCAATTCAAGGCCATAGTCTGCAGCTGTTTGGAGAACTAGGCGTAATTTTTGTAGACCTTCAACTTCATCATTAGATGGTATGAGAAGATCGTCCATGTAAACAATAAGAACATTGTCGCGAATGAGATTTCTAAAAACTGTGTAAACATATCGTTGGAAAACACTGGGACTGTTACATAAGCCAAATGGGACACGTAAAAATTCGTATTGTCCTTCATGAGTCACAAAAGAAGTATATTTAGTGCTGTTAGGTTCCATAGGTACATGAAAGAAACCATTTTTGAGATCAAGTGAAGTGAACACCCGAGATTTTCCAAGTTTGTCTAAAGCTTCTTCGATGAGCGGTAAGGGAAATTTATCTTTTATCATTTTTCTATTCAATTTGCGGTAATCAACACAAAGTCTATAATCTCCACTTTTTTTCTTACATAGAACAATCGGTGCGGCATAATCGGAGCAACTTTCTTTAATAATTCCATCATTTAACCAATCTTGAATTTGGCTTTCTACAATTTTCTGTTCCGCGAAAGGGAGTCGTCGAGAACGTTGAGCTACAGGGATTTCATCTTGTAATAAAATAGTCATCTTAATTTCAGTGTCTTGAACTTTATGTGATTTGTAGGAAGTAACGATATTTTGAACTTCCTCACGAATTTCAGAATTCAAAATGTGTGAAAGATCAAATGGAAAAGCTTGATCATCAGAAACATTAGCAATATTAACGAAGGTGTTATTTTCAGGAGTTTTGCATAAACGAATACCGTCTTTATCAAATGTAAATTGGGTTTGCTGTAAAAAGTCGATTCCGATAATCACATCAAAAGGAATCAAGTCATCCTCTAGAACATGTATTTTAGCAGGTAAAGTAATGGTTTGAATTTCGATGGAATCCTGAAAGAATCCGATGCTGTGAACTTGGTTTTTGCCAATTCCTGAAAAGGGAATGTTGGTGGGCTGCAATGGTGGCGAACCAATTCTTCGATAGGTTTTCTCATTGATGAGGGTTGCCTGTGACCCAGTGTCACAGAGTGCTGTCAATTGAATTCCTGCAAGTTGAATGTCAACATGCATGGGATTTTTCGATGAAGTTTCAGGAGAAAGTGCATTTACAGTTTTATCAGAAATAGGTTTTTGAGAATCAGGTTTTGGTTTAGAATTTCGATAACTTTTAGGGCAATTAGCATGAACATGACCAAAACTTTTACATCCGTAGCATTGTTTACCATGTGACTTATTCAAACATTGGTTGCTTTTGTGACCTCTCAAGCCACAGGAAAAACATACTGGCTGTGTATTTGGGCTACGTGTATTATCGACTTTCACATTGAGGTAGGAAGCATCAATTTTTTTCTGATTATTTTGTCTGAAATTTTGTGATCTGTTAAAGATTTGTTCATAAATTTTCAACTTTTCCTTAAATTCAGGGACGGATTTACAACCGTAAAGAATAACTTTATTGTTTGTTGAATCAGGAATTCCGTTTATGACATACTCAAACAGAGAGGAGTCATCGAGAGAACCTTTGTGTGCCAAATCTCTCATAGCTAAGAAATATTCTTGTAGGGTTTCAAACGGTTTCATACGTCGAGATTCCATTAATTTATGTAACTGAATACCGTTAATTTTGTCCGAAAATTCGTCTAATAAATGGTGCTTCAATTGTTCCCAATTTGTAATTCCACGAATAGACCTAATTAAAGTTTGAGCGGGACCAGTTAAACATTTTCTAACAAAAGTAATTTGGTGAATTGGATTGTTTATCTGATATAAACAAAAAAGTTCTTCAACGTCAGATATAAAATTCTCAACACTGTAATTATCACGAGACGAGAAAGGTTTTATTAAATCAACAACGTCTTTCAGACTAAACAACTGGAAAGAGAGATTCGCAGTTTCAACTGAAGGCAATGAATTTTGATCTGATTCACCAACGGAAATGTGTGTATTTTGCTTATTCGAAGATTCTTTTGCGTCAATGGTGGGGGAAAAGGGAGATCTATTTTCCTCTATAACGCTGTTAGTTTGGGATGAACGTGCACCCGGAAGTGAGTCATCATTCACTTCGCATTCCGAAAGATCAGAAAATTCTGCTTTTAATAACGATAAATCACTAAGACTCATAAGAATGGTATTGGCACATTTGTCTGGGTCAGTTGAAAATTCTAAATGAAGTAGATTACAAATAGAAATCAAGTCTTTAAGTGAAAACTCTTTAAGTACTTTCTGTTTCGTTGCTTCCAACACGAATGGCTGTTTAAAACCTGTAAATTTACGTAATCTGGTACGATTTTGTCTGTCGCCGCCTGTACCAAAAATTAAACGATGTAGAACCTTTATTTGATTCGTACTACCAATTTTTAATGATTTTTCAATATTGGGGTAATCGTTGAGAGTAGCCATAACTATATACTAGGTTCAAACAATTATAGTACACAAATATACAAATATTCAAAACCAAAATCAATACTTATAATACGTAGGTACTCAAATTCAAAAATAAAATTTCAAATCGAAATTTCCTCAAATATCAATTCAATAATAAAATATTGATTCTCAAAATATGCATCAAGGAAATAATATAATATTCTTCAAACTGTATTCAAATTGCAATCATTCAAAATATATGTTATGTTGTGGTTTGTTCAAGGAAACAAGATTCTTCAAGTTAAATGTCGAAATTTTCATCAAATCATCAAATAATTTCATCGAAATAGAATTCTCTTCAAGAAAACAGAAGTGATAAATTCAACGTCAAAGACCATCAAAATGAATTTAGCATCAATTAAATTCTTGCATCAAAAGAACGTTGAAATATTTTCAGTTTTCTTATAATTATCATCAATAAGATGAGAATTCCATTAATCTTCAAAATTTTCTTGAACAAGCTTCAAAGTATGCATCAAATAATTACAATATGATCAGAATATACTCACAGTTCTGGTTTTCGGTTCTCGTCATCCCATCAGAATATTATCAGAGTCCGTGGCACATCACTTTCGTTTTCGCTGGCGGTATCCAAAACAGAAATCACAGAGAACAGTAATCCGGTAATCATCAAAAGAAAATAGTTTTTCAGTCCAAGCTAGGGGTATTTTTCGAGTCCGAGGGCCGAGCACCCATGTAGGAAGGAGTTAGTACTCCTTCCTTTAGAAGTGAATCATTAGACTTAATCATTTTGAACATTTAATTAAACTAGACGATGTTTACAAGACGGGACTAACACTTAGTATGAAATTAAAAAAAACAAAGCATCAACATAGCTATTTGACTTAAAACGGCAAGCCTGCGGAGCGACACATCCGCTTCGTAATGTCACTAGTCCATCACTGTGTTTGCGCGCCAAGTCCTTCGCGCCGAAGTAGTAGGAGTGGAAGTTGTAGTAATAGTTCAGTTGTGTTGCCGAACTCATTCTCACATATATATATATATATATATATATATATATATATATATATATATATATATATATATGTGTGTCATATATATATATATATATATATATATATATATATATATATATAGAACGATAGATAGATCAAATGATTCGAAATTTTTTACAACTTATTGGTTAAAAGAAACTAGCTAAAAAATATTTAGAATAACTATCAATATATTTCTAATGAAAATATTTATTTATAAATTTAATATGCTAGCAAATACACTGTTCTTGTACATTCTCTCATACAATTGTTTTGTATTAGTGATGGGCAAAACGGATCAGTAGAGGTATCCGGATCTTTGGGAACCGTTAACTTTTCTGAACGCTCGGTTCGTCGTTCATTAGAAAGATTGAAATCTATATATATCAGGCGTGGCCAAATAGCGGCCGTGTGTCTGATATGTAAACATCTCAGTTCCTCGTCTCACATATGCGAGACAAACCGTCCGACAGAGACGACGTGCTACAACCTCGAAGTTAGCCGATTCTCAGCGCCTGTTTCTCTCGAAAATACGACGCACGGGTAAGCATGTGTTGAATAATAGGTTATATATTACTCAAGTGGCAACCGTGGCTCATAACTGACGTGTGTGTGGGCATTTCGAGTTTCAGAAGTTGCATTTCGCTGTAATCGGCTATCTTCGACTCTACAGGAAGTCTCATCCCCACGGTGGTTATTTAATACGCCTTAGTTTCGACGTGTTGTATCGATCATGACGAAAGTTACCAGGAGTGAAAATAGCCATCATTTCATGTAAGCTTTTGCTTTTTTACCGTGATCTTTTAGTTTATCTTTAAAATTTTTTTATTTATTTTAGTTTTTTTTTCACCCTAATGAGTCTCCCGACCTCAAGTTTCAATAAGTCGAAAATATATCATTATAATGATGAATGGGAACAGGAGTTTTTTTCACGATGAAAAACGATAAATATGTTTACATTATTTGTCTTTCAAGCGTAGCACTTCCAAAAAAAAGCCAATGTTGAAAGACACTTTAAAACAGTGCATAAACAATATGAGAATAATTATCCACTTGGCACCCAGTTACGGAAAGCAAAAGTGCAACATTTAATGACACACTTAAATATGCAATAGTCCTTTTTTGAGAGATTAAGCACGAAGTCGAAAACAGCCACCATGGCCTCATTCAAGGTAGCTGGAATTTTATTAAAACATAAGAAGCCTTTTGATTACGGCGAAATTTCAAATGAGGGATTTTATTAAAACAGGAGAACTATTATTTCAAAAATTTAACAATAAATCTGAACTAATTGCTTCAATTGAAGACATGTCGATCTCGAGAAACACCGTTATGCGTGGAACAGAAGCAATGAGTAACAATTTAGAAGAGATTCTGAAAGAAAATATTAATGAATGTAGGTTTCTATCCTTATAATTCGACGAATCAATGGATGTCACTGATACCGAAAAACTATGGATATTTATTCGAATGTGTTTCCAAGATATGTCTATCAGAAAAGAACTGCTAACAATTTTACCCATGGAAGAACAAACGAGAGGTCAAGATATTTATGCAGGATTTATGCGAAATCTATTCTTATGCCATAGTAATATTCTCTGTTGCTATGCGTAGAGAGACGCACCAAACCCTTCTTCCTGCGATATTCTTGAGGGGACAGTCGAGGGTTGAATGACCCCGGCTTGGAGGCAATTCGAAGCGTGGTGAAAAAATGCCCTGTGCACGGGGAGAGAGAAGTGCAGACCTCCAGAGGGGGAGGTTGTGTTTTGTTATTCCGTGCGTAGGCACGAGAGAAAGATTATAATTCGAACGGGGCGAATCAAGGCCTGCGTTGTGGTGTATTTCACGGGATCGAGAAAGCTGCCCAATCTTTTGTTCCGTGAAGGGAAGCGAAGCTATCCCGTGATTATTGTCATATTGTACCGGAGACAGTCAAAGTAGGCTCTCCGGCATATCGTAATTGCTATCCACATTAATAAACGATTATTGTTAAGCTTTAACAAGTATAGTTGATTTATGATTCAAGTGTGTTGTTCTTAGACACCCCCTAGACGCCGCCACGTAGACAGGAAAGTCTACACTTATAATTCGTTTAAGTCTTTTATCACTAAATCAGAATTTCCCATACATAAATTGGTATCGATTACGATTGATGGAGCTCAATTCTATCGTTTGGAATCATGGTTTATTACTCTTTGTAAAAGTGATGATGATATTCCGAGTTTTACAAACTTCCATTGCATTATCCATCTGCAGGCATTGTGCTCAAAAATATTGAATTCAGATGATGTGATGTATTTTGCCTTTAAAATAGTTAATTCTATTCGTGGAAGAAGTTTGCAAAGACGCAGATTCAGAGCATTGCTAGAAGAATGTGAGTCTGATTTCAGGAAACTACCATTACAGACTGGCGTAAGGTGACTAATCTGCGCTAAGTTTTTAAAGAGATTCTTGGATCTTTTGTCTGATATAAAATAATTTATGACAACTGGTTAACACATCATATCTTCAATTGGAAAATGATAAGTGGGTGCATGATCTTGCTTTTCTCTCTGATATTACAGGAGAGCTAAATTAATTAATTTGCAGCTTCAAGGAAAGAATAAAACATTAGCTGAAATGGTTAGTGATGTTAATGCATTCAAGGGGAAGCTTACATTCCTAGAACCACAATTGAGGAGAGGAGATTTAAAACAATTTGAAAATATGGCAGCTAAATCTACATATAAAAACTCAAATACGATCAATATACAAAGAAGACGTCTGTTACGAAAAGAATTTGATAGAAGATTTAAATATATTTCTAAAATAGAGGATATATTATTCATGTCATTCCCATTCAATGACGAAATAAAATTAGAAGAAATATCAATAAAATTAAAAGAATTTTATGATGTGGATCAAATGCTAGTTGAGAATGCAATCCTTAACCTAAAATACGATATATTTCTGAAATCAAGAGCTTCGTCTCAAAATAGTTATTGAAATTTACTTTGTGAAGAAAAATATCCTTTTTATGGAGATGTGCAGCATATTTAACAACCTTTTCCGGCCCCCGTTTGACAGATGACCATTTGGCAGCATGTTTACGAACAGTTATAAGTGCAAATGAACCACAGTATGAAAAGCTTGCCGAAAGTATCCAATGTCATGTTTCCAGTGTGTCCTCTCATATGAAATAAAAATAATAGTTAAAATTAATTTACAATAACGTTGTTCGCATTAATTATAAGAATTTAAAAAAACATATTGTCTGATTTATAAACCAATTAGTCTGTAAGAAGAAAAATTTTTTCTCTTATTAAAATAACTGGATATTGAATATAATTAGTAATATCTATGATTATTTTTAATTTAAATTAATTTTTCGCTTTAAATTATTAATTTTCTTAAGATCACTCAACACATACGATGTTGGTAGACCGAGTTGGTAGATTGTATTTTGTTCCCCATTTCAAAATTTTTGTCTTACCGGTGCGTCATTAAATTTACAACGTACAGGTACGGTACAATGAAAAGGTTGGGAACCCCTGGTCTAGAGGAAGGAGGTAACAGAGTTTTTCAGTGATTTTATCTCATATGGAGAATATAGAGCCATGTTCTAATTTACGGATTTATGTAGGGTTCTTTTTTCTTTTCGTTGCACATACTTACTTCGTTCAGGGAATACGATTACGTGCCTTTCAGGAAATTGTGTTCGGGTATAAATTTCGTATTATGTATTCTAGTCTGCTGATCTGCCTTGGCCATCACTACTTTCAATCGAGCAGTGGCCGTCGCCAGCGCAATTGCGAGAGTAATCACTTTACGAAAGACAACGAATCTACAGTATAATAGGATTTATATAATTAATATTTCTACTAGAATTTGTTGGTAGTATCAGAACATTTGAAATAAAAAATAATGGTTTGAATTAATTCAGACAGTAAATATCTCGCCAAATATGACATTTAAACAATCTGAAAAAAAATTCTCATTTAACATCAGAAAAGTCGAATCTGATATATCTTTGCATCTTGTCGAGAGACAGTCTGCCCACTGCGTAAATAAAGAAAAAGTAAAACATTTCTTAGCCTTTTCCACTCCTCTTTTCTCAAAAAGAAATTTAGCCCCTCCCTTTTTTATGAAGTAGCAATAACAAAACTGCCCCTTTTGACCACAATGAAACCGAACACCAGTAGTTTATAACACACCAAATATATCTTTTATAAGTCAAAATATTTATCACAATTTTCATGCTAATAATATTTAAAATTATTCTTGATAAACATATTTCAGAAAAAAAATTTTAAAATATGATTAAAAATATTTTTTCAGGAAAAAAATGTAATTCATTTTAATTTTATCTCGTAATCATAATAATATTATATTTCAGTTGAAATATAAAATGAATATCGAAATTCAATTTAATTATATAGTATAAATTACATGACTTTAATTTTTTTATAATATGTATTTAATGGTAGAATTTTGATTGGTTTCCTCAGACAGAACAGCACTGCCTGGTTGTACATTATTATTATCTTGCTTGCGTATCACAGGTATACGTGTTGCTAAATATAATATTTTAAGTAATACAGGAAAGTTAAAGTTATCGTGCTAATCCATGAATTTTTATTTCGTCTTTCTGCTGTTACATAATCACGATCACATCCGGTCACATTTGTGAAAAGAACATTAAAATACATTTCGGAAGTCTGTAAAAGTTTTGAAATAGTTAATGCACTATTATCTACATCGTGGTATCGTTTTCAGGACCATTTTTATACATAGGTTACAGCGTAAACGAAAGTCATTGGGCTGGGCCCTCCACTAGAAAAGTTTACTGAGAAGATCAGATCATCAGATAAATGGGGTAACTACGTTACATAGGCCACGCCTTCCAACGTAGGCTTGCATAGAAATGACCAGAGTAAAGGTGAAAAGAGATAGGTTAGATTTGGATCCGGGGAGTGGCTTGAGAAAAGGAAGTTTAATGTGGTAGATAAAGCGATGCTCATGGGAGCAAAGTAAAAAATAGTTAGGAAAAACTTAAAAATAAGAAAAATTTAATAAATTAAAGCTCACTGCTTACCAAAGTAAGAGTAAGGTTACAAAAAGTAAAGAGAAAAAAGAAGTTTAAAAATAATTAAGAACAGAGAACGGCTCTAGGCCGTCTTCTGTTAGCAGGTTCGGCAGGGTCATAATTGGCGAGATTTAAAAGGAGTTCATTATCAATAGAATTATGGAAGTTAGTAGTTAAATTTTTGAGGAAATTTGGAATAGTAAGGAGGCCAAGCTCCTCGTGGATTTCAGCATTCCTGAAATACCACGGTGCGTTAACAATTTGTCGAATAGTAATATTTTGTGCTACGGTAAGCTTTTTAATATGAGAATCTGCTGCATATGACCATGCCGGAGCTGCATAAGTAATAAGAGGTCGAAGAAATTATTTGTAAATGAGCATTTTATTATTTACAGATAATTTACTGTTCCGAGCAATTAAGGGGAATAGTGAACGTTTAGCAACTCGAAACTTGTCCCTAATTTGTGTTATGTGATGCCTCCAGGTGAGATTTTTATCAAGGGTGACTCCTAAATACTTAACGGTGTCAGACCAGGGGATAATAGAGTTACCAATAATAAGTTTGTATTTGTCAATTGTTCGTTTTGTTTTTTGTGTAAACATAATAGCTATACATTTATCAGTGTTAATTTTTATTTTCCATTTGTCGAGCCACTGTTGGATAATTTTCATATGGTCATTAAGGTACTTGACGGCGTACTTGGGGCTATGATCAGTTGCGTAAATTGCTGTGTCATCGGCGAAGATGGCAATATTAGTTTTATTATATTGATAAATATCGTTAGCGTAAATGTTAAATAAAATTGGAGCAATAATAGAACCTTGGGGAAGACCGCTATAGAAATTTAATTTGGAGGATAATTTATCTTTAATTTTAATTTGGAAAGTACGATCTTTTAAGTAGGAGATAAGGAGTTTAATAAGATGAGGGGGAAAATTGAAATTAATAAGTTTATGTATGAGGCCATCAATCCAGATTTTATCAAACGCTTTAGCAACGTCAAGGAAAAGGGCAGCAGTGCATTTTTTATTTAATTTAGAGTCAGCAAGATGCTCAACAATGCGATAAATTTGGTGAGGGGCTGAAAGAGATTGGCGAAAACCAAATTGATAGGGGATAATAATATTAGCAGAGAGGAGATGATTATTGATTTCATAAGCAATGAATTTTTCAGTAAGTTTACTGATGGTATTTAAGAGGCTAATTGGCCGATAGCTATCAGGAGAGTTCTTATTTTTTCCAGGTTTAGCTATGGGCACAATGATAGAATTTTTCCAACTATGAGGAAAGTGATTCAATTTAAAGATAGCATTAATAAGGGCAGTGATTTTGAAAATGAACTTAAGGGGGATGTTTTTAAGTATTAGTAATTTGGTCTTCGCCAGGGGATTTACGATTTGGGAGTTTTTTAATTATTTCCTTAACTCTGGAGGGGGGAATGTAAATTTCAGCAGTGGGGTGATTAATAGAATTAAAAAGGTTTATATTAGTTTGAACAGTATTGTCTATGTTAGTATTGGGGCTGGGATTAAGGATGAAGTTGTTGGCAAGGGTTTGAGCGATAAGGTTAGATTTATCTTCGTCAGAATAAATGAAGTTATTGTTACTAGGATTAATGAGGGGGGGAATGACATTAGGTTTATTTTTAAGGCAATTAGCGGCTCTCCAAATGGAATTGTCAGTTATGTCAAGTGAAGTAATGTAAGTTTCCCAACTTTTATTGGCTTTGTCATGAATATAATATCTTACGTTTTGTTGAGCGTTGTTCATTAAAGTTTTATTATGTGTGGTTTTGTTCCTTTGCCAATTTTTACGCGCTCTATTTCTTTCATTAGTGAGAATTTTAAGTTGGGTGTCGGTACGAATTTTATTAGTAGGAGGAATAATTTTGGTATTTTTGATGAGGGCGGAGTTAATGTCATTAGTTATGCTATGAACAAGATTATCGATGTCGTTATGGGTATTAATTTCAGGATGGGTGTAGGGTAAGTTATGTAGGTCTTTTTTAAAGTTATCCCAGTTGGTGAATTTGGAATGATTGATAATTAAAGGATTAGTGTTTAAAGGAATGGTGAGAGCAACTGGATTGTGATCCGAGGAGAGATTGCAGAGGGTTTCAATAGTAATATTATGGGGAAAGCCTTTAACAAGAGCAAAGTCAATAGTGCTACTGCTATACCTGGAAAAATGAGTGTGGGAAGAGGGGGCAATTATGTCAAATTCAGAATTCGCAGTAAAATTATAAATGGTATTACCGTAAGTGTTATTAGTTTTACAGTTCCACAGAGTGTGATGAGCATTAAGGTCGCCGAAAAGGATAGTGTTAATGTTTAAGTTATCAAGAGTTTTTAAATCGTCAAGGACGTCACTAGTATTTTGAACAGGGGGAATATAAGTAGAAACAATAGTATATGATGGGAGGTTATTTAGTTTAATATTAACAGCAGTAGCGTTAATAATTTTGAGGGGGGAAATGATAAGTTCATGATGGGGTAAAGTATTTTTGATAATTATAGCGGTGTCTCTCTTGGCTTGTGTGTAGGAATTGTAGTCAGTTCTATAAGTGGTGTACTGAGGGATGTTAAGTTTATCCTCTGGTCTGAGATGAGTTTCTTGTATGAGAATGATATCGGGGGTTTTACTGAGAAGATTTTGTGTGACCGCATTTTTGATAGTCCAAGAACAGAACGCGGTCCGAATGTTGGTTGATTGACACGCCTCATAAAGAGTTACCATAACAATTATTGGTGGTAGTATCTTAAATCTCTGTGTGGAAGCGATTTGAGACACCTTCAGAGTATAATTAAGCAAATTTATTTAATTGTAAAAGAATTTCTTTTGCCGATTTATTATTCATAATGATCGACACTACATGAAAAAAATGATTTACGATCCTCTACTTACTGGAGCCAGTTTTATTTCTTTAGCGTAATCATGCAATTTTTCGAAAAAATTCTGTATCTTACGCTGAAAAATTCTGAATTTCTCGATTTCGTTGATATTATGATTGAGAAGTGTGCACATCGTAACATTTTTATAAATATTCTTAACTGATATAGGTCCCTTTTCCGAAATTTTATGTATGACTATCAAAATCTACGAAGTTGTATAACGTAGATCTGTATTATGCTTATATTTCTTCAATTTTTATTTATTTACTTTTTAAATGTGGAGGCACTTGTTGTGAGATATTCGTCTCGTTATTCATCCCGATGTTTTGCTGGCTACTCTATTATTGGAGCAACATTTAGGTGAACCGACATTGCTTCCTAAGAGGGGACAACGCGGTAAAGACCAATATCATTCGGAATTTAAACCGAAGCTTACTGCGTGGAAGCCCATAGCGTTATCTACTACACTATTCTAACTCATGATTAAAACAGATATCTCTGTACCGTTTGATGATTGCATATATATATCAGATGATTCGAAATTTTTTAAACTTGGCGGTTTAAAGAAACTAACTAAAAAATGCTTAGAACAACTATCAATATCTTTTTACTGAAAATATTTTATTTATAAATTTAATACGTCATGGCGCGTTCACATTCATGCTCTCCTCAGTATCCTGCAAGGGAAACCAGTGAATTATGGGCAGCGGTCTGCAGAGCAGTGCTGCACTGATTTTGTGTCTAGTCGGTCTTTGCCGCAGAGCATCAAAGAAAAAGGAGGGACCTTGGGGGCGGGGATAAGAGTGAAATTAACCTTACCCGACGGGTAGGGTTACCGTGACTAATGTGATGACAGGAGTTGGGGTACTTTCCTGCAGAATTTCTGCTTGAATGTGGGTGTACCATTAGAGATGCCAAAAAAGTATTTTTCAGTAACAGGTACAACCGATCCAGTTCCAAAAAAATACCTGTTACTCTAACCTCGTCTTCCAGTTTCATTCCTGTGATCCCGTCACCCTCTCTCCCCTCCATATTCATTTACCGAGGTCTATACCACGTACCTGTTACCGCTTCGCCTAGTGCCTAGTCTATACCGGTCGACGGCCAAATGGCTGTCATCCCCCCCCCCGCAATTGGGGGGGGAGGGGGGGGAACAACCCACAAAGATATCTGGAAGAACCAGAACAAAACAGAAATGGCGACTCTATGAAGTGGTGGGTGGAGCAAAAATTTAATTACCCGTTTCTTAGCCAATTGGCATAAAAGAAGCTTTGTGCCCCCGTAACTTCTGTCACGTGCGAGAGATAGGGATGCGACATCGATGTCGATGTTTTTAAAGCATCGATTTATTGAAGCCGATGTTTTTTTAACATTGATGTTTTGTGCTCGATGTTTTACGTTGTCTCGATGTTTTTTTAATGAAAAAGTACCATAATAAAAAAATTGACCACGAAGCATAATTTTCACACTCAGTAAATGTAAGTCTGAATTCTGCAATTGACGAATACAAAAAGGGAAAGATTCCTTAGCAAACAGACAAATGGCAATCAACAACCAATGAACCAATCTTGGAATGTTCCTGACACTCCAGAACCTTCCATGGGGTTTTATTTTATAAATATTATATACACGAGAGTAGCCATTTAAGTTTTCGTTTTGTTCTGGTTTTATATAAGTTAACGTTAATATTATTAGTAAGATGCCTCTCAAAAGTACCGTTTGGAAATATTTTTTCAAAACCTCTGACAAATTGGAAAAATGCAATATTTGCCTTAAGTCCCTCAAAACTTCTGGGAATACCACGAATTTATCTGGACATTTGAAGGCAAAACATGGCGATATTTAAAACGAGAATTTTCAGTAATCAGTGTAGCTCAAGATAAAAGCAACCAAGTTTTTGTCATTTGTGTCAGCCCAATCAGAGAGTAAAATTAAATCCCCCCTCCCACACGGCTAACCGAAGTAACGTTAATGTTAGAGGTTACAAAAATAGTTTTAAAAATTGGATGTTCTAAAACATCGATGTTTAAAAACATCGATGGTTTTGGGCGATGTTTTATTAGCATCGATGTTTTAATATTGAATATCGATGTTTCAAAACATCGATGTTTTGTTATCGATGTCGCATCCCTAGCGAGAGAATATTTTCCAAGTCTGGATAAATAATATCCGATCGCCGTTCTCAGTTAGATGGCGAAAAAGTCAATCAACTTTTATTTTTAAACACGAACGCTCAATTTTGCTCATAAAGAGCTTCGAAATTTGGCAATTGTCATTAGTAATTAACTACCAAACTTTTTATCACTTACTGTCATTATTTTTCATTGTTTTATTTATTGATAGTTATTAAGCGATTTTGTATTGATAAAAAAAATAGAAACTAATAGACCAATTCTGTGGTGATTGACCGTCTATCGTGAGGAATTATTTTAAGACTAAAAATAAATAAAGAAAATAAAGAAGTAACGAAAACAAAAATTTAAGTGTAACAACTATTTTAAAGGTTAATGTAAGATTTTTACAAATGCCATGTACAATTTAACAATAATGCATAATACTTGATGTAATGCGTTTATATTTAAATACCTTTTCAGTTTTGTTATTTGATTTGGATACAAAAAGTTAGTATTACTATTAAGGTAGCTGTTAATACTGCTAATTTTTAGAACATTAAATAATATTCTATTTTTTTTTTATTCAATAAAATTGTAGTAATTAGTTTTTCTGTAATATTAATATAATCGTATTAGGTACAGTTTAATTCATATTTACATAAAGGGATAATTAATATTAAAGTGCAAACTACAATTGTTCAGTTGATTATTTATAAAATCTGTATACCGATTGTACAATAAATAAATATATACCAAGTTGTTTTTTCTAAAAAATATTTATGTTTTGCTAATGATAATCTTGTTTACTATAAAATACTTTTTTTTTTCATAAGACGTTGCTTTTATTATCATCAACAATTTTATTCACAAAATCCTGACAAGTGAGCAGATACAATTTTTTTCACCTGTCATAAAACACATAAATGATTACCAATAATATAATGAATAATCAGTGAATTTTTCAACAACATTAACCCAAAAATGTTATTTTATTTCAAAACCAATGAAAGTAAATATTTTTATAAAGGTATTTGAGTGTATTAGTATTTAATTTTCGCTTGATTTTCGCAAAGTAATCAATTACCTTGCGAAAATAGGATAAATTGTAATCAAGCGAATATATATAATCAAGCGAATATAATTATAAATTGTAATCAAGCGAAAAGCAAGAGTATTTAAGTAATCAATTAGTCAAGAATTAAAATAAAGAAGAAAGTTAGAATAGACAAAGACAATAGACAAAGCTTTGGCCACAAAAAATATGCCAGTGAATTTAAAAGAGGCTTTAGATGAGTCGGTAAAGATGGTTAATTTTATGAAATCTCGAGTACTCAATTCGCGTTTATTTTGTATTTAATGTGGTGAAATGCGAAGTACCCATGCCTCACTTTTACTTCACACCGAAGTACGGTGGTTGTCACATGGTAAAGTCCTCAGTCGATTGTTTGAGTTAAGCGATGAAATTTATATCTTTTTGACCAATTCAAAATATTTTAACGGAGATAATTTGATTGATGAGCAATGGTTGTGTAGACTAGCATACCTTTCAGACTTTTTTCAAGATTAAATTAACTAAATTTGAGTTTGCAAGGAGTTAAAAATTCTGTGTTCGACTTTTATGACAAAATAAGTGCGTTCAAGAGAAAATTACAATTCATGCAACAGCAAATTGAAAAACAAAATGTAAACATGTTTCCTTCCCTCTGTAACTTTATCAAAGAAAATAATTTGTCAATGAAAGACGATTTGATGAGCGACATTAGAAAACATCTAACATCAACTTTTGAATGTTTCCAAAATTATTTTCGTGAAGATTTCACAGCTCAAAATTGGATTCGAAATCCTTTCGCGTTCAAAACGGGGGTTCCAAACGATGTGATTGCAAAAGAGACTTTTATAGACCTTAGCAGTGACAGTGGATTGAGATTAAGCTTTCAGAGCTCCAACCTAATCACTTTTTGGTTGTCTATTCGTAAAAAATACCCAGAAGTTTCTTGCCAAGCAGTAAAGATTTTACTGCCATTTGTGACCACATATTTATGTGAAAAAGGATTTTCTGCAATGACTGCGATGAAAACCAAATATAGAACTTTGCTGGACATTGAATCGGATCTTCGCCTTAAACTGACAAACATTGAGCTCGATATTACTTATTTAGTTAATAATAAACAGGCCCAACCTTCTCACTAATTTTATATGTTTTAAAGTGATTATTATATTTTCTGTATGTGTTTAGCAATAAAAATATATTCCAAGTAACTTTATTTATTACAAATGTTCTCCATTGTATTTTATTCCTCATTTCAAAATTTTTGGCCTACCGGTGCGTCATCAAATTGTTTACAACTTACAGGTATGGTACAATAAAAAGGTTGGGAACCCATGGTTTAGAGGAAGAAGGTAACAGGGTTTTTCAGTGATCTTATTTCATATGGAGAATATAGAGCCATGTTCTAATTTACAAATTTATGTAATTTCCTTTTTTCTTTTCGTTACACATACTCACCGCGTTCAGAGAATACGATATCCAGCCTTTTAAGATATTGTGCTCGGGTAGAAATTTCAAATTACGTATTCTAGTCTCTACTGATCTGTTTTGCCCATTACTTCTTTCATTAGAGCATCGGCCGTCGCCAACGCAATTACGTGAGAAATAAGTCAACGAAAACCTACGAATGTTCACTGTAATAGGATTTATATATTTAATATATCAATTATAATTTGCTGGTAGTCTCAGAACATTTGAAATAAAAATTAGTGGTTTGAATTAATTGAGACAGTAAATATCTCGCCAAATATCACATTTAAACAATCTGAAAAAAAATTCTCATTTAACATCAGAAAAGTGGAATCTGATATATCTTTGCATCTTGTCGAGAGACAGTCTGCGCACTGCGTAAATAAAGAAAAAGTAAAACATTTCTTTGCCTTTTCCACTCCTCTTTTCTCAAAGAGAAAATTAGCCCCTCCCCTTTTTTAAAGTAGCAATAACAACACTTCCCCTTTTGACAACAATGAAACCGAACACCTGTAGTTTATAACATACCAAATATATCTTTTATAAGTCAAAATATTTATCACATTTTCACGCTAATAATATTTAAAATTATTCTTGATAAACATATTTCTGAAAAAAAATTTTAAAATATGATTAAAAACATTTTTTCAGGAAAAAAATTTAATTCATTTTAATTTTATCTCGTAATCATAATAGTATTACATTTCAGTTGAAATATAAAATGAATATCGAAATTCAATTTAATTATATAGTATAAATTACACGACTTTAATTTTTTTATAATATGTATTTCATGGTAGAATTTTGATTGGTTTCCTCAGACAGAACAGCACTGCCTGGTTGTACAATATTATTATCTTGCCTGCGTATCACAGGTATACGTGTTACTAAATATAATATTTTAAGTAATACAGGAAAGTTAAAGTTATCGTACTAATCAATGAATTTTTATTTCGTCTTTCTGGTGTTACATAATCACTTTCACATCCGGTCACATTTGTGAAAAGAACATTAAAATACATTTCGGAAGTTTGTAAAAGTTTTCAAATAGTTAATGCAGTATTATCTACATCGTGGTATCGTTTACAGGACCATTTTTACACATAGGTTACAGCGTAAACGAAAGTCATTGGGCTGGGCCCTCCACTAGAAAAGTTTACTGAGAAGATTTTGTGTGACCGCATTTTTGATAGTCCAACAACAGAAGGCGGTCCAAATGTTGGTTGATTGACACGCCTCATAAAGAGTTACCATAACAATTATTGGTGGTAGTATCTTAAATCTCTGTGTAGAAGCGATTTGAGACACCTTCAGAGTATAATTAAGCAAATTTATTTAATTGAAAAAGAATTTCTTTTGCGATTTATTATTTATAATGATCGACACTACATGAAAAAAATGATTTGCGATTCTCGACTTACTGGAGCCAGTTTTATTTCTTTAGCGTTATCATGCAATTTTTGGAAAAAATTCTGTATCTCACGCTGAAAAATTCTGTATCTTACGCTGAAAAATTCTGAATTTCTCGATTTCGTTGATATTATGATTGAGAAGTGTGCACATCGTAACAATTTTATAAATCTTATTAACTGATATAGGTCCCTCTTCCAAATCTTTATGTATGACTATGAAAATCTACGAAGTGGCATAACGTAGATCTGTATTATGTTTATATTACTTCAATTTTTATTTATTTACTTTTTAAATGTGAAGGCACTTGTTGTGGAGGCACTTGTTGGAGGCAACCCACAAAGATATCTGAATGAACCAGAACAAAACAGAAATGGCGACCCTATGAAGTGGTGGGCGGAAAAAAAATTTAATTACCCGTTTCTTAGTCAATTAGCATAAAAGAAACTTTGTGCCCTTGCAACTTCTGTCACGTGCGAGAGAATATTTTCCAAGTCCGGATATATAATATCCGATCGCCGTTCTCAGTTAGATGGCGAAAAAGTCAATCAACTTTTATTTTTAAACACGAACGCTCAATTTTGCTCATTAAGAGCTTCGAAATTTGACAATTATCATTAGTAATTAACTACCAATCTTTTTATCACTTACTGTCATTATTTTTCATTGTTTTATTTATTGATAGTTATTAAGCGATTTTGTATTGGTAAAAAAATAGAAACTAATAGACCAATTCTGTACTGATTGACCGTTATCGTGATCAATTATTTTAAGACTAAAAATAAATAAAGAAGTAACGAAAACAAAAATTTAAGTTTAACAACATTTTTAAAGATTAATGTAAGATTTTTACAAATGCCATGTACATTTTAACAATAATGCGTAATACTTAATGTAATGCGTTTATATTTAAATACCAATTCAGTTTTGTTATTTGATTTGGATACAAAAAGTTAGTATTTCTACTAAGGTAGCTGTTAATACTGCTAATTTTTAGAACATTAAATAATATTCTATTTTTTTTTATTCAATAAAATTGTAGTAATTAGTTTTTCTGTAATATTAATATAATCGTATTAGGTACAGTTTAATTCATATTTACATAAAGGGATAATTAATATTAAAGTGCAAACTACAATTGTTCAGTTGATTATTTATAAAATCTGTATACCTATTGTACAATAAATACATATATACCAAGTTGTTTTTTCTAAAAAATATTTATGTTTTGCTAATGATAATCTTGTTTACTATAAAATAATTTTTTTTTTTCATAAGACGTTGCTTTTATTATCATCAACAATTTAGTTCAGAAAATCCTGACAAGTGAGCACATACGATTTTTTCACTTGTCATAAAACACATAAATGATTACCAATAATATAATGAATAATCAGTGAATTTTATCAACAACATTAACTCAAAAATGTTATTTTATTTCAAAACCAATGAAAGGAAATATTTTTATAAATGTATTTGAGTGTATTAGTATTTAATAATAGTCATGAATTAAAATGAAGAAGAAAGTAAGAATAGACAAGGACATAGACATGATACATTAACGAGGCGCCAGGGAGCAGGGCTCCATATCCTCGGTATGGATAATTTTTTGTGGCTATATTTCCGTTCTCAGGATTAAAAGAAAAGTGTTAACTTGAAAGTTAGAATAACAATAATAAAAATAATTATATATATAATAGTCGTTGTCTCTGTATAACACTTCCGGGCTGTACTCATC
Organism: Dolomedes plantarius; assembly: GCA_907164885.2. Lineage (NCBI taxonomy): Eukaryota > Metazoa > Arthropoda > Arachnida > Araneae > Dolomedidae > Dolomedes > Dolomedes plantarius. The sequence continues at coordinate 95,185,266 of OU015499.1, read as the reverse complement.
TTTCAATTGAAGCCCTCAGTAAACAAACAGCCAGTTAGGCTTCATTTCAATTTCAGATATGGATCAGAATTTTTTCTTACCTAAAAACTAATATCTTCTCCATCAAATCACGTTTGTTCAGCCTATTTTTCTATTAAACATTCAGAACAAAAAAAAAATTGGATGCTTTTAGCTATATATTTAACAGTTTTTAAAAATCTGTTTACCTTTGCGATAAATTCTGAAAGTAAGCAAACTTGAATATGAAACTAAATAAATGACTTGAATATAAAACTAAATAAATAAAATATAATGAAAGGGTTTGCTTTTACAAGGTGTGGATTAAATGCAATATTGTTAGATAATTCGGGATATTTTTTAACTTTCATATACTTTTTCCATTATGACGTCATTATTAGTATTATGACGTCAAAATGACGGGTTACCTTCTAGTAATAACAATAATAACTAAAACAATAATAATAATAAATAAATAAATAAATAAATAAAAATAATATTATTACTAGCAAAAAATAAATAAGTGAATATATATAAATTAACAACAATTTAATCTGTCAGGTTTAAGAAAAAATAAATAAAAATAAAAATAAATACTAAGCAGAATTTGAGTTTGGAAGCGGAGTACCTTGACCTGACGGCTTTATCTCCTGTAAGCAAGATAATTGTTATCAAGGTGGGAGTGCTCAGTAGTTAAAATTTAAGAGGAAATTAATATTAAGAAGAAAAATACGCGATAAAAAAAAATTAATTAAAATTAAAGAAAATAGTATGAAATAATAAAAAATAAGGAGCAACAGGCCCCAAGAAAGCAAGAATTAACATCGTACAGGACATATATATTTTTTTTGTTTGTTTTTGTAATATAAGTTTTTCAATTTTTTTTTTCTAGTTTTTATGTGATTTTTCGAAGTCAAGAACTGCAGTAAGAAAAAAGGCCTACAGGACCATACACTTCGAAAAGAAATAACTATGGCATACGCATTGGGACAGCTAAATGTAGCGAGAGTTTTAGAAAAAGGGACACCGACTGGGATCGAACCCGGTAAGAGAGCGATTCCTTGCCAGTGCGAAGGCCCTGTGCTAAGAGAAGCAAGCGAGAAAATAGCAAGGTGCGATTAATGGCACGGTAGGAAATTAGAGTTAGCATTTAAGGAGGCAAGCCCGAGGGCGCTTACGATTATCTCTATTTGAGTAATCGTAATCAGGGTATTCCATTGTTATTTCATTTGGAAGGTTGGGCAAGTTATCATAAAATCTCTTGGAGATTTTGTACGCTTGCTGGGTGAAAGATAAAGTGCCGAGGTCTCTCTTAACAGTCAAATTTGACAAATAGCGAAAAGCTCGGCGAATTCGCCTGAGAGTTCTGTTTTGGAGTTTTTCCAGCTTAATAATGTGGCTATTAGCAGAAGAAAACCACACAGGGATAGCATAGAGGGCAATGGGTAGAATACACTGTTTAAAAACTAGGGCCTTGTTCTTCATGCTAAGGTGACCACCATGGATGAGACTTCGGAGTTGCATTACCGCAGCTTTGCACTTACTGACAGTATTATTAACATGAGCGTTCCAAGTTAACTTGCGATCCAGGGTTACCCCAAGATACCTGACAGTGCTTTCCCATTCGAGTGGGGAGTTATGAAGATAGAGACGAGGGGGGTTGAGATAGCTATAACTAAAAAAGATCGCATGACACTTCGAGGGATTGATTTTAATTTTCCAGCACTGGAACCAATTCTCTAGAGTGTCAATGTGACGCTGAATTTGAATAGTTAGGTAGTTGATATTGTTAGCAGTGGAAAGAATAGCAGTATCGTCCGCATAAAGAGCAAGAAGAGTATTATCTCCCCTTGGAATTGAATTTATATAGATGTTAAACAGGGTCGGTCCTAAAATCGAACCTTGTAAAATTCCAGAGGTAATAAAGTTACTCCGGGACATTTCGTTGTGAATGCGGACGGTGAAATTTCGACTAAGGAGATAGTGATTGATTAAGTGAATAAGACTGTCTGGCATGTGAATTTGGATTAGCTTAAAATTCAGTCCCGGATGCCAGACTTTGTCGAATGCACATTTAACCCATTTAGGACCGCTCCATGTTTCCTTTATTGGAAATGCACCAAACAGTATTTTAACACTTCTTAGAACATTAATTACACAAATAAGTTGTTTCCATAAAATTAAATTTATTTTTACGAGAGTTACAAAATGTTGCGTTTTCGCAACATCAGTCCAAAGCGATATAAAAATTTTAAATATATAAAAATTTAAAATTATAAAAAAAAATTTTTAATTTTAAAATCTTTGAAACATTTAGCATGAAGAGGTACATTACACTTATTACATACAGAAATTGTTTGACTTTTGCAGTGTTTACATTTTTTTGTTTATTTTCACTATTTTTAGTAATAATATGGCCCATACGGTTTTTCCGAGTTTCGTTGAGAATTAGATTTTGAATTGAAGATGGTCTTCCAATATGTGAAGTTTCAGGTAAAACAGAATTCCTCTGCATTTCTTCAAGCCTTTTTATCAAAGATATGGCTCTCTCAAAGATATAGATCTCTTAAACTCTAATAAACTTATTTTAGAATTCATTACATCCATGTAGAGTCTCCCTTTTTCCCATACAATATGCTCCTTTTTCTTACTATATTGCTTACTTTTACATTTATTACAAAAAAAATGTCGATTTCACCTGCAATGTCTTTAGGTGATTCGACATTTTCACATAAAATATTATCATCAATAGCTTCTTCATCCGTCAAATCATCCGGATCTGGATGGATAATGACGAATTATGGTTCCTCATTAGCTTCTGTTGAGGACGATTCTGAAATATCATCATCATCTGGCCCATGAAAATACTCCAATGTCTCTTCCAATGTCAAAAATTGCTTTTTTCTAGAGAGAAACTTATCCGAAATGCAAACAATACCAATTTACTGCATGAAAAACTAGGCAGCACTAATAAAACACATTGGAAATAAGTAATACACTTTGGACTGATGTTGCGTTTTCGCAACATTTTTAAAAATATGAATTGAGAAACATAAAAACAAAAATTATGATTTATCTGTTGAAGCCATTTTGTTCTTTAGTCTCTAGTAAACTCGGAACAAGCATCAAATCGGAAATTTATCATACGCTGCTATCTAAGGTTATTATTTGAAAATAGTCATTTTTTCCCTTTCAAAACACCAGAAAAAAACAATTTTTTGCAAGTGCTAAAAGTGGGGAAATGAGGAAACAGAACAGTTGTTATGATCAATTGAAGTATAGAGAATAAAATAAAAATGCTACTTCAGACGTACAAAATTTTGAACATGCCTTTAAAAAATACAGAAATTAATGCTGCGTTTTCGCAACGCCAGTCCTAAATGGGTTAATATCGAGGAAGAGTGCAGCGGTAGGTCTCCGAGCTAAAATCCCGTCACGGGCAAATTCAACTACCCCTAAGAGTTGTTGCGTCGTGTTATGTGAAGACCTAAAGCCAAACTCCTCAGGAATAATAATGTCGTGCTGGTCGAGGTGATAGGAGATTCTGTTCAGAATAACGCACTCCACCACCTTACTAAGGGAGCACAGCAAGCTGATTGGTCGGTAACTCCTGGGGTCGTTGCGGTCCCCCCCCAGGTTTGGGGATCGGGCAGACGATCGAAGTTTTCCAACACTCAGGGAAATAATTTAACTTCAGTATAGCATTGACTATACCAGTAGAATAAAAGATGATGTTCTTAGGGAGGAACTTAAGGGTAAAGTTATTAATGTGGTCGTTACCAGGGGACTTTTTATTCTTAAGGTTAGTAATAATATCATTGATCTCGTGCATGGAAGTCGGGAAAGTAATCTCAGAGGGGGGGGGGGGGGGTGGAGAGGAAGCTTTCGACTGTGCTGAGAACCAGACGGTCGTTTTCTTCGTCAACCAAGTCCGTGTTAGGAGAGAATTGGTCCTTGTACGTATCGGCGATGGCGTTAGCCTTGTTCGAGTCGGTAAGAGCAACTCCGCGGGGGTCGTTAATGGGCGGAAATTGGACATGCTGCGATTTAAGGCGTCTCATGCAATTCCAGAGGGAGTTATCATCAGGAGAGAGACTATTAATGAAATCAGCCCAGTTTCTGTCACGGAAAACTCTAATAGCCCGCCGAACGCGCGCGCGCAGGAAGTAATAATTGTTCCTGTGAGAGGGGAGACGGGAGTACTGAAAAAGCTTACCAGCCGCGTTACGCTCTTTAATTAAATTAACAATATTAGCAGGAAGGTTGTGGTAACGCGGCTTTTTCAAAGCATGAGTAGAATTAGCCTTGGCGGTGACTATGGCGTTAGTTAAAGTATTGGTGGCACGTTCAATATCCTCAGAGCAACGGATGAAGGGGTAGTAGAGGGGGGGAGTATTTAAGAATATCCTGGAACTGCTTCAAATTAGTACGGGTGGGGGGGGGCTAGGATTTTGAATGTCGACCTGCTGATCGAAGGTAATAAGGACTGGCAGATGGTCAGAGTCGAACAGATCGAGAGTCTCGATGGTGTGGGGGTAAGGGATATTTTTAGTTAAAGCCAGGTCGATAGTTCTAGAGACCGTGGAATAGAAGTGGGTAGGGGTAGGGGGGGGAAATAAGTTTAATGCCGTGGTTGTCGGTGACATATTTAAAAAGGGCTCTACCGGCAGCGTTTATATTACGACAGTTCCAGGCTGTATTGCGAGCGTTCAAGTCACCAGCCACAATACAATAGTTACAAGTACTGAAAATTTTGGAAAAGTTCGCGTTGAGAAAGTATCTAGAGGGGGGAAGGTAAACAGAGGAAATTTAAATTTTGGTAGCTCTGTCGGGGAGAAGCGTTATAGAAGTGTTCTCAACAGCGGTAGTAGTAATGTTATTAATTTTAAAGTGGTTAAGTCCCTTACGGATATATATGGCAGTGCCACCACCAGGATTCCTACGAGAATTTGGGATGGGGGGGGCGATCATTTCTGTATAGGGTGTAATTAGAAATATTAAACCGCCAAGGTGCAGCGAAGCGGGTTTCCTGAATTAAGGCGACGTCTAGATTGGAGTTTTCCATAAACTGCCTGAATTTATTAATTTTATTGGTGAGACCATTAGCGTTCCAAAACATAACCCGCAGTGAAGGGAAAGGATGGGAATTATTCATGACCAGGAGCGGGACCTAAGTAGTTGCCAAGTTCTATAATTATGCCTTCCAATTTAGAGTAAAAGTCTACATCGCTCCTGATAATGTTCGCAATCGATTTGAATAATTGCATTATGTCGGAGATGTTAAAAGCCGACATGAATTCCCTGAGAGTTTTGATGATTGAAATAAAGTCGGCTGTTCGTTCTTATTAGTATCGCTGGGAATTGGAGCAGCAACTGCCGGGGCAGAGCTAGGCGTGGGCACAGTACGTGTGTTTTGATTGGATCTCCTAGCCGCGCTCTCATTGGCTGGATTTGGATCCGCTCGTGGGGTTACCTGGGCACTTTGAATTTCGGAGCTCAGAGTGCGGCTGCCGCTGGATGGGGAAGCATCGCTAGCCGGTTCCGTTTGTTTCTTATTCAGATTCAAAGGTGTTTTCCATTCCGAGGTTTTTGGTGGCTTGGAGGGAATAAATCGAGCAGGTTTAGGGGTCTTGGTCTGGGGGTTGTTGGATTTTGATTTGGGGTCTTTAAGTTTTAATTTTTGTTTGTTTTGGGGATTCATTGGGCAACCTCGGTAATTAGCCATATGGTTGCCCTTGCAATTGGCGCAGCATGTGCTTCCATCTGTCGCATGTAAGGAGCACTCTTTCGCAGTATGGTCACCTCCGCACTTACGCAGCGCGGAGACAATTTACAGTTTAACGAAGAGTGACCGAACATTTGGCACCGGTAGCATTGGCTGACTTCGGTTTGCGTATAGTGTTCGAAGCTTACTTTCAAGTAATTAATTTTCTTAATATTAACTAAGTTGTCTAAGTTGGGTGAGGGTCTAATAGCCACCAAGAACAAAGGCATGGGTCTTTTGGTCTTTCTATTAGTGAGGTAAGCCGTTTTGATCTGCTCGAGTCCTATTTCTTTAATAGAACTTTCAATGTCTTCCACCGGCGTGTTGACGGGGAGACCGCGAAGAATATACTTTTTAGGACGCTCGGAACGCCGATCGAGCGTTCTGAAGGGAATTTTGCTCTCATCCAGGAAATGTTGAATTTTCCGATAGGACTCAGTACTATTAATATTGATGCGGATTACGGAACCCGTTAGGGATGCTTCCACATCGTCAGCCATACCGCAAATGGTTTGTAGCATAGTACGCCAAGTGCTGTTAATTTCAAAAAAGACTTGGCATCTTTTTGAGGCCGTTTGAGTATTGTTACTGGGACCTTCAGCCTGAACGCCGGTTTCCATTTCGGTCGCCGGTTCAAATGGCTGGGTTCCGTCAATTTCGGTGTCTTCGTTATTAAGAACAGCCAATCTGTTCTTCGTTTCAATTTCGTTATCGGATTCAGAAATATTGTCAGCTTTACTCTTGGATCTCCGCGTAAGCGTAAGCTTGTTATCCATCATAACAAGAGAGAGATTAAGAGGGGCTAAGTTGGCATTTATTTGAGCCCATTGGTTCGTATAGAAGTAGTCAAAATAAGTTAGGTTTAGGAAGTCGTTTATGTCCGTGGATCTAGTTTTGAGCACTTCCGACAGTGAGAACAAAAATCTACTCACCAACGGAGCGTCAGACGAGTTGATAAGAGTATTGCCAGCATAGTCCAGGAAGGCCCTGATGATGCGGTAGAATTCCCATTCTCTGGGGTAGTTAGCGTCGAAGAACACGTAAAGTTCATCGAATGATGGGAGCGGCTTCAGAGACTCAGTCGAGCTTTCTGGAGTTGAAGGGCTAGCAGGAGGCATAGCTGTAGGAGCGATGTTGAGAGCTGGAGGGTCTAAGTTGCTCATAGAGAAGCACAACTTAGGGAGAATGCTTTAAGAGAAAGCAAGGGACACTGCTATCAGCGGTCGGTTACACGCATGCAAGATTAAAAAATTCCCATGCGGTCACAGACCAAAAATAACGGTGCTTATAGACACGTGCAAACACGTGTGAGGCCTAAGGGAGCGAACTTTACACACGTCCTTCCTCAAACCAGTCCGGACGGGGAGTGAAAACAAAAGTAAAAGCGATGTAGTGTTACAAATATTTAATAACTGTTTTAAAAAAGTGATAGTAAATGCTTGACGTACAAAACAGTATAATATATTAAAAAACTGTCAATATATAGTGTAGCAACACACCCGATGCCGTTTAAGTGCAAATGGCCCATCATTAAAAGAAATTAGTATTTATTTCCGAGTCCTATGGGGCAATAACATGAAGCCATGAAGCTACAGAAGGAGCGTAATCTTCAATAGGGAATTCCTCAAAAAATGGACAGATTATGGTCACTCTCCGGCAGATGGCGCGACATGTTCAACTGGAGCGCATTTTTCATTGAGTTATATAGACACATGTTTTTGAAAATTGTTTTACAATTTTTTAAATTTATTCTGTGCACAGATATGCCAACATGTTTTGCACCCGGTTGTTCCAGTGGCCAGATTTCATTATAAATTATGTTGTTGATTATGTTGTTAGGCATGTTATGCAGTAGATTCTGTTGTTATGCAGTAGATTTTCTAAATGTGAACAATGCATTCAAAACTTACCATTATAAACAGCAATATTCATCAAAATAAATTTATTTTTTTTAAAGTAAATGTTCTTTATTATTCCCTTCAGAAATGTTTTTAACAGTAATTTATATTCTAAAAATTGCAATAATCAAAACTCTAAATTTTAATAAACTAAATAATAAATTCATTTTTCAAGTGATAAAAGAAATTTATACTGGTCCTCCTATGCCAGAAATAGGTTGCAATGAGTAACATAACATTAATTTAATTCAAAATGTTATCAACTTTTTTCTAATTCCGCGCTTGCATTTTATATGCAAACAAGAAAATAAAAATTCTCAACTCTGTGCTAAAGGTAAAAAATTAAGAAAACAGTCAAAATTATAAATCACATTTATTATTAAATTTAAGCTTTTATTTTATATTACTTTTGAATTGAATATCTATAAATAAGTTATAAATATCTGTAAAACCTGTCATGTATAATTTTTTATTTTATAAAAATGTATTAATAGTGTATGTTATTAGTTTAAATTCTTTTTAATTATAAAATTCTTTTCTTATATTCAACATATTTTGTGGCTGTGGCAAATTAAGTTACACGTGTGAGCTAAAGCCATCATTAATTTTTAAATTGTTCACAAAAATAAAATATTTCCACTATGAAAACTTCATAAAACTGGTGAATATGCTGAAACCTTAATATAGAATTAAATTACTGTTAAGTTAGTTTTGATAAGTAAATAAGTTTTCATTATATGATAAACAATGTTTTCACTATAAATGCTTATGCAAAATCTCTTGTGTATAATTACAAAAAAAATTAATATTTTCCGATCTTTTTACTGTGAGTACAATAAAACCCATACTTTGTGTAACTAGCTCGCTCTAGAAAATAATGGATCATTATTTACTCATTTCCCTTAAGGGGAGTGGTCACTTTTACGTACTGTAATGACTTTACGCCCCTTTCACACTCGGGATTCCTGAGAGAGCCTAACGGCAAGACGTCCATTATCAATCTACCGTATTCATCGGTGACAGTCGTTTTGTCACCAAATTGTGGCAGACGCCGCGTCGCCGTCGGACAATTCGGAGGCCGTCTTCTGTAAGAAATCCCCCCTGCTTGCAGACAAAGTCTGTCCAGAGGATAATCACCTAGCCTTTTAGCGGAAGACGCGGAATGGTCTGAAGACGGACTATGAAAGGGTTCAAAGGGAGCACGCTTAAACCACCCACAGATATGGGCGAGGATATATATTCGCCACCTTGATGTAAATGGGAGCAGTAGACTTTTTCCTTACAGGTGTGGACAATCCTCGTCGTCGGACGCGTGCCAGAGATCGAGCGCCTGCCGTGTTCCATCATGATATCCTGAATCCCGCGAAATAGCCTCAGATAGTGCTTATTTTTTTGTAATTATTGTATAAAGCCTATATTTAATCTAGAATGCCAATAAAGCATTTTGTAAATATTAAAGGCTGTCAGTCTTGGTTTTAGGCGAAGTCCTTACAGTACCTTTAAAAGTATCATTTTTAGACCTATGTTCGATTGTATGTACTACTCATGATTTTTGCTTGATTTACATGAAATTTTTTGAGAAACTGCCTATAATACTGTTTATTATAGATGCAATTTTTCAAGGTAATTAAAAAAATGACTTTTTATGCATAAAAAGTGAATAATTTTTTTTAAAATTCGAGCATCAGAATCTTATGAAAAAAAATTAAGTCGATACTACAATTAGAATAGATTTTATGTCCAAATTTATAAAACTAATAGTAAAGTAATTTATAGAAAATGTAAACTTTAAATTGCTTTTTTCTAAAAACTGTTATTTTGAAAGTTGTGCGCACTATTTCTTCAAAACTAATCATCACAAATTGCTAAACTTTTTTGTATACATGTATATCTTGCATGTTTCTACAATTTCTACCTAAATTTAGGCATCTTTTCGCTGAAAATTATTTTTAAAAATTTATATTTTTTTGTACATTACAATACATTTGCCTGAAAAAATATTTTTATGTGAAATATGGTAACTCTTTTAGGTGTCGATTAAATTATAACCTATAGATAATATATATACAAATAATTTAATATATATCTCTTATAGTTTTTAAAAAAATCTGCACATTGTATTGATCTAAGATTCACTATTCATAAAACATTTTTTTCTTAAAATCATTTCTAATAATCTCTCAACAATTCTGTTTTTTTTTTCTAATAGATAAAACTTTGTACAATTCACGTTTAAAAATTGGTTTAAAATAATTACAAATTAACTTTTTGACAACACATTAAGCTTGGTAGTAAAATCAGTGTATTTTTGTGCATGCAAAGGTGATCTCCCCCTTAAGAATTTTACTGAAGTTTAGCAAAAAAGGCAGTTCAAATGGCATTTTGAATGAATATAAACAATTGTTAAGTTGAATAAATAAATTCATATTAAAAAGGCACTTAAATAAACTTATTTCTTTTGAAAAATCCACATTAAAGCGTATGATTTCAGTGTTATAACGGCATCAGTATAGCGCGTGCGCCACTTAGTGGTGGCGACTAAATGGATAATAACATGAAGCTCTGTAGCTTCCTGGGCCATGGGACCTAGTTCCCAACATGTCAGCCGTGACGTCTTTATCAATCGATTATTAAAAATCACTCCATTACTGAAATCACTTAAATACAAACAGTGCGATTATTAAAATCATTGGACTATGCCCATTATTAATTCTAGTTGACCAGTATGCGACCAACTTTCTGGAGGTTAATTTCGATTGTTTTGACAGTACGGTTCGTAATTGAAACGGAGTTAATTCTGTTGTAGTTCTCTACAAATTCTTTCTGGTAAAATTTGCCCCACCATCATTGAAAATCGTGATTTCTGGGATCTTTCAGGACACATATCTTCCTGAAAATTTTCTAATGTTACACAAATGTGTTCTTTGATCTAATATGTTATTTATGCGTTTCGTAATTTAACTGAACTCAAAGTCGATATAGCGTGAATGTGTTTAGAGGAAGAACATAACAGAGTTTAATCAGTGATCTTATATGATATGGAGAATCTAGGGACATGAAGTTTTAATTTACAAATTTATGTAAAGTTATTTTTTCTTTCGTCACACATTTATGTTATTACTTAATCGTGGATACGTTCCTAACATATTTACCACTGTATGAGATGACTCAAAAGAGACATGCACATAAATATTTATTTACCCTTCTAATAATTCCTCATCATGTTCAGAACTTGATATTTTATGTAAAAGAAACAAACAAGTTACATATTGATTTTCCTTTATAATTACGAATGAATACTTCTTAACTTTCTGCTGTTATTCTAGACAATTTGCCGCTTAATAAACAATTTATGACTTAAGCATTTTTTTTTTAGTCTCCTCTTAGGTACCACGCTCATTTAATGTTATAATTCAGAATTTATAGCAAATTACCCCTATTATAATTCACAAGATGAAAATTTTCAAATTTATGGGAATTTTTCACAAATTTTCTTTCAAATGACTGAGGTTAGATTACCCGTGAACCAAGTGTACAGAGATCGTTTAACAGATTTTAATTCAGGATTTTAATAGAATTTAAAATTATTAAATCTATTGAATTCATGTCAGTAAATTTAATTCATAAAGTATTTACACTTTTTATATATTGTATAACATTTGTTACTACGTTTAATATCACTACTTTGTAAAATCGCTTATAATTACATTAGATCTTGGACACGACTAAATACTTAAAACATGTTTTATTCACATCCCATCTTTCATCCTCTTAGAATCTAAAACTAATTCTAAAATTAGAGATACAGTAAAGCTGAGGATGCATACATAAATTCTATCCACTATTCATTATTTCTACAGGTGATGTGTCTCTAGATAAGCATGGTTTCAGTACAAACGTAACTGACTGAAAGTCCTCAATTTAGTCTGTGACTGATTTGCTTTATGATTACTGCAACACTTAATATCTATGAATATGACATATTTCTCTACAGGCGTTAAAAGCATTCTTATTTCTATTACTTTAGCACAGGGGACGTCACCCTTTTAATACCTACCGCCCACTTTTGAATCTGTTGATTGCGTAGTTTCTTTGCCGACAACCGGTGCATAATAATCAGCAGTATATATTATTAGTGACTCAATTAAACTCAAGTGCGAAGTAAATTTTAGAGGGGAGGTTTTGCAAAATATATGTACTTAAATTTATCTTTTTATTTATACTTTATGTATATACACTGAAGTTCCACTGAATTAGGGATACCTACCTAGTAACGAGTTCGGCCTCCTCTGGCCTTGATAACGGCTGCCACACGACGAGGCAAAGATTCAACAAGTTTCTGGAAACGTTCCACGGGAATGGCTTGCCAAATATTGGCTAAAGCTGTCCATAATTCAGTAAGGTTCTTTGGTGCTGTGTGATGGCCTTTCACGCCTTGTTCCAAAACATCCCAAAGATGCTCAATAGGATTTAAGTCTGCGCTTCTAGGTGGCCAATTCATGACAGAGAAGTCAGAGGAATGCTCATCCAACCAGCCAGTTACCAACCGGGACTTGTGAGAGGTACAGTTGTCTTGCTGGAAAACTCCATTACCGTGCGTATAACAGAACAGCATAAACGGATGGAGGTGATCACCCAGGAACTCTACGTACCGAATTGCATTGAGGGAGGTTGGTATACGCACCAAAGATCCCAAACTGTGCCACGAAAAAACACCCCAGACCATGATTGAGCCACCATGCCCTTGTACAGTTCCAGCCAGGCATGCAGGATCCATGGCTTCATGAGCCTGACGCCATATTCTCAGCCTCCCGTCGGCGTTAAGTAGTCGGAATCGAGACTCATCACTCCATGCTACTCGTTTCCAGTCCTCTACACTCCAGTCTCTGTGCTCTCTTGCCCAGGCAACACGTGCAGCCCGATGGCGAGTATAGAGCAATGGTACTCTTTTAGGTCGACGGTTCCCGAAACCCATACTGTGAAGAGAGCGTTGCACAGTCCGTTTACTGACTGTACGACTGGCACCGTCATTAAACTGGGTGGTAATTTGAGCTAATGTTTGGCTTCGCTGGCTTCGTACAATACGCCTGAGCCGTCTCTCACCACGCACTGTCAAGGCTAATTGCCCTTTGCAGTTTGCCCGATCGCTAGTTTTTTTCCGCCATCCATGTATTCTTGGTATACTCTTGACACTGTCGACCTTGAAAATCCTAGCTGTCTGACGATTTCGGAAATTGAATGGCCCATGCGTCGCGCACCTACTATTTGTCCACGATCGATGGCGTCTATATCAGGCAGTTTACCCATACTGGCAATTCCAACAACTTCCATTAAAAAATTCAGAACAACCACAGTACGCGCTATATATGCAGTTACCACAGCGCCCTCACTTGCGCATACATGATGCGCAGCGCTACACAATTTGCATAGGCTTTGCTATCCCTAATTCAGAGGCACTTCAGTGTGTATATATATATATATATTTGCAATATTTGATGGTAAATTATATATACATAAGTAAGGGATACGATACAAATATGGTTTTTTACTCCACCATGGACCGATGGACCGTGGAGGTATTCCGATAAGGAAAGGTGGGTCGCCAGCTGTAAAAGGTTGGGAGCCACTATTGTAGAAAGAAAACTCAATCTTCTATTTAAATCATTTTTTTCTCGTTTCTAAATTGTTAACGGGAAAGTTTACCAGTCGATCTACTTGATAAAAACACATCATTAAAAAATTAAAATGAAGATCAATATTAATATAAAAAATGATAAATAAGGAATTACAAAATGATAAATTAATTTTCTTTGAAATCAAAATTCTGGTCGCAGAGCTAGAGCGGTATATTTCTTCCAAATTCCAACTAACTAGATTGTTGAGGTCTAGTCTGTCTTTTCACTAAAAAGCAGGAAGGTGTAGGGTGGGGTGAAAGTGAAAAGCTGTAAATAGGGGAAGATACCTGGCCCCCTCCCCTTGTTCAGTCGAAGTGTAGGATAGAATCAAAGACACCAAACAAAACGCTTGTTGACAGTTTCAAATAACGAGGGGGTTCTGCTACCCCTCCTCAACTTCGAAAAACTATTCCCTCTTTGGTTGCTTTTCTGTCAATCATGTCCACATAGTACATGTCTTCCTCTTGAAGGTTTCTTGTGGGTTTCAGGGACCGAGGGGAAAAAATAACTCCAGCGGCCCCTTAACGCAAATGCAACAAAACTCCACTCAAATCATTTACCACATGGTTCAATGAAACGTCATTTTGGCCCTGATCCCTCGGCTTCCTGTCATTCTCGAGTTTAAAGCAAACGGCTTTGGCGTGCCGACTTTTGCAATAGCCACATGTCAGCCCCTTCCACCTTTTTAAGAAACAGTTAATCTTGCAATCATGAAGCTACAGAAGGAGGAGCAGCTCCGTATCAGAAAAGTGTCTCCCATTTGGTCCCCACCACTAGGTGGCGCGCACGCCTGTACTGTTGCCGCCAAAACACGGAAACCATACGCTTTAATATGGATTTTTCGTATTTTTCAAAAGAAATAAGTTTTTTTTTTAAGTGCGTTTTTAATATGAATTTATTTATTCAACTTAACAATTCTTTTTATTCATTCAAAATGTGTATTTGAACTGCTTTTTTTGCTAAACTTTATTAAAATTCTTAAGGGAGAGATCACCTTTGCATGCACAAAAATACACTGATTTTAATGCAACAAAACTCCACTCAAATCATTTACCACATGGTTCAATGAAACGTCATTTTGGCCCTGATCCCTCGGCTTCCTGTCATTCTCGAGTTTAAAGCAAACGGCTTTGGCGTGCCGACCCTTGCAATAGCCACATGTAGGCCCCTTCCACCTTTTTAAGAAACAGTTAATCTTGCAACCATGAAGCTACAGAAGGAGGAGCAGCTCCGTATCAACAGTTAATTTGTAATTAATTTAAACCAATTTTTAAAGGTGAATTGCGCAAAGTTTTATCTTTTAAAAAAAAAACAGAATTGTTGGGAGATAAGAAATTATTTTAAGAAATTTTTTTTTATGAATAGTGAATCTTAGATCAATTTGCAGATTTTTTTAAAAACTATAAGAGATATATATTAAATTATTTGTATATATATATTATCCATAGGTTATAATTTAATCCACACCTAAAAGAGTTACCATATTTCACATAAAAATATTTTTTCAGGCAAATGTATTGTAATGGACAAAAAAATATAAATAAAAAAAAAAATTTCTGCGAAAAAATACCTAAATTTAGGTAGAAATTGTAGAAACATGCAAGATATACATGTATATAAAAAATTTTAGCATTTTGTGATGATTAGTTTTGAAGAAATAGTGCACACAACTTTCAAAATAACAGTTTTTAGAAAAAGCAATTTAAAGTTTAAATTTTCTATAAATTACTTTACTACTAGCTTTATACATTTGGCCATAAAATTGGTTCTAATTGTAGTAACGAGTAAAAATTTTTCCATAAGATTCCTTATATTCCACTCTTCAAAATTAAATCATAATATATAAAATTGAGTTTCTTGAAGGGTTTAAGGTGACCGCCCTCCTTAAAAGAGGAGTGGTCACTTTTACGTACCTTTAAAATTATCATTTTTAGACCTATGCTGGATTGTATGCACTATTCATGATATTTGCTTGATTTACATGAAATTTTTTGAGTAACTGCCTATAATACTGTTTATTATATATGCAATATTTCAAGGTAATTAATAAAAAAAGTAAAATGATTTTTTATGCATAAAAAGTGAATATTTTTTAAAATCTATCATTTTGCAGTCAACTACTGTGCGCATTCTGTCAAAATAAATTATTAAGGTACATTAATAATTGCTTACTATATGTGATTACAACACTTTAGACAACAAAATCCACCAAAATTTTTTAACGTTAATATATTTAATTTTTTTAAAGAATTTTTTTATAAGCTTTTACTCAGTCATTTTTGAAATTTCTAATTAAAAATAGCACGTACTAAAATGTTTTAATATATTTTAGAACAATGTTGCTGGATATTGTTGCATGAAGTATTGTAATCACATATAGTAAAAAATTACTAATGTACCTTAATAATTTATTTTGACAGAATGCGCGCAGTAGTTGACTGCAAAATGCTCGATTTTAAAAAAAATTATTCACTTTTTATGCATAAAAAGTGATTTTTATTATTTTTATAAATTGCCTTGAAAAATTGCATCTAAAATAAACAGTTTTATAGGCAGTTATTAAAAAAATTTCATGTAAATCAAGCAAATATCATCAGTAGTACATACAATCGAACATAGGTCTAAAAATGATACTTTTAAAGGTACGTAAATGTGACCACTCCCCTTAAGGGAAATGAGTAAATAATGATCCATTATTTTCTAGAGCGAGCTAGTTACACAAAGTATGGGTTTTATTGTACTCACAGTAAAAAGATCGGAAAATATTAATTTTTTTTTTACTTATACACAACAGATTTTGCATAAGCATTTATAGTGACAACATTTTTTATCATACAACGAAAACTTATTTACTTATCAAAACTAACTTAACAGTAATTAAATTCTAAATTAAGGTTTCAGCATATTCATCAGTTTTATGAAGTTAGACATAGTGGAAATAATTAATTTCTGTGAACAATTTAAAAAATATTGATGGCTTTAGCTCAGACGTGTATCTTAATTTGCCATAACCACAAAATATGTTGAATATAAGAAAAGTATTTCATAATTATAAAGAATTGAAACTAACAACATACACTATTAATACATTATTATAAAATAAAAAATTAATGCTTGATATACAATTTACTATAGATAAATTTGAACAAAAAATTATACATGACAGGATTTACAGATATTTATAACATTTATTGATATTAAAATCAAAAGTAATATAAATTAAAAGCTTAAATTTAATAATAAATGTGATTTATAATTTTGATTGTTTTCTTAATTTTTTTAACTTTAGCACAGAGTTGAGAATTTATATTTCTTGTTTGCATATAAAATGCATGCGCGGAATTAGAAAAAAGTTGATAACATTTTGAATTAAATTAATGTTATGTTGCTCATTGCAACCTATTTCTGGCATAAGAGGACCAGTATAAATTTCTTTTATCACTTAAAAAATTAATTTATTATTTAGTTTATTAAAATTTAGAGTTTTGATTATTGCAAATTTTAGAATATTAATTACTTTTAAAAACAATTCTGAAGGGTATAATAAAGAACCTTTACTTTTTAAAACAATTAATTTATTTTGATCAGTATTGCTGTTTATAATGATCAGTTTTGAATGCATTGGTCAGACTTAGAAAATCTACTGATCCTCCTACCAACATAACCAGCAACATAATTTATAATGAAATCTGGCCACTGTAACAACCTGGTGAAAAACATGTTGGCATATCTGTGCACAGAATAAATTTAAAAATTTGTAAAACAATTTTCTAAAATAAGTGTCCATATAACTCAATGAAAAATGCGAACCAGTAGAACATGTCGCGCCATCTGCCGGTGAGCGACCATAATCGGTCTATGTTTCGAGGAATTCCCCATTGAAGCTTACTCTCCTTCTGTATCTTCATGCTTTCATGTTACCTATGTGTAATTTTTTGTATATCCTTTTTTCCTCACCTTGCCATTACAAATTTAAAAAAAATATCTATCTTTCTCATTGTATAACTTTTTAATACTACTCAAACATCAATTCTATTGTTATTCAATTTAAAAAAAATCATAATTCATCTTTTAAGGACCGCCAGGCGGTCAATGTGTGGTGGAGGGCCCTAACGGAATTCAATTCGTGTATAAAATGGAGAGGAGTTGAATGGTTTGCAGCCCTCAATCAAACACTTCATTTTTTAAGAGGCAATATTGGAGGAGGAGGAGGAATATATAGTTTGTTTGAGTGCCATGGTCGTACGACTTTAACTCCAGTAGCAAGATATGTACATCAGAAAATATGTGCTCAGCAGTAAAATAAAAATATAAAAATTAAGCCCTCTTCAGATAAGTAAAATAAAAAATATAATAAGAATTAAAAGAATAAAATTTAAATATTTAGAAAAATATAGCAAAAATGAGCGTCCGTCAGGTTTGAACCGGGAACTGACGCATACGAGCCGCGCGCTCAAGCACTGCGTCAACATGGCACAGTAAGTTGTAAGAAGTAGAATACATTCGCACTGTGATAATTGTGAATTTCTAGGGGATTGGTAAATAACAGGAAAGGTGGAGATAAAGTAGTTAAAAATGTAAGCAAGATAAGTGAGAGAACGTTAGCTCTTAAGAAGACACGCCCGAGGGCGTTTACGGTTTTCATGTATACTGAAATCATAGTCTGGAAATTCAAATATTATCACATTGTTAATGTTGGGAATGTTGTCATAAAAATCCTTGGATATTTTATGAGCAGTTTCAGTAACAGTAAGCATGCCAAGGTCCCGCCGTATGGTTTTATTTGACATGTATCTAAATGTAACTCGAATGCTTCTAAGAGTTTTGTTCTGAAACACCTCCAGTTTTTTAATGTGGGTATTAGCAGCATATAATCATACCGGTATAGATAAAGGGCAATGGGAAGAATTACCTGTTTGAATAATAGAACTTTCTTTCGGATGGAGAAATGGTGACCGTAAATTAAAGAACCGAGTTGCATGGTGACGCTGTTACATTTTTGAATGATTTTAGTTACGTGGGGTTTCCATGTTAGTCTGCGGTCAAGAATAACATCGAGATAAGTAACTGTGTTCTCTCAGTCAATAGGTGAGTTGTAAAGATAGAGGCGAGGGGGGGGGGGTTGCAGGATTTATTTGAAAAGAAGATAGCGTGACGTTTAGAAGGGTTGATTCGAATTTTCCATCGCGAGGCAATATTGGAGTCATTTCATGGTTCTATTTGAAAATTCTACTAAACATGTAATTTAAGGTTTTTTCCCTCTCAAATGATGAAAGGCTGAATCTAGCTGAATTCTGAGGAGTTTATTATAAATTTATATATTTTCATATTGGATTTTCATTTTATTGAAGTGTATAACATTTCACATGCTTTTTTTTATGCCATTTATACTGTGTTTAGTTTTTAAACTGATTTTGGTCATCATGATTTTGGCCGACATTCTTAAAATCCCGGCCAACGCCGGGTATTTCTCCTAGTATTTCATAAAAGGGAATATAGACAATGATACATATGATTCAAAAGATATATCGATATATTTTGTTAACAATCAAATATTTCAATGGATACGAAAAATTGTTATTTCAATAAATAATACTTAGGCAAAATATAAAACCACATTGGCATATCTGTTAAACATGATGTCAAACTATATATGCCAGTCTGAAAAAAGATATTTCAATTAATCGTAAGAAAGAATTTAGAATACGGAGCCCTTACGTATGTAACGACTGAACGAGCATTATTTGAAACTCTGGTCTTCAGTTGCTGTTAAATTTTGGTGTATGTATGATGCTTTTCTTTGATATCTAGATAAACTATGAGTCACATCTTACGAGTTTATCTCTTCTAACATCAGCGTATTGCGATTAGCGATTGCTGCTGTTACATCAGTGTGTAAAATTGCATCTATTCTGCGCATGTCTGGATAACCAAGCCAGACAGGTGTTTTTTTTTTTTTTGGGGGGGGGGGGGTGATTGTTATATATAGCAGGTTTGCTTTTCCGCTCGATAGCTGATTTAATTTTTGTAAACATGGCCTACTGTAATTCTTTGACGTTTGTTAATTCATTTATTTTTTTTTTTTTTTGGGGGGGGGGGAATTTAAATGAAAAATTTAGTTTATTGTTCAAAGTAGCAGTCATATATTTTATTTCGACCTTTCACAGGTGTACCAGTAAAGTGCCGTTTACATGTGCCAAAAACCCGGGTAAAAGCAGGGTCGTTTCTTACTTTTTCCCTACGATAAGGAAAAATGCAGGGTTGATTTTCGACCCTGCTTCGACCCAGGATAAAACCCGCTAATTACCCATGATGCATTTCGAAGCTGGGAGTAAATAACATGGCGGGTTTGAACTTGTGTGAATCCATGAAAATGTAGCTAAATGATCGATGGAAGGATCTGGAACCCCTTAACGATCGCATAATTTTCAAGAAAACAGTAGAAAAGTGCCTATTTTTTTCCGGAGGATTTCATTTATTTCTTGATCTGACCATCTAGTTTTAAAAAAAAAAACCATCTCCAATTGCATTATAAATAGAATGGTACTGCCATCTGGTATGTAAAATAAGAAATAAAATTTCATTTCAATAAAATTTCAGTAACATTTTCATTTAAAGTGTTGTGGTAAAATTAATAAATTTAATAAGTATTATCAATAATTAAACGTTACATTAAAATTTATTTATAAATTAATTATTTTAGAATTCACAGATAAAAATTTTTTTATATCTATTTATGATTTTTTTTGTTGTTGTTATTTTTAAAATTTAAGAATACGAGGTCAAAAGAACAGCAATTGGAAAAAAAAAGGCCTTGACCTAGGACCATGCACTTCGTAACGAGATAAATGCGGAGTTCGGAGTTGGAAAGCTAAAAAAAGCAATACAGTGAATTTGGAAAAGTATGACACTGGCTGGGATCGAACCCATAACGTGATTTACAAGGAATGATGGTGTATGAGGATCATTTCCGCCGAATCATGTGACGGCCTTTACTTCCGGTAACACGGGTAAAAGCAGGGTGAAAATTGGTCCCATGTAAACGGGCTTCGAAGGTTTTCCCTATTAGCGGGTAAATCCCGGGTATTATTATTGTCCATGTAAACGCAGCTTAAATGGCTGCAACAATTAGTTTAACTAAACAGTGGTAACAGGGCCGAGCCTATGAATTCTGCCGTCTTTTCAAATTTTCTGAGAGACCTTATGTAATCAATGTATCACTTGTAGGAATAGTCTAAGTAAAAGCATTACAGAAATTTTAAGGGAAAATATGCATTAAATTCAAAAGAAAAGTTTTATTTTCGCAACAAGCTTTTCTTTTGAGCCCCCCTCATGGCATGGCAATCGACAAAAGATTTCATATATTTTAAATGATAAAAATTAAATGTTAAAAATTATAACGATTTATACAGAAATTTTAACATTTTATGTCACAATTTACAGTTATATATATTTTTAATGTGGTCCCGAAAATCTTACCTGCATAGGTTACACCAGCGTAAGAAGAACACCTTTAAAACCCCATAAACTATTTTTCAGTAAAAAAAAGTTAAAAAGAAATACTGGAATCTTGTGTTAGCGACCAACAATACATCCACTATATCACAGAAGTAAATCGCACAAAGTGGAGTTTAACTTTTCATATAGACAAAACGATGTTCAGCGTTGGACGATAATGACTAAGTAACAAAAAGACGCAGACAAACAAGGGTTAAAGGCGAGAAAAACACGAGTCGTCGACAAACAAACGAAATCAGGTGGACATGCATTAGTTTCACAATATATTAAATTAAGCAGTTTTTTAAAAATAGTCTAAATGTTCGCTTTTATTAATGTATATTCGTCAAAAATTAATTTATGCTGATCATATATATTTTTTTATTTGTTCATATTTTCTAATTTTTACGGACTCATTTTCGCACCTCGATCAATTCAGAGCCTTCGGGAGTTGCTTCGCTACCTCTGCAATGGGACCGGCAACGTTTTTTTATGCACGGTAACTAAAAATAAAATCACTGGCCCGTGTGACCATTGATTTTATTTAAACCAACGACCTACGCGTTATTACCACGACGCTCTAACGAAATGAGCTAATGGGCGATGTTAAATCGTATTTCTATAATTCCTTTCCGAAAAATCGAAAAGATTGTAAATCATGTATAAAAATTTTACGATTGATTCTTATTATGGTCACAATAAGGTACATCAAAATCCCTAATGTACACGACATAAATCTTTTCATTGCAGATATAACGTGCAACAATTTTTCATATATAGCCGTTAAAGAATTGAATAAACTACAAACGGTCAGTCAAAATACAAACGCTTGTGGGAGGATCGAAACCACGCCCTTCGCGTTATTAGCGTGATACTCTAACCAACAGAACTTACGGCCACGTTCAATCGCATTTCTGAAATTCCTTTCCGAAAAATGTCAAGGATTGTAAATCAAGTCTAAAAATTTTATAATTGATTCTTAATGTGGCCGCAATAAGGGCCTTTTCTCATAGGAGTTCGGTAGCGGAAGCGTAAAAGGAGACATGGCGCTGAGACGGAAATAAACCAATCATAGGCGATAAAAATTTCGTTGCTAATCGTTTGGAGATTTACCATTGGTTAAATATAGTTCAATACTTTGACACTTCCGCTACCGGACTCGTATTTGAGCAGGCAATAAGATAGTTCTAAAGTACCTAATGCACGCGATATAAATCTTTCCAGTACAGATTAATCCTGGTAGGATTTATAACTTGTAACGTAAGTTGATGTTTGGCTCTATTTAATCACTGAATAAACTTTTACTGCACACGGTATCTCAAACATAAACAGTGGTACGTGGGCATTTCGATCATACGAAATTTTACAGTTGACAAGCTGAAGTACCCGGCGATGCCCGGGATTTTAAGAATGTTTGTTGTTAACCAAAATAAATTTAAAAATTAACACAGTATAAATAACATAAAAAATATATGTGAAATGTTATACACGTCTCAGAATTTAAGCCTTTCATCATTGTAATACTAAAATCTGAAAAGTAAAAATGTCAAATTCTCTAATGTTTGTTAACCAAAATTAATTTAAAACTAAGCACAGTATAAATAACAGAAAAAAACCCTTGTGAAATCTATAAATATATAAATTTATAATAAACCCCTCAGAATTCAGCTAGAATTAGCCTTTCATCATTGGGGTCAAAATAAGAAGCTGCAATTACAGGTTCAGCAGAAATTTCCAATAGAACAATGATATGACTGCAGCGTTGCCTCTTAAAAAATGAAGTGTTTGATTGAGGGCTGCAAACCATTCAACTCCTCTCCACATTTAACTCCTATAAACATCCTCTACATATTAAATTCCTTTTCTCTCCATAATAAACTCCTCAGAATTTTGGTATATTCAGCCTTTCATCATAGTTCCACTAAAAACTGAAACATTCTCTCCAGAAATATAAATTTATTAATTTCAATAATTAAACACACACAAATGTATAAATTACGCAAAAGTTTTCTAACCAGCATTTGAATAATTCGTAAATGAAAAAGCATATGAAAATAAAGATAAGAATTTCCGGAATCGAAATTAATTACCCTAAATTTTTAATTAATAAAAAACTAACATAATATGAATAAAAACGATAGTTGTTTAAAACCATATGAAAATAAAGATATTATAAAGATGATAATAAAAAAAGCATAAGAAAATAATGCTCGCGCATGAAGTTAACGTTACGATATAAAGATAGTAATAATAATATAAACCGCGTGCATAAAATATTTAGCTTTTCAAGCGAAATAAATTAATTTTTAGAAAAAAACTACTTTTAATCGAGAAATTAAATACATTGCACAAAATTTTGATTTTACCAACTTTCCACCGTACAATTTACACTCTACTTCTTTTAAATAGGGTGCAAATATAAAATTTTAACAGCCAATTGAATGCCAGTTAAAAACGATTGTTGTTTAAAACCATATGAAAATTGCGCTTATTATAAAGATAATAAAAAAAGCATAGGAAAATAATGTGTGCACATGAAGTTAACGTTACGATATAAAGATAGTAATAAAAATCTATATATTTAAAACAGTTCCGTAACTGACTGACTGACTGACTGACTGACATACAAAGTACAGACTAAAGAGCTGAACCTAAAGGACTGAAATTTTACATGGCGATTCTTCTTATAATGTAGGGGTGCACTAAGAAAGACTTTTGAAAAATTTTTCTTAGATTTTTTTAAATTAAATATTTAATCTGTTTTTGTAACTTTTTTCAAGTTTGCATTTAAAATAATAATTTGAGGATTGTAAGATTTATATCACGAAAAAGATCATAAAAATTCCTTTAAAATGAAATTCTTTTCGATTCTTTACCTCCATTTTCTAATTTTTGGTGAATTTTTAAAGATTAATTTTTACAATTTAATTTATTTAATGCTGTTCATGTGATTTCTTTATCTGGTACTTTAAATAAATTTATCGTCACGTAACAACGAAATAGACAAAAAAAAATTTTTTTTCTTGCTAATGCGGCAAACGATGGGACATTATCCAAAAAATATTAAAATACAGTAAAAGATATGTTCCTCAAACTGTACTATATTCTTTAGTATGTCCTATTAGATTTAATTTCAATATTTTCTTCTACATTATTTTGTCTATAAAAATATCCCTTACGATTTTTAAAAAAATATATTTTTTTGTCTTATGGTTGGAATACTAAAAGTTTAAAATAGTGGTGCCATCTACTGAACGCCTGTGAATCGAGAGTCGCATCTTTCAAAAGTTGTTGGTTATTTATTAATTAAAAATATTGGAAAGTTCTTGTGGATCTGTAAATATACATGTGGAAACAGTTTTAAAATTTATAAATTATCAACCTACACAAGTGATAATTTATCCGGCGTTGCCCGGAATTTTAAGAATGTTTGTTAACCAAAATCAATTTAAAAACTAAACACAGTATAAATAACATAGAATAAAAAGCATGTGAAATGTTATACGCATGAATAAAAAGAAAACCCAACATAAAAAACCATAAATTTACAATAATTTCTTCAGAATTCAGCTAGATTTAGCGTTTCATCATTGGAGCAAAAAAACCCTGAAAAGTAAAGCATGAAATATATACCGGGTGGCCATAATTAAAGTGACAGTGCTCACAGTGTTCTGTAGCGCGATCTATTTGCGAGAATGACGCCACATTTTGTAGGAAGATTAAACAAGACGGGGGACGAAGGATTCCGCGAAAAAATAAATTAGTTCCAAAAGTCACCGCTAGGGGAATATTTGGCGCCGTGTAATAGAAAATAGAGTGTTAACAAATGCAAATTAATACGGAATAAAATTACCTTTTATTATGCACATTTTCTTATTTAGATCAAGTGCAATATGGCAACACTTTTAAAAAAGCGTAAAATCTACATAAACACCGATAAAGTCTCGTGATCTGCAATATCACGTACGCTGAGCAGAAGAAGAAGTTCTTTATTCAAATTTCACGTTACATCCATTGGCACAGTGCCAGCTGCTTGGGTTTTAAAAGGCAATGTGTTACGTTTCGAATCAATCGGATTGAAAGTTTATGTGCAATGTCTCCTTCTTTAGTCGAGCGTGCGTTACTGGTCAAATTCTTTTACCTCAACCAGTGCAACGCGTCAGCCGCTCTTCGTGCTTTTAGAACGCACAAAAAAATGCGTAAAGGTAACGGTCCTGTGTCAGTAATGGGCTAAAAGCAGTGGTTGCGACGTTTGAGAAAACAGGTTCTCTGAAGGTTCAGTCAGGCAGAGGACGAAAACCTGTACCACAGGATACAATCGAAGTAGTTGCCACGGCGATTGTCGACAGAGGACCAGACAATATTGCTGCCACCTCTAGCGCTCGTGGATTAGCTCGGAATATGGATATGCCTTGCAGTACGGTATGGAAAATCTTACGAAAGATTATCAACTTCTATCCGTACAAGATCAGCCGTGTACAGGAGTTACTGTACCCCGAACATGATAAGCGATTGACTTTTGCTCTCACCTTTCTTGCCAGAATGGAGCTGGATGATGCTTGGCCGTGGAAAATCTTATGGGGAGACGAGGCCCACTTTTACCTGCATGGAACTGTGAATACCCAGAACTGCCGAATTTGGGATGACAAATCACCACATGCAGTCACAGAAATTCCCTTACATTTACCAAAGGTAACTGTTTGGTGTGGGTTCACAGCGGAATTTATCATAGGTCCATTCTTCTATGAGAACATTACCCCGACAGGACCGGAAACCTGTTCTGTTACCGGAGAGAAATATCGCCACATGTTGAACAGCTTTGTCATTCCGGCACTTCAGCAAAGACAATGCCTGGGGGGGAAATCATTTTCATGCAAGATGGAGCCCCTCCACACGTTGCTGTACGGGTGCAACAGCTGCTACGACAGAAATTCACAACAGAAAGAGTCATTAGCCGCTACTTTTCAACTGCATGGCCACCTCGGTCGCCTGATCTTACCCCATGCGACTTCTGGCTATGGGGTTACCTTAAGTCCAAGGTCTATCAAGGAGTGGCTACGTTGAAGGATAACATATCACGGACTGTACGGGAGATTCTTGCAGACATGTTACTTTCTGCTGTTGTGCATACTGTGCACAGAATGGTCCACAACAACGGCAGCCACATTGAACCTCATTTGAATGCAAAATAAAAGTTAATTTCCGTATTAATTCGCATTTGTTAACACTCTATTTTCTATTACACAGCGCCAAATATTCCCCTAGCGGTGACTTTTGGAACTAATTTATTTTTTCGCGGAATCCTTCGTCCCCCGTCTTGTTTAATCTTCCTACAAAATGTGGAGTCATTCTCGCAAATAGACCGCGCTACAGAACACTGTGAGCACAGTCAGTTTAATTATGGCCACCCGGTACATTTATAATAAACCAATAAAAGCTGAAAAGGAAAAATGTCAAATTGTCTTTAGGAAAGTAAAGAATTTTGAAAAGTAAAGCTGAAAAGTAAAAATGTCAAATTGTCGAATGTTTGTTAACCAAAATCAATTTTAAAACTAAATACAGTATAAATAACATAGAAAAGATTTAGCCTCTATCATTGGACAAAAAATCCTGAAAAGTAAAACATAAACTATATAAATTTATAATAAACCTACCAAAATCCATTAAAAAACTAAACACAGTATAAATAACATAGAAAAAAAAGTATACGAAATGTTATACACATTAATAATATGAAAAATAAAATAAAATAAAAATAATAATTTTTAAAAATAATAAAATAAAATAAAAATAATTTTAAAACAATAATAAATAAAAATAATAATAATAATAATAATTTAAAAAATAATAAAATAAAAGCTGAAATAAAAATGCCTCCATAAAAAAGCTTAAAATACAGGTTTAGCAAAATTTGTAGGATCCGTATTCGAACCCGCGTCGTGTAGCATAGTAGATGAACGCTTTTACCGAATGCGCCACAATGACATGCTACTTTATTGGGTAAATAGGAAAATATTCGACTAAGATTACTGGAAAGTTGCTATGGGTTGGTGAATATACATGTATTTATGGAGTGAGAGGAGTTTTAAGTCAGAAATAAGTTAGCAGGATAGAAGCTTAGTCTTTAACTCTTCAATAGACACAAAGACATAAGCTAGGGGGATTGCAGTAGCGATTAAAAAAGATCGTGACACTTAGCGTGGTTGATTCGAATTTTCCATCGCGTGTGAGAGTGTCGATATGCCGTTGGATCCGATTTATTTTAGAGTATAAAATCTGACTTGAAAGATTATTATTTTCATTTATTATTCTGGTTTAATATATAACTTGAAACTTTTTGATTTTATTTATTTTTATCTTTTCGCTCTCTGTTTGCCAGCTAACCCTAACGTGGACGCCATATTCAGAGGGGTGATTCCACAAAGTGTAACAGCTTACATTTAGTTTCAAAATTGTTGGTTTTTTATTAATTAAAAATCAACGGTAATTAATTTCGATTTTTGAAGTTCTTCAGACCCTCTTCTGTTTTTATAGACGCCTGTATGTAAAATTTCCCGATCGTTGCTCCTAAACTGTGGATTTCTATACAATTACAGAGAGACAAACATTCATTTTTATATATTAGATTCCTATTATGTTTACAGTAAGGTAGTTCTAAAATCACTAGTGCACGTAAAATAAATCTTTTCATTGCAGATTAAACCTGAGAGAAGATATAAACTGTAAGGGTTGTTAATGTAAAGCAGTTTTTAAACACTGAATAACCATTTACTACATACGGTAACTATAAATATAAACACTGCCTCATGGTAGGAAGGGGGTGGGGTCCAACCCACGATATTTGCGTTATTAGCAGGACGCTCTAACCAACTGAGCTAACAGGACGCTATCAATCGTATTTCTAAAATTCCTTTCCGAAAAAATGCAAGGATCGTAAACCCTGTATAAGATTTTATTATTGATTCTTATTATCGCAACAATAAGGTAGTTGTAATGTAACTAATGAACGTGATATTTATATACTCAGTGCAGATAATCCTGGGAGTAGATACAACGGGTAAAGATTGTTAAAGTATAGCAGTTTTCAATTGTTGAATAAACTTTAACTACACACGGTAACTCATAAGAAGAACACTTGCCCGCGCGGGATGGGAAGGTGGTGGGGAGACGAACCAACGGCCTTCGCGTTATTAGCACGACGCTCTAACCAATCGAAACTAACGCGTAACGTTAAATCCTATTTCTGAAATTCCTTTCCGAAAATTTCAAGGATTGTAAATCCTGTTTAAAAACTTTATAAATGATTCTTATCATGGCCACAATAAGGATTATATGAAATCTCTAATGCGCGTGATATATATCCTTTCAGTGTAGATTGAACCTGGCAGTAGATAAAATGTTTAACAATTGTTAATGGTTAGCCGATTTTAAGCACTGAACAGAATTTTAATATACACGGTTATTTAAAA
Source organism: Dolomedes plantarius (assembly GCA_907164885.2). Classification (NCBI taxonomy): domain Eukaryota; kingdom Metazoa; phylum Arthropoda; class Arachnida; order Araneae; family Dolomedidae; genus Dolomedes; species Dolomedes plantarius. The sequence continues at coordinate 95,156,966 of OU015499.1, read as the reverse complement.
TAGAAACGCTAGCCCATGAGGATTTAAAACAGAAACTTGGCCTTGGTGATTGCCCCATAGCAAACCCACGACCTTCGCGTTATGGGCACGACCATCAAACCAACGAAGCTAACGCCCACGTTCAATCGCATTTCTGAAATTCCTTTCCGAAAAATGGCAAGGACTGTAAATTATACATAAAAATTTTATAATTGATTCTTATTATGTTTACAATAAGGTAGTTCTAATATCTGTAATTTGCGTGAAATAAATATTTCCGTGCAGACTAAATCTGGGAGTAGAAAGAAAGTGTAATTTTTTTTTAAATGTATAGCAATTTTTAAGCACTGAATAAACTATTACTACACATGGTAACTGAAAATTTGAACACTGGCCCGTGTGTGGGAGGGGCGTTGTGCTAATAACCCATGACCTTCGCGTTATTAACACAACGCTCTAACTAACTGAACTACCAGGGTGCTCTCGATGCAATTTTAAAGTGCCCGCCGTTCAGATATCTGAACTTTAATTATTTGAACAACAAACGCTCGAATAAATAATTCTAGTAAAAAAAAAAAATTAAAAATCGTAAAACCTTAAAAATCAAAACTCAGCAGCCTGCTCTCTCGATAGAGTCGCTCTCCCCTCGCCTTGAGTCAGCTTCTTTTTCTTGTTCTGAAACTGAATTCTCTTTGAGCTTCGACATATGCTTGTGAATCTTTGTTTTCCAATATGAAACAATTTAAATGGAAATACCGATCAAGCCTGAGTGATACTCATTTGGACCAATGTCCGAGAACTGATAACAATTCAGCTTATGTGCCACATTCCAACGAGTTGGCCGATGATTTGCAACGCCAAATATCGCATTAATTATCAATTTTAAGAATGTTTCTCCCTATTCTAAAAAAAAGTAACTCCCGCTGCCGCTGTTAAAAGCTTGTCACGCTATCTCCTCCGAAACCGCTGGGGTTATGAGGTCGAGAGCGATACCAATGGATGCATAAAACAGGGGGGGGGGGGGGGGGGGGCAAAGAAAGACATGTCTCATCTTCGTCGGGCTTTAGTTTTTATTTATGTTTTGTGGGAAAATATTGACTTTTTCATCTTCAGATTACGATAACTCGCCAAAAAATGATCATAGAATTTTGATCTTTTACAGTCTAAGACTACAGACATTTCTCTTTTAAACTAGACCTCATTTATTTAAAAATATTTTAAAACAGACTAATATTTTCATCAAAACATGAAAAACAGTTTTTCAAGAAATATCGTCCCCTATATGGATGTAATATCGATGCTACTCGAGTTTTTATTTTAGAAAGAAAATATTTACATCATCTGGAAGCTGAAAGCTTGCTTATTCATATAAACCTCATTTTAAGTCTATATTTTAAATTTTCGATTTTTTTTAAATTGAATTTTAAAACTGATAATTCAACAGTGATGAAACGCTCTGCGCATAAGGGTGACAACAGTAAATAGATGGAAGCTGTTACATTGCCCGAGAATCACCCCTATATATCTCGCTATTAGCCATAACATAGGAGCGAGCGTAGCGAGCCTAGGGGCAAAGCCCCTACTTGTTTAAATAAAAATTTAAATTTGTGCATTAGAAATTTATGTTGCATTAATATTTTTATGTATAAATATTACCCCCCCCCCTCCCCACACACACACACACTAACACCTCTTCATCCAGCTGTACCCGCCAAACCTCCGCATTTCAGAAATATGCCCTCCTAGTAGAAATGTTGACGCCCCTGGTCTAGAGCAGTGGTGCTCAAGCTCTTCACGACAGCGATGCATTTTCTTTAAATAACTAAAACTCGCTCGAAACAAACGAATTTTTTTCTATGTAGCGAAATTTGAATAAAGATTAGGAAACTGTTCACAATAAAACTAAAAAAATGGAATAAGCCAAGTTTGGCAAACTATTTTGAAAATCAATGAGCTGAAAATTTATGAATATGACACAGTAGAGGGTTGCACAGAAATTTCTGCCCATCAAGCTCCTGTGTGTAATAAAAATTGAAAAATTTGAAGTGACACAGAAAGTTCAATTTAATTGCTGTTTCCTTCTGTTTAAAACAGTATTGAAAAATAACGCACTTCCAATCCTTCCAAGCCTCGTAAAAAAATTCTTAAATAAAAAGCTTCTTGACGTGAATTCCAAAGTACATTTCTTATAATTATATCAAAACAATCGACAAAAGATTCCATATATTTTAAATGATAAAAATTAACTGTTAAAAATTATAACGATTTATACAGAAATTTTAACATTTTATGTCACGATTTATAGTTATATTTATTTTTAATGTGATACCGAAAATCTTACCTGCATACGTTACAACAGCGTATGAAGAACACCTTTTAAACCCCATAAACTATTCTTCACTAAAAAAAGTTAAAAAGAAATTCAGGAATCTGATGTTAGCGACCAGCAACACATCCACTATATAACAGAAGTAAATCGCACAAAGTGGAATTTAATTTTCCATACAGACAAAAGTACGTTCAGAGTTGGTCGATAATTACTAAGTAACAAAAAGACGCAGACAAGCATGGGTTAAAGGCGAGAAAAACACGAGTCGTCGACAAACAAACGAAATCAGATGGACATGCATTAGTTTCTTAAAATATTAAATTAAGCTGTTTTTTAAAAATAGTCTAAATGTTCGCTTTTATTAATGTATATTACGAATTTCGTCAAAAATTACTTTATGCTGTTCATATATATTTTTTTATTTGTTCATATTTTCTAATTTTTACGGACTCATTTTCGCACCTCGATCAATTCAGAGCCTTCGGGAAGTTGCTTCGCTACCTCTGCAATGGGACCGGCTACGTTTTTTTATGCACGGTAACTAAAAATAAAATCACTGGCCCCTGTGGCCATTCATTTTATTTAAACCAACGACCTACGCGTTATTACCACGACCCTCTAACGAAATGAGCTAATGGGCGATGTTAAATCGTATTTCTATAATTCTCTTCCGAAAATCGAAAAGATTGCAAATCATGTATAAAAATTTTACGATTGATTCTTATTATGGTCACAATAAGGTAGGTCAAAATCCCTAATGTACACGATATAAATCTTTTCTTTGCATATATAACGTGTAACAGTTTTTCATATATAGCCGTTTTTTAAGCACTGAATAAACATTAACTACAAACGGTCAGTCCAAATTCAAACACTGGCTCGTGGGAGGATCGAAACTACGCCCTTCGCGTTATTAGCGTAATGCTCTAACCAGCAGAACTTACGGCCACGTTCAATAGCATTTCTGAAATTCCTTTAAACTATTTAAATAAAAGTTTAAATTTGTGCATTAGAAATTTATGTTGCATTAATATTTTTATCTTTAAATATTACCCCCCTCCCCCACACACACACTAACACCTCTTCATCCAGCTGTACCCGCCGAACTCCCGCATTTCAGAAATATGCCCTCTTAGTCGAAATGTTGACGTCCCCTAGTTTAGAGCAGTGGTGTTCAAGCTCTTCCCGACAGCGATGCATTTTCTTTAAATAACTAAAACTCGCTCGAAACGAACGAATTTTTTTCTATGTAGCGAAATTTGAATTAAGATTAGGAAACTGTTCACAAAAAAACTAAAAAAATGGAATAAGCCAGGTTTGGCAAACTATTTTGAAAATCAATGAGCTGAAAATTAATGAATATGACACAGTAGAGGGTTGCACAGAAATTTCTGAACATCAAGCGCCTGTGTGTAATAAAAATTGAAAAATTTGAAGTGATACAGAAAGTTCTATTTAATTACTGTTTGCTTTTGTTTAAAACAGTATTGAAAAAAAAAACGCTCTACCAAGCAACGTAAAAAAATTCTTAAATAAAAAGCTTCTTGTCGTGAATTCCAAAGTACATTTCTTATAATTATATCAAAATTTAGAAAAAATAGAGAAACCTTTTTTTCGATTATGAGTATTGCCGCTAACGCAACAACTGTTTAATGTTGCGTTCCGAAAATCTTCTCACCGTATATTCCGGCGTATAACACGAACTTTTAATATAAAAAATAAGATCGAAATTTACGGGTGCGCGTTATTCGCCGGATATAAAAATGATAAATTTAAAAATAAGAAAAAGATGAACATAAAAAAATTATATATCTACATGTTCCTAAATGCTATTTATTTAAAAGAAATGACATACTCTATGAACTTAAAGATTTTAATTATCGGATAACATGAATAGTTCATCATATTCGTCTTCCGTTATATCTTTAGGAACATCATCGAATTTTGTTCACTCTTCACCATCACTGTTTCTCTGATACATAGACAATCATCTTCTGTTCCACCTAGATTGTTAGAAGTACAACATTTTTGAAATGATATTTGAATCATTTCAGGTTTAATTTCATTTCATGCTTTTTTTATCCGCTCACACACTATTTCCAGACTGGCATGACGAATTTGTCCTCCTGTTGGAAATGTTTTTTCACCTTCAAACATCCACGTGTTGCTCTGTCATTTTAAATTTCATTTGAATGGTTTATTGATACACACATCTAAAAGCTGAACTAATGGTTTTTATCCACCTGGATTAACTGCCATGTCTGTGTTACACTCTTTCATCAATTTCTTCGTATTATCCGTCAGATGGGATCTGAACATGTCCCAAACTAAAGGACTTTCTCGTCTCTTTAAGGCACCAGGAATTATTTACTCCCTCAAGCATTTCCCTCACAAACATATTGTTTCCCTTATCGCTTATCAATTCAGTATACCATTCTTCGAAAGCCTGGGAAAATCCTTCAAATGAATGTCATCAAAAGACAAAAGCATCGCACATGTACATTTCAGGTGTTTTCGTCTAGAAAACGGTGCGCGTTATACAGAGAATATACCTAAAGATTAAAAATATATATTTCAGCTAGTCTCCTCTAACGAAACTACCTCAAGTTATTAACTTAACGTAGGATTACTTTTCGTTTGCTAAATATATATATTTTTTTTTTTTAGAGGCATTTTGGTACTTTTTTGTTTAACTGTTTACTGCTACTGGGTTTGGTGCGCTACCAAAATTGAAACTCGCGACAAGGAACAATTTTTTTTTTCTCTCCGAAGGACCGTTAATGAGGAACGTAATCCTACGTTAAAATGTAGTTTAAAATTATAGTTGAGCATTATCCGCCGGAAATTCGGTATAGCTTAAATGCAACCTTTATATTGAAGCGAGACAAAAAATTTTTGGATTTGATTAAAATGTAAAAAAAGTTATTTTAACGTCAACAGACGCAAAAATTATCGATATCGGGAAAGAAAATGTAATCTGATAAATTACTTGCTTGATCATCATATATAGGTTCACATTCATGTAAAGCTCACTCTGGTTAGTCATTTAGGTACCGCCCTTTTGGCAAACTTTATGAATTTGGTGGTAGCGTTTGTGTTTTACCTGAATATATCGGCTTCAAAATATTTTTTATATGATGTGGAAAAGGTTTTAAAATTAACATAAGGTGTATTAAATTATATAGCAATCTAAACAATTTAATGGTTACTAAACAAATGTTTCATATTTTTATCATATTTTATCATATTATTATCGAACACACACCAACGGCCGCCTCTTTTACGGCTAGTAAATTCTTCCTTCTATTGTACTGAAAGTCTTCCTTGAATACTTTACTTATCCGACTCCTATTTTTAAAACTAAAAAATTTGATTTTGACGTTAAACGTTGTTATTTTAACATTCCTTAGAATGAAACATTACATTAGAAAATTCAACAACGCGTTTAGGTGTTAAAGATATTTTATTAATAAATTCTTTAATTAAAGGGGGAACATTAAGCGAATTCTAAGCGAAAGGTTTAAGTAAATTTTTTTAAACTTCTATTAAGATAAATGCTAAAGCAATGGTAGTCATCCTGGTCCCAACCGCCCACTAGTGGGCGTACAAGCTTTCATGGTTTGCTGAGGGAATTCTTGTCCGTTGATAAAAAAAAAATTATTCTTCCTATATATATCGAATACACTGCTGACACATTCGCGAGTTTCCCGTTTTAAAATATGCTTTTGAATTCCATCTCTAAACTTGATTACAGGTAATAATTCACCAGACATTTCTCGAAGTATACTCGTAGACGAGGGAGCAACGAATTACTTCCGTACCCATATGTAGGCATTTATGTATATATATACATAAAGTATAAATAAAAAGATAAATTTAAGTACATATATTTTGCAAACCCTCCCCTCTAAAATTTACTTCGCACTTGAGTTTAATTGAGTCACTGATAATATATACTGCTGATTATTATGCACCGGTTGTCGGCTAAGAAACTACGCAATCAACTGATTCAAAAATGGGCGGTAGGTATTAAAAGCGTGACGTCCCCTGTGCTAAAGTAATAGAAATAAGAATGCTTTTAACGCCTGTAGAGAAATATGTCATATTCATAGATATTAAGTGTTGCAGTAATCATAAAGAAAATCAGTCACAGACTAAATTGAGGACTTTCAGTCAGTTACGTTTGTACTGAAACCATGCTAATCTAGAGACACATCACCTGTAGAAATAATGAATAGTGGATAGAATTTATGTATGCATCCTCATCTTTACTGTATCTCAAATTTTAGAATTAGTTTTAGATTCTAAGAGGATGAAAGATGGGCTGTGAATAAAACATGTTTTAAGTATTTAGTCATGTCCAAGATCTGATGTAATTATAAGCGATTTTACAAAGTAGTGATATTAAACGTAGTTACATATGTTATACAATACATAAAAAGTGTAAATACTTTATGAATAAAATTTACTGACATGAATTCAATAGATTTAATAATTTTAAATTCTATTAAAAATCCTGAATTAAAATCTATTAAATGATCTCTGTACACTTGGTTCATGGGTAATCTAACCTCAGTCATTTGAAAGAAAATTTGTGAATAATTCCCATAAATTTGAATATTTTCATCTTGTGAATTATAATAGGAGTAATTTGCTATAAATTCTGAATTATAACATTAAATGAGGGTGGTACCTAAAAGGTGACTAAAAAAAAAAATACTTAAGTCATAAATTGTTTATTAAACGGCAAATTGTCTAGAATAACAGCAGAAAGTTAAGAAGTATTCATTCGTAATTATAAAGGAAAATCAATATGTAACTTGTTTGTTTCTTTTACATAAAATATCAAGTTCTGAACATGATGAGGAATTATTAGAAGGGTAAATAAATATTTTTGTGTATGTCTCTTTTGAGTCATCTCATACAGTGGTAAATATGTTAGGAACGTATCCACGATTAAGTAATATCATAAATGTGTGACGAAAGAAAAAAGAACTTTACATAAATTTGTAAATTAAAACTTCATGGCCCTAGATTCTCCATTATCATATAAGATCACTGATTAAACTCTGTTACGTTCTTCCTCTAAATACATTCACGCTGTATCGACTTGAGTTCAGTTAAATTACGAAATGCATAAAAAACATATTAGATCAAAGAACACTTTTGTGTAACATTAGAAAATTTTCAGGAAGATATGTGTCCTCAAAGATCCCAGAAATCACGACTTTTAATGATGGTGGGACAAATTTTACCAGAAAGAATTTGTAGAGAACTACAACAGAATTAACTCCGTTTCAGTTAAGAATCGTACTGTCAATAACACCATAAAGTGACTTATAGAAAGTTGGCCACATATTGGTCAACTAGAACTAGTAATGAGCATAAATCTAAAGATTTTAATAACCGAGCCGTCCGTTTTTAAGTGATTTCAGTAATGGAATGTTTTTTAATAATAGATTGATAATGACGTCACGGCCGCCATGTTGGGAACCATGGCCCATGAAGCTACAGAGCTTCAGGTTTACGAAGCTACTGTAGCTTCATGTTATTGCCCCTTTAGATTCATGCCATGAAGCTACAGAAGTAGGGGAAGCTAGTGTTAAAAATGTGTCTCCGACCACTAGGTGGCGCGCGCGCCTGATCTGTTGCCGCTATAACACGGAAACAATACGATTTAATATGGATTTTCCGTATTTTTCAAAAGAAATAAGTTTTTTTTTTAAAAGCATTTTTAATATGAATTTATTTATTCAACTTAACAATTGTTTATCTTCATTCAAAATGTTTATTTGAACTGCCTTTTTTAAAAATATAAATTCTTAAAAAAAATTTCTGCAAAAAAATACCTTAATTTAGGTAGAAATTGTAGAAACATGCAAGATATACATGTATACAAAAAATTTTAGCAATTTGTGATGATTAGTTTTGAAGAAATAGTGCGCACAAGTTTGAAAATAAGTTTTTAGAAAAAGCAATTTAAAGTTTAAATTTTCTATAAATTGCTTTACTATTAGCTTTATACATTTGGCCATAAATTTGGTTCTAATTGTAGTATCGACTTCAATTTTTTTCATAAGATTCCTTATATTCCATTCTTCAAAATTAAATCATAATAAAAAATTGAGTTTTTTGAAGGTTAAGGCCTCTTTCAGACGAGACACATTTCTTGATCCAACTGATTTGCCTTGTTTATTTTCATGTAAATTGACTGCCGTGTGAGGTTCTTTTCACACGAGGCGCGGCGCCCAATTCAAGGCGAAACCTTCTTTTCTGGGGTTGTGGCAACGCTTCGTCAGCAGCTACACGGAGGCGAAAATGCGACTGAAAAATGATGTGGAAGAAGACAGTTTACTACATTAAATTTTGTGTATATATTCTATCCATAGGCCATACTTTAATCTACACCTAAAATAATTACAATATTTCCCATAAAAATATTTTTCAGGCAAATGTATTGTAATCTACAAAAAATATCAAAGGAAAAAATATTGCAGTAAAATATTAGTGATATGTACTTAACTAAATTTAGATAGAATTTGTATAAACATAGAAGATATACATGTATACAAAATTTTAGCAATTTGGGACGATTAGTTTGAAGAAATAGTGCGCACAAGTTTCAAAATAACAGTTTTTAGAAAAAAACCATTTAAAGTTTAAATTTTCTATAAATTACTTTACTATTAGCTTTATAAATTTGGTCATAAAATCGGTTGTAATATCGACTTCATTTTTTTCATAAGATTCCTTTTATTCTATTCTTCATAATTAAATCATAATAAAAAATTGAGTTTTTTTAAGGTTTTAAGGTGATTTCCCTCCTTACATTTTTAAATTTCAAAAACTTTAACTTAAATATTATACTTTTCTTCTACCAATACCTTTCTTTTACACCAATTTTATAACACAATATTGGTCTTTGATTTATAATGATGTAGGGGAATATAGATTTAAGAAATCATCATAACATGGCACTCAGGTTCTTACTTACAAAAATACAAAATGTATTAATTTTATATTTGCTCTGCAAATTTTTTAAATCGCATTTCTTTTATTTGTAGGACCACTATACCTCATTCTTCCTTTTAAAAAAAAAAAATATAATAATTAAATTGCACACCTGAAAGGGTTAATGCAAAAACCTTCCTCATATGAAAACTATTCAAATTGTAGGCATAAGGCGACGTTCACATTTGCGAATCTAGATAAATTTAATAAATAATGGGTAAATTCGCGCAATTTTGTGCTCCCACATATATTTTTAAGTGTAACAGTCATAACCTGTACTAATCGATGTAATGCTGTTTGACAAGTAATGTAAAGAGAGTGACGTATGTCACCATAGAAACATCAAATAAACAACCAATGATAAAGAATATATTCCTTTTATTCTATTCTTCATAATTAAATCATAATAAAAAATTGAGTTTTTTTAAGGTTTTAAGGTGGTTTCCCTCCTTACATTTTTAAATTTCAAAAACTTTAACTTAAATATTATACCTTTCTTTTACACCAATTTTATAACACAATATTTGATTTATAATGATGTAGGGGAAAATAGATTTAAGAAAGCATCATAACATGGCACTCAGGTTTTTACTTACAAAAATACAAAATGAATTATTTTTATATTTGCTCTGCTAATTTTTTAAATCGCATTTCTTTTATTTGTAGGACCACTATACCTCATTTTTACTTTTTAAAAAAAATTATAATAATTAAATTGCACACCTGAAAGGGTTAATGCAAAAACCTCCCTCATATGAAAACTATTCAAATTGTAGGCGTAAGGCGATGTTCACATTTGCGAATCTAGATAAATTTAATTAAATAATGGGTAAATTCGCGCAATTTGGTGCTCCCACATATATTTTTATGTGTAACAGTCATAACCTGTACTAATCGATGTAAAGAGAGTGACGTATGTCACCATAGAAACATCAAATAAACAACCAATGATAAAGAATATATTTCGTTGAAATGACCAAATAAATATTTCTGTTCATTTCTTTTAATGATAATGCGGCTTCTAAATAAATTTTTAAAAAAATTCTAAAAAAGTTAAAAATTTTCTTTTAATTTTGGAGTTTTTAACCACCATTAACAAAATAACAAATGAACTTGTAAATTTGAATGGTACCGACTACTTTATTGAGCAGGCATCTGTATTTGCAAGGGGACTGGGACGTCTGCTACAACTTAAGACCTTTATGAATATTTTAAGATAAAAAAAATTCTTTTTGGATTGAAAGGTAAATTTAAAATAACAATATAAACAAACATACTTTTCCCCCTGAAATTTTCGAGGTATTCACTTTGTAACACTTTTTCAAAAATTTAGTGAAAATCTTACCTTGAAATCTTGTGTGATAATCAAACACAGTTTATTTTATATAGTTAACCCAATTAAATCTTTGTTACACTATTTTAAATTTTTTTTTAAAATTATAAATTTCACTTATCAGAAATCTGCATATTTTTGTCATACATTTTCACCATTTACAAAAATATCTTAAGGTTTCAAAATAAAAATATAGGTTATATTGATACAAGAGCACTTATTCAATTGACGTATAAAATTACAGAGATGTACTTGCAACAGATTTTGCAGAAAGTGTTCCATTACATGAAAAAATCACATTTTGAGAAAAACGCAAAAAATACTTTCCCATTATATGGGATTTAAATGTATGTTTACATTTTTAAGTTGCTAATAATTGTTGTTAGAGTGTCAAAAATTACATAAATTATATATATTTGTAATCTGCAGAATCTGCTCTATTTTTTAAGCCACAAATTCAAAAATAATTTTTTTCTAAGTCGGAATAAAATTTGCTTGCCAATTCCCTCCAAGCTTCACCCCTTTTAATTTTATCGCTATATCCATCACACCTCATGTCCCATATCGCGGGACTAATACGAATTTCTTCGATGAATTGTTCCACATTCAAACTTGCAATTGAAACGCTTTCCATACTGAACTGAGCTCATGCAGCTAGAGGCGGCTGGTGTGAAGAGCGTCCCTTCAGTAATGTCTTTTGTGTTGAGTCTACTCATCAGGATGAGATAGTTATCAGCAGAAGTGCCAGATGTCAAAATGTCTGGGCACTGAATTCACTCCGTGTGAAAAGGTTTTGGCGATCCCCATACATTTGCATGGTGGCTACATTCCTTGACAGCCGCCCGGAAATCAGTTTGATCAACTATGTGCCTCGTCTGAAAAGGGCCTTAAGGTGATCTCCCTCCTTAAAAGGGGAGTGGTCACATTTACGTACCTTTAAAAGTATCATTTTTAGACCTATGCTGGATTGTATGTACTACTCATGATTTTTGCTTGATTTACAAGAAATTTTTTGAGTAACTGCCTATAATACTGTTTATTATATATGCAATATTTCAAGGTAATTAATAAAAAAATAAAATGATTTTTTATGCATAAAAAGTGAATATTTTTTTTAAAATCGAGCATTTTGCAGTCAACTACTGTGCGCATTCTATCAAAATAAATTATTAAGTTACATTAATAATTGCTTACTATATGTGATTACAACACTTCAGACAACAAAATCCACCAAAATTTTTGAACCTTAATATATTTTAATTTTTTAAAGAATTTTTTATAAGCTTTTACTCAGTCATTTTTGAAATTTCTAATTAAAAATAGCACATACTAAAATGTTTTAATATATTTTAGAATAATGTTTCTTTATATTGTTGCCTGAAGTATTGTAATCACATATACTTAAAAATTATTAATGTACCTTAATAATTTATTTTGACAGAATGCGCACAGTAGTTGACAGCAAAATGCTTGATTTAAAAAAAAATATTCACTTTTTATGCATAAAGAGTCATTTTTATTTATTACCTTGAAAAATTGCATCTATAATAAACAATATTATAGGCAGTTACTCAAAAAATTTCATGTAAATCAAGCAAAAATCATGAGTAGTACATACAATCGAACATAGGTCTAAAAATGATACTTTTAAAGGTACGTAAAAGTGACCACTCCCCTTAAGGGAAATGAGTAAATAATGATCCATTATTTTCTAGAGCGGGCTAGTTACACAAAGTATGGGTTTTATTGTACTCACAGTAAAAAGATCGGAAAATATTAATTTTTTTTTTTACTTATACACAACAGATTTTTCATAGGCATTTATAGTGACAACATTTTTTATCATACAACGAAAACTTATTTTCTTATCAAAACTAACTTAACAATAATTAAATTCTATATTAAGGTTTCAGCATATTCACCAGTTTTATGAAGTTTTCATAGTGGAAATATTTTATTTCTGTGAACAATTTAAAAAATAATGATGGCTTTAGCTCAGACGTGTATTTAATTTACCATAACCACAAAATATGTTGAATATAAGAAAAGTATTTCATAATTATAAAGAATTGAAACTAACAACATACACTATTAATACATTATTATAAAATAAAAAATTAATGCTTGATATACAATTTACTATAGATAAATTTGAACAAAAAATTATACATGACAGGTTTTACAGATATTTATAACATTATTTATTGATATTCAATTCAAAAGTAATATAAAATAAAAGCTTAAATTTAATAATAAATGTGATTTATAATTTTGACTGTTTTCTTAATTTTTCAACTTTAGCACAGAGTTGAGCATTTTTATTTTCAGGTTTGCATATAAAATGCATGCGCGGAATTAGAAAAAAGTTGACAACATTTTGAATTAAATTAATGTTATGTTGATCATTGCAACCTATTTCTAGCATAAGAGGACCAGTATAAATTTCTTTTATCACTTAAAAAATAAATTTATTATTTATTTATTAATTTTTTTTATTATTTATTTATTATTATTTATTTTTAATTAATTTACTTTGATCAGTATTGCTGTTTATAATGGTAAGTTTTAAATGATTTGGTCACATTTAGAAAATCTACTGATCCTCCTAACAACATAACCAGCAACATAATTTATAATGAAATCTGGCCACTGTAACAACCAGGTGAAAAACATGTTGGCATATCTGTGCACAGAATAAATTTAAAAATTTGTAAAACAATTTTCTAAAATACGTGTCCATATAACTCAATGAAAACTGCGAACCAGAGGAACATGTCGCGCCATCTGTAGGTGAGCGACCATAATCGGTCCATTTTTCGAGGAATTCCCCATTGAAGCTTACCCTCCTTCTAAAGCTTCATGATTCATGCATAAAGCTACAGAAGGAGGAGGAGCTCCGTATTAGAAAAGTGTCTCCCATTTAGTCGCCACCACTAAGTGGCGAGCGCACTTTACTGATGCCGTTATAACACGGAAATCATACGCTTTCATGTGGATTTTTCAAAAGAAATAAGTTTATTTAAGTGCCTTTTTAATATGAATTTATTTATTCAACTTAACAATTGTTTATATTCATTCAAAATGTGTATTTGAACTGCCTTTTTTGCTAAACTTCATTAAAATTCTTAGGACCTGTTCACATAGGAGTCCGTTGCGTTGCGTCAGGAAAAGATGACGTTGAGACAAAAATAAACCAATCATAGGTGTTAAAATTTCATTGCTAATCGTTTGGAGGCATATGATTGGTTTATTTTCGTCTCAACGTCATCTTTTCCTTAACGCAACGCAACGGACTCCTATGTGAACAGGCCCTTAAGGGGGAGATCACCTTTGCATGCACAAAAATGCACTGATTTTACTACCAAGCTTAATGTATTGTCAAACAGTTAATTTGTAATTAATTTAAACCAATTTTTAAACGTAAATTGTACAAAGTTTTATCTATTAGAAAAAAAAAAAAAACAGAATTGTTCGGAAATTATTAGAAATGATTTTAAGAAAAAAATGTTTTATGAATAGTGAATCATAGATCAATACAATGTGCAGATTTTTTAAAAAACTATAAGAGATATATATTAAATTTTTTGTATATATATTATCCATGGGTTATAATTTAATCTACACCTAAAAGAGTTACCATATTTCACATAAAAATATTTTTTCAGGCAAATGTATTGTAATGTACAAAAAAATATAAATTTTTAAAAATAATTTTCTGCGAAAAAATACCTAAATTCAGGTAAAAATTGTAGAAACATGCAAGATATACATGTATACGAAAAATTTTAGCAATTTGTAATGATTAGTTTTGAAGAAATAGTGCGCACAACTTTCAAAATAACAGTTTTTAGAAAAAAGGAATTTAAAGTTTAAATTTTCTATAAATTACTTTACTATTAGTTTTATACATTTGGACATAAAATCGATTCTAATTGTAGTATCGACTTAATTTTTTTTCATAAGTTCCTTATATTTCATTCTTCAAAATTAAATCATAAAAAAAAAATTAATTTTTTTGAAGGGTTTAAGGTGATTTCCCCCTTAAAAGGGGAGTGGTCTCTTTTACGTACCTTTAAAAGTGTATTTTTTAGACCTATGCTGGATTGTGTGTACTACTCATGATTTTTGCTTGATTTACATGAATTTTTTTGAGTAACTGCCTATAATACTGTTTATTATTTTTGCAATATTTCAAGGTAATTAATAAAAAAATAAAATGAATTTTTATGCATAAAAAGTGAATTTTTTTTTTTTAAATGGAGCAGTTTGCAGTCAACTACTGTGCGTATTCTGTCAAAATAAATTATTAAGGTACATTAATAATTGCTTACTATATGTAATTACAACACTTTAGACAACAAAATCCACCAAAATTTTTTAACCTTAATATATTTTAATATTTTTAAAGAATTTTTTTATACGCTTTTACTCAGTCATTTTTGAAATTTCTAATTAAAAATAGCACGTACTAAAATATTTTTATATATTTTAGAATAATGTTGCTGGATATAGTTGCCTGAAGTATTGTAATCACATATAGTAAAAAATTATTAATGTACCTTCATAATTTATTTTGACAAAATGCACACAGCAGTTGACTGCAAAAGGCTCGATTTAAAAAAAAAAATTTCACTTTTTATGCATAAAAAGTCATTTTTTTTAATTACCTTGAAAAATTGCATCTATAATAAACAGTATTAAAAATTTCATGTAAATCAAGCAAAAATCATGAGTAGTACATACAATCGAACATAGGTCTGAAAATGATACTTTTAAAGGTACGTAAAAGGGACCACTCCCCTTAATGGATATATGGGTGAATAATTTAATGAGTAAATAATGATCCATTATTTTCTAGAGTGAGCTAGTTACACAAAGTATGGGTTTTATTGTACTCAGAGTAAAAAGATCGGAAAATATTAATTTTTTTTGTAATTATACACAACAGATTTTGCATAAGCATTTATAGTGAAAACATTGTTTATCATATAATGAAAACTTATTTACTTATCAAAACTAACGTAACAGTAATTAAATTCTATATTAAGGTTTCAGCATATTCACCAGTTTTATGGATTTTTCATAGTGGAAATATTTTATTTCTGTGAACAATTTAAAAATTAGTGATGGCTTTAGCTCACACGTGTATCAACCACAAAATATGTTGAATAGAAGAAAAGAATTTCATAGTTAAAAAGAATTGAAACTAATAACATACACTATTAAAACATTTTTTTCTCTTTATTCTAAAAAAAAGTAACTGCCGCTGCAGCCGCCGCCGCTGTCAAAAGCTTGTCACGATCACCCCCGAAACCGCTGGGGGGTATGGGGTCGAGACCGATACCAATTGATGCAGAACAATGTGGGAAAGAAAGTAAGACATGTCTCATATTCGTCGGACTTTAAGTTTTTTTCATTTATTCTATGTTTTGTGGAAAAATATTGACTTTTTCATGTTCAGATTACGATAACTCGCCAAAAAAGGATCGTAGAATTTTTTTGTTTACAATCTAAGACTACAGACATTTCTCCTTCAAACAAGACCTCATTTGTTTAAAAATAATTTAAAACAGACTGATATTATTATTAAAATTGAAAACCCACTTTTTGGAAAAATTTATGCGTTTCGAGATATATAAATTCGATGCTCTCAGACTTATTATGTTACAAAGAAAATATTTATATCGACTGGAAGATGAAAGCTTTCTCATTCTTATAAACTTCATTTCAAATCTCTATCTTAAAATTTCGATTTTTAATTGAATTTTAAAGAAATACTTCAAAAAAATCTTCTCATTCGCTTCCTTTGCAGAAGGACATGAAAGAAGTTCCAATTTTCCCCCCATAGGTGGGCTTCATCCATTCCGCCTAGAGGGGGGGGGGAAGCTTCAACTGTAAACAAATGAATGACTCAATCGCTGTAAACGACTATTGAGTCATTCATTCATTTGATTCACCAGAGGAGCGAGCCTAGGGGCGAAGCCCCTAGTAAAATAAAAAATTGTTATAAATATTTGCAAAACCTGTCAAGGTTTTACAGATATTTATGTCTTATTTATTGATATTCAATTCAAAAGGAATATAAAATAAAAGCTTAAATTTAATAAAACTTAAAATTGCGTGTATTATTTTTGCATTTTAAAATTTTCTCTTAGATTGTAGGTAATTTAGAAGATAACTGTCACATGTATCATGTGTAATTTGGAAATTAAAATATCATGCGTGAGGGCTTTAAGATTTTGTGCAGAGTGATAGGTGTTTCAGGTAAATTTCATTAAAAATTTCTTCAAATTAACCAATTTATAAAAAAGTATGCTATTTACAGGTAAGTTTTTTCTCTTTTTTTAATTTTTAAGTGCTAATTTACCATAAAAGATGAAAAAAACCTTTAAATTTTGAGAATGATATTAAAAACTGAAGAAAGAATAAAATGTACCCCCCCCCTTTGAAATATTTAAAGAATAAATTCTGTTTGAACAATTAATTTCTGAACAATTGGAAAATTAACTAAACACAAAATAGAAAAGTAAATAAAACATAATTATATTTCACTGGCCTTCAAAAATATCCAATAATAACACAATTTGCTTAGGAAATACAAAATAAACAAATATTTCACTGGTCTCCAAAAATACCTAATAACAACACAATTTCCTTAGCAAATACAAAATAAACAAAAAGTGAACAATAATCGATGTATAATAAATAGTTTTATATTTGGGGCTGTTTTTATAAGGAAAGGAATCACGAATCGGGGAAAATTTTCATATTGAAACATAAAATTGCGTGTATTATTTTTGCATTTTAAAATTTTCTCTTAGATTGTAGGTAATTTAGAAGATAACTGTCATATGTATTATGTGTGAGAGGGAAATTAAAATATCATGTGTGCGGGCTTTAAGATTTTGTGCAGATTGATAGGTGTTTTAGGTAAATTTCATTAAAAATTACTTCAAATTGACGAATTTATAAATAAATATGCTATTTACAGGTAATTTTTGTCTCTTTTTTTAATTTTTAAGTGCTATTTTACCATGAAAGAGGAAAAAAACCTTTAATTTTTTTAAAAATTGACTCCGAACGTAGACAGTCACCTTAATTCCTACTTGAGAATGATAATAAAAAATGATGAAAGATTAAACTGTACCCCCCCCCCCATTGCAATATTTAAAGTGATAAATTCTGTTTGAACAATTAATTTCTGAACAATTGGAAAATTAACTAAACACAAAATAGAAAAGTAAATAAAACATAATTATATTTCACTGGCCTACAAAATTGACAAATTATTTTCTTCGATAAAGTTACAGAGAGAAGGAAACATGATAACATTTTGTTTTTCAATTTGCTGTTGCATGAATTGCAATTTTCTCTTGAACGCACTTATTTTGTCATAAAAGTCGAACACAGAATTTTTAACTCCTTGCAAACTCAAATTTAGTTAATTTAATCTTGAAAAATGTCTGAAAGGTATGCTAGTCTACACACCCATTGCTCATCAATCAAATTATCTCCGTTCAAATATTTTGAATTGGTCAAAAACATATAAATTTTATCGCGTAACTCAAACAATCGACTGAGGACTTTACCACGTGACAACCACAGTAGTGTAAATTGAGAGTTTCACCCCAGGATTATGGGGGAAGGGCTTAAAGTGGGCGGAGCTTACTAAGTGACGTGGACGAATCAGAGCGCGGCTGGCCATCTGTTGGTCGATTTGGACCAATCAGGAGACGGCTGCGCCACTAGCGTCCCCTAGCGGGAAAGAGTGGAACCTTGTAGTTCAGCAGAATCTTGGAGTGACTAGCTGCTCCGCTGAGCGCCACCTATCGGTTAAATATGGAACTAAATTTAATACAAGGAGAAGCTTTAACTATAGGAAAATTGTAGAACTTACAATAATTCTGTGGAAGATGTTTTATAGTGCTGCCATGTATCGGTAAAAACTAGAAATACGTTTTAAGAATATTGTGCCTGACCTGGGATCGAACTCATTTCAGATTTTTTCGCTACCGTGGTAAGCCGACTCGTTATCCACTCGACCAGCGGGTCTTGATATTGCACGGTATTATAAGGTATTTAAAGAGTGAATATTTTAAAGGGAACTTGGGATATGATAGAGATTTCTGTGGCATATTATTTTAATTTATTTATTTATTTATTTTTTATTATAATATATACTAAGCGCCCCCTAGCGGGAACAAGTTGAACTAAACATTTAAGATTGTAAAACGATTTTACGCCGTTGGCAACATCTAGTGATTAAAATTAAATTTAACTTTTAAAATTCTGCTTTAGAAAATTTTACGCTGCATTTGCCATCTATTGGTAAAAATTACAACTACATTTAAAATTTAATTTTGTAAAAGTTTTATTTGAGATTAAATTCTAAATTAAAATATATTATTAAATTACTATTTTTTTTAACGATAGTAGTAATTAGTAAAAAATAATTATAATAACTTATTATTACTTGAAAGACATATCTAAATTATAAATAATATTTGAAATAATATTCTATTAAGAGGAGTATTTACAAGTCTTTTAAGATTAAATCTATAAGAGAAGATATTAACAAGGATATTTTTACGCATAAAATTATTCAAAACAGATGTTAAATTTAAAATATCTTTAATTTTCATGCTAATATCAATTTCAAGTGTAATATAATTTAGATAAAGCTTTGAAACCATTGTAATATTTAGTATAGAAAATAATTATTATTTGATCTTACCTTGAAAAACATTCCATGAGAGCTGACAAGGGATATTTTTAGACATAAAATTATTCAAACAAAGCGAGAATTCCCCAGTAGGGTTATTTTTCCCTTTTAATATTAGAAATAAAAACTAAAATATGATTCTATCTTGATAATTCTTTAATTTAAATATATATATCATATCAATCCTTACAATTAAATCTGCAAGAGAAGATAGTAACTTTCTCGCAATGTTAAAAGAGAAGATTCTTAAAATATCACAAATAATAACCACTTTATCATGTTTAAAAGATTCACAGATATTTACATAAGTTAACTTCACTTTAGAAGTACGCATAAAATTATTCAAAACAGATGTTAAATTTAAAATATCTTTAATTTTCATGCAAATATCAATTTCGAGTATAATATAATTTAGATATATCTTTAAACCCATTTAAACAAAACTTGAAGACTTTAAATTTTACATTTACCATCTAGAACCTGAAACTTAAAAATGTATGCGGCAATTTGATCATGATTATATAGTTTATGTAAAGTTTTGAATGTATTTCAAACCTTAAACGTTTTTTCAACTTTGAAACTATATTATAAGTTAAGACGTTTACTAAAATTAAAAACATTTTATAGAGATAAAGACTTGAAAGATTAAATTTACAAGTTTTAATCCTAAATATTATATCTTATCCAGAAATGTAGACTATTAATATAAGATTTTAAACCTTACATGCTTTCAACGATTACCTAAATTGCGATATATTGTTAAATTCAGCAGATTATTTCACAGGTTTTAAGATATTTATTTAACATAAGATGTTTATAAATCCTATCCAAATTAGAATAGTTTTTACATATCAACATAAACAACTAAATATTATCATAATTTACATAATAGCATAGAAATAAATGAAGATATAAAAACTAAAATATGATTCAATCTTGATAATTCTTTAAATTAAATATACATACCATAACAATCCATACTATTAAATCTGCAAGAGAAGGTATTAAATTTGTCTCGCAATGTTAATAGAGAAGATTCTTACATTATCATAAATAATACAGATTTTAACATGTTTAGAAGATTCGCAGATATTTCCATGAGTTCATTTTAGAAGTAAATGGATCAGGGTTTGAATCCTACAGCGGTAGGGGGTATGTGCAACCATGAAGACTTTAAATTATACAATTACCATCTAGAACCTGAAACTTAAAAATATATGTATCAATTTAAGTATCTTTATATAGTTTATGTACAATTTTGAATGTATTTCAAACCATAAGCACTTTTATAACTTTGAAACTATATTATAAGTTAAGACGCTTACTAAAATTAAAAACATTTTATAGAGATAAAGACTTGAAAGATTAAATTTACAAGTTTTAATCCTAAATATTATATTTTATCCAGAAATGTAGACTATAAATATAAGATTTTAAACCTTACATTCTTTCAGCGATTACCTAAATTGCGATTTATTGTTAAATTCCACTGATTATTTCACAGCTTTTAAGGTATTTATTTAACATAAGATGTTTATAAATCCTATCCAAATTGGAAAAGTGTTTGCATATCAACATAAACAACTAAATATTATCATAATTTACATAATACCATAGAAATAAATGAAGATATAAAAACTAAAAAATGATTCAATCTTGATAATTCTTTAAATTAAATATACATATCATAACAATCCATACTATTAAATCTGTAAGAGAAGATATTAAATTTGTCTCGCAATGTTAATAGAGAAAATTCTTACATTATCACAAATAATAACCACTTTAACATGTTTAAAAGATTCACAGATATTTACATGAGTTAACTTCACTTTAGAAGTACGCATAAAATTATTCAAAACAGATGTTAAATTTAAAATATCTTTCATTTTCATGCAAATATCAATTTCGAATATAATCTAATTTAGATATATATTTAATCCCATTTAAACTTAACTTGAAGACTTTACATTATACAATTACCATCTAGAACCCGAAACTTAAAAATGTATGCGGCAATTTGATCATGTTTATATGGTTTATGTACAGTTTTGAATGTATTTCAAACCTTAAACATTTTTCCAACTTTGAAACTATATTATAAGTTAAGACGTTTACTAAAATTAAAAACATTTTATAGAGATAAAGACTTGAAAGATTACATTTACAAGTTTTAATCCTAAATATTATATCTTATCCAGAAATGTACACCGGTAATATAGGATTTTAAACCTTACATGCTTTCAACAATTACCTAAATTGCGATGTATTGTTAAATTCCACAGATTATTTCACAGGTTTTAAGGTATTTATTTAACATAAGATGTTTATAAATCCTATCCAAATTGGAATAGTGTTTGCATATCAACATAAACAACTAAAAATTATCATAATTTACATAATACCATAGAAATACATGAAGATATAAAAACTAAAATATGATTCAATCTTGATAATTCTTTAAATTAAATATACATACCATAGCAATCCATACTATTAAATCTGCAATCCATAGCAATCCATACTATCCATACTATCAAATTTGTCTCGCAATGTTAATAGAGAAGATTCTTACACCAACAGAAATAATACAGACTTTAACATGTTTAGAAGATTCGCAGATATTCACATGAGTTCACATAATTTTAGAAGTAAATTGACCAAGGTTTAAATCTTACAGTGGTAGGGGTATGCGTAGACAATATTTTTATATAAGAACATAGTTACAACATATTTTAAAATTAAAATGAGTTTTGTTAAGAATAAAACTTTGCTGTAGATTTTATAATCTAAGCATATACCAAACTGTCATAGTTAACATTTTCAACAGTTAACGGTTTAAAATATACAATTGGTTAAAATATATATCCAATTATTTAAAAGTAGGATAATCTAATAAAATTTTTATAATAAAGTTGTTCGATTATTGCTTACATGACTTTAAATATGAAGTTTATAAGATATAGTATTAAATTATATTAAGTTGAAATTATAATTTTAAGATGAAACAACGTAAACGTTATAGAATTTAGATAATCAAATAAGTCTTTGAAAAAATATTCTATAAAAAGTAATAAAACATGTTATGGAGACTTTAAATTAATTTATGATAAGTTTTATATCTTAAACATATAAACGGCTTTTAGTCTATTAGTAGTAAGCATTTTATTAATGGATAATAGAAGTATTTAACAAAGTTTTAATATTAAATGAACATCAAACATATATTAACTTAGATGTTTTAACCACAAACAGTAATTATTAAAAAATAATTATAAAAAATATATTACTTCATTCATTAAGTATTGGATACGAGTTAATTTGTATTAAAAAATAATCGTAATACGTTCAACTTAAAAATAATCCTTATAACATGTTTATGTTCAAAATATATAACATATTATGATAATATACACTAAATTTAAAATATATATAATAAGTTTATATTCATTTAAGTTTAAAAAATACAAGTTCAATATATATATCAAATTTATTATCATTTATCAAACATAGAATCAATCAATAAATAATTAAAAAAAATACTTACATTGTTGTCAGTAGAAGTGTTGAATAAATTTTCCATATTACGAAACATCTAGGTTAAATTGCTAAACAGTAGAAAAGAAAATTAAATTTAAAATTAGAGTGCAAGACATTCTATATTTAGTTCTAAAATGTGCACTCTTATCCTTTCATCTCAAATATTTAAACTTAATTTAAAGTAAAAGTAGAAGTTATAACATTTTATCTCCGGAATGAGTGAAACGATAAGAAAAATATTCATATCTATTGACAATACTTTAAAAATTATTCTGCAAAAGCTAACTTGGAATAAGCTTTACATTAAAAATTATTTTCCGACGACTGTTAAACAAAATTTATGCTATAAGTTTAAGACGCTTCCTAGTACTTAAAATTTTATCATTCTATAAGGACTATAAACTCTTTAAAATCATTTTCAATTACCTATAATATGTTTTAATACTAGCACAAAACTTAAATTATTTTGAATTGATTTCATATAAATTCTCTCTCATTAAAATAACATGAAAATAAATTATGTGTTTCAAAACATGCATACAACTTACGCGAGCACACTTCCCGTAGAAGATGGGATAGCTCCTTGAATCGACATGGTCGAATCTGGGTCATAACCCCGCACAGGTTGGGATATTGCATATTCATTATAATTGAAAACATTTATATAATGATTATATTACGTATACAAAAGTCTTCTTAATTGTGTTTTTAACAGATTTAATTACTAATATAGATGATTTAAATACATTTCTAATTTTACATTGAATAAACACTTAGTATTATTATAACAGGAAGTAGATTGTACATGGGAAAAGATCAGATAATATGTTTAATCAAAGTTATACAATTGATACACGTTTTACTAACCAATACTTTATTTGCTAGGTTAATTTTCAAATATGAAACAAACTTTGTTAACTGCTAATATTGTTTATTAGTGCATTTCTTCATATATACATATGTTTTAATTTAAATATCTTTTCAAAGTAATTTTATTAACTTATAATAATTGAAAAAATAATTTTTTTAAAGTATTTAATTCATGAAAATGTACAACTAGTACTTATCAGAATAATATAAAATGTTAGTAATCTTATATAATGACGAATCAGACTTATCTTATCTGGGGAAACCTTAAATTCACTGGCTTGTTTGTTTGCAATTGTGAAGGGTTGTTTTAGACTACTGTAAGATTATGGAACCTGCTTTAAAAAAAATGACTGATCAGCTTGTTCCCGAAAAAGATTGGTATGAGCAAAATTATGAAACTACAGATTTTTGCCTGAGTAATTTTGCTGAAGGACCCGATAATTTTTTAAATGTATGTTATGAAAAATGCTAATTATGACTTAGATTCTAGAATTAAGTTGAATAGGTATAAACTAAAACAACTTTGTGATTATGCTTCGGACATAACAGACTATGTCGAACACACAATTTTATGTCATGCTTTACCTCACATTCGACAAGAAAAAATCGACGATTCGACCTCCAATTGTTTTAAAGAACATTGCACTTCAAAGGATGCTCTTGAAAATTTTTTCAACTGTGTTAAACAAGAACTCTTGAATATATGTCATAGACTGTTTAAATGTAAAGGACGCATTATTGAACACCCCTCCCAGTACGACCATTTATGTCTAAAAAGCAGTGTTTTAGAAAAATATAAAAGTCTTGCTAAAGTACCAATTTTTCATATAAGTATTCAATATATTGTTAAAAATATATGTGACAACCACTGCATAGGTATATACATTAACACTGAAATTTTTAAAAATCTTTGCGTAGATGATTTTAAATACTATTTCGAAAACGGAATAGTTAAAATTTAATTACTTTAGGATCATTCTAAAGATTAGAATAACTTTTATACCAAAAAATTAAGAAAACCTGAAAAAATATTGAACTAATCATGGGTTTAATGCATTGAAAAAGTGTCATTAAAAATAATCAATCTTAATACGTTTAAAATATATAATAACTTTACGTTAATATCCATTTACGTAATTATTTAGTTAAAAAAATATACTAAGTTATTATAATTTATGTTTAAAACATTCAATAAAATATAATTTTTAAAAATGCTTACAAGGTCATAAACAGCAGTACTACCTGCTTTTTTTCAATCTGACGCATTTAGCTTGTAGTAAATTTGAGAGTTCAGAACCTGAATATCTTATCTCAACTATTTCAAAATCGCCTTGCAATAGAGTCTTTAGAGTCCCCTTTCGATTGCACTTGAAGGGGAAATTTCTACTTCAACCTATTGAAGGCGATTTTGAAATAGTTGAGATAAGATATTCAGGTTCTGAACTCCCAAATTTACTACAAGCTGAATTCGTATAAAAATGCGTAGCTAAATAAATATATCTATATATATAAAACAGTTCCGTAACTGACTGACTGACTCACTGACATACAACGCACAGACGAAACCGTTGGATTTAAAGGGCTGAAATTTTGCATGGCGATTCTTCTTATGGTGTAGGGGTGCACTAAGAGAGATTTTTGAAAAATTCTCCTTAGATTTTTTTAATTTAAATTTTTAAGTTGTTTTTGTAACTTATTTTTAAGTTTGCATTTAAAATAATTATTTGAGGGTTATAAGATTTATATCACGAGAAAGATCATGGAAATTCCTTTAAAATGAAATCTTTTTCGAACCTTTACCTCGATTTTATGATTTTTGGTGAATTTTTAAAGATTAATTTTTAGAATTTAATTTATTAAATGCCAATCACGTGATTTCTTTTTCTGGTACTTTAAATAAATTCATTGTCACGTGCACAACAACTAAATAGAGAAAAAAATATTTTTTTTCCTTCTAATGCAGCAGACGATTGGATATTATCCAAAAAATATCCCTTACGATTTTTTTCTAAATATATATATATATATATATATATATATTTTACATCAACTGTATACATTGATCGTCGCATTTATTATAAATATATATATTTATTATTTTTGGCATTAATTGCAAGTAAAAGTTAACAATTTTTTGTATTTCGAGACGCTGACCAAGCATAATTCTAAAAATGGTAAAAAATACGCAGCCTTACTTTTCGATTTAGTGCAAGAATTTAAAAATCGATTTTAGGACTTTTGGAAAAAAAACAATAGTTTTGCATCTTTGCTACTCCATTTACAGTCGGCCGAATGGCTAGGCGCTGGCTTTCGGTACTAGCCGTACTAGCCCTTGGGTCGTAGTCGGGGAGATTAGCTATTTCTTCGCTGTCTATTGAATATAATCTATGGCAGAAGTTAGATGCGAGATCCTCAAACGTTTGAGGGGCGTTGTTTCCACAGTTCAAACGCCTAAATCTAGTCTTCTTTTCAGTTGCATTCAATGTATTCCAGGTAAATGAGCAGAAAAATGGTTAGGACTGCCATCTTTTATCAGTTTAAAGAAGTAAAAACATTTTTCAACATTTAATTGGAAATGTTTTCAATATTCTTTAGGTTAAAAAAATTGGAAAAAAATGTGCACTGTGCAAACGGTGGAGGTTGTTGCCCTTCAAAGAGTTAATGTGTTGCCGAATGGGTTCGATTCTCAGATCCCTGTGAATAAGTACGTTTCTATAGTACCAGTGCGCCTTCATGATACCGCGGAGTGTTGCGGTTGAAATAACGATTGATGTAGAGTGGAAAATAAAAATCCATCCATTTAAAATTATGTAATAACGGATGTATGTATATACCAGTGGCGGCAAAACTTTTGATCACTACGGGCGACCTGTAATTTAAATTATAGGCGGCGGTCTACCAACATCGTATGTGTTGAGTGATCATAAGAAAATTACTAATTTAAAGCCAAAAATTAGTTTAAATTCAGAATAATCATAGATATTACTAATTATATTCAATATCCAGTTATTTTAATAAGAGAAAAAAAGTTTTCTTCTTACAGACTAATTGGTTTATAAAAAAGACAATAAGTATTTTTAATTTCTTATAATTAATGCGAACAACGTTATTGTAAATTAATTTTAACTATTATTTTTATTTCATATGAGAGGACACACTGGAAACATGACATTGGATATTTTCGGCAAGCTTTTCGTACTGTGGTTCATTTGCACTTATAACTGTTCGTAAACATGCTGCCAAATGGTCATCAGTCAAACGGGGGCGATGTATTGTTTTCATTGCATTCATGGTAGAAAATGTTGTTTCGCAGAGGTAAGTAGACCCGGAAAAGGTTGTTAAATATGCTGCATATCTCCATAAAAAAGGATATTTTACTTCACAAAGAAAATTTCAATAACTATTTTGAGACGAAGCTCTTGATTTCAGAAATACTTCGTATTTTAGGTTAAGGATTGCATTCTCAACTAGCATTTGATCCACATCATAAAATTCTTTTAATTTTATTGATATTTCTTCTAATTTTATTTCGTCATTGAATGGGAATGACATGAATAATATATCCTCTATTTTAGAAATATATTTAAATCTTCTATCAAATTCATTTCGTAACAGACATCTTCTTTGTAAATTGATCGTATTTGAGTTTTTATATGTAGATTTAGCTGCCATATTTTAAAATTGTTTTAAATCTCCTCTCCTCAATTGTGCTTCTAGGAATGTAGCACATTGGTTAGTGATGTTAATGCTTCCCCTTGAATGCATTAACATCACTAACCATTTCAGCTAACGTTTTGTTCTTTCCTTGAAGCTGCAAATTTAATTCCTTTAGCTCTCCTGTAATATCAGAGAGAAAAGCAAGATCATGCACCCACTTATCATTTTCCAATTGAAGATATGATGTGTTAACCAGTTGTCATAAATTATTTTATATCAGACAAAAGATCCAAGAATCTCTTTAAAAACTTAGCGCAGATTAGTCACCTTACGCCAGTCTGTAATGGTAGTTTCCTGAAATCAGACTCACATTCTTCTAGCAATGCTCTGAATCTGCGTCTTTGCAAACTTCTTCCACGAATAGAATTAACTATTTTAAATGCAAAATACATCACATCATCTGAATTCAATATTTTTTAGCACAATGCCTGCAGATGGATAATGCAATGGTAGTTTATAAAACTCGGAATATCATCATCACTTTTACAAAGAGTAATAAACCATGATTCCGAACGATAGAATTGAGCTCCATCAATCGTAATCGATACCAGTTTATGTATGGGAAATTCTGATTTAGTGATAAAAGACTTAAACGAATTATAAGTGTAGACTTTCCTGTCTACGTGGCGGCGTCTAGGGGGTGTCTAAGAACAACACACTTGAATCATAAATCAACTACACTTGTTAAAACTTAACTATAATCGTTTATTAATGCGGATAGCAATTCGATATGCCGGAGAGCCTACTTTGACTGTCTCCGGTACAATATAACAATAATCATGGGATAGCTTCGCTTCCCTTCACGGAACAAAAGATCGGGCAGCTTTCTCGCTCCCGTCAAATACACCACAACGCAAGCCGAGATTCACCCCGTTCGAATTATAATATTTCTCTCGTGACTGTGCACGGAATTGCAAAACACAACCTCCCCCTCTGGAGGTCTGCACTTCTCTCTCCCCGTGCACAGGGCATTTTTTCACCACGCTTCGAATTGCCTCCAAGCCAAGGTCATTCAACCCTCGACTGTCCCCTCAAGAATATCGCAGGAAGAAGGGTTTGGTGCGTCTCTCTACGCATAGCAACAGAGAATATTACTATGGCATAAGAATAGATTTCGCACAAATCCTACATAAATATCTTGACCAGTCGTTTGTTCTTTCATGGGTAAAATTGTTAGCAGTTCTTCTCTGATAGACATATCTTGGAAACACATTCGAATAAATATCCATAGTTTTTCGGTATCAGTGACATCCATTGATTCGTCGAATTATAAGGATAGAAACCTACATTCATTAATATTTTATTTCAGAATCTCTTCTAAATTGTTACTTTTTGCTTCTGTTCCACGCATAACTGTGTTTCTCGAGAGCGACTTTTCTTTTATTGAAGCAATTAATTCAGATTTATTGTTAAATTTTTGAAATACTAGTTCTCCTGTTTTAATAAAATCCCTCCTTTCATATTTCGCCGTAATCAAAAGGCTTCTTATGTTTTAATAAAATTCCAGCTACCTTGAATGAGGCCATGGTGGATGTTTTCGACTTCGTGCTTAATCTCTCAAAAAAGGACTATTGCATATTTAAACGTGTCATTAATTGTTGTACTTTTGCTTTCCGTAACTGGGTGCCAAGTGGATAATTATTCTCATATTGTTTATGCACTGTTCTGAAATGTATTTCAACATTGGCTTTTTTTTGGAAGTGCTACGCTTGAAAGACAAATAATGTAAACACATTTATCGTTTTTCATCGTGAAAAAAACTCCTGTTCCCATTCATCATTAAAATGATATATTTTCGACTTCTTGAAACTTGAGGTCGGGAGACTCATTAGGGTGAAAAAAAAAACTATAATAAATAAAAAAATTTTTAAAGATAAACTAAAAGATCACGGTAAAAAAGCAGAAGCTTACATGAAATGATGGCTATTTTCACTCCTGGTAACTTTCGCCATGATCGATACAACACGTCGAAACTAAGCCGTATTAAATAACCACCGTGGGGATGAGACTTCCTGTAGAGTCGAAGATAGCCGATTACAGCGAAATGCAACTTCTGAAACTCGAAATGCCCACACACACGTCCGACATGCGCTACGGTTGCCACGTGAGTAATATATAACCTGTAAGTCAACACATGCTTACCCGTGCGTCGGATTTTAGAGAGAAACTGGCGCGGATAATCGGCTAACTTCGAGGTTGTAGCACGTCGTCTCTGTCGGACGGTTTGTCTCGCATATGTGAGACGAGGAACTGAGATGTTTACATATCAGACAGGCTGGCGACTAGGAATAGTTACACGGCCGCCCCTTTGGCCATGCCTGATATATATAGATTTCAATCTTTCTAATGAACGATTAACCTAGCGTTCAGAAAAGTTATCGGTACCCAAAGATCCGGATACCTCTACTGATTCGTTTTGTCCATCACTAATACAATACAATAGTGTGAGAGAATGTACAAGAACACTAAAGTTGCTAGCATATTAATTTATAAATAAATATTTTCAGTGAAAAGATATTGATAGTTATTCTAAACATTTTTTAGCTAGTTTCTTTTAACCACCAAGTTGTAAAAAATTTCGAATCATCTGATCTATCTATCTATCTATCTATCTATCTACATATATATATATATATATATATATATATATATATATATATATATATATATATATATATATATAAAACAGTTCCGTAACTGACTGATTCATTCATTCACTGACTGACTGACATACAACGCACAGACCAAACCGCTGGACCTAAAGGGCTGAAATTTTACATGGCGATTCTTCTAATAGTGTAGGGGTGCACTGAGAAAGATTTTTCAAAAATTCTTCTTAGTTTTTTTAAATTGAATTTTTAAGCTGTTTTTTTAAACTTTTTTTACGTTTGCATTTAAAATAACGCATTGAGGGTTATAAAATTTATATCACGAAAGAGATCATAAAGATTCTTTCAAGGTGATATTTTTTTTGAATTGTTACCTCCATTTCCTAATTTTTGGTGAATTTTTAAAGGTTAATTTTTTAGAATTTAATTTATTAAATGCTGATCACGTGATTTCTTTTTCTGGTACTTTCAATAAATTTATCGTCACGTGCGTAACAACTAAATAGATAAAAAATATTTTTTTCTCTTTCTAATCCAGCAGACGATTGGATATTATCCAAAACACATGCATATCCCTTACGATTTTTTATAAATATATATATATATATATATATATATATATATATATATATATATATATATATATATATATATATATATATATATAGTTAGATATATATTTTACATAAATTGTATACATTGATTATCGCATTTATTATAAATATATATATTTATTTTTTGGCATAAATTGCATACGTTGACCGTTGTATTTAATTTGAATGTACTCCGTAGCGAAGTACGGGTTTTCAGCTAGTATATATATATATATATATATATATATATATATATATATATATATATATATATATATATTTATATATATATATATATATATATATATATATATATATATATATATATGTATATATATGTATATATATATATGTATATATATGTATATATATATATGTATATATATATATGTATATATATATATGTATATATATATATGTATATATATATATGTATATATATATGTATATATATATATGTATATATATATTGCAATCATCAAACGGTACAGAGATATCCATTTTAATCATGAGTTAGAATAGTGTAATGGATAATAACGCTTGGGGTCAATTTCCGAATGATACTTGGTCATTGCCGCGTTGTCCCCTCATAGGCAGCATTTTCAGTCCACATTTCTCCATGAGAAATAAAGTGCTACTCTACAAGCAATGCATTTTACCTGTTGCTTTGTATGCTGCCCCTGTGTGGTTCTCCGCTGCACAAATGCATATTAATAACATCGAAAAACTCCAGAATAAAACTCTCAGAAGAATTCGCCGAGCTTACCGATACATGTCGAACGAGACAATTAGAAGAGACTTCGGCATCTCTACTGTAACTAAGCAGGCTTATAAGATTTCTAAGAAATTTTATAACAACCTGCCTAATATTAATAATATGGTAATCGCAGAACTCCCTGATTACGACTTCAGTCTCCCTGCTAATCGTAAACGCCCACGGGCGTGTCTCCTTAGGAGATAACATTAATTCCCGCACCGCGATACTCTTCACACAATTCTCACCTACTTACGTCGCTGCCGTAGCGCAGTGCATTCGCGCTGGCCTAGTAAGCCCTACGTTGTGGGTTCGGGCCTAGGAGGTATCGCTTAGTCCAAATTATCTTATCTTGATACTTTCACTTTTCCCCCTGCGGAATTCTGCGATTATCACTTTATTATTGTATGACCCTGAATGGGGCCTTTTTTTTTTCTTCTAACTTAACATCTAGTTTACTGTGGGCCAGTAACCTCCCTCTCCGGTTAAAAATCCTTCTTAATTAATTCTTAATAAATTACTAATATTAATCTAACTATTACTAGTAATTAATTAGTACCTTCTTCTAAATAAAAATTACTTTTCCTTCATCTTGAAGGACTTAAATATTAATTACCTTAAGAGACCATTAACCTTAAACCTAGCTTAACTTAATTACTACTAAATCCTACTGAGCATTTTCACATTGACCACAAAATATCTTGCTGACAGGAGTTAAAACCAGCAGGTCCAGGAACTCCACTACCAAAATAAAATAGCAGTTGAGTCATAGGCAGCAATGTCGGTTCACCTACTAAATGGTACTCCAATAATAGAGTAGCCAGCAAAATATCGGGATGAATAACAAAAGACGAATGTCTCACAACAAGTGCCTCCACATTTAAAAATTAAATAAATAAAAAATTGAAAAAATATAAACATAGTATAGATCAATTAATAACGTTATGCCATTTCGTAGATTTTCATAGTCCTACATAAAAATTTGGAGGAGGGGCCTATATCAGTTAAGAATATAGTTATAAAAATGTTACGATGTGCACGCTTCTCAATCATGTTAAAAAATTCGAGAAATTTAGAATTTTTCAGCGTAAGATACAGAATTTTTTTTTTTAAATTTCATTAGAACGCCAAAGAAATAAAACTGGCTCCAGTAAGTAGACAATCGTAAATCTTTTTTTTGTATGTATTGTCGATCACTATGAATAATAAATCGGCAACAGAAATTCTTATACATTTAAATAAAGCTGCTTACTTATACTCTGAAGGTACGTGATGAGTAACTTTTGAATTGCCTTTAATACTCTTTTCGCCTCTCTCCAGTCGCTTCAGCACAGAAGTTTAAAGGTACTCGGTACCCTTTGAAGGAATATTTTTTCAGAAGTATATTTACTTATAGTATACACATTTTATTATAGGTAATACTGACACAAACTGATTTTAACAAGAAAAAAATTCATTTTGTGGTTAAAAATTGAGAAATTTAAATTTTTTTTAAAAATTAAAGAATTTTAAAAATTGGTTTTCTCTTTGGTTTCTCTTCTGGTAGGAATCGTCACGTCACGAAAAAGCGTTATGTCCCCTTCATAAGAGCTGTTTATCCAGGACTATGTGGCTGAATGATAATCGCATCGGACTGCCGACCTCTGCAGTCTGATGCTCCTGACTGCAGAGGTCCCCGGTTCAAATCCCCGTACAAGCGCTACCGGAAATTTTAAAACACTTCACTGCACACTGTATCAAATTTGATACATAAGTTATTTTTCCCCTTTATATTCAAAAGCAATATTTTTTATCCACTTGTGCACCTTGTATTAATTTTGAAACATCATAGCAAAGCTTTTAATCACTGTTAGTTACATTTTCGTTGGATAGGTGGCAGCAGGAATACAACTGCGATCTCAGTAAAAGATAGCCATTCAATTCATACCAGATCTGCATTAGTATTTGCTATATTTTCAGTATTTTAAAGTCAGTTTACATCTTTGAAAGTTTTATAAATATATTTTAGAGGTACGTAGCTTTTATAATTATTAATAAAATACTTCGTTAATCTTTTATGAAAAATTCAAGTATGATTTCAATTTTTATATATCAAAAATGATACATGATGTGCTTACGCCATTTTTTTAAGGAAATGACGGGAAGAAAGTTTTTAACACAGAAAGAAATTGAGGAACTTATGAACAGATCGTGGAGTGATCATAGTGAACATGGATCTTATTCAGAAAGCGATGGCAGCACAGGTGATCCTAATTATAAACCAAACAAAGTTTGTGATGGAATTTTTGATGGTAGTAGTGATTCGGAAGATGAGGTATCATTACTTGATAATAGCGATGTCCTTGATCTGCCTAATGGTGGGAACATGCCAAAAAATAATAGAAATAATTCAGGGAGAACAAAGCCTGCAATCAATTGGAAGAAAACTAATTTACTTCTAAATGATGATGAAATTTTATTCCGAGGTGACGAGAATCTCGCTCCTGAAATTATGAATTTAAACACACCTCTAAATTTTTTTAGTTATCTTTTTACAGAAGATATGATTAAGCATATAGTTCAAGAAACAAATTTATTCAGTGGGCAAAAAAACCCAGAAAAGTGTGTCAATGTAACGAATTTAGAAATTAAACAATACATTGGTATTTGTATAATGATGTCTGTTGTACATGTTCCAAACACTAGGGCATATTGCTCACCTGCCATAAGCAATGATGTAATAAAAGAATGTATGTCATTAAAACGCTTTGAAAAGATAAGAGAATTTCTACATTTTAATGACAACAGTAAACAACCACCACATGATTACCCTCAGCATGATCGTTTATAGAAACTTCGACCAGTTGTAAATGCTTTACTTGAAAGATTTTATACCGTCCCTATGGAATCGCGTCTTTCTGTTTAAACTTATTTAATATTTGCTATTGTTTTAATTTTCACGGGATTTATATTGTGTCACTAATTTATTTTTGTTAGATTAAATAATAAAATTAATCCGATTAAAAAGTATGCTATGTAACATCTAAATCAAAATAATTAATTTATATATTAAAATTTTTAATTTTAATAAAAATAATTAATTTATGTAATAAAATTTTTAATTTTAATAAAATAGAGAGAGTGAGAGAGATAAAGAGTTGATTGAATAAAAGAGGGCTGCGCTTTTTGGCGTGACAAAAATGCACTAATATAATCAATAGAAATCTACATATTAAATCTCGTTTAGAGTTGAAAAAATAACTTAAGGAACTTTGTTCCTGACGGGGGTCCCCTGACCGCACATTTTTTTCTTTAATTGGATGTGTATGACCTTATACTTTATAATTTTATGGATCGATTTTACAATTAATGAATTAGTTTATGAGAAAAAAATAAAATATATATAAATATAGGCAAAAACGCAGTAAAAAGCATGGTTTCCTTAATATTTCAATATTTCTATTTTTTTTCCTTTTCATTATATTGCAAAATCCACACATTGTTTTATTAAATACATTATATTGAACATACAAAAAAATAATGGAGTCATTTGACATATATGTGTAGACGTAATCGTGTGTTAAACACAGTAATACGTCAAAAACAGCAAAATGAGAAAAATCAATTTAAAGGTTTTAAGCACTGAAAAAACTATTAAAACCTTTTCCAGTTTTCTTAATATTAATGTCATTATGTTACTACTTATATATCTTTAAAATTATAGCCATTTTCTCTGAATAGGTGAACATTTAGTTATAATTATAGGCTTTAATTAAAAACTTATCCAAACAGAAATAATGCGAGAACTGATGAAATATGTGAAGAACAATTTAAATATCTTTCTTAGAGTGCTTTTAAATATGTATATATGTGTATTACAAGACATTTATAATAAAGATTTATAGCATTAATTGGCAGTTTCGTTCAGAATTTGAAAATTTAAATTCCAATGTTACACCATCAACAGAGTACTCAAACCTCACTCATAACACTTTTTTAAAAACATCCTGCTGATTATGTAACGCCTTCTCTCTATCTGGATAGCTGGTCTGTTTTACGAATAGCATTTTTTATAATTTACGGGTAAGTTGGTACTTTGCATTATTATTCTACATACTTTTTCAGAAATAAAAATTTTTGTGAATTCAATACAACAC
The DNA here is from genome assembly GCA_907164885.2 of Dolomedes plantarius. Lineage (NCBI taxonomy): Eukaryota > Metazoa > Arthropoda > Arachnida > Araneae > Dolomedidae > Dolomedes > Dolomedes plantarius. The sequence goes on along the minus strand of OU015499.1, from coordinate 95,121,373 downwards.
CAATTTTTTTCTTGGAATGTGCCTTTTGTACTTGTCTGATTGTATGCATTGTACCCGTATTAAATTCAGAAACTGCTGTTGTTACACAGAGTTTTACACGTTTTTTATATTAACAAAAATTTTTTTGGCCTCTTTGCCCAAATCACACTGTGCAAACTCTCATTAACATTTTGAGTTCCACAATGCACACATCCTTCCCGAAGTTCACTAGATGCAAGCCGTTGATATACTGGTAGAATTTTTGGAATAAATACTTCATTTATTGGAGTCCCTACTCTTAATTTGTGACTACCTGGGTCATCACCTGAGTTATCTGTAATTCAGGGAGAAAATTTCAGAGTAAAAGGAATGTAAACACTGATGTGGGCGTGGCATTTAAAGGGCTGTCGAGATAATGAAAGGCATTTTTGATACACTTACAATCGTCAGATTATCTCAAAACTTTGTACCAATATACTAGAGGTGTCAATGTATATTTTAAACAAAAAATTGAAAACTCGATATTTTTATCAATATAAGGGTACCAAGTCCCCTTAAGATACTACCACCGATAATTGTTATGGTAACTCTATATCAGGCGTGTCAATTCCGCAGCAAGCGGGCCGCATTCTGTTCTTGGACTGTCAGAAATGCGGTCACGCAAAATGTTCTCAGTAAACTTTTTAAGTGGAGGGTCCAGGCCAATGATCTTCAGTTTACGCTGTAACCTATATGTAAAGATGGTCCTGAAATCGTTACTACAATGTAGATAATACTGCATTAACTATTTCAAAACTTTTACAAACTTGTGAAATGTATTTTAATGTTCTTTTCACAAATGTGACCGGATGTGATCTTGATTATGTAACAGCACAAAGACGAAACAAAAATTCAGGGATTAGCACGATAACTTTAACTTTCATCTATTACTTAAAATATTTTATTTAGTATCACGTATACCTGTGATACGCAAGCACGATAATAATATTGTACAACCAGGAAGTACTTTTCTACAGTGAGGAAACTAATAAATATTGTACCTTTAAATATATATTATAAAAAAATTAAAGTCATGTACATTATACAACATAAGTAAATTGAATTTCGCTATTCATTTTATATTTCAACTTTTAAAAGAGTGGCAAATGCAAAGAAATGTTTTTTTTTCTTTATTAAAGGGGTGGGCACACTGTCTCTCGACAAGATGCAAAGATACTATATCAGACTCGTCTTTTCTGATGTTAAATGAGAATTTTTTTTCATATCAGTGGAAAATAGAATTTAACAGAATTTTTATAGAAATATGATTCCTTTGATTTCGATAAGATAATAGAAACTAATTAATGAAATAATATAAACTTATTTGCTCTGTATTACAGACTAATTTACATAACAGACGCACTCCGTAAAAAAACTCCTTTCACTTAAAAAAGTGAAAGGAGTTTTTTGAACTTTCAAAAAAAAGGTTGACAAAAAAATAAACAAAAAATACAACCATTTTTACATATCGGTTACAGCGTAAACTGAAGATCATTGGCCTGGACCCTCCACTTAAAGAGTTTACTGAAAAGATTTTGCGTGACCGCATTTCTAACAGTCCAAGAACAGAATGCGGCGCTCATGCTGCGGAGTTGACACGCCTCATATAGAGTTACCATAACAATTATCGGTGGTAGTATCTTAAGAGGACTTGGTACCCTTATATTGATGAAAATATCGAGTTTTCAATTTTTTGTTAAAAATATACTTTGACACCTCTAGTATATTGGTACAAAGTTTTGAGATAATCTGACGATTGTAAGTGTATCAAAAATGCCTTTCATTATCTCGACAGCCCTTTAAATGCCACGCCCACATCAGTGTTTACATTCCTTTTACTCTGAAATTTCCTCCCTGAATTACAAATAACTCAAGTGATAAAAAAACCTTGTTTTCGTTGTTAAAAAAAAAGTGAAACATTCGATTTATAATTTCCTTTACGCTTCATGGTCGAGATTTAGAAATTGCGCACTTAATACAAAATGGTAAAACCACTTGCGGGACACATATGCTACGGCCGCGCATCTGAAAAAAAAAAATTCCTCTCAGAACTATGGATACGAAGTGTCTGCAGCCGCGAAAATTCATTCATGGAGGGCTTTCTTCTAACACCCTTACTGCTGATATGGAAGATGGTTTAAATGTCATATCTGCCAAGATATTTACTGACTGAATTACTAATTCAAACTTCTAATTTTTATTTAAATTGTTCTAAAACTACCAGAAAATTATAATGCAATACTTAATTATAATATAAAACATTTATCAAAGTACATGCATACTGAAGTCAATAGTAATTGGTACTCCAGAAAATGCGTTGGCTGAGGCCAATTGCTTGAAAGATGAATCAAACCGAAATGATGCTATCAATGTAATGCTGCATAAATATTGTTAACAAACAGCGACGCTCTAGATACCGAAATACCGAGTGCACGAATTGACACCCTGGTGCGTTATAGGAGTGATGCGTATGACTGAATGATGCACTCTGTCTCTCGACAAGATGCAGAGATATATCAGATTCGTTTTTACTGATGTTAAATTAGAATCTTTTTTTCATATTACTGGAAAATAGAAATTAACAAAATTTCTATAGAAATATGATTTCGATAAAATAATAGAAACTAATTAATGAAATAATATAAACTTATTTACTACATATTAAAGACTAATTTATACTACACACGCATTTCTAAAAAAACTTCTTTCACTTAAAAAAAATCATTCCGTTATTCATTTCTTTTCGTTTTTATGGTCGAGATTTAGAAGCACTTTATCAAGTCATCAGGCACTCTTTCAAGCACTTTATCAAGAACAGGCGTTACATTTATGGGAAAATGATATGCTACGGTCTCGCTTCTGAAAAAAAAAATTCCCCTCAGAACTATGGATACGAGATCTCTGCGGTCACGAAAATTCAATAATCGGGGTCTTTCTTCTAACACCCCCTACTGGTGATATCGAAGATGGTTTAAGAGTTATCTGGTTAGAGCCGATAAAAAATTATGTTGTTTACCAATCGTAAGACTAAGCAACCCATGACGCTGTTTATGGTGGCCATTAGACCCCTCTCCTGATATTGATAATTTAGTTAACATCAAAACGTTTAACTACTTAATGGTTACCTTTGAGCCATAGGACCATAGGAAGATGTTATGTACTGCGTTTCCCAGGCCAACGCCTTCTAACGCAGAGATATCTGATGATATCAACGGAGAGCGAGTGTTCGTCGATGTGAGAATAACCTTGGAGCATTTTCAACAACCTGAGGTAAATCAGTTCTATGCATGTCAGGTGTCTGGTCCCTTCATTATTACCTGTAAACATTTCCCACGATATGTAAAATGCAAGAAGCTAAAGAAGGAGCGTAAGCTTCAATGGGGAATTTTTCGAAAAATGGACCGATTATGGTCGCTCACCGGTAGATGGCGTGACATGTGAGACAAGTGACGATTGTAAAGTGACGGATAAGAAGATAGAATGGGCTGAATGGCTCGAGAAAAGTATTGACAAGGGACTTACAGATGAAGTCATACCTGCCGTGGTCAATAAGACTGATGACCATGAACATTTAATGATATCATCATCAGATTTTGTAATAAATTATGTTGCTGGTTATGTTGGTTAGGAGGATCTAGCAGATTTTCTAAATGTGACCAATGCATACAAAAATTAATCACTACAAACAATAATACTGATCAAAATAAATTAATTTTTTTTTAAAGTAAAGGTTCCTTACTATACCCTTCAGATTTGTTTTTAAAAGTCATTAATATTCGAGAAATGGCAATAATCAAAACTCTAAATTTTAATAAACTAAATGATAAACTAATTTTTCAAGTGATAAAAGAAATTTATACTGGTCCTCCTATGCCAGTAATGGGTTGCACTGAGCAACATAACTTTAATTTAATTCAAAATGTTATCAACTTTTTTCTGATTACGCGCATGCATTGTGACGAGGGTCATTCATTCTTCGGGGGGGCATGCATCCTTAAAACCCCCAACGGTAAAACCAAAGTTCGAATTATAAGGGAAATCATACGGCTAATTAATGTGGGTGTCCAATGAACCCCAAAGACAAAGATAAATTAGTAATGAAGGTTGTTAATAATCCTTATGCACAGGAAAAGCTTATACGTAGGAAAGCTAATAAAAACTTTAAAAAAGCAATATTTGTACCTTCCGAAAACCCTAAAACTTCGGTGGGGAAAGTTCCGCATAACAGGAGTAAAATATAAATATCTTCTAACGAAAGCTCTGCTTAAACACCTTACCGTCATAAATAAAATACTGAGATATCTTCTAACATCTCTGAAGCAACCCTCTCTTCCCGGGAAAATTTCCCATAAAAGATTACAAAATCCCCCACCCTCTATATCCGAAATTCAAAATTCTCAGTCCACAGCTATCACTTTCCAGACAACAGCAATTATTGACACGCCCACTTCTGTTCAAGCGTAGATTTCAACATTAGCAGAATTCTCCAATAAACTTTTTAAAAATTAAAGAACTGGTGTCAGAATTTATTATTAATGACCTAATTTAATTATTTAAATTCATTTTTTCTGTTCTAAACTCAAATGTACACAGTGAATTCTATAGACTAAATGCTAAAATTAAACTTGAAATTTGGAGTCGAAAGGAGGTCGCCTGGGTATGAAAAGAAAGAACGAGACCAAGATGAGATAGAACTGACATCTACTACTACATAGAAGGGAAGACCGCTCGATCTAGAAGATCATTAACCCTTTCGCGGCGAACGTCACGTATACGTGTCAGCAGCTAATCGCGTTTCTGGCCGAACGTCACGTATACGCGACAGCAGCTATCCGCGTTTCTGGCCGAACGTCACCTATACGTGTCAGTAGTTCGGAACATTTTATTAGTTAATTTTTGGGGCACAAGATGGCACCGCATGTCTATGAAATTTGGAGTACACGTAGTTGGGACCTTCTATTCGAAAACAAGACTAGTATGAATCACATGCGGTCTATCGTTTTATGTAAACAAACGTTAACTGTCTTAACTTTGTGTTCGCTTAAAACACAGCAGCTGTATTTTTCTCTCACTATTATACAGCTTATATTAAAACAAAACATTCATAATGCTCTTACCTTAGGAGCAGAAAACATACTAGGATTTCTCTGTCCAGTTTCTTTGTTTCTTATTATGGCTAATCGATAGCCACTGGAACAACCAGGTGCAAAACATGTTGGCATATCTGCGCACAGAATAAATTAAAAAAATTTTAAAACAATTTTCTAAAACATGTGTCTGTATAACTCAATGAAAACTGCGAACCAGTAGAACATGTCGCGCCATCTGCCGGTGAGCGACCATAATCGGTCCATTTTTCGGGGAATACCCCATTGAAGCTTACGCTCCTTCTGTAGCTTCATGCTTGCAACACATCAAGCAACGTTTCTCTCGGATTAGCTTATCTCTTCTTTGCTGGAGAGACAAAATATCACACTCTGAGCTAACATGCTGTGAGTCATTGCGAAACAGACACCTGCAAGAACTCCCGCTAATCGAGACGATAGTGTTAAGTTCCACAGCGGACTTATTTATGCGATTCGGCTGAGAGTAACCCCCACCCCCCTCATCGTAACCCCTCTCTGTTTAGACTGCGATGGGGAGAAGTGAGGCGTCGAGTGACATTGGATACGCTCAGCTTTCTTCCTCGCGCTGACCGCTTTATACAAGAAGCTCATAAACTCTTGCAGATCAGGACATTTATCTGCGCTGACTTAGCGAATTCCAACGTTATATCATGTGGGAGATTTTTTAGCATGATGTTCGTCCTGAATCGATTTCCAGACTTTGCAAACACCAAATCTGTGTTTGACAATCGAAATACAAGTCACGCAAATCCTGAACGCTAGAAGAATTTCTGACTGGTTTAATATTAAGCAAATTTGACATATGCGAGTTTATTAAAATGTCCCTTTGTCCAAAAGTTTCGAAAATCACCTTGATTGCTTGCGCGTAATTTTCTTTATTAATTGAAAAACCCTTTTTGCTGCAGAGAGCCTTCCTGCCTAACATAGACTTTAAATAACAAAACTTATCAACTTCACTTAAATTTGGGTTATTGTGGATTGAATTTTCAAATTGATTCCAGAATTCAAGGAATTCGGACGGCTCTCCATAGAATTTTGCAATAGACAATTTGGGAAGATTGGCAGTAATTTCTACACGAATTTTCGATGGAAGCGAGTTTTCCGGGGTTCTATGTTCAGTGGTAGAATTTAAATTTGTCAATTTAATTTTTGCAGAAATTACGTTATCACAATATTCATCTACAATTAAAACTTCAGCCCTTATTTCATCCTCATCATTAATTAGTCAAAATCTCACTTTTACTAATTAACTGTTCGAACAAAGACTCACAGACATCAAGATTCAGATCCGGTTCTAAAAAATAATTATCAATTTTTCTAATTATCTTTGTTAATTGTTCTCTATTAACATCACGTTTGGTTTTGAGCTTTATCAATTTCGACATTTTGACAGTCGCTAACACAAAACAACAAAATAATATAAAAGCAAAACCTAAACTACAACAATTTCTAACAATTAAATAAAACCAAACTAACGAAAACAGAATGGCAAAGTCAACAAAATAACTAACGACAGTCAAAATAAATGTCACACTTCTCACCCAAAACTTCGAAACCAAAACGACGACTCGAACACGCTTCGAAGACGGACCGATGAGCATAAAAATAGTCCAATTACGACAGTCCCAATTCTCCACAAAGGCACAATGTCCACATTAAACGAAAACGAATTTTTAACGTGGTACGACAATGAATATTCTTGAGACTATGCAATAGTAGAAAGCGACTTCTATAGTAAATAGACTACGAATTCCCGACAATGATGCATCACTATCGAATTTTTGACATACTACGACAAGTGGATAACAACGATGATTGGACTTTTTAGGTATATTGTAACATAACAGGTGTAAAACATATATAGAAAGAAATGCTTCCCGAGATAGGGATTCCAACGGGGGGGGGGGGTTACATGCCCCTTTTTTACGAGGGCGAGGAGCGAACTGGGAAACGAAAACTTCTCCCTCTGTACTGGCATCGCAGCGCCCCCTCGTTACAACTTTCTACACTAACTATTGAGAAAAAGAAGGAACAGAGATTAAAGACAACTGATGTGGCTAAAGGTGTGACTGTTTAACGATGTAATGATGCAATGGCCTCAAGTTATAGAAAAGGGGAAAAATTATTGCTTATGTGGATGCGTGAAAAAGAGCTTTCTGGTGATAGTATTGGTGTGACTCTAACATGCGAAAAGGCTAAGAAGTTGCATAGTGATTTGGTGGCTAAAAAACCTAGTACAAATGGTATTGAATGTGAAGATTTCAAAGCCAGTAGAGGCTGATTTGGGAAATTCTGCAAGCGAGGTGGAATTCATAGTGTTTTTAGGCATGCGGAGACTGCTAGTTCAGATAAAGGGGCTCCAGATGAATATGCTGATGAATTCAAAAAGTTTGTGGCAAGTGAAGGCTGCATACGAAATCAAGTTTTTAACTGTGATGAAACAGGATTGTTTACAGAAAAAAAATGCCAAGAAGAACCTACATCACCAAAGAGGAGAAGGCACTACCTGAACACAAGTCTATGAAGGACAGGCTTGAACATTTTATTGTGTACTAATGCAAGTGGTGATTGTAAAATCAAGCCACTTTTAGTTTATCACTCTGAAAATCCTCGTGCATACAAGAAAAATAATGTCATGAAGACTAAACTTCTTGTAATGTGGAGAGCAAATGCTAAGGCCTCGGTAGCAAGAGTAATTTTTATGGAGTGGATTGTTGAGGTTTTCTTCACCAGCTGAAATCTCAAGAAATATCTCGAGGAGAATGGTTTGCAATTGAAAAATCTTCTTGTCATAGATAACGCTCCTGCATTTCCTCCAAACATGAAAAAGACCTGGACATCAAATAGAACTTTATTAACATCAAATTTCTACCATCCAACACAACTCCTTTGCTTCAGCTTACGGACCAGCAGGTTATTTCTAATTTAAAAAAATTGTACATCGTGGCACTCTTTCCAAGGTGTTTTCAAGTCACAAATGACACCTATTTGACCCTGAGAGATTTTTAGAAGGAGCACTTCGTCCTCTTGCATCCTCATATGCTCAACAGCATCAACATTACTGATAAGGCCTGGAAGGAGAGGGGGTTCTTATCGTACCTTGCAGTCTGCCTGGAAAAAAATTCAGCCAACTTGTGGTGCCAGAAAGAGACTTCGAGGGCTTTGATAATGAAGAGGCGGAAGTCAAAGGTGTGGGTGAGATAGTGTCCATGGGCAAAAGTATGGGCTTGAAGGTCGACTGCAAAGATGTGGAGGATCTGGTGGAAGAACACAGCAAAGAACTCAAATCAGAGGAATTTGTTGAGCTGCAGAGTCAACAGGTGAACGCTATCCAGGAAGAGTATTTAACAAAGAAAGTCAATGATAGGGATAAAGTTTCTATTGCCATGATAAAAGAAATTTGCAGCAAGTGGAGTGAAGTGAAGGCATTTATTGAAAAGCATCTCCCTAATAAATATGTGACCAACAAAGAAGTGAATATTCTAAAAGACAATGTGATGTCCCACTTTTGTGAAATTCTTTGGAAAATCAAAAGACAAATTTCTTTGGATCGGTTTCTTGTGCAAAAATCAGCTACTGCGATTGAAAGTAGGCGAAGAGAAAAAACACTAAAATCAGAATTAATTGCCTAGTGATATTACGGAAGATAACAGACCTTATAAGCAGTGATATCTGTAGACCTCCCTTCCTTTTCAACAATCAACCATATGCACGAGCCATTATCCACTACAAAGCTAAAATGTTGTACTAAACAATTATCATGTGTTAGGTCTTCAAAGTCTGTTTTCATTTATTTTCACCATTTCTTTATAACTGAACCCATAAAAATGGGGTAAAAATAACTATGTTCTGGGGGTGACCACTTTAATTCTTCATCCGTCAATTTATATGGGAAAGACTGCTTCGGTTTACGAGCGTTTTGGTTTGCGAAACAAGTCTTGGAACGAATTAAGTTCGTAAACCGAGGTAGCACTGTATCTTTTTAAGTTTAGACAGTGGTATTCCTTACCTGAGTGACCTTTACATGAATGTGAAGCTATATATGATGAACATGCCAATAATTGTTTAGATTACAATTTCTTTCCCGATACTGAAAATTTTTGCGTCTGTTGACGTTTAAATAACTTTTTTCCCATCTAAATCAAACCAAAAAAAATTGAAACTCGCCTCAATGTAAAGGTTGTATTTATTATATGAGTATGTTTCGGAACACTACATTAAACGGTTTTTGAGTGAGGGGCAATACTCATTATCGAAAAAAAGGTTGCCCTATTTTCTCTAAATGTTGACGTAATTGTAGGAAATGTACTTTGGAATTCACGTGAAGAAGCCTTTTATTTAAGAAACTTTTACGTGTCTTGGCAGTGAAGTAAAAGTTTATTTTGGGCTTGTTGTTTCCAATCCCCTTGGAGCAGGAAAGCCTACACCAAGTTCAAAGGACCTATGTCCTCGACGAAGGGTAGTAAGCAGCTTCACTTTAAGGAAAGGTACCACTTGTACTGAAGTCTGACTTGACCTCGAAGAACATCGGTCCCGTAATTTTGAACCGAGTCAAGTGACGAGAACGGAACACTTGACACCGCACCTCCAGAGGTAAATTTGAGAACTTGGTGGACATTGTAGTCAAGAACTATCTTACGTGCCCCCGGCCACCGTAAGGGAAAACGGCGGTGGATTTAAAGCGACGAATATCAAACAAGAGACGTTCAGATCACTGGTCCAAAGCTTTTGCCAACCGGGCCACCGCGCCCGCCATTCTGGGCTTAAAAACGGCTACAAACATTACAAGTTATAATTCCTCCCAGGTTAAATCTGCAATGAAAAGATTGATATCACGGGCATTAGTGACTTTAGTGTTATTATGTCCATAATAACAATCAGTTAAAAAATTTTTAAAAATCATTTTCAGTCCTTGTTATTTTTCGGAAAGGAATTTCAGAAATACGATTGCACATAGCCCGTTAGCTCAGCTGGTTAGAGCATCCTGCTGACATTGGCGGCTCCAAGGGGGGGGGGGGCTGAGGTGAGAGGGGCAATAGGGGCAATTTCCCCTCCCAAAAAAGCCCGGCGTATTTTTTTTTCATAGCCTAAAATTATATAATCGTAGACCTAATACTAAATGAGTTCAAATTTAAAATGAGACGATGTTTATTTCACACACACACACACACACACACACACATATATATATATATATATATATATATATATATATATATATATATATATATATATATAAAACAGTTCCGTAACTGCCTCATTCCTTCACTGACTGACTGACATACAACGCACAGACCAAACCGCTGGACCTAAAGGGCTGAAATTTTGCTTGGCGATTCTTCTTATGGTGTAGGGGTGCACTAAGAAAGATTTTTGAAAAATTCTTCTTAGATTTTTTTTAATTAAATTTTTAACTTTTTGTAACTTTTTTAAAGTTTGCATTTAAAATAATAATTTGAGGGTTATAAAATTTATATCACGAGAAAGACCATAAAAATTCCTTTAAAATGCAATCTTTTTCGAACCTTTACCTTGATTTTCTGATTTTTGGTGAATTTTCAAAGATTTATTTTTAGAATTTAATTTATTAAATGCCGATCACGTGATTTCTTTTTCTGGTGCTTTCAATAAATTTATCGTCACGTGCATAAAAACTAAATAGATAAAAAAAAAGTTTTCTTTCTAACGCAGCAGACGATTGGATATTATCCAAAAAAAATAGATATCCCTTACGATTTTTTTATAAATAAATATATATATATATATATATATATATATATATATATATATATATATATATATATATATATATATATATATATATATATATATGTATATATATATATATATATATATATATATATATATATATATATATATATATATATATATATATGTATATATATATATATATATATATATATATATATATATATATATATATATATATATATATATATATATATATATATATATATATATTTACATCAATTGTATACATTGATCGTCGCATTTATTATAAATATATATGTTTATTTTTTTTTTGTATTAATTGCATACATTGACCGTTGTATTTAATTTGAATGTACTCCGTAGCGAAGTGCGGGTTTTCAGCTAGTATATATATATATATATATATATATATATATATATATAATGACCTAATACTAAATGAGTTTAAATTTAAAATGAGACGATGTTTATTTCACACACACACACACACACACACACACACATATATATATATATATATATATATATATATATATATATATATACTAGCTGAAGTACCCGGCGATGCCCGGGATTTTAAGAATGTTTGTTAACCAAAATCAATTTAAAAATTAACACAGTATAAATAACATAGAAAAAATATATGTGAAATATTATACACATCTCAGAATTTCAGCCTTTCATCATTGTAGCACTAAAATCTGAAAAGTAAAAATGTCAAATTTACTTGGCCGTGCTTCGCCCATCTAGCCGGTCGGTTTAGGGACCCGCTCCCATCATACGATTGCGTGAAGTTCGTCACGGTAGAAAAAATAGCTAGAATTCTTAGAAAAGAGGATTTAAATTAATAAACTGCTGATTTCCACACCACGCTAGGCGTACAGCAAAGGCCCCTTATCCTCCTTTTCCGAAATTTGCAAGGCGAGGATTCCCCCGGTAGAGATATGTTTCCTTCATGAAGCTACTGAAGGAGGGTAAGCTTCAATGGGGAATTCCTCGAAAAATGGACCGATTATGGTCGCTCACCTACAGATGGCGCGACATGTTCCTCTGGTTCCCAGTTTTCATTGAGTTATATGGACACATGTTTTAGAAAATTGTTTTACAAATTTTTAAATTTATTCTGTGCACAGATATGCCAACATGTTTTTCACCTGGTTGTTCCAGTGGCCAGATTTCATTATAAATTATGTTGCTGGTTATGTTGTTAGGAGGATCAGTAGATTTTCTAAATGTGACCAATGCATTCAAAACTTACCATTATAAACTGCAATACTGATCAAAGTAAATTAATTAACAATAAATAATAATAAATAAACAATAAAACAATAATTAATAAATAAATAATAAATTTATTTTTTAAGTGATAAAAGAAATTTATACTGGCCCTCTTATGCCAGAAATAGGTTGCAATTAGCAACATAACATTAATTTAATTCAAAATGTTGTCAACTTTTTTCTAATTCCGCGCATGCATTTTATATGCAAACAAGAAAATAAAAATTCTCAACTCTGTGCTAAAGGTAAAAAATTAAGAAAACAGTCTAAATTATAAATCATATTTATTATAAAATTTAAGCTTTTATTTTATATTACTTTTGAATTGAATATCAATAAATAATGTTATAAATATCTGTAAAACCTGTCATGTATAATTTTTTGTTCAAATTTATCTATAGTAAATTGTATATCAAGCATTAATTTTTTATTTTATAATAATGTATTAATAGTGTATGTTGTTAGTTTCAATTCTTTATAATTATGAAATACTTTTCTTATATTCAACATATTTTGTGGTTATGGCAAATTAAATACACGTCTGAGCTAAAGCCATCATTATTTATTAAATTGTTCACAGAAATAAAATATTTCCACTATGAAAACTTCATAAAACTGGTGAATATGCTGAAACCTTAATATAGAATTTAATTACTTTTAAGTTAGTTTTGATAAGTAAATAAGTTTTCGTTGTATGATAAAAAATGTTGTCACTATAAATGCTTATCCAAAATCTGTTGTGTATAAGTAAAAAAAAAATTAATATTTTCCGATCTTTTTACTGTGAGTACAATAAAACCCATACTTTGTGTAACTAGCTCGCTCTAGAAAATACTGGATCATTATTTACTCATTTCCCTTAAGGTGAGTGGTCACTATTACGTACCTTTAAAAGTATCATTTTTAGACCTATGTTCGATTGTATGTACTACTCATGACTTTTGCTTGATTTACATGAAATTTTTTGAGTAACTATATTTTTTGAGCCTATAATATTGTTTATTATAGATGCAATTTTTCAAGGTAATTAATAAAAATGACTTTATATGCATAAAAAGTGAATATATATATTTTTTTTTAAATCGAGCATTTTGCAGTCAACTACTGTGCGCATTCTGTCAAAATAAATTATTAAGGTACATTAATAATTTTTAACTATATGTGATTACAATACTTCAGGCAACAATATAAAGAAATATTATTCTAAAATATATTAAAACATTTTAGTACGTGCTATTTTTAATTAGAAATTTCAAAAATGACAGAGTAAAAGCTTATAAAAAATTCTTTAAAATATTAAAATATATTAAGGTTCAAAAATTTTGGTGGATTTTGTTGTCTAAAGTGTTGTAATCACATATAGTAAGCAATTATTAATGTAACTTAATAATTTATTTTGATAGAATGCGCACAGTAGTTGACTGCAAAATGCTCGATTTATAAAAATATTCACATTTTATGCATAAAAAATCATTTTATTTTTTTATTAATTACCTTGAAATATTGCATATATAATAAACAGTATTATAGGCAGTTACTCAAAAAATTTCTTGTAAATCAAGCAAAAATCATGAGTAGTACATACAATCCAGCATAGGTTTAAAAATGATAATTTTAAAGGTACGCAAATGTGACCACTCCCCTTTTAAGGAGGGAGATCAGCTTAAACCTTCAAAAAACTCAATTTTTATTATGATTTAATTTTGAAGAATGGAATATAAGGAATCATATGAAAAAAATTTAAGTCGATACGACAATTAGAACCAAATTTATGTCCAAATGTATAAAGCTAATAGTAAAGTAATTTATAGAAAATTTAAACTTTAAATTGCTTTTTCTAAAAACTTATTTTGAAACTTGTGCGCACTATTTCTTGAAAACTAATCATCACAAATTGCTAAATTTTTTTGTATACATGTATATCTTGCATGTTTCTACAATTTCTACCTAATTTAAGGTATTATTTTGAAGAAAATTTTTTTAAAAATTTATATTTTTTTGTACATTACAATACATTTGCCTGAAAAAATATTTTATGTGTAATATGGTAACTATTTTAGGTGCAGATTAAATTATAACCTAGGAATAAAATATATGCAAATAATTTAATATAAATCTCTTTTAGTTTTAAAAAATACTCTGCACATTGCATTGATCTAAGATTCACTATTCATAAAACATTTTTTTCTTAAAATAATTTATAATAATCTCCCAACAATTCTGTTTTTTTTCTAATAGATAAAACTTTGTACAATTCACCTTTAAAAATTGGTTCAAATTAATTACAAATTAACTGTTTAACAACACATTAAGCTTGGTAGTAAAATCAGTGCATTTTTGTGCATGCAAAGGTGACCTCCCCCTTAAGAATTTTAATAAAGTTTAGCAAAAAAGGCAGTTCAAATAAACATTTTGAATGAAGATAAACAATTGTTAAGTTGAATAAATAAATTCATATTAAAAATGCACTTAAAAAAAAATTATTTCTTTTGAAAAATACGAAAGTCCATATTAAAGCTTATGGTTTCCGTGTTATAGCGGCAACAGATCAGGCGCGCGCGCCATCTAGTGGTGGCGACAAAATCGGAGACACATTTTTAACACTAGCTTCCCCTCCTTCTGTAGCTTCATGGTTTCCTTGTTTAATTTTGTAGAATTTATTCAGACTCATCAACTTAAGGCAATTAGGTCTGACAAACGAAAAAATTAATAGAAATCTGCAATTAAGGGCTCCACGCACCATAAATGCAAGATTCTGTAGCAAAAAAATTTAAGTATTAAAGTATAGCTAGAATGCACTGACAAACGAAAAAATTAATAGAAATCTGCAATTAAGGGCTCTACGCACCATAAATGCAAGATTCTGTAGCAAAAAAATTAAAGTACAGTTGGTTCTCTGTTTAACGACGCTCTACTTAACGACGATCTCTATTTAAAGACGATATTTCCCGGTCCCGGTCCCTCCGACGTAAAAAAATTCTATTTTAAGACGATTTTGTTTCTATTTAACGACGATTTTTTCTTACATGATAAACTTTTTCTTCAACATTTTATCTACAGGAGGGTTACTTTCTGTGGTGGAGTTTGGTTTCAATAACATACCCGGAATTTCCTTTATGTTTGTTGCAATCATAGACTTGTTGCAGTGGAAAAAACCGGGGGAGGGGGGGGGGGGGATTACTGTTTCTCGGAAAATCGAACATTCTTCCCTGGTGGATCGAATTTCTTAGTGCGGATGTGGAATCACTCTATTGTACCTACCATGTTGTCATGTGATTTACGAACTGTCCAAAAGCACCCCTCTCTCACTCCTTCTGGGAAGCACGTGTTCATGTTTAGAGGATTCATGGTTGTGTGTAGGAACTCATTCTAGTACGAATACGAGGTGAGCAAAATGGCATCAAAGGGAAAGCATCTTACGCTACACGAAAAAGTGAAAATTATTGAAAACTGGGAAGAAAGTGTTGGAATAACAAAAGTCCAATTCGCAAGACAATTTCAGCTACCCGAGTCTACTCTCAAAGGCATTTTAGCAAGCAAAGAGAAAATTCTTGAAGCAGCACAAAAATTTGGTTTGGGATCCAAATCCAAACGGCAGAAAAATCAATGTGGCAAATCAGAAGAGTTTGAGAAGGCAGTCCTGCAATGGTTTCATCAAGCAAGACCATCTAACATTCCAATTTTCGGAGTGATATTTAAAAAAACGCTATTATTCTGGCAGAAAAGTTTGGAATGCAAAATTTTCAGGCTTAAGAAATATATTGACAGTCCTAAGCCTGTAAAGTGTGAAGGGAAATGTTATTTTTTCACAAATTCTGTTTAAGGACGATCTCTACTTAAGGACGATTTTTCACGGTCCCTTGAAAGTCGTTAAACAGAGAACCAACTGTATTAAAGTATAGGTTCAAGGTATTGACAAACCAAAAAATTAACAGAAATCTGCAATTAGGACTCCACGCACCATAAATGCAAGTTCTGTAGCAAAAAAATTAAAGTATTAAAGTATAGCTAGAATGCACTCAAAAACGAAAAAATTAATAGAAATCTGCAATTAAGGGCTCCACGCACCATAAATGCAAGATTCTGTAGCAAAAAAATTAAAGTTTTAAAGTATAGCTAGAATGCACTGACAAACGAAAAAATTAATAGAAATCTGCAATTAAGGGCTCCACGCACCATAAATGCAAGATTCTGTAGCAATAAATATATGCATAATAAAAATCTCCATAACAAATGTCTCCATAAAAAATATCTCCATAAATGCAAGATTCTGTAACAATAATAGAACCATTCTCTCCATAATAAACTCCATATAAATCTCTGTTCAGTTAAACTGATCCCCATATTACCTCAAAGCAGCTTCATAGACTATGTTTCTCGTTTCTTGATTTGGAGCAAATACATACACATTTTTTGAAGATCCAACTCTAGACCACGCTAAGTAAAACTGTCCATGAGAAAAGCAAGGTGATTCCAAGTTGACTCCAGCTACATGTAAAGACTGTCCTTGGGCTTTATTGATGGACATTGCAAAAGCTAAACGAACTGGAAATTGCAGGCGCCTGAATTGAAAGGGCATATCTGATGGAATGAGGGGTATGCGTGGAATGAAAGCATCCTCACCTTTGGCGCAGCCTGTCAAAATTTTTGCTTCAATAACAGGAGGATGGAGCTGCTTAACCACTAATCTTGTGCCGTTGCAAAGTCTTGGGGGATTTAAATTTCTGAGAAGCATAATTGGTGATCCAGTCTTCAGTGCCAAATTATGCGGTGGCATTCCGGGAGGTTCTAAAGAGTTTAAAAATTCAGTAGGGTAGTGCACAGCCTCATTTTCTTCAACAACGGTATCTATTGATTTCTACAATACAGCTTCTCCAGGCAACTCTTCTTGAATCTTCAAGTTGATGTTGTTTACACTATCATTTTTTGGTGCAAGAATCGCACGTTCGCAAAGCCACTTATGGTCTGTAAAATGTTGTTGAATATTTGGAAATACTTTTTCTTTGAGTTCATCAACAGACACTACTGTGTTACAAAATGTTTCTCCGAGTTTGAAGAGACCAGTTACTGGATGAAGTTGTATTAATCCATTTCCAATATTTAACAAATGGTCAGCAAACTGACCGTCCAATGTGTTGCCATACAGATGAACTCTCATATTTGTAGTAGGTCTTAAAGTGTGAACATGCCTCCAAAGATGTGATGATTTAAGGCATAATGATTCCGCCATTGTTCCTTTTGGAATGACAGGCAATTTTTGTGGGAAATCTCCAGCCAATACAACGGTGACTCCCCCCATGAGTAAATCATTGCCTCTTAAAAATTGAAGCGTTTGATTGAAGGTCTGCAAAGCATTCTTGTGGGACATGGTACATTCATCCCATACAATGACTTGACTTTCCTGTAGAACCTGAGCTTTTTCTGTTCGTTTAGGTATATTGCAGATAGAATTTTCACTTCGGGCCAGATTAAGAGGTAACTTGAAAGCTGAATGTGCTGTTCTTCCCCCAGGGAGCAAAGTTGCAGCAATTCCCGAAGAGGCCACAGCAATAGCTACTTTGGAATTTTCTCAAATTTTTGCAAGTAACAAATTGCAAAATTAACGGTAAATAACTTCCGCAAAATTAACGGTAATTAATTTCGATTTTTGAAGTTCTTCAGACCCTCGGCTGTTTTTAAAGACGCCTGTATGTAAAATTTCACGATCGTTGCTCCTAAACTGTGGATTTCTATACAATTACAGAGAGACAAACATTCATTTTTATATATTAGATATATATATATATATATATATATATATATATATAGAGAGAGAGAGATATATTGCCCCACCCCCAAAAACTTTACCTCCTGACGTTACCGCCCACAAAACTCTGGGCTGGAGCCGCCCCTGCCTGCTAATAACGCGAATGTGGTGGGTTCGTTCAAGTGTGCATATGAAAATTTTATGTTGATTATTATTTTTATGAAAATTTTAGTCACTGTGTCTTATGGTTAGAAAAAAAAGGATTGTTTTTAAATAAATTAATACCGAGTTAAAAATGAAGATGAGAAAAACGACCAGCTTTCTTTTCGAAATATAGTTTAAAGCTGAAATTATTTGATTAACATAACTTCGACAGGATCTTTTCAGTTATTATTCGAGTTAATTTAGAAATTCTAGCAAGGCCCAGGCAATATTGTTCCTCCCATAATATATATAGGGGAGGGAGATTGATTCGAAGTGAAAACTTTCTTTTCTGGTTCACGTACTTGTAAACATGGTTAACACCCGAATAAAAAAATTCTGTTTAATAACATATTATTATTTGTATTTTACAAGCAAAATGAAATTATTCTTCAAATAATTTTGTGTTTTAAATGCTGTATTTGCTGTACTGGAGTTATGATAAAACTAGATGTCCTGCATCGGTAAATAAATAATAGGGATTAAATAATTTATATATTTTTCTGTTAGTTCCTGATGGTGCTGAGTGGGAGGTACTTTCTCTGATGACACCAATTCTCGAAATATAATGATTTAGTGTAATGTTCCCTAATGTATGTTAATTTAAACTCACAATAAAAACTCATCAGTTACGGAGTAGAGTTTGATAACATACCAATGTGTAGAGAGGGATATTATATATATATATATATATATATATATATATATATATATATATATATATATATATATATATATATATATTATTGTTAGTTGTGCTAAAACGTAATTACTACCCTGATAGTCATTCCAAGCACATAATTGGTTGTTTTAGATTTACTGAATAGCATGTTCTGTTGCTAATAATTAGTAATACTACACTATAAGATAAATTAAAGTAAATAACTACTAAAAAAGAAAAAGAAAAAAGAATAAATAACAACTAGTGTAATAATAATAATAAATAATAATAATATATCTTAGTGATAATAAATGTCTAAGTTAACCTAGGTAATATAGTCCTATAACACAGTATCCTTAGTAAGTCTGCTTCTGTGTTTCCATTTGCCCCATGGTTGCAAGGTTTGTGACGTCAGTCTTCTTGCGATTTCCTATACTTAACTTCCACTTTGTCTTGGTGTTCAATGAATAAGCAACTCTTTATTCACTTCTTCTGTATTTTATGGATTGTACGGTGTCTAAGTATGTTTATTGCTCAGATCATACTTATCAGAAACAATCCATTGTTTTTTAGACAGTATCGGCACCGCTGATGAAAAGATGCTGTCAAAAACCCATTTTTCTCTTATCTTTTCATGTTTTTAGTTCCTGGTTGCAGTAGTTTTGAACATATACTGGTTTTTCACTTTCAACTTTGTCTTATATATATATATATATATATATATATATATATATATAAATCTTTATTCCCTTGAAAAGAAATAAATCAACGGACTACTCTTTCCTAATCACACAAAAATTAAAATTACTAAAATCCCTAACTTTCATTTTTTTATCAGTTTAATAACAACACAACAGAAGAATATCACGTGATATGGGAGGAAAGTATAGAATGAACATCATAAAAACTGATACTGAAAGAAATTGGTAGCATGTTTTGGGGCTGTAGTACTAAATCCGGATCGGCTTTTCCCGTTCGAAACCCACCTCTTTTTTAGAGCGAAGGGAGTTAGGGTCATAAAATTCTACTATATAAAGCCAACTACTACTCTACTGCTAGTAGTATTTTTTTTTTCATTTTGAAGCAATTAAAATATTTTAAATTATTTTAAATTCTTTAATGACAACCCTATCATAGTCCCTTTAGAAGTGATTCGTAACCTTTTTAATAGTCAACATCCCCCTTAAGTCTGTAAGTACGCTCTCGCACCCCCTTGAAAAATGTGTTACTATTTTTAGTTTAGGAAAAGACATTTATTGCAAGATAATTTATTGTTTTGCATAAAATATTAATATATTTACAATACGTACTATATTATTACATATAAAACAATATCTACATTTTTAATGGATACGTGGTTGAAGTTTGTTCATAATTATCCTTTTAAAAGAGGCTGTTTTTTTTTTTCTTTAAAGAGCCACACGAAAGTCATCAGATACATTTCAGCTATTTCTGGCTTTTGTTTTCATGTGAAAAAGTGAAGCAAAACTCATTTCACAAAGGGAAGTGGTGGCAAATGGTAAGTCTCTCTATTGCTGCTTTTGCCAATTCTAGAGAAAGTTCTAACTGCGTACACCATAACTGTTTTTCAAAATCCTTTTCAATATGTGCATTAACTCGTATTGCGATAGAATTATCTTTTAAATAAAGCTTCTTGCACCTCTTTTACGAACCATTGGTTTAGAACGACTCCCACAATTGCACCGATGTCAAGAAAGAATGCGTGCTGTGAAACGGGGGTTGCGCTAAAATTTGAATACCAAGGCCTTGAACCGAGTGCAGCACCTCGTGCTGAACTTTAATTCTAATCTATACATTCTAGTCGGCCGATATACGACTGACTTCCTTGAAAAGGCAGGAATTACCCACCACTTTACCATCGAAAATGATCGAGCTAGTTGTGGGTATAAAATGGAGTTCCCTGGTCCGATTGGACTTTATCTCCAGTAAGCAAGTTAATGGTGTCAAGATATCTGTGCTCAGTAAGGTTTAAGTTAAAGTTAAGAGAAGTATTAAGTTAAAATTACATAACTTTTAAGATTAACTTAAGGGGAGAGAGAGTCGGTATTTTAGTTAACTAGTAGTTTAAGTAGGCTCAGAGTAGTATTAAGTTAGTTAAATTAATTTAAGTTAGAGTAGTTAAATTTTTTTTTTTTTTTTTTCTTTTTATAGTAGACAGGAGGAAACGAAAATAAAAAAGGCCCTCGTCAGGGTCGTACAACTACATAATGAGATTATAGCGAAGCCTCTAAGGAGAGGATAAAATAGCAGGAGGGAAAATTTGGAAAATGGGAGGACTGCGCAGACGAGGGTCGAACCCTCGACCTGCGGGTCCCGAGACGCGAGCGATAGCAGTGCACAACGCAAGCACGACATAAAGTAAGCAGGATAGGTAGAGTATCGCGGTAGGAGGGCCAATGCTAACTCCTAAGAAGACACGCCCGTGGGCGTTTACGATTAGTGGGAAGGGAGTGGTCACAGTCGGGAAGCTCCGCTATCGTCTCATTAGGTAGATTCGGAAGATTTCCGTAAAATTTCTTTGATATTTTGTAGGCTTGTTGATAAAATGAAGTAATGGCGAAGTCCCTTCGGATGGTCTTGTTAGAGAGATACCTAAAGGCTCGGCGGATCCGCCTGAGAATTCTGTTCTGAAAGCGCTCGATCTTGTCAATGTGGGTTTTGGCCGCTGAGAACCAAACGGGAATTGCATACATGGCCACAGGTCTGATAACTTGTTGGTACAGTAGCACTTTGTTAAATGATCTAAGAAACGGAGTTAAGTATGATGTATTTTTCTGTGAATTATTTCTGTCATATGTTTCCCTACATCATTAAGAAAGGGGATTTCTGGGATCTTTGAGGACAAATATCTTCCTGAAACTTTCTGATGTTACACAAAAGTGTTCTTTGCATGAAGCAACAGAAGGAGGAGCAGCTCAGTGTTAAAAATGTGTCTCCCTTTTTGTCGCCGCCACTATAGGCCGCTCGCGTGCACTGGCGGGCGGCTTAGACACGGACAACCATACGCTTTAATATGGATTTTTCGTATTTTTCCTAGCGAAAACAAGTTATTTTATTTTAGAGTGCGTATTTGATATGAATTTATTTATTCAATTTAACAATTTTTTATTTTCATTCAGGTCTTTATTTCAAGTGTTTTGTTTGCTACAATTCAATAAAATTCTTAAAGGAAATGAGTAAATAAACTTTTTCAGAATAATTGTGTATTGGTTTCAGAATAAATGAGTTCAGAATTTTGTAATAATTTAATAATTAAAGAAATGAAATTACAGAAAAGAATTGTGAAGAAAGTTTTTTATCATTGTTCATAATCTCTTATGGAAAAAAAATGTGAGAAATAATACTGATTAACCAAAACACACACACACACATAGTAGAAAAGCAACATTTTCTATCAATCACAAATAAATTCTTATCAGGACTAATAAAATAGGAAGTCAATTCAGTATTTAATCAGACAATACTTTAAAATATCTTCCTTTGGAAAAAAAATCAGTCAAAGCATCTCAGATAACACTTTTTAAAACCGGAGGTATAATCGTCAAGTTGGTAAATTACTGAATACAAATTTTTTCAGCGAATTAAAAAGAAAAAAACAAATAACTTTGACAAGGACAAATCAGCTATATTTTTGAATTTTCACAAAGTACGCATTTTATTGCATAAGCAGATTTTGTACGCAGATTTTGCATAAGCATTTATAGTAACAACATTGCTTATCATACAATGATAACTTATTTACTTAAGGGGTGTGGTCACTTTTACGGACCTTTAAAAGTATCATTTTTAGACGTATGTTCGATTGTATGTACTACTCATGATTTAAGCTTGATTATATGAAATTTTTAGAGTAACTGCCTATAATATTGTTATTATAGATGCAATTTTTCAAGGTAATTAATAAAAATGACTTTTTATGCATAAAAAGTGAATTTTTTTTTTAAATCGAGCGTTTTGCAGTCAACTACTGTGCGCATTCTGTCAAAATAAATTATTAAGGTACATTAATAATTTTTTACTATATGTGATTACAATACTTCAGGCAACAATATCCAGCAACATTATTCTAAAATATATTAAAACCTTTTAGTACGTGCTATTTTTAATTAGAAATTTCAAAAATGACTGAGTAAAAGCTTATAAAAAATTCTTTAAAAATTAAAATATATTAAGGTTCAAAAATTTTGGTAGATTTTGTTGTCTAAAGTGTTGTAATCACATATAGTAAGCAATTATTAATGTAACTTAATAATTTATTTTGATAGAATGCGCACAGTAGTTGACTGCAAAATGCTCGATTTAAAAAAAATATTCACTTTTTATGCATAAAAAATCATTTTATTTTTTTATTAATTACCTTGAAATATTGCATATATAATAAACAGTATTATAGGCAGTTACTCAAAAAATTTCTTGTAAATCAAGCAAAAATCATGAGTAGTACATACAATCCAGCATAGGTCCAAAAATGATACTTTTAAAGGTACTTAAAAGTGATCACTCCCCTTAAGGGGAGTGGTCACTTTTACGTATTTTAACTAACTTACGTAATTTAACTAACTTAATAGTGATTAAATTCAATATTATGGTTCCAGCATTGTCAGGAATTACCTTCAAGTTGGTAAATTATCGATTACAAATATTTTCAGCAAATTAAAAAGAAAAAATCCCAAATAACATTGATATGGACAAATCAGCTATATTTTCGCAATTTCACAAAGTATGGGTTTCATTGTAATCACAGTAAAAAGAAAGGAAAATATTAATTTTTTTTTAAATTATACTCAACAGATTTTCCATAAGCATTTATAGTAACAACATTCTTTATCATACAATGAAAACTTATTTACTTATCAACTAACTTAATAGTGATAAAATTCAATATTAAGAAAAGTTAACTGGAAATATTTTATTTCTGTGCACAATTTTAAAAAAAAATGATGGCTTTAGTTAAGACGTGTAGCTCAATTTGCCATAACCACATAATATATTGAATAGAAGAAAAGTATTTCATAATTATAAAGAACTGAAATTAACAACATACACTATTAATACATTATTATAAAATAAAAATTAAATGTGTGATATACAATTTACTATAGATAAATTTATATACGTAAGTATCGTACATCTTTTATTGATGAGCGATTTCCTTTAGAGCAATAGTATGAGTAATTATTTACATCTTTTTACATACAATAGAACTTTGTGAACACGTGATGATTATTTTTGATGGGATATAGGGATGATTGAAAAATAAAACACGCTTATTTCCAGCAGAACTTAAGATGTCTTAACTTTGCGTTCACTTAAAACACAGCAGCTGTACTTTTCTCTCATTATTATACATCTTATATTAACACAAAACAATAATAATGTTCTTACCTTAGGAGCAGCAAATATACTAGGATTTCTCTGTCCAGTTTCTTTATTTCTTTTTAAGGCTGATCTATAGCCAGTAGAACAACCCGGAGCAAAACACGTGTTTGGCATATTTCTGCACACAGAATAAATTTTAAAATTTATAAAACAACTTTCACCACCACGCCGTATAACTCAATGTAAAATAGTCACTTCGCTTGCATGTCGCGCCCTCTACCGGTGAGCGACAACAATCGGTTCATTTTTCGAAAAATTCCCCATTGAAGCTTACGTTCCTTCTGTAGCTTCATGGTTCTTTTGTATAATGTTATTTATGCATTTAGTAATTTAAATGAACTCAAACTGGATATGGCGGAATGTGTTTAGAGGAAGATATTAACAGAGTTTGTTCAGTGATCTTATATGATATGGAGAATCTGAGGCCATGAAGTTCTAATTTAAAAATTTATGTAAAGTTTTTCTTTTTTTTTACCCGTCAAACATTTACGTTCATACCTAATCGTGGATACGTTCCTCATTGTCCAATCAAATAGTCACGGGGTGCCTGTTACAGGAATATATATAGAAGTTTTTTTCTCACTCGTTCTGTATGTTTCTTGGGGTGCTGAATCTGAATTTCAACTTTGCTACTTCCCATGGATATGGCTTCACAACGAAAATTGCAAAAATCCTCAAAATGTTCGACCTTTTTTCAGTTTTTTGCTAAAAAGTTATAAAACTATGCACTTTTTGAAGTAGACTTCACCATACAAAAATAAAGTACATTAAATTTCCTACAAAAAGCACCCCTGAAATGTATTTTTTTTGGTTGAACGGTTTGGCCACTAGAGCGCGCTGAAAAGGTTTGGTTTGGTTTGGTGTGGTTTGGAGCGCTACGGTCATTTTTTGCTACACGAGGGCTAATTAGACCGGGACCTACAGCTTAAAGCCGATTCCGGACGGCTACAAACATCCATGCCAAGAGTGGGACTCGAACCCACAGATTCCGGTACCGAATGCCAGTGTCCTAAAGGCCAAAATTTCTACTTTGTGGAAAACCTAGTTTTCTCGTTAGATTTTCGCTTGTAGCTCAAAAAAATTTGCTTGTGATTACAAAAAAAGCTTGGATTCTGCTAAAACTACATTAAATCCCCTACAAATTGCATACCTTAATCACTTAATTTGTCTAAACTGTGTAGCAGCAAGAGCGCGTTGAAATTTTATGTCAAAAGCTCTTTGCCCAAAATTCAGTAGAGACCTATACTATCACTATTTACTTATTAAAAACTGTTCATTTTATTTTTATAATTAATAATCAATGTAATTGCATATTAATTATATATAAATTTAATTAGTTACTAATTACTAATTATATATCAACTGAACCGCTGTTGTAGGGGTTGGTTTGTAGTTTTCAAGGAGGAATGTCCTCCTTTGAATTTGATAGGTAGCAAAGACTTATCTCTGGACTGGGTATGTCCCCTACAGTCATCCCCTATTCAACTCTTTCACTTCACATGCAGCTTTTACTGTCCGCCGAACTAATAAATTGTGGAGTGGCACGTGGAGTGACATGACTATTGAACAAAATCTTATGAAGTACATGAAAAGTGAGGGTGGATTAACTCGACGACGTGGTGACGCAGTGGATGTCTTTACTCCGACAACTGTAAGAAGAAATGGAAGGCTACTGTGGAGTTAATTTCAATACCTCAGAACAACATGTTGATAGCCGGGACTCAAGGATTAAAAGAGACAGTCCCGATATGAAGAAAGTGTTAGATTGTTTGAGCAGCAACCGCTTTTCTCAGAAACTCCGGAACTCATATCCACAAGGATTGTTGGAGATGCTAGGATCAACTGTCGCTTGGTCAGGGAAGTGGGTACTCAGGGCATGGACCGCATTGTTGGGAATGATTTCATATCTGTTAAATTCAAACGAAACGATCGAGTGAACCCCCTTACTATGATGAAATGCACAGTAAATATTTATGGTCAGACGGTTTCCACCAACCCAACCACTCTGTTTCAAAGAATGATCATTGCTGATAAATGAACTTTCCTGATAAATTGTTAATATCCATTTACGTACATGGTGATTAAATTTAACATAAAATTATATTCTAAATTTTGAATAATCTAGCGGTAATTATTGAATAGTATGTAAAATTTATACGAACATATTCCTATGTTTATGCTTTTTGTAGTAATACTGGATTTTTCTGTGAGTGTATTAACAAACATATTGATAATACCCTGTATTTCTGTTTTTTTTTCTTGAGTTGAGGTATTAAAACTGTTCTTTTTCATAAATGTTAACGAAATATTTAATTGTAGTAATATTTATTGAATTTTTGTGTGACACATTCAGCAGTTATTTTTGCAGTAATTATACAAACTAAACTGTTTTCAGTATCATAACTCATCATTAACTGCTTTATTGTTAATTCAGTATTTAATTGAAGACTGACTTAAAAATATCAAGTGTACGTTTGGAAAATTTTAAGATGATTATTATTTTTATGAAAATTTTAGCCACTGTGTGTTAAGTTTAGAAAAAACAGAATTTTTTTTTTCAGAAAATTAATACTGGGTTATAAATGAAGATGAGAAAAACGGATATATATATATATATATATATATATATATATATATATATATATATATATATATATATATATATATATATATATATATATATATATATATATATATATATAATATATATATATATATATATATATATATATATATATATATATATATATATATATATATATATATATATATATATATATATATATAATACTAAATGAGTTTAAATATATATATAATGACCTAATACTAAGTGATTTTAAATTTAAAATGAGACGATGTTTATTTCACACACACACACACACACATATATATATATATATATATATATATATATATATATATATATATATTGCCCCAACCCCAAAAACTTTGCCTCCTGACGCTACCGCCCACAAAACTCTGGGCTGGAGCCGTCCCTGCCTGCTAATAACGCGAATGTCGTGGGTTCGTTCAAGTGTGCATATGAAAATTTTATGTTGATTATTATTTTTATGAAAATTTTAGTCACTGTGTCTTAAGTTTAGAAAAAAAAAGAATTGTTTTTAAAAAAATTAATACCGAGTTATAAATGAAGATGAGAAAAACGGACCAGCTTTCTTTTCGAAATATAGTTAACAGCTAAAATTATTTGATTAGCATAACTTCGTTAGAATCGTTTCAGATATTACGCGAGTTAATTTAGAAATTTAGTATTGGAGGGCGTGGCCCAGGGAATATTGTTCCTCACATAATACATCCAGTGGAGGGAGGATATTGATTCTAAGTGAAAATTTTCTTTTCAGGTTCACGTACTTGAAAACATGGTTAAAACCTGAATAAAAAAAATTGTGTGTTTAATAGCATATTATTATTTGTGTTTGAAGCAAAATCAAATTATTCTTCAAATAGTTTTGTGTTTTAAAACCTATGTTTGCTGTACAGGAGTCCTTGCTCTCTATGGGTCCGGCAAACAAATGACGTCTTTAAACAAATTGCGACATAGACTGTACATAAAATCTGCGTTCAAGGTCACATCAACATCGCCATTCTCCCCCCAACAGAGGCTGTAGCATGGCAGCACTCACTGAAGGTCTACCTCCAAGTTCAGGCGTGGCTAGGATTCGTGAAAGTTCCTATACCATTGGCGTGGATGAAGAACAGAAATGGTCTTCAGCCCATCCCTACTCTCAAGCCCCCGCACCTGACAAACTGCTGCAGCTCATTTCCTGCCAATGCAAGATAGACAGCAATGGGCATTGTGGATGTAAGAAGGCTGGCCTATACTGCTCCCGTCTATGCCAAAACTGTGAAGGAAATTGCAGCAATATGGAAAAATATTTCGCTGATGACTACCAGGATTTGAACAGAGTGGACAACACACCTCAAACCCAACACATTTCGAAAGAACAAGGTAATTTTCATTGCTGCACACATTTGAAATCTCCACATCTCTAGTACCTATTAATTTTATTAAATTCTCATGCAGCTTCCCTAGCACCATCATGTTTCCTTTCATTTTTCAGGTGAAGAGTCTACCCCTTGGCCTACACAGCGTATCAGTGAGCCTACAGCCCAATCAGTGGTTGCAGATGAAAGAGGTATACAATATTGAATTCACTGAATTCATATAAAAAAAATGCAACTAGTATTCATTTAATAGTATCATTGTTAATAAAACCATATTTCCCTTTCATATTTCAAAAGAGCAACCAGGACCTTCAACCGCTAAACGTCGTAGACTGTAGCTGTCTATTTCTTTTTTGTTTACTTACCTATATTAATGATGATAATTAATATGAAAATTTATAATAAATTGTTTTTGTTAAACTTTTTAGTTAAGTATTTTGTGTCTGAATACCCAGACATACTTAGGACAAAAAGTTGATATAATTAATAGGTAGTAAATAAATTTTTATATAATTAATAAGCAATTATATTAATTATTAATTATAAAGACCAAATAAACAGTTTTTAATAAGTAAATAGTCATAATATAGGTCTCTACTGAATTTTGGGCAAAGAGCTTTTGACTTAGCGGTTTCGCGTAATATGACATAAAATTTCAACTCGCTGTAGTGGCTACAAGGTTTGGCCAAAATAAGTGATTAAGGTATGCAATTTGTAGGAAATGTTTATGTAGTTTTAACAGAATCCAAGCTTTTTTTTGTAATTACAAGCATATTTTTTGGAGTTACAAGCGAAAAACTAACGAGAAAACTGGGTTTTCCACAAAATATGAAATTTTGGCTTGTTTTCAGCTTGCTCTAGCGGCCAAATCGTTCAAACAAAAAATACATTTGAGGGGTGCTTTTTGTAGGAAATTTAATGTACATTATTTTTGAATGGAGAGGTCTACCTCGAAAAGTGCATAGTTTTATGACTTTTTAGCAAAAAACTGAAAAAAGGTCGAAAATTTTGAGAATTTTTGCGATTTTCGTTGTGAAGCCATATCCGGAAGCAGCAAAGTTGAAATTCGGATTCAACACCCCAAAATATACATAGAACAACAAAGAAAAAAACTTCTACATTTTTATCCTGGCCAAAACACCGTTTGACTGGACAATGATGTATTTACCACTAAAATTGAAATTAACATGTAACTATACATTCCAGTCGATCGATATCTGATCTACCTCCTTAATGAGAGTACGCAGTATAGAATACAGCGCATTGACATACGTACATAGACATGGTACATTAACGAGGCACCAGATAGCAGGTCTCCATATCTTCGGCATGGATAATTTTTTGTGGCTATATTTCCGTTCTCAGGATTAAAAGAAAAGTGTTATTTCTTTGTATGACCTCTTTTCAAAAGAATCGGATATATATCCCCGTATTTTCTCTTCTTTGGGGGTACTTTAATTGCACCGTAAATTGCTGTCGCTAACAATAACGGCAGACTGTCTGTCTCCAATTTTCACAGATAACAACTTTCGGCGGGCGTTTGATTCAGCCGCGTGGGAAATATCTTCCTTATTTCTGGTAGGAGAGTTACGCCCAATTGAATGTTCGCGCATTGCTACGTCATTTTCTGCTTGACCAATGAGCTATGTGCGCGCCGCTTCCTTCGCCTGCTTGGCGCAAGTTTTCCTTCATTTTTGGCAGTGAAGCGCCCTTCCTAGTCTAACTGGTTTTTGTACGACTCGGGTTAGTTTTTTTTTGCCGTTCCTGTACGCTTCCTCTCGGGTATTTCCCTATGCTCGCTTCGCTTGGCGGTAATTTTAAAATTATTGTAACCCTCGCTGTAATTGTTTGCCACTTCTGTCCAGCGATGAAGAAAAATATCAATGAGCCATGTTTCATGATTGAGATTAGCAACTCTTAAGAATTTTACGTTTAAGCACCCCAGCAGTGCTTGGCATCGCCAATGCTGTATTGGGGGCTATTTTACAATATGCAATTTATTGCAGTGTCTTAGACCAAGCAGCTGTTTTATTTTGGTAGTGGAGTTCCTGGACCTGCTGGTTTTAACTCCTGTCAGCAAGATATTTTGTAGTCAATGTAAATGTGCTCAGTAAAAAATTTAGTAGTCTTAAAGATAGATTAAGTATTAGGATATTGATCTTTAAAGGTAAGTTAAAATTTTAAGGCCTTCATGAGTTGAAGGATAAAGAAAGTTAAGTTAATGATAATAAATCATAAGAATAACAAGTAATAAAGGTATAATTAATTTTAAAATAGTTAAGTAGTGTTAAGTATGGAGAAGGATAATTATCCTGTAAGGGAGGTTACTGGCCCACAGTAAACTAGATGTTAAGTTTAAGAAAAAAAAAAGGCCCCATTCAGGGTCATACAATAATAATGTGATAATTGCAGAATTCCGCTGGGGGGAAAAGTGAAAGTTTCAAGATAGGTGAATTTGGACTAAGCGACACCACCTAGGCCCGAACCCACAACGTAGGGTTTGCCGGGCCAGCGCGGTTGCACTGCGTTATGACAACGACGTGAGTAGGTGAGCAAGATGTATAGTGTCTTAGACCTTGAACGGTCTTCAAATTTATTGAATCCAACAGAATTAATCAGGATCTATTTCTCTATAAATTCTTTCCGGTAAACTGTTTTCCTACTACATTAAAAATTGTCATTTTTGGGATCTCTAAGGGCAAACATTTTCCTGAAACTTTCTACACGAAAGTGTTAGAAAGTTTCAGGAAATGTTACACGAATGTTACACGAAAGTGTTTACTTGAAGAATTGGATTTATGTTATTAACGCACTTCGTAATTTAAATGCACTCAAACTGGAAATGGTATGAATGTGTTTAGAGGAAGATCGTAACAGAGTTTGTTCAGTGATCTTATATGATATCGAGAATCTAAGGCCATGAAAGAACTAATTTACAAATTTTTGTAAAGTTTTTCTTTTTTTCTGTCAAACAATTATGTTATTACCTCATCGTGGTTACGTTCTTAACATATTTCCCACTGTGTGAGATAACTCCAAAAGACAGATGCACATAAATATTTTTTTACCCTTCTAATATTTTCTTATCATGTTCAGAATTTGCTTTTTTATATAAAAGAAACAAACAAGTTACATATGCATTTTCCTTTATAATTATGAAATTCTTAACTTTCTCTTGTAATTCCAGACAATTTGCCGTATAATAAATAATATATGACTTAGGTATCTTTTTTAGCCTCCTCTATCCTACCACGGCCATTTAATCTTATAAATCAGAATCTATAGCAAATCCCCCCTATTTTGATGTGAAGGATGGAAATTTTCAGATTTAATTTTGTGAAATTATTCACAAATTTTCGTTCCAATTATCGAGGTTAGATTACCCGTGAACAAAGTGTACAGAGGTCGTTTTATAGATTTTAATTCAGAATTTTTAATAGAATTAACAATTATTAAATCGATTTAATTCATGTAAAAAAATTTTTATTCGTATAGAATGTTTATAGAATATATAAAGTATTTACACTTTATATATTCTATAAACATTTCTAACTACGTTTCATATCACTATTTTGTAAAATCACTTATAATTACATCCCTTCTTGGACACGCGTAAATACTTAAAACATATTTTATTCGCCTCCCATCTTTCATCCTCTTCGAATTTAAAAATAGTTCTGAAATGATAGATACTGTAAAGCTGAGGATGCATACATAAATTCTATCCACGATTCATTATTTCTGCAGATGATGTGTCTTTAGATCGGCATGGTTCCGGTACGTACGTAATTGACTGAAAGTTTACAATTTAGTCTGTGACTGATTTGCTTTATGATTGCTGCAACACTTAATATCTATGAATATTACATATTTCTCTACAGGCTTTAAGAGCATTCTTATTTCTATTACTTTAGCAGAACTTAAAAAGAGATAAAATTACTTAAACCATTCGCTTAGAATCAGGGCCGCCCAGAGGGGGGGGGGGGGCAACTGGGGCACTTTGCCTTAGGCTCCTAACTGTCGGAGGGGCCCCAAAAAATTTTTGAAAAAATAATTTAATAGATTTCGTCCAAAAGGAAATTCTGAAACTTGTGCCGTACTTCAAAATTCAAAATAATCTCCTAAAAAAAGGCCCCCCCCCCAAAAAAATATAAAAAATATATATTCGATTAATTAGATTTCTCTAACTCCAAAATAGTCTTCTGAAAAATACGCGATTTAGTTTTAATGAAAAATATAACTCTTTAGTCCTCACGTCTATAAAATGACATTCCCTCTAATAAAGTGAAGACAGTACTAACTACTAAAATAGACAGCAAAAAAGCTTTGGGGATGGAAGATGTCATATTTATTGGAGAATACAACTCGAGAGCAGTGCAATGAAATATAATTATTAAGTTAATCATTCATGTAATAAAATATTAAGTATCAGTAACTTAATTTGAATGTGTGTTTCCGTCTCTTTCCATTTTTGGAACGAAGTTCTTTTACGCGGCTTACAGTAGAGTGAACTGGCAGGAATCGTCCCGTAACGAAAATGCGTTATGCCCCCGTCATAAGAACTTTTTCTCAAGGACTCTGTGGCTGAATGATTATCGCATCGGACTGCGGACCTACTAATTATTAATAAAATACTTCTTTAATCTTTTATAAAAATTCAAGTATGATTTCAATTTTATGTATAAAAAATGATACATGGTGTGCTTACGCCATTTTTCTAAGGAAATAGCTGGAAGAAAGTTTTTAACACAGAAAGAAATTAAGGAACTTATGAACAGATCGTGGAGTGATCATAGTGAAGATGGATCTGATTCAGAAAGCGATGGCAGTAAAGGTGATCCTAATTATAAACCAAACAAAGTTTGTGATGAAATTTTTGATGGTAGTAGTGATTCGGAAGATGAGGTATCATTACTTGATAATAGCGATGTTCTTGATCTGCCTAATGGTGGGAACATGCCAAAAAGTAATAGAAATAATACAGGGAGAACAAAGCCTGCTATCAACTGGAAGAAAACTAATTTACTTCTAAATGATGATCAAATTTTATTCCGAGGTGACGAGAATCTCGCTCCTGAAATTATGAATTTAAACACACCTCTAAATTTTTTTAGTTATCTTTTTACAAAAGATTTGATTGGGCATATACAGAGGCTGTTCGCACATTTTTTAGACGATTTTGGTAAGCGGCAATAAAAAATCGATTGCTGCAAAAGAAATAATTGCAATTGTACTATGTTTTTAAAAGTCAAAATTATCGTCTGCGGCTTGAAAGTTTTGTTTTTATTCAAAATGGCGTTTTTAACAAAGCAGTGGTTCGAAGGCTACATTTATGCTCTTTCCGAAGAGAAATATGCATACTCCGTTATCCAAAAACGATGTGAGAGTCATGGTTTTGTGATATCTAAAGCGTCGATAGGTAATATCGTCAACAAGAAAGGAAAAAAAAACGTCAAATTGGAGTCTCAAGTGGGACAAAAATTCCAAACAAGTATCCAAGGAGAAAACGGACATCTTCGACTATTGCAAAGGTACGTTGTTTAATGTTAAAAGAAAATCCCCCTAGTCAAAGGACAGTTGCAAAATCATTAAAATGCTCGGTGTCCACTGTAAACAAAATGATAAACGTTGATTTAAATCTTAAGAAAGCGAAAAAACGCAATATGCATCGTCTTCTTCCAAATCATATCGCTGAACGCAGGACACGCTGCGGAATTCTATATGAGAAACACTTATCCAAAGAAAAATGGGAAACAATTGTCACAATAGATGAATCATGGGTGTATTTAAATGATTGCAACAAAAAAAGAGCCATTTATTATCATAAAAGGGGAGAAAAAATTTAAGTACATGGTTCAAAGAATCGAAAGAAAGTTTTTCTAAGGGATTCATGATTGTTGCTGGTTTTTCTTATAATGGCAAGTTAAAAATAAAGAGAGTGGGAAAAAATGTCAAGATTAACTCCAAATACTATCAGGAACATATTTTATCGCCAATTTTTCTGAATGAAATACCATCGCTTTACCCACAGTGTCATCAATCTGTGAGACTCCATCAGGACAAAGCTAGCAGTCACACATCAAAATCCACTGTAAATTTCCTAAAAGAAATGGAACAAAAAACTGGTATCAAGGCCATACCCTTCACTGATATCCCTAATAAATCTCCCGATGTATCACCTATGGATTTTTGTGCTTTCGGACTTTTAAAATCTGCATTATCCAAACGTCGTCCCAAAACCCTTACAGGACTCTGGAATGCTGTTCAGGAGGAATGGGATAGAATACCTCTTCTGACACTTCAAAAGGCATTATTATCCTGGAAATTGCGGTGTCAAAAGATAGTTCAGAATAAGGGATGTCGAATAGAGCATTTAAAACACAAGAATTTTATGTAATTTAGTTTTGTGAATACAATATACATCGTCTAAAAAATGTGTGAACAGCCTCTGTAGTTCTAGAAACAAATTTATTCAGTGTGCAAAAAAACCCAGAAAAGTGAGTCAATGTAACGAATTTAGAAATTAAACGATGCATTGGTATTTGTATATTGTCTATTGTACATGTACCAAACACTAGGGCATATTTGTCATCTGCCATAGGCAATGATGTAATAAAAGAATGTATGTCATAAAAATGCTTTGAAAAGATAAGAGAATTTCTACATTTTAATGACAACAGTAAACAACCACCACATGATGACCCTCAGCATGATCGTTTATATAATCTTCGACCAGTTGTAAATACTTTACTTGAAAGATTTTATACCGTTCCTGTGGAATTGCGTCTTTGTTAACCTTATTTATTGTTGTATTTAAACTTATTTATTGTTTGTTACTTATTTGTTGTATTGTTTTAATTCATACGGGATTTATATTGTGTAATTAATTTATTTTTGTTGATGATTAAATAATAAAATTAATCCGATTAAAAATTATGCTAGGTAACATCTAAATCAAAATAATTAATTTATATATTAAAATTTTTAATTTTAATAAAATAGAGAGAAAGAGAGAGAGAGAGTTGGTTGAATAAAAGAGGGCTGCTCTTTTTGGCGTGACAAAAATACATTAATATAATCAATAGAAATCTACATATTAAATCACGGTTAGAGTTGAAAAAATAACGCAAGGAACTTCATTCCAGACGGGGTCCCCCGACCGCAGAATTTTATTTTTATTTTTCTTGGGGTCCCCCGACAGAAGTTTGCCCCGGGCCCCTTATTATCTCTGGGCGGCCCTGCTTAGAATTCGGTTAGTTATGTTCTTCCTTAAATTAAAGAGTTTATTAAACAAACTTCTCTAACACCTAAAAGTGTTTGTGAAATTTCTAATGTAATGCTTTATTTTAAGGAAGGTGAAAATGACAACGTTTAACGCCAAAATAAATTTTTTATTTTAAAAATAAGAGTCGGATTCGTAAAGTATTGAAGGAGGAGTTTCAGAACAACAGAAGGAAGATTTTACGAGACATTAGACGAGGCAGCCGTTGGTGTGTTTGTTCGATATCGAAAAAATATGAGTAATTTATTTAGGAACCATTGAACTGTTTAGATTGATATATAATTTAATACACTTTATTTTAATTTTAGTACCTGTTCCACCTAATATAAAAAATAGTTTGAAGGCGATATGGTCAGGTTAATCACAAACGTTACCACCAAATGCATAAAGCTTGCCAAAGGGGCGGTACAAGGGCTTGCCAAAGGGTGTGGCCGTAAGGCTAAGTGTCCACTTATGACAAAACAGTCTCGAGAGGAGTCACGAGACTAGACTCACAAATGGATAAGGGCCCGAGAGCAACCTCGGGGACAATCAGGCGCAAGTATCAGAGATTGAACCTGTCACAGGTGGACATTCTCATTCCTACTCTCGTGACTTTGTCTCCAGTCTTCTGTCATTGTTGGGAGATTTTTGTCGGAGCTGAGAATTGATTTCATTCTTTTATTAGCGAAAAGAAGGTTCCGTCAGATAAAAGAGAGTGGGCTGATGATGAAATGTTGGAGTTAATTAATCTTTATGAGGAACCGGAGTTGTTATGGAACGTGAGACATAAATTATAGAGAAATCGCGAAAAAAAAAAAATGAGCATGTTCGAAGAATTTGCGGCAAAATTTAAAAACTGTGATGGTCATTTTCTTTTGTTTCCTTCCCTTCAGTTGTTGGTACTTTTAGCGTATTATTCGTTTATTTGTGAGTCTGTTACAGCTATGTTTTGTAGTGCTGTACCATTAACCCATTCACTTGTTCCAAATGAGTAATTGTTGTTGTTTTCCAACGTGGGAAACTTCTGACTGAAGACATTTACAATATATCCATAAGAATCGTCTGTTGCTTTCAACGAGGGCGTACAGTGAACCAACACCAACCCTGGTGCCACCCCAGTTTTGACTGATCCCCCCCAGGGGTGACATCTCGAGGGCTCGTACCTTCTCCCAACCACTGACAACATAGAAGAACATTCCAGTATACGGGTTTAGCATGCCCATATCTAGCCTAGACACGAAGGTAATTAATGGCGTTCGTCAGGATTCGAACTGAGCAGCGCCAGTCCAAAGCCACTACCACTTGGCTACCTCGAGCCCTCAACGGGGTAATAAAAACAGCAATATAAACATAATAATTAAACCATTTAATTGTTTCAAAGCTCTAAGTACAACCTCATTATATGAGTCCAGAGCTATAAGCTCCGATCTCACTGTTTCCTCTAACCAATCTAAAAAGCAGATGACATCAAATAAAAATTACACGTATTTAACGCGCCCATATCCAACCTAGACACGGAGGTATTTAATAGAGTTCGTCGAGATTCGAACTGAGCAAACCTAGTTTCAAGCATAACGCGCTACCACTAGGCTACCTGGGACTCTCCAGTGAGCAATAGAAACATAATAATAAAACCATTCAGTCTTTCAAATCCTCTAAATTTACAGTACAGCCTTATTTCACGAGTCTAGAGCTATAAGCTCCGACCTTCACGGTGTCAGCTAGCAGATGGTATCAAATAGAAATTACAAAAAAAATCTGTAATAATAATCTCTCACTTTACATGAATCAAATTAATTTCTGTTACAAGTGAAATGCAGTGAGATGCGTATGCTATTCAGGAATAGTTGTTTAATTAGCAGATCAAGTAAATAGCAACTGTTAATAAAGTTATCATTCCTTTGGACTCAGATTCTTGTCCGCGCGTAAAACATTCCTCTCTTCTCTTGGAACAAACATAAGTTCTTGGTGCACTCCTCGATAAGTCAAACCCAACATTCCTTCCATATTCAGTATCTTGCCTTCGGGCACCGTCACAGTGAAGTTTTGCATCAAAGCAGTGAAGTACAGCAGTATTTCCATCATGGCTATTGTGTCACCTGGGCACATCCGCTTCCCTGTTAGAGACATAAAAAAAGTACGCTTTAAAAGTGAATACAGACTTCCCGATTCGACTTCCGAAAGGGAATTAAACTTATTATACATATTATTTGCTGCAAAGTCTTTGGGTGTAGTGATAGGGTATGGGAATGCAAGACTAACACGGATGGTTGTTGAGGTATTTTTTAATGCCCCTAACCCTAAGTTCCAGACCAGGTCCATATAGGCTTTGGACTGAATAGTGTGGATCCGGTTTATAATAGCATCAAAAGAGTCGGAGTTCATCTTGGATAGATGCCACCACAATTTTGACCGGGCACCCCAGGGGGGGGGGGCAACCGGGGGAGATTGTAGTTTCCCCACCCAATGACCTCACAGAAGGACTTTCCGATCTACGAATTTAACGTGCCCATATCCTGCGTAGACACGAAGGTATTTAATGGAGCTTGTCGGGATTCGATCCGATCACCCTCAGTAACGAAAGCCGATGCTCTACAGATGGGCTACTTCAGGCCAATACGGGTAGTTAGCATTATTTAATTAAACTTTCTGAAAATAAACCTTTCTTTCTGAGCAATAGAGAAATTACAGTAACCACCGCTTATAGTGATCAGTGGTTATAAGAATCAACCGTTTATAAGAATCAATATCGCGCAAACAAAAACAAATGTATTATTTCCATGTTAAAATTTTCGCTTTAAAGAATCAATCCACCGGTTTTAAGAATCAGTTTACACTCTTCGCTTTCCTTTCATTTTTCCAAAAAGCCACTTAAGCACTCAAAAGGCACGAAGTTCTTTCCTTTTTTTTAAAAGAAAGATTGATAAGATGGGATGGAATATAGTCACAAAATTCACCCCTTTCTTTGTTAGACATAACATAATAGTTTCCCCTTAAACGCTTTAGCACAAAACTATCCTATTAGCTTGACCCAGGGGCATCTTTACCCGTCCGGGTCCTATTTCACATTTCTCCACTGACAAACAAAAAAAGGAACACTTATTTCCCCACCTCCCACATCCTGGTTGCGGCTTCCTGGACCCTGAAACACATCAATCTTCGGCGAAGTGTCCACTATCAGTCAGGCAAATGTGACATTAGTAGATTCAGCACGTTATCAAACCGTGAAACGTAAGCTAGAAGGTGAATCTTCGTCTGAGACTATTAGTATTGAAAGAGGTATAAACAGCCTCCTGAAAACTACATTACGTCAAACTACCATAGAAAACTTTTTCTTGCTCCTTTCCTGTAGTTGAAATGTTAAAACTGTTAAGTAGGTATGTGGTAATAAATATTGGATTTTTTTCTTCTATCACTATAATCATGTGTGTCTACTTATAAGTCTATAAATTAAGTTGTATTTTTAAAATTATAAAAAATAATTTTAATAAAAGATAATTAACGTAAATTAAAGAGAATTTTATGGTAAATTATCTAATACAGAGGCTGTTCGCACATTTTTTAGACGATTTTGGTAAGCGGTAATAAAAAATCGTTTGCTGCAAAAGAAATAATTGCAATTGTACTATGTTTTTAAAAGTCAAAAGTAGAGTCTGCGGCTTGAAAGTTTTGTTTTTATTCAAAATGGCGTTTTTAACAAAGCAGTGGTTCGAAGGCTACATTTATGCTCTTTCCGAAGAGAAATATGCATACTCCGTTATCCAAAAACGATGTGAGAGTAATGGTTTTGTGATATCTAAAGCGTCGATAGGTAATATCGTCAACAAGAAAGGAAAAAAACGTCAAATTGGAGCCTCAAGTGGGACAAAAATTCCAAACTAGTATTCACGGAAAAAACGGACATCTTCGACTATTGCAAAGGTACGTTGTTTAATGTTAAAAGAAAATCCCCCTAGTCAAAGGACAGTTGCAAAATCATTAAAATGCTCGGTGTCCACTGTAAACAAAATGATAAACGGTGATTTAAATCTTAAGAAAGCGAAAAAACGCAATGTGTATCGTCTTCTTCCAAATCTTATCGCTGAACGCAGGACACGCTGCAGAATTCTATATGAGAAACACTTATCCAAAGAAAAATGGAAAACAACTGTCACAATAGATGAATCATGGGTGTATTTAAATGATTGCAACAAAAAAAGAGCCATTTATTATCATAAAAGGGGAGAAAAAATTTAAGTACATGGTTCAAAGAATCGAAAGAAAGTTTTTCTAAGGGATTCATAATTGTTGCTGGTTTTTCTTATAATGGCAAGTTAAAAATAAAGAGAGTTGAAAAAAATGTGAAGAGTAACTCCAAATACTATCAGGAACATATTTTATCGCCAATTTTTCTGAATGAAATACCATCGCTTTACCCACAGTGCCATCAATCTGTGAGACTCCATCAGGACAAAGCTAGCAGTCACACATCAAAATCCACTGTAAATTTCCTAAAAGATATGGAACAAAATACTGGTATCAAGGCCATACCCTTCACTGATATCCCTACTAAATCTCCCGATGTATCACCTATGGATTTTTGTGCTTTCGGACTTTTAAAATCTGCATTATCCAAACGTCGTCCCAAAACCCTTACAGGACTCTGGAAAGCTGTTCAGGAGGAATGGGATAGAATACCTCTTCTGACACTTCAAAAGTCATTATTATCCTAGAAATTGCGGTGTCGAAAGATAGTTCAGAATAAGGGATGTCAAATAGAACATTTAAAACATAAGAATTTTATGTAATTTAGTTTTGTGAATACAATATACATCGTCT
Source organism: Dolomedes plantarius (assembly GCA_907164885.2). Taxonomy (NCBI): domain Eukaryota; kingdom Metazoa; phylum Arthropoda; class Arachnida; order Araneae; family Dolomedidae; genus Dolomedes; species Dolomedes plantarius. The sequence continues at coordinate 95,081,162 of OU015499.1, read as the reverse complement.
AAAAAATGTGTGAACAGCCTCTGTATATGTATAAATAGGTGTGTGTGTGCCTGCCTGAACAAATACATAAATTTCGGCTATAAGAAACAACCGCTTATAAGAATCAAAAACAGTAATAACAAACGTGATTCTTATAAGCGGAAATCACTGTATCTTGAATTCTTCATAAACTGTAGAAAGAGCAGTGATTCACAGCCGGTGTTCCGCGGAAATTCCGCGACATCGGCCAGAGGCACCGTGATTTTTTTCCCCTTTTTGTATAAAAAATAATAATATTAGTTGGACCCTCTTAAAATTATTATTTATTAAGTTGAATTAATGACTCTCACGCCCGACAGATTGTGACGCCAATCGACACACTCGTTCCCGTGGAGGGATAAGCTGTCCTCACGCCCACAACCACCACTGTTAGTCTCTATCAAAAAGTTGTGCTCAACAGTAGAAAGACAGGAATTTTTTTCTTACTAATATGACGAACGCCGTCATTTTCACGGTTGGAAATAAAATCAAGAATATAAAATATTTAATGTTTTTTTTAATGGTTAAATACCTAACATTTTGAGCTATTTCATACCAATATGTAATAAATTAGTATATATTTAGATATATTTTTATGCAGGTATACCGAATTGTGAACATGATATGGTTTATCCTTAAAAATATATGCACAGTTTGTGCAGTCCTTATTTTTTACACCAATATTTCCGAACAGCCAACATTTCTGTTATTTGCAAAAGGGGGAAGAGACGAAACGTAACTAACATTTTTCCGGTATTATTTTAAAGATTTCTGCCTGTTTTCTAAATTGCCGAAAAATTGACGGCTTTCAGTCTTAGTAGATGTTCTTCCACGTGAATTAAAGTCGAGCCAAGACGCACAAAAGGGTCGGCTATATGAACTTTATTAGTACATAATAACAGAGAATTTCATACTACCAGCACAGAGCTAGAGAACAACGTAATTACCTTCAAACCGATAGTATCTTAGAACATTTTACAAAACATTAAGACAGCGGTATCGTGCTGCAATCTACAGAACAAAACAATCATAACACATTAATCTAATGAATGTAAATACATGAACAGTAGATACAGGGGAGATCCGTCAAATATGGACTCCCTAAGCAAGAATGCTCATAAAACTTAAATTATTAAAAAAAAAGATTTAATTTGTTGACTGCTCATTACAATTGTATAGCTGCATGGTTCAAACTCGGTAAAGAACTCTGGTAACTACTAATAATTTCAGGAAATATTTTTTTTCATTTTCGTGTCAGTGGTTCATATTACACATACGTTCGTGTAACATGGACCGAACATATGTGTAATATGGACCACTGACACAAGAATGAAAAGTATGATATAGAATGAAAGACGGATGCACAAAGCTGTGCTTTTAGTAAATTCATTTCAAGTACAGCTATCATCACAATTATAGTGTATCGGGTTTGTTATGTTGGCGCAAGCTTCATGCACCATGAGCAGCATTTCCCGCATCTGATCCAGTCTTCCTCCGTATTCTCCTCGCAGAATGCGCAGAAAGTAAACGGTTCAGTAACTTGATTCGCAGCTGTCTCCTGTCTAGAGGTTCCTAGGGATGTCCCTACTGAGACCCTTGGAGCTGCCGGAAGTTTTCGCTCTGTCGTCTTCTGTGCAAGCCTCTCTTTTGAGCTTTCTTTGCTATTCTTTCCTCTCTCCGACGCTTTTGAATGACCAGCTTTGGTCGCTTCTTTTTTTGTTTTTCTGCAACGGCCTTCTTGAATCGGGATGAAGTCAGAACAGTGGCCTCTGGAGTGTTTCCCTTTCTCTTTCTTAGGCTTCTTTGTACGCCATGAGGAAGTGGACTGATGTCTTCCACGGAGAACATTTTATGACTAACGGGAACCGGGAAGTTCTCCTGGACTACATCTTCTGAAGTTGGCTCTTTGGAAACAGACGTGTTCTGCTGGACTGTAGCGTCAGGTGCTGGGTCGATGGGAGCTACATTTTCTGGCAAGTGGTCATTGGTCTCGTCTTTCGAAGAATGATTCCTCTGGCTCCCAAGCAGCAGTTAAATACCATTTCAACCTGAACACGTGCTCTCCACTTCATCCACACGACTACATTGCAAAATATCGGGATGGTCATAATGTTTTAGCTCTTCAGTGTATATAGGGGAGATCCGTGTAATATGGACCCCCTAAGCAAGAATGCTCATAAAACTTAAATTATTATTTTTTTTTAATTTAATTTGTTGGCTGTTCATTGCAATTGTATAACTGTATGGTTCAAACTTGGTAAAGTACTCTAGTAACTATTAATAATTGAAGGAAATAATTTTTTTATTTTCGTGTCAGTGGTCCATATTACACATGCGCTCGTGTAATATGGACCGAACGTATGTGTAATATGGACCACTGACACGAGAATAGAAAGTATGATACAGAATGAAAGGCGGATGCACAAATCTGTGCTTTTAGTAAATTCATTTCAAGTACAGCAATCATCACAATAATAGTGTATGGGGTTGGTTATGTTGGAGCAATCTTCATGCACCCATGAGCAGCATTTCCCGCATCTGATCCAATTTTCCTCCGTACTCTTCACGCAGAATGGGCAGAAAGTAAACGGTTCAGTAACTTGATTCGCAGCTGTCTCCTGGCCGGAGGTTCCTGGGGATGTCCCCACTGAGACTCTTGGAGCTGCCGGGCGTTTTCGCTCAGTCGGCTTCTTCTGTGCAAGCATATATTTTTAAGCTTTCTTTGTTATTATTTCCTCTTTCCGACGTTGTTGGATGTCCAGCTTTGGTCGCTTCTTTTTTTGTTATTCTGCAACGGCCTTCTTCAAACGGGATGAAGTCAGAACAGTGGCCTCTGAAATGTTTCCCTTTCTATTTCTTAGGCTTCTTTGTACGCAGTGAGGAAGGGGACTGATGTCTTCCACTGCGAACCAACTACACTCCACAAACTTCAAAATGTAGTTTTATGACTAACGGGAACCGCGATGTTCTCCTGAACAACATCTTCTGAAGTTGGCTCTTCGGAAACAGACGTCTTCTGCTGGATTGTAGCGTTAAGTGTTTGTCGATGGGAACTACATTTTCTAGCAAGTGGTCGTTGGTCTCGTCTTCTGATGTGACTCGTGGTGGGGCTTTATCAGAAACTTCGGATGGAGCTCAGTCGAAATCGTGAAATGCATGGCGATTGACAGGCGAAATCCAACTTGCACGGAAACCATTGACAGCGGTTTCAAGAGATGCCGACCGTGCATAAGCCTTCCCGAACAGTTCACACACTTGGAACTGTGAAACGGCCCGTCCAGCATGTTCCCTCATTCACTTGTCCATCTCTTTGGAATATTATACGCTTAATGGACGAAAGAAAGCGAGGTCCAAAGGCTGTATTCGATGGGGAGTATTGCAAAGGAAGTGATGCTATGATCAACCCTGCTTCTCTGAACAATTCTATAGCCTCGAGATTTTGAGTGTGAGACTCATGCCCGTCGAGAATTAACAAAACCTTCCTGTTCCTGTCAGGTTTAGCGAAACTAATGAAATGTTTCATCCATTCACTGAAGAGCTCGATCGTCATGCAACCTTTTCTCTGGCATTTGGAAAGAGTTCTTGGAGGAGTTCCTGCTTCCAGTTCCAGATTCTATCGCTTGCGGGGAAACACCGCCATCGGTGGGATGAAGTGACTAGCAGCACTCATGGTGCAGACAAATGTGACGTTCTTTCCCTTTTCTGCAGATGTTATCGATCCAACGGGCCTACAACGTGTAATATGAACCAGTGGTCCATATTACACAACAGCGCATGGTTCATATTACACGCATGGATGGAGCAACGTTGTTTCCAATCACATATCGCTATGCAAAATGGTGGGCATAAAATACATGTATGGATTGTTAAGAAAATAAGTACATTTGATACTATTAACGTGAAAATTATATTAAAATTACCTAACAGCAGAAAGTAATACTTTGATTTTAACGTACCTGTTACATCAATGAACATATAAACCAAAAACACAATTTCATAATCGTCCAAATGCAGGCACACATGTACAAGTCACCTCATGCTTTGGATAACAATAATATTCACTAAAGGCAATGGAATGGTTCTGCTATCTAGTGGTGTATATATATATATATATATATATATATATATATATATATATATATATATATATATATTCTGTCCGTGTGTATGTCACTGAACTCCTCCTAAACGGCTGGATTGATTTTTATGAAATTTTGTGTGATTAAGTTGATTCTAGAATGGTTTAGATTCACAATACGACACCCCTATCACCCCTAGGGGGGCAGGGGGCAGGGGGCACATGTAAAAATAATCGAAAACGACTGATATCAGTGTCGAATCCATAGTTTTCGGGGTCGGTGTATAATAATTGAGATTAATAGTGACACTCCCGATGTCGTTTAAGTTCAGCCCCCCCCCCTTAGCATATGGGGGGGGGGAATATAAAATATCCAAAATGACCGAGAGTAGTGTCGAATCCATAGTTTTCGGGGTCACTGAGAGGAACAGTGGCAATCCCAGTGCCGTTTAAGTGAGAGTTCAGCACCCCTCTCCCCCCATCAACGTTGGAGGGGAGGCGGGGAGTGAAGATAAAATGTCCAAAATGACCGAAAATAGTGTCGAATCTATAGTTTTCGGGATCACTGAGACGAATAGTGACACAACTGATGCCGTTTAAGAGGAAGTTCAGCCCCCCCCCCCAAATCAGCGTTGGGGGAGGAGGGGGGAAAGGGGAAAAATGAAATGTCCAAAATGTCCGAGAGTAGTGTCAAATCCATTGTTTTCGGAGTCACTGAGATGAATATAGGAAACTAAAAGTGTTGTTTATAATCAAGTTTTGAGTTAAATAATAGAGTGAATTTGTAATTTTATTTTATCATTTGTATAATGTACATATACTTTTAAATACCCGTAAATAAAATTACTTAGATTTTACACTATAGGTAGAATTCATTCCTTTTCCTGTGTAGTAAAAAACTGAGATTAATAAATACCTGGGCAACGCCGAGTAAACAGCTAGTATATATATATATATATATATATATATATATATATATATATATATATATATATATATATATATATATATATATATATATATATATGTGTGTGTGTGTGTGTGTGTGTGTATGTATGTATGTATGTATGTATGTATGTATGTTCCGGCATAACTCTGGAACACCTAGAGAAATTTCAACCAAACTTGGTACACATTTGACTTATAATGTGGGAAAAAATAATGTTGGGGGTAAGACATCCGTAGCACCCCTAGGAGTGGGGGTGTTCGGGAAGGGGTGACATGTAAAAATAATCGAAAACAACCGAGATTAGTGTCGAATCCACAGTTTTAGGGATCGCTGAGATGAATGGTTACACTCCCGATGTCGTTTAAGTCCAAGTTCAGCCCCATCGGCACGGAGGGGTGAGATAGGGTGAAAAATAGTGTCCAAAATGACCGAGACAAACCGAGATGTCCCAAGTACCCGTGCAACGCCGGGCAAACAACTAGTAAGTGAATAAAATGAACAGTGGAGTAAATATTTATTTGAGCTTAAATTTAACATGTTCCTGATACACATTCTACTTTAATTTAGTATTTAAAAAACCGGAAAAACTAAAATTTTAACAAGAGTGCCCAAAGTCTAATCTTATTCCCAAGGACATAGATTGCAAACATTAAAAGGTTGGGAATCCCTGCAATAGATGCGGATTCAATTAATCACGAGAAATTTAATTATAATGTCCTTTATATGATAAAGGCAAGTATAACAAGCTACGTACTCAAATTCTGTATAATTTTAACAGATTTGTTTAAATTTGAAGATGGAGAGTTTCTTTTTGAATTAGCATGTAAGGGCATTTCATAAAAACTTACCATAAGAAAATGGATTATAGCTGTCTGGTTTCAGTATGACTTGTTTATCTTCTGTCAAAAATCGCTCCGGATCAAATTTTTCAGGGTTCTTCCAGTATTTCGGATCATTGTGCAGTCCCCAGTTATTAGCAATGATGGTAGTTCCTTTAGGAATATCGTAATTCTGAACTTTTATGTCTTCAGTTGCTCTGGAAAGGAAATATGTTCACTACATACAGAACTTTTTTTCAAAACAGAAATAGAACAGAACTTGTATTGGCCATTGTTTTTTAAATTGATCTTTTCATCAAAGGATTTTGAAATGCTTGTTCAAACATCTATAAGATGCAGCTGTCGCGTATGTATTAAAAAGCCCGGGATTTTTTTTTTTAATTGCACTCTATAACAAACAAACAAAATCAAAAAAATCAACGCACCAAGAAGGAGTTGTCTGATTGTAGTGAAATGTCGTATGCTTAGATGTTTCGACCGAACATACAAGTGATTAAAATTTGGTGCCCAACAATTGAATAACGGGAGCTCCGGCGCATCAGAAATGCCCATCCAGCAGGTGTATATAAGGAGAGCAATTTCATGAACTTTGATGTCAAAAACGAACTTTTACCCACTCCTGAACATTTTCAGCTCTTAGATGAAACTACCAAGAAAAATCTGAGTTTGAAGGCGTTGGCCTAGGCAACTCAGTTAATTTAGTTGTCCTATGGTCCTATGGTCCTATGGTATATAAGGAGCGGTTCTCGATCTGATGTTCAATTAATAATCGTAATAAATTTCGAAGTGCTAAAAGACAACTTTTATCCCTTAATTGCCCGAAATAGTAAATTGAACTTTAGTAACAAAATGCTCATTTATAAATCTTTCTTAAGACCCTTACTTACGTATGCTGGACCAGTTTTGTCGTATGCAGCGGATTCCAACATTAAAATTCTGGCTGTTGCTTAAAACATGACTATTCGGCAAATCACTAACTCCCCATGGTATTTTCGTAATGTTGACATTTATAGGGAGATAAATCTCCCTACTATTCAAAATTACCTTCAAAATCTTGCTATTTACTTCCATAAAGATTTAGCAAATGATCTTATTAAAAATCTTGCCGATTACGTACCTGCTGACCCAGCCAACAAGAAACGGCCATGTGCCATTCTTGCTCGTAATTTTTGATTGTTTGTCCTGTTCTTTGTTCGGTCAGTCTCTTTTCCCCCCCATGTTTTAGCTTTACTTGTACTATCGAAGCTTTTCGTTTTCCCCACTTTCTATTTTCCTTCCTACTTTCGTTTTTTATTGATCACTGAAGTTTTATGCATTGCTATATCATCCTACAGTGGAGGGCCCGGCCTATGTACTGTAGTTACCACTACTCTTCCTGAAGCGAGGGTGATTTTGTAACTTTGTAACTGATGTTCATAGGCCGGAAATATTCAAGCCCCGTTTATAGGCGGAAGCTTATAAACAGGGCTTGAATATTTCCGTACAGGTTTTTTTTCTGAAAGTATAAAAAAAAAACTTGTATATGTAAAATCCTTTTAAGTTGGGCATATAGAGTTCAATCTGAAATATGTCCAGTGAGCTCCGTTCTGTTCACTAATTTTTTTTCTTTTGGAGTTCGTATAGTTCGTATAACTACTGCTTCACCATGGCATGCACTTCTCTACGAGTGCAAATTTTAATACTCTTTGAAACTGAAAGTTAAACTCAATAAAATAACAAAAGCTGCTTTTCCAAAACATTTCAAATTTTACTTACATTCTGGCTGTATTTAATGGTGCTAAAGTTTTCCATCTTTGCCCTTCCATGATGGTGGCATACGTGTAAGGGACCTTCTGTCTGTCTGACCACCGGATCTGGCCGTCTTTACCCAGTGCAGTGTCCACCTCATTTTGAACTTTGGCTTGTATGTCTGGAAATTTTGCCATTATGAGAATAAGCCAATGGATAGAAGTTCGTGTAGTATCACTTCCGCCTATAAACAGGGCTTGAATATTTCCGTACAGGTTTTTTTCTGAAAGTATAAAAAAAGCCTTGCATCAGTAGGTTTTCCATGCTATACTTATCTGTTGATAATTAATAATTTAATATAATAGTTATTACAGTTACATATATTGTTGACAGTTAAATATTAGGTACTAGAGAAATTTTAAAGTATTAAATGCGATAAGCTAATGCATAAAATAACACTCTTCAATGATATTCTCACCCTAGGCACCATTTATCCATAATCAAACAAGGAACTCTGAAATATTATGAAACGAAATGGTGTATCAAAGAAAGTTACACAATTTTAATTAGTTATGCATCATCTCCAGTCGATTGACACCACGCAAAAAGGTATCCTAATTACGAATTGAATACTTCATTTGTAATATTTACACTCAAGTATACAATGGGAAAAGAATATCTTCCCATATCCGCGTCAGAAATTCGAAGTAAGCTAATGTTGAGGTTGCCGTAGAATATTTTGAAATTGCTAATACTAGAGACAAGTTGTTTCCACAAATGCTGTAGCTCCGTACTGCATAATTCTCATCCAAGATCGCTGTACACTTCATCATTTCGGGCCATCATATAAAGCTTGCAGTCAACGGCCTAACTGCTTCATTTGGTAAACTTCAAAATTTTCGATCATCTTTTATTCTTTTCCTTTTGGCCTTTTACGACCTTTAGTCTCTAAAATAGAGGAATTTTTGTTTGAGAGTCTCAGACCTTCTCCTTTTTCTAAAAATAGTGCTATCGTTGCTCTTATATAAGACTGATTAGTGTGGATCGTTTTGAGTGCTATGACATTTGTCCGGTTCAGTCAGAATGGTAAGCTAGTGCAGTTCGTAACATTTCCTGAACCTAGAAGCCTTTGCAAAGTTGTATATTGTGAGCAAATCAGGGGGTACAATCATGGACTTAAGGGTGCTTTGTACTAACCCTATTGGATTCGCTCACCTCAATGTATATTATATAATATATTTTCAAATGCGGAGGCACTTGTCGTTTCTAGACATTCGCCCGAATGAGAATTACCGGGCAGACAACGCCTTGCAGACATCAGACCAGTAGTGGTCAACATAGAATGCTGACGACAGCTATCGAATTCCGACACGTGCTGGTGGCCGTAGATTCTTAATTTACGAGTCATAAAAACGATCTTCTCACAAACAACCAACATTTAAATGTAATTTCCGAATGAAAAAGCCGCTGCTTAACTTTCCTTTTATACAGAGATGCTGTTTCTCCCTCCGTCGTTCGATTGCGCTTAAATCCTAATCACGTGCATATTCCACCGTCTTCTTCATTTCATACGAATTCGACGTTTGCATCATTCCTCCTTCGTGGTGTCGCAATTTTAATGGCCAGCAGTGCAACTTTACAAGTAAGACTTTTACAATAATAAGTAAATAGAAAATATCACTATATTTATGAGTTATAAAAATTGTGCTGTGATTCCACAGTCGATTAAATTAATTTTTACCAGACTGTTAATTCAATAAGTTTTCAGTTATATGCATAACTTACCGTTGAAGTAATGACCCGGTCTATTCTTGTTATTATCGATTTCTCTCAAGTAGTCCACTGTAAAGTTATCGTGTTCACCACTCTTGTAAACTTCCTTTATTTTCCCAACCTCCTTTCTAGAAATATGCAGCACAAGTTTAGAATACTTATGTACAAAGTTACATAATTTTTATATATATATATATATATATATATATATATATATATACAGGGTGTCCATAATTAAAGTCCCACTTTCAAAAGTCTACAAAAAAAGAACCACTGGTCATAATGACTTCAAATTTGAACTGAATATACTGAAAGAAGGTGGAAACGATTTGGCATAATAAAAAAAGGTTCCAAAATGTATCAATAGATGGCGCTGTAACATTTTGGAACTTTTTTTTTATTATGCCAAATCGTTTCCCCCTTCTTCCGGTATTTTCAGTTCAAATTTGAAGTCATTCTGACCAGTGGTTCTTTTTTTGCAGCCTTTTGAAAGTGGGACTTTAATTATGGACACCCTGTATATATATATATTAATTTTCTTTTTTTATGAATTCGAAAATTTACCTGAAAAAATTACAGAATCTATTGAGAGTTTTAAATAGTCTGGCATACATTCCTATCCCCAGTTTTGTTTGGATATCTCGTATAATTGGATAGAAAGTGCCTAGGCTTGTTTGATTGAAGGACTCCATTGCATCATCCAGGGCCTCATCCAGAAATTTTCTATCAGGATCGTCCATAGGAAGCGGCCTCCCCAGTACGAAGTGTGATATGTTGTTGGACACGCTTGAAGTCAGCATGTGACTGATGTCAAATGGTCGACCTTTGAAAGAGGCGACCATTCCGATAAATTCATCTACTTCCATCTGAAAAAGAAACAAAACTGCAGCAGAACTGTTTAATACTTGTTAAAGCTCATTTGTTTTCGACTATGGATCTATCATACGGTAATTGCACTGTTAGATGAAAAATGTCTTCTTATTGGAAGGAATTTTGCACCATCACTAGTAAAACAGATCAGGGAATAGAAAAACCTCAATATTTCACTGAAACCAACAGTTAAAAAGCTTTTATTCCGTTACTTATAGTGAAATATTAAGGATTTTCTATTCCCTGCTAGGTTTGCCTAGTAACTCTATTTAGCCATTAGTCTATGTTTGAATTACAACATTCCTTGCTCTGTAAGAAAGTTGAATTTGCGCTAGTAATTTGATTTGAACCTTTCATTAGTTAAAGTGTATTATTATTGTTAATTAGAGAGTAATATTAAAGTTTTTTAATGCCTGATATCATCTAGTACAGAGGTGGGGAACCTTTTTACCATTAGAGGCCACATATAAATTAGGTAGTAATAAAGGAGGCCGCATAAATTGATGAACCTATAAATGCGACTTTTATGAAATTATTATAGTTAGGAATAGTTTTAACAATTTGGTGCATTATTTAGAAAAATAACAAACAAAAAATTAAGTCCTTATTTATTTATTATTTGACATAAAAAGTTACAATATAAAATATTTTTGTATTCACATAAGGATAAAAACTTGTTATAACATTAATCATTAATTATTATTTTTTTTTCAGAAAAAATAATACGTTTTAATGTACACGGTGTCAGTCACAACAATAATAGTAAGAAAATAGTTTTTGTGTAGAGATCATATAACATGTCTGATAGTATTGCTAAGAAACTCTGAGCATTAAATTTCATATCAAGTGTAGTTAAAGTATCACACAATCAAGGTAAGCGAAGCTCATTTGGATAAATATACAATTGTAGCGACTTTAGACGACAACAATTTCAAAATGTCAATTTTATTTTGGCCGACACTGTACATACATTCATGCCATTTTTTATTTATTTCCATTGATTTGGAAATTGTCGTAATCTATATAGTTAAATATTAATTAATACAAGTGCTAGCTTTTATGAAGGCCGCAAGAGAAGACCACGGAAGCCGCATGCGACCTCAAGGTCGCGCGTTCCCCACCTCTGGTCTAGTATCTTACTGATTTTGGACAAGTCCCCTTGGGCAAACCAATAGGTAGCCCAAATGTCACATGACTTTATCCCCACCATGCAATGAAACTGCAAGTATTACGAACAGTACAATAACTAAGGAATCAGATAGTCAGTTTCTACAATAATATACTGTAGAATGCCATCAGAAAACTTTGCCTTATAAATAATTAGTATTATATCCGAAGATGGCCTTATAATTTGTAATAATAGACGACTTGAATTTTAAAATGTTCTCAGAGTAGAAATTTCAACTGCTCAATATTAAGAATACCCCACGCATACGGGTCAGTGATCAATAAAATCAACTACTTAAATCGAAGGTTAAGTCTGCTGTGTACTAAACCATTGTATTATTCGCTTACCTCAATTTTAACCTACGGAGAAAATGTGTCCGAAGATTGCCAACTTGGATTTAAAGACTTAGCCCGTCTGCACACGGAGCAACCCAAAAGAACTGGTTACAAACCCGTCGGTGCAACTGGTTACAAACCCGTCGGACGGGTTTGTAACCAGTTGCGCCGTGTGCGTGGCTCCATTCAATTACATAGATTGCGACTCATCACGGACTGGTTTGTGATTTGAGTCGGTTATCAGTTTCTTTTGAGTTGCTCCGTGTGCAGACGGCCTTAAAAAAAAAAAAAAACTGCACTCCGTAATAGAGAAAGAAATTTTACACCTTGGGGTATTTTTCGTTTTTTTTAAATGCAAATAATATTTTTAATTTAAATTTTTTGGGAGAAAAAATCTGATGTAGTGCGTTTCAAATGTCATAAATTCCTTTGGTGGACGACATATATAAAATGAATCCTGTTGCAAGCCGCATAATTGTTCAGGCTATCTGGAAATACCATTTTTATTGGATTATCAGGGTTCATGTAGCTGTAAATAGTAGACACATTTTCTCCATAGGATAACATTGAAGTGAGCGAATCCAATAGGGTTAGTACACAACAGCCTTAACATACAAGGCTAAATTGCGGCTAATATGAACTTTAATTTATTATTTATTTATTTATTTATTTATTTTATATCCCCTGGAAATCCTGATCCGTTTTGTTTGGTAAAATCTATTAATTTTTTGTGTCTCTAAATCTTGTGATAAAAATTAAGTATCTTTAGGAATTTTAATAAATACTCTGAGTTCCTTTCATTCTTTGTTCGTTGAAAGTGTAGGCGTACCTACCACAAAAAAAGTTGTAAACTGGAACTGCATCACCAACTAGGTCAGTTTGTTATGCATGAATGACTGGGTTTTATGTCATCTATCAAATAAATACGAGTAAGTGCAAGTTCCCTAGGAATTTACATAAAGGTGTTTTCATGCAGCTTCTTTTATCAGCTGCGCATAAAAAAAATACAAGCTTGGGAAATTCCCAAGTTGGGAATTTCCTTAAAGGTGAGCTAACGTTTCCCAACTTTTCGTTGAAGAAACACAAATATTACGACGTCTAATTCACACAGTTTTGAAAGAATGAACTCTTTGGAGAGCTATGTCGATTTTCTTCCTGTTCGTAAGTATATAAATAAACGAAGAAAGGAAGGCAGAATGAACTATAAAGACACGACAAAAGTAAAGTACTAGAACAGAGCTGGGGAACGCGCGGCCTCCGTGATCTTCTCTTGCGGCCTTCATAAAAGCTAGCACTTGTATTAATTAATATTTAATTATATAGATTACAACAATTTCCAAATCAATAGAATTAAATAAAGAACGGCATGAATGTATGTACAGTGTCGGCCAAAATAAAATTGACATTTTGAAATTGTTGTCTAAAATCGCTACAGTTGTACATTTATCCAAATGAGCTTCGTTTACCTTGATTGTATGATACTTTAACTATACTTTATATGTAATTTAATGCTCAGAGTTTCTTAGCAATACTACCAGACATGTTATATGATCTCTACACAAAAACTATTTCCTTACAATTATTGTTGTGACTGACTCTATGTACGTTAAAACGTATTATTTTTTTCTGCAAAAAAAAAAAAAAATAATAATAATTAATGATTAATGTTATAACAAGTTTTTATCCTTATGTGAATACAAAAATATTTTATATTGTAACTTTTTATGTCAAATAATAAATAAATAAGGACTTAATTTTTTGTTGTTGCTATTTTTTTATATAATGCACCAAATTGTTAAAACTATATCTAACTATAATAATTTCATAAAAGTCGCATTTATAGGTTCATCAACTTATGCGGCCTCCTTTATTACTACCTAATTTACATGTGGCCTCTAATGGTAAAAAGGTTCCGTACCTCTGTACTAGAACAACAACCAAAGACAAGGAATAACTAAACTTTGTATAACTGAACCTTATCCAAATCATCTTATGCCACATTTTTTATTTATTTATTTATTTACACTGCTGGCCACCCAAATTGCAACACCAAGAAAGACAAGAAATATCACAACAAAATTTATTGTGTATATAACATGCTGACCAAGTATCAAATGATTAAATTTATAGACTTCTGTGAAGTGTGGTTCCTGCCAAAATCAGTAGCCAGAGTAGCCGCCATTGTTGGAGATCACAGCTGTCACACGCCTCGGCATTGATTCAAAGAGACTTTGGATGAGTTCTTGGGGTACAGCAGACCAAGCAGCTTCCACACGTTGCCAAAGTTCATCTGCTGTGGCAGCTGGGGATGGAATCTGGGTCAATCGTAGAGCAACCATGGACCACATGTTTTCTATCGGCGAAAGATCCGGAGAGCGAGGCGGCCAGGGAAGCAATTCAATCTGGCGATTGACGAAGAACCGTTGGACAATGCGTGCCACGTGTGGTCGCGCATTATCCTGTTGAAATATCGCTGTGGCAAGCCCTGAAGGTAAGGAAGGACAACTGGCTCCAACACCTCGGAGATGTAGCGCTGGCTGTTTAAAGTACCGGCAATGCGTACTAGAGGTGTGCGAGAGTGATATCCAATACCGCCCCATACCATAATACCCGGTGCAGGACCAATGTGGTGGTGCATAACGCAGCTGTTCAGCATCCTCTCTTCACGGTGTCTCCAGACTCGAATGCGACCATTGTGGTGTTGCAGAGTGGTGTTGCAAACAGAAGCGTGACTCGTCAGTAAAGACAATTTCATTCCATTCTGCCGTCCACATCCTTCTGTCATCGCACCATTCGCGGCGGAGACGTCTGTGGTTCTGCGTCAAGGGTAGACAAAGCAATGGACGTCTTGCGGACAGACCACTCTTCTGTAAACGGCGTCGAATGGTACGCGCAGACACTGGATGATGCGATACAGACTGCATGTGCTGTGCTATGGTTCGTGATGCGACTGAGCGATCCGGCACTGCCATGCGCACAATTTGCCTGTCATCACGTGAAGTGGTGCGCTGAGGTGGATGCGATCGAACACGCCGGTCCGTCGTACCCTCCTGCATCCAACGATCACATATCCGCATTACAGTTGTTTGGTTTCGTCCAACACGACTACCGATTTCCCTGAAAGATAATCCACAATCTCGGTAGGCCACTATCCTTCCTCTGTCGAACTCGGATACTTGATCAAAAGATGATCGCTGTTTTCGACGAGGCATAATTGATCGTTTTTTTGAAAAAAACCACAAGAAAAACACAACTGCCGAACTTGAAATCGTCGAAATCTCCAAGACTTAAATAGCGCTTTGAAGTGGCGCCACAGGCGCGCGTGATGTGCGTCTGCGCTGAAATTCTAATCATTTGCATATCTCACCTCCGCTAATTCATGTTGTAAATTTCATGTTATTTGCATGTTTCCTTCAGGGTGTTTCATTTACAGTGGCCATCAGTGTATTTATTTATTTATTTATTTTTTTGGGGGGGGGTTACGTAACTGATGGAATGTGACACGGAAAAAGGACACAAGGTATAGCACATTTATGCAAGAAGGTACTATGAGGAAATGTCATTGATGCAACCACGTGAATAAAGGGTTAACAAAGGATATCATTCCTATTTGAGTTTTGCTGTCTTCAGTTTGCAATGTTTTTTATCAAGCGTGACGTCACTTATCGCTCAGTTCACTCCAACTTATCACGCGGTTTAGTGTTTTCAGGAAATAATGGGGAAATTCTACCTCCTCCTACCGCGATGAATCCATTGTTTAGGCGTGCAGGAATGATTCCGTGTGGATTTTAGTAATCCATTCCTCTTACGACAAAAGTTTTGCCTCCGTTTTTGCAAGAGTTGAGGTGCGTGTAACTGCCTTATGCGGGAATACAAAAGCAAGATAAGCTTTATTTTCTGAAAAAAAAAAAAAATTCACTATTTTTCCCGTTGATAGGGAAGTGTCTCGCACCATATCACATCTCAACTCTTGCAGATTTTACTTCATGTTTGGCGAGGAGTGGCAAAACATTGCATAATTTAACATGGCGTTCAATGAGCACTCCTACAGCTTGTTGAATAAAATGCTCTCAGATTACGCTAAGTCTTTAGATACGGTATCTAAACAAAGGTATATCACTAAATTAAACATTCAGGTACAGCCCGGAAAGGTTTATTCAGTATCTGACCCCTATTTATTGACAGAGGAAGACTGGAGTTACGATACAAGACACTGGCCTGAAGTAACTTATCCTGATATCTATACATATCTCAAAATAGTAATAATCATTTTCAACGAAAGAATGATTATATTCTCTTAAACCTTGCGAAATATTGAAAAAAAGTGTTAAAATACCTGTTACATACAACTAATATGAGGAATTTTATAAATAAACTTAAATTATTTAACTCAAAATGAAGGTATCGTCCAAAAACACACGCAAACGCATAGGAACGGCTTCTGTTTTCTGCCACCCGATAATCACGTGATCTATAGTACACGAAAACTGACGTAGCCAGTGACGTTTCGCCTTATGAAGGTGCCATTGACAAACAAGATACGAGCTTTTTCATCCTTGTCTACCGCGAAACAGAAACCACCCGTTACAAGATTTTATTTCTAATCGCAGAAATTTAAGTATAACCTTAATTACAGGGTGTGCTTGAATACATCAAAAAAGGAGAGAAAGTTAAAGAAATGAAACCTTGCCTGTATCATGTATTCCCATTTGTTTTTGCCGACTCCATGATCTCGCATTGATTTCACACAGAATTTACGTTGTTCAGTCCATTCATCACCATTGACATCCGACAGTCCTGTATAAAACAAAATTTCGTTCCTGAATATTTAAACACAATATAAAACATACATACATGAATGAAGTAGATTTCATCGATTATTTAGTCACAAAAGACACAAATTGAGGGATATTCTGTAAAAAGGAGGTAGCTCTATCCTGGACGAGTTTGGAGTTACGTGTACTATCTTGTGGTAAAAAAAACCCTCTTTCGTTTGATGCCAGAAAGAGTCGTTAACCCGTCGGACGGGTTTGTAAACAGTTGCGCCGTGTGCGTGGCTCCATTCAATTACATAGGTTACGACTCGTCACGGAATGGTTTGTGATTGGAGTCAGTTATCAGTTTCTTTTGAGTTGCCCCGTGTGCAGACGGCCTTAGTGTCTTGCGAAAGATCTCGAGCAGAGAAAACGGTTGGTAGATGTCGTCCCGTTGACCCAAGCACTCAAAAAGCGAATGACTTAAGGGGAGTGGTCACTTTTAAGGACCGTTAAAAGTATCATTTTTAGACCTATGTTCGATTGTATGTACTACTCATGATTTTTGCTTGATTTACATGAAATTTTTTAAGTAACTGCTTAACATACTGTTTATTATATATACACTCATGGACAAAAAAATTAGCGTACCAAGAAGAAGTCGTCAAAATGAAACGAAATTTTACATACGTGATGACTACTTTGATATAAGTAAATGATAAGAAAATCAAAGAAAAAGGATAATTTATTTCAGAGAAAAAGGCAAAAGAACGGAGGAGTTAATACTCCGTTGGACCCCCTCTAGCGCGAATGCACGATGCGATACAATCGGGCATTGAGTCATGTCTTGAAACATTTCGTTCCATATTTGCTGTAACCTTGCCTCTAGTTCGTTCAAACTCGTGGGATGCCCAACTCGTCGTCCCAAATGATCCCAGATATGATCGATTGGAGACAAATCTGGGGATCGGGCAGGCAAAGGAAGGGTAGTAACAGTGCGGAGACAGTCTTGTGACACCCTTGCCGTATGAGGCCGAGCATTGGCTTGTTGAAAAATGGCTCCTGGGAGCCGTTGCATGAGTGGCAACACATGTGGTTGCAGGATTTCATGAACATACCGCTGGGCCGTCATGGTGCCACGGAACAATACTAGGGGTGACCGTGTATTGTAGGCAATGGCACCCCATACCATCACACCAGCTGTGGGAGCGATGTGTCGCTGTACAGAAAAGGCAGGATTGAAGCGTTCGCCACGGGCTCTCCACACACGAACACGATTGTTATCACTGCCGAGATTGAATCTGGATTCGTCGCTAAAGACGACCTGTTTCCATTCCGCTGCAGTCCAGTTTCCTTGTGCGCGGCAAAACTCCAAACGGAGGCGTCGATGGGTGGGCGTCAAGGGCAGCACACGTAATGGGCGCCGCGATACCAACTGTCCTTCAGCCAGGCGCCTTCGTATGGTTCGAGAAGACACAGAGGCCCCTAGTGAAGGTGCTACCTGTGCCTGGATGGCGGCCGATGAAGCAGTTGGCTGTACGCGTGCATTTCTTACGATGTGGCGGCCTTCTCGACGACTGGTCTGTCGAGGGCTTCCTGAGCCTGGTCTTCGTGTACATGACATCTCTCGGGTCCACTGGTCCCAACACCTCCTCACAACACAATCAGAGAGGCCTAACTGACGAGCTTCTCGCCTAGCTGACCACCCAGCTTCCATCATCCCGACGATTCTCCCCCTCTCAAACTGCGGCAACTGCTTATATTGTCTTCGAACACGGCGTAATGGCATGTCTATCTCAGCTCTTCCTTTGTAAATGATTCAGCACACTCAAACAAGCTTTGGTTACCTGTTTTATACTCCACAGAGTACGATGTTCAACGTCCTCTACAGGCTATACGTAATGCGCAATCACGCTGCATTTCTAATGATTTGCATATCTCCCCGACATGTACCTTCATTGCAAGTTTCGTTACGATCCCGCAATTATTTCTTGGTGCGCTAATTTTTTTGCCCATGAGTGTATATATACAGTATTCTATATATACAATATTTCAAAGTAATTAAAGAATAAATTTATTTTTTATTCATAAATAGTGAATATTTTTTTAAAATCGAGCATTTTGCAATCAACTGCTGTGCGCATTATGCCAAAATAAATTTTTAAGGTACAGTAATAATTGTTTACTATATGTGATTAAAATACTTCAGGCAACAATAGTCACCAACATTATTCTAGAATATATTAAAACATTTATTACGTGCTATTTTTAATTAGAAATTTTAAAAATGACTGAGTAAAAGCTTTTAAAAATATTCTTTTAAAAAATTAAAATATGTTAAGGTTCAAAAATGTTGGTGGATTTTGTTGGCAGAAGTATTGTAATCACATATAGTAAACAATTATTACTGTACCTTAATAATTTATTTTGACAGAATGCGCACAGTAGTTGACTGCAAAATGTTCGATTTTTAAAAAAATTATTCCCTTTTTATGCATAAAAAATAATTCTATTTTTTAATTACCTTGAAATATTGTATATATATAATAAACAGTATTATAGGCAGTTATTCAAAAATTTCATGTAAATCAAGCAAAAATCATGAGTGGTACATACAATCGAACATAGGTCTAAAAACGATACTTTAAAAAGTTCATAAAAGTGACCACTCCCCTTAAAATAGGCACTGACCATCGAGATAAGAATAATATTGAATCGGCAAGGACCCCGGAGTCAGGTTAAGGGTGTCGATATCGGTCCAGGGAGTGTTATATCTTATCTTTATATGCCGAAGTTATCAAACATGTGTTAATGCAAGCGTTAGACCCCAATTCTTCGAATTTCTAAGGGAAATTGTAAGTTTTTTGCCTTCACAGTGTACATAATAGTGACTACTTAAATAAAAAAAATTAATATGTGAATAGCTAAAATTATTTTGTTGATTTGGGGGCCCCTAGGGCTCGGAGGCTCGAGGCTTGCGCCTCCACCGCCCGTGTAGAAATCCGCCACTGGTAACGCAATCTCTTCTGTGAGTAATCAGCCCCAATATATTTGGAGTTTGGCTGTGATTGAACACGCATTTTTTTCTGTCTATGCACCTTAGGTTATAATAGCTAGCTTAATATGTTTCGAAAAAAAAAATTTCATGCACACATCTCATCAGTAAACGCAGGAATTTACTGATCATCCTCTCCGTATAATAAACACTAGCATACAGGTTTGTAAATAATAAAATTTGCTCACCTACGCCATTTGGTATGAAATCAAACAGTCTTGCTGGTCTGTCTACAGTGGTAGATTTACTGAAGGCATCCTTGACAGCTTCAAAATCTCCAAGAATGATAACTTTGGTTCGACCAAGGTATACACTGCAATTAAACATGTTTGGTGTAGATTAAGAAAGCGTATAAATAGCAAAAATGTTTTGTTAATGTAGAATTCGTTACAGCATTTATGAAACAGGTAATCATTGTCGATATTTTAAGAAATTAGATGTCAAATAACACTAGCACTACCGACAATTAAGGCATACCTTGTTTTTTACCAATGCTGAAACCAGTGAATTCCACTGGCTTTGTAGTTTTAGTGTTAAGGCAGCTGTGTACTAACCCTATTGGATTCGCAAACCTCAATGTTTAACCTGGGGAGAAAATGTGTCTACTATTACAGCTAAATAAATTCGGATAATCCAATAAAAATGGTATTGTAGCGTACTGGAAAGATGAGGTTATTTTTCCAAAGAACTCACAGAGGACGAGAAACACAGCTGCGTATTATCGGGGCAGTTTTGCCGGTTCCCTCCGATTTTGAACACGTGGAGGATTAGAAAACGATTACTTGTTCCCCCCGACTAAAAATCCAGACATTCCAAGAAGACGGACCCCGAATTGCCAGCCGAGAGGAGAGGCTTGGAGTTGTTTTTTTCTGGGAGAGCGGCGTAGCACATCGACCCGAGCGGTTGTGTGTTTGTGAGGCTCCTGTTTTCTTGGGCCGGAATGGGCCCTGGAGCGCGCACTGTAAATCTGCACGTAAATTAAGTGAATATGTCGAAAATGTCTAATGTTTAATTTTTTTGTTAATAAATTGTTGAATTTTTGGTTTTAAAAATTTGGCCTTCGTTTGTTAATTAGAACTCTGTCTTTCTTAGTATGGATCAATAGTTGTGAAATTTCTTCAAAATGCCTCAGAGAGAATAGCCTTACTACTTGTCGTGACGCCACAGTATTTTCATAGACCCTGAACTTTTTTGCACCTTGCAACAGGATTCATTTTGTAAATTTAGCCCACCAAAGGAATTTAGGAGCGTTTAAAGCACACCATACTAGATTTTTTCAATAAATAATTTAAATTTTAAAATATTATTTACATTTTTAAAAAAAACGAAAAATTCCCCAAGGTCTGAAATTTCTTTCTCTATTACAGAGTACAATTTTTTTTTTTCAAATCTTTCAATCCAAGTCAGCAATCCTTGGACACATTTTCTCCATAGGTTAACATTGAGGTGAGCGAATAGGGTTAGTACACGTTAGCCTTAAGGACATTTTGAATGTTGGATGAGAAGTTAAGCAATGTGCATTTAATTAAAATCTTTATTTTACACAAGCATTTGTGTTTAGTATCTAAAACGACCGCAATCCACTTTTTTAAAATAAACAATCTCTCGACCACTATAAAAATATTTTGGTAACATTTTCGGTTCACCGCACAGGCGCAAGAAGCGCTTTCTTGGGGTCGCCTAAAATTAGCAGCTTCAAACAGCAACACATCCTCGAGTCTTAGGCTATGTACACACGAGAGCGTTGCAACGCGCGTTAAAGCGCGCGTTAGAAAAACCGAATGTGTACACTATAGTAGCGTTAACGCCACGTTGAGCGCCAGTATAGCTATGGAAGTTGAAGAGGCAGCATGTGTTTGGATTTTGTACCGTAGGTATAAAGCACGAAGACGAAGGCAAAGAAAATACTGGGTTCATCCGATTTTAAATGACAGATTGACTCACGGTTCTTTTGTAACACTTTACCTGAATCTAAGAAAACATGAGCCCAAGTTTTTTAACTATTTAAGAATGTCGATTGCATCCTTTGACGAGTTATTAGAAATAGTTAAGGATGACCTGGCTCCTAGTGAGAACGTTGTAAGGGATAGCATTTCTCCAGAAGAAAAACTCGTAATCACATTGAGAAATGAAAACATTTTCTATATTATTTACCCTTACCCTTTATGTACCAAATTATGAATTCATAAACGAAAACTCACGTAAATTTTTATTTATGTTAATTCAATACTAACTAACAAATTAGTGTAAAATAATTACTCACCTTCTTAAAATTTAATTAATTACTACTAGTTAATTGAAGTGGTACTTTAAAGTACCGCCAGTATTATAGGGTTACAAAAATCTTCAAACTTTGAAAATTAATCAGAATGTTTGAAAAATGATATAATTATTTATTATGAAACGCAGAACAATTTTAAATATAATGAAAATTTAACTTTGATTATATTAAAAAAAAATTTAATTTACACATAAAAAAAATTACATATGCTGCATTTTGAATGAAGTTTTGATTGAACTTTTCTTTGTGCACAAAGCTTGCAGAGATCTCGATTTGACACAAATATTACACGAATTTTGTACTCTAACAAGGAGACTGATTCATGTTTTTCGGTATATATTATGTATTAATTTACACATACTATTTCCAGCATAGCAAAAAAGTGCCTATGTCACCACTTTTTTGATTTTCTGTCTCTTTCATAGATCAATCGTAGCATATCCGACTTATCAACACCACCCATGTGTGCATTATGTGTGCAGTTACATTCAAAAAATATCATCTGTAGATAGAAAGGGGAGAGAAAATTTAAAGAAATGTAAATTTATAATGTACTCAGGGAATGTATTATTGTGGTTCTATATCAGAAAAATAATAAAATACATAAATCATAAAATAAAAAATATACATTAGCATATTGGGCACGAAGTTGCGTATCTTTCATGTAACACCAAACTCCCTTATTTTAATTCAAATGTTTAAAAAAATTTAAAAATAATAACATTTGAAAATTTTGCATAAGTTCATTTTGAAAAATTCATGTATTTCATATATATCTTATTTATTCTTCACTTTGTAAAAAAATAGAAATATGCCTGTCAAAAAACAGTAGTCAACTGCCCCAGAGCGCGCGTTGCAACGCTCTCATGTGTACGGTATAATTCAACACAAATGAACTCGAGGCGCGCTGCAATCGCGCGATCTGCGTGGAACTAGTGATGCGACATCGATAACAAAACATCGATGTTTTGAAACATCGATATTCAATATTAAAACATCGATGCTAATAAAACATCGCCCAAAAACCATCGATGTTTTTAAACATCGATGTTTTAGAACATCCATGTTTTAAAACTGGTTTAGTAATCTCTAACATTAATGTTACTTCCGTTAGTCGTGGTGGGAGGGGTGATTTAATTTTACTCTCTGATTGGGCAGACACAAATGACAAAAACTTGGTTGCTTTGGGCTACATTGATGACTCAAAATTCTCGTTGTAAATACCGTCATGTTTTGCCTTCAAATGTCCAGATAAATTCGTGGTGTTGCCAGAAGTTTTGAGGGACTTAAGGCAAATTATTGGCATCGATGTTCGCCAATTTGTCAGAGGTTTTGTAAAAATATTTCCAAACGGTACTTTTGGGAGGCATCTTACTAATAATATTAACGTCAACTTATATAAAACCAGCACAAAACAAAGACTTAAATGGATGCACTCGTGTATATACTATTTGTAAAATAAAACCCCCATGGAAGGTTCTGGAGTGTCAGGAACATTCCAAGCGCTCTGATTGGTTCATTGGTTGTTAATTGCCATTTGTCTGTTTGCTAAGGAATCATTCCCCCTTTTGTATTCATCCTTTTCAGAATTCAGACTTACATTTACTGAGTGTGAAAATTATGCTACGTGGTAAATTTTTTTAATTACGGTACTTTTTCATTAAAAAAAACATCGAGACAACGTAAAACATCGAGCACAAAACATCGATGTTAAAAAAACATCGGCTTCAATAAATCGATGTTTAAAACATCGATGTTTTTATCAAAACATCGATGTTTTGAAAACATCGACATCGATGTCGCATCCCTACGTGGAACTCTCCAAACGCGCGTTGCAATGCGCGTTCTAGTAGAAGAGACCGTTGCATGTGTACGCAATCGTTTGATCAGTTGTATTTTTCAACGCGCGATGCAACGCGCGTTAGAAAGCGCGCGTTGCAACGCTCTCATGTGTACATAGCCTTAGGCATAGCTATCATCTTCATCTAGACCAGCGGTTCTCAACTTGGGGGGCGCGCCTCCCTGAAGGGGGGGGGGCGTAGAAGAATTTCAAGGGAGGCGTGAGTTTAAAAAAATAAAATAAATAAAAATTAAAAGTAACTGTAATTTACTGTAACTCAATTTTGCGGTCACAATGTAACCGTAACGTATTTTAGACACTCAACTTTCTGAACGTGAAGCTACAATTTCAGAAAAACAATCTGAAGACTTATGATGCAGTTAAGGGTTTCACAAAGAAGATAGCTCTTTGGCAACGCCGTCTTCAGAGTTCAAAGCCAAACTTTTGATCTTTTCCAAGATTGAACGACCTCCTCGATGATAAGTCGATCCTTCCGCCTCCCACACCTTTCGGTTATAAGGCAAACATACTCTGATAACTGCCCTTACGGCGGCAATCCTGCTGGACCACAACAGAACCCGCAAGGGCAACCCGACTAGCTTAATGCAACAATAAGGGTCTGTTCACATAGGAGTCCGTTGCGTTGCGTTAAGGAAAAGATGACGTTGAGACGAAAATAAACCAATCATAGGCCTCCAAACGATTAGCAATGAAATTTTTAACGCCTATGATTGGTTTATTTTCGTCTCAACGTCATCTTTTCCTTAACGCAACGCAACGGACTCCTATGTGAACAGGCCCTTAAACAGATCAAAACAGGCCATTTAGTGGCAAACGACTAGTTTAATTTAAGTTAGCTAGTTAACAGCCGAAAAAGTCCACTCCTGGTTCCATTTGAACTTAGCCCTAGAATTTTTTATTATTTAATTATTCTTATATATATACATATATATACACACACACATATATATATATATATATATATAAATATACATACATATACATATACATACATACCTTTTTTACCATAAGCCAGATTTACTCAAGTTTATTTATGATACACCTTAAACAACTACTGCGTATTAGCAGTATGATAAACAATACAAAAAATATACAATTATATATATAATAGCCGTTGTCTCTGTATAACACTTCCGGGCTGTACTCATCTTTCAATTGAAGCTCTCAGTAAACAAACAGCCGGTTAGGCTTAATTTCAATTTCAGATGTGGATCATAATTTTTTCTTACCTAAAAACTAATATCTTCTCCATCAAATCACGTTTGTTCAGCCTATTTATCTATAAAACATCCAGAACTAAAAAAAATGGATGCTTTTAGCTATATATTTAACAGTTTTTAAAAATCTGTGTACTTTTGCGATGAATTCTGAAAGTAAACAAACTTGAACGTGAATGAATCAAGTAGCTCAAGTATTCATATCGCGTAGTGATCTGTAAAAAATTGGATGGCAGTCTACTACTCCAATCGCATGAAAAACTAAATAAATAAAAAATAATGAAAGGGTTTGCTTTTACAAGGTGTGGATTAAATGCAATATTGTTAGATAATTCGGGATAATTTTTAACTTTCGTATACTTTTTTCCATTATGACGTCATTATTAGTATTATGACGTCAAAATGACGGGTTACCTTCTAGTCCAATAATATTCCTCGATGATAAAAAAAAAAATCTCCCATTGCAACAGATAAATGTATTAAAGGACCTTATATCAGGGCATTTGGTAGGTAGAATTGCAAAATGAAATCGCAGACTATTTTCCAGATATCAGTTTAGAGAATTGGGAGGTTAAGTTAACAAGAGATCCTTTTAAAATCGACGTGGATGTACTTCCTGATCATATTCAGGAACAAGCAATCGACCTAAAATGTGATTCTCAAGCAAACGTGGAATTCAAAAAACATGGATGTTGAACATTTTTGGTTACGCTATTTTCCTGTTTACCCAGAAGTTGCTTTGGAAGCTTTGGGGTTGTTAGTGCAGTTTTCATCCACATATCTCTGTGAATCTGGATTTTCAGAAATTTTACAGGTCGTATTGAGTATACAATTTTTTAATAGAGAAAGAAATTTTACACCTTGGGGCATTTTTCGTTTTTAAAAAAAGTCAAATAATATCTTAAAATTTAAATTATGGGGGGGGGGGGGGGAATCTGGTATAGTGTGTTTTAAACGTCCTTAATTCCTTTCGTGGACGCAATTTCTAAAATGAATCCTAATGCAAGGTGCTGAAAAGTTCAGGCTATCTGAAAATACCATTTTTATTGGATTATCAGCATTTATGTAGCTGTCAACGGTAGACACATTTTCTCCATAGATTAACATTGAGGTGAATGCATCCAATAGGGTTAGTACACAGCTGCCTTAAGTTATTTGTTTTGTTTCAAGAAAATTTTAATACGAATTCAAAACAATGACAGTTCAAAGAAGTACTATTGTTCTGAAATATTTATCTTATCTAGGTTGTTTTCTTGATAGCGGATTTTTTTTTTATCACATTCGTGAAATAGATAATATCGGTTCAAAATAAATTAAATTTTTCCTACCGACCATGTCATTAAAAGTGTCTTTGAAAATTATCGAAGTGCGACGGTATATCAACGAAATAGATTAAATCCGATATATTCTATTAAATAGGGTTATTGCGGGCATGAAACTTGTGGCAAGCGCATACATTGACAATTCACATGGTACTTTAAGGCTGCTGTGTACTAACCCTATTGGATTCGCTCATCTCAATGTTAACCTATAGCTTACGGGGCCCATTTTTCTGATTCCCTCTTTAGAACGGAAAATTTCACACACACGCACACACACATATATATATATATATATATATATATGTATGTATATGTATACCTGTATATAATATAAGTATATATATATGTATGTATGTATATATATATATATATGTGTGTGTGTGTGTGTGTATGTATATATATATATATATATATATATATATATATATATATATATATATAGGGTGTCCATAATTAAAGTCCCACTTTCATGCTGCAAAAAAAGAACCACTGGTAAGAATGACTTCAAATTTGAACTGAATATACTGAAGAAGGGGGAAACGATTTGGCATAATAAAAAAAAAGTTCCAACCGCTTACAGCGCTATCTATTGATACATTTTGGAACTTTTTTTTTATTATGTCAAATCGTTTCCCCCTTCTTCCAGTATATTCAGTTCAAATTTGAAGTCATTCTGACCAGTGGTTCTAATTTTGCAGCCTTTTTGAAAGGCCATTCTTTTGCCATCACCATCAACAAATTCCAAGGTCAAACATACAAATATATTGGACTTGACTTATGGGAAGATTACTTTACTCATGGACAATTATATGTTGGTCTCTCTAGGTTAGGAAATGCGGAGAAAAAAATTTATTTTAAAACCTCAGAAAAGCGAAAAATGTGGTATACCATGAAGTTTTAAAATAAATTATACCTACCTAATATCTACTTAAGATAGATAATTGTTCAACCCGGATAAAGTCGGGACGGGCTGCTAGTATATATATATATATATATATATATATATATATATATATATATATATATATATATATACAGGGTGTCCCAAAAAACCTTGACACATTCTAAAATTTTATACAAACAAAATTATACACGGTAAGAACTGGAAATTCACGCATATGTTACCGTATATATTAGAGTTTTTTTCTGAGTCATAAAAGTTGAAGAGGTGGCGCTGGATTTTCATTGAAAGTGAAAGCTGTAAAATGGCAAGTTCTTCAGGGAAAGCAATATGTATTGGCTGGTATTTCAAAACGAAATCTGTTACGCAAGAGCAACGAAATTTGGAAAAGATCCCCCGAGTCGTTACAACATCTTAACTTGGTATAAAAAGTTTCTGGAAACGGGAAGTGTCCTTGATAATTGGTTGCAGTGTTGAAGAACTCAAAAGACGCATAATTGCTGCAATTTCATGTGTTACGGAATCCACTTTTGAACGCACATAGGCTGATATTGATTGCCAACTAGATTAAGATGACCAGTCGTCCCCAGTCCCGATTTTTAACAATTTGTCCCGCGTCTAGCGGCGTTTTAAAAAAGTCCCGATTTTTGGAAAGAGTCCACGACAAACTAGGGAACGGCGGGAAAACGGGAAGGGAATATACGGTTTTCCGCGGCCATGTGGCTATTTAGCCAGGATATGAGCTTTATATTATTTTTGTAAATTTTATAATGTTAAACTTTAATAATAAGAAATAATTGTTGAGAACTGCTTATTAAAGTTCGCATCAGTGGCGTAGCGAGCATAACTGGCGCCCGGGGCACGATACCTTTGTGGCGCCCCCTCCCCTGAAAAACATATAGTAATATAATATATAGACCCTATATTGGCGCCCCCCAATAAACATATAATAACATAATATATAGACCTTATATTGGCACTCCCCCCTTAAAAGCATATAGTAACATAATATATAGACCTTATGTTGGTGCCCTCCCCTAAAAACATATAGTAATATAATATATATACCTTATATTGGCGCCCTCCCCGAAAAACATATAGTAATATAATATATAGACCTTATATTGGGACCCTCCCCTGAAAAACATATAGTAATATAATATATAGACCTTATATTGGCATCCACCTCGAAAACATATAGTAATATAATATATAGACCTTATGTTGGTGCCCTCCCCTAAAAACATATAGTAATATAATATATATACCTTATATTGGCGCCCTCCCCGAAAAACATATAGTAATATAATATATAGACCTTATATTGGGACCCTCCCCTGAAAAACATATAGTAATATAATATATAGACCTTATATTGGCATCCACCTCGAAAACATATAGTAATATAATATATAGATCTTACATTGGCGCCCTCCTGCGAGTGGCGCCCGGGGCATGATAGACCCCCTTGCCCCCCCCCCCCCCCTTTTCTACGCCACTGGTTCGCATCGTTGATCAGTTGTTAGAATTCGATCACCATTGTTTGGACTTAATGAACAATGGCATTTTTTGGCATTGGCAACGACGAAAACATTTTGTAACTGTCTCTCAGACGATACACATCGTACTGCGTGCTAGTAAGCTAGTTAAACAAGTGATGTTATTACAAATCAGCTATTCAGATAATTTAGGTAAGTAATTTATTTATTTATTTCATAAGTACATAAATTTTCTTGAATTTAGCAGACAGTACTCGAATTATTTATATTTTATAGTGGCGGCAACAAGTCTAGCGCCGGCCTTAAAAGTGACACTTTTGAAGAAACTTACGACAAATTTTGAAGAAAAATAATACAAGTATTGTTATTATTTAGAAAGAATGGTGTCCCGCTTTACCAATGTTATGGGTCAATGGTGTCCCGCTTTACCAATGTTAAAATCTGGTCACCTTAAACTAGATGTTCTCCGTACCACAAAAGTTGCATACATTTAAATTCATTGACTATTATATATATAATAGCCGTTGTCTCTGTATAACACTTCCGGGCTGTACCCATCTTTCAGTTGAAGCCCTCAGTAAACAAACAGCCGGTTAGGCTTAATTTCAATTTCAGATGTGGATCATAATTTTTTTCTTACCTTAAAACTAATATCTTCTCCATCAAATCACGTTTGCTCAGCCTATTTTTCTATAAAACATTCCGAACTTAAAAAAATTGGATGCTTTTAGCTGTATATTTAACAGTTTTTAAAAATCTGTTTACTTTTGCGATGAATTCTGAAAGTAAACAAACTTGAATGTGAATGAATCAAGTAGCTCAAGTATTCATATCGCGTAGTGAGCTGTAAAAAACTGGATGGCAGTCTACTACTCCAATCGCATGAAAAACTAAATAAATAAAAAATAATGAAAGGGTTTGCTTTTACAAGGTGTGGATTAAATGCAATATTGTTAGATATTTCGGGATATTTTGTAACTTGCATATACTTTTTCCATTATGACGTCATTATTAGTATTATGACGTCAAAATGACGGGTTACCTTCTAGTACTAAAATAAAAACCTCTAATATACAAGGTAACACATGGGAATTTCTAGTTCCTGCATTGTGTACTTTTTTTGTATAAATTTTTAAAATGCGTCAAGGTTTTTTGAGATACCCTGCATAATATACATAATAAAATATTAATTTTATTTTAATGTTACCTTCGGACCTTAAGACCCTAGTTTTAAGTCGATTTTTTATGTAAAAAAATGCGAATTATGGTCCAAAAAATACGGTAAATATTAACAAATTTTGTCGGTCAAATTCGCTTAAAAGATATTTTGATTGAATAAAACCGCGGGGACTCCCCAGAAAAGACTTCGCGACCCCCTGGTTGGAACCCCCGGTTCTAGTGGCACGGCATCACGTGAAAATGAAGTTAAAACGGTACCTGAAAACATTTCCATATATGTTCTTCAATCGGTCCAGTTCCTTAAACGGTTCTTTTCCTAGAAAGGGAATATAACCTAAAATTGGCAATCCAGTTGGTCCAGGCGGTAAGTTGAGCTTTTTCTTTTTCACCAATTTCTCATACAATATAAACAACGCCAAAGTTAAAGCTAAACAAAGTGCAAAATTTTCTTTATCAGAGAGAAATTCCACTAAGTCCTTCCAGTAAGAGTTGAGGGAATATTGTAAATAGCTCTCTACCATTTTGTCAATTAACAGACTTCAGGCATTCACGTTATTTCTGGTGCATCCGTCAAAACGCTTTGTTGGCCGGAGATATTAGTTAAAGGTTCGAAGTTCAAAGGTAAGATAAACTAGAGAGATATCAGACAGTCGAATCTACATGTGAGAGTGAATCGATTTTTTCTTATATCAGTGCTACAGAATGATAAATGCACATTTAAGTGTCGAAACACAAAACTAGTGCAAAGTAATCGAAGAGGCTTATTCAACTATATTCAGTGGAACGGATCACAGCAACTTGTATCCCAAAAGGGGACTGTAGTTAAAACCCCCCTCAGGCTATAAAGTCGCAAAGCATTTTAAACTGTATAGTTACCTCGAAATTCCGAAATTTTTGATTATACAGATAAGGATAGCTATCAGGCAAGTGATTCAAGACGTTAAGATAAAAGAACAAAACGTGCCCTCTTTATCAGTTTGATTACTCACAGTGTTAAAGAAAAGAATCAACTCGAAATGGCAAATAGAAATGATTAGAAGGCGTTTTACATTCTATGAATTTTCTTTCCCAACAGTGGCAGATTATGCTTTCGAGGGGTCCAAGGCAGAAATAAATTTGATGCCTCATCTGATGTTTTTAAATATTAGTTAACTTAGTGAAATGCATAAAAGACATTTGATTTTTTTAATTCTAAGGCTTACTCATAAAAAGGCTTAATAAGGCTTAAAAGGGAATATTTTACTCGTAAAAGGTCCCTAATAAGGCTTACTCGGGCCTTATTAGGGGCCTTACCCTAAAAAATCCTTACCTTAAAAAATCTATATATATAAAACAGTTCCGTAACTGACTGACTGACTGATAATGCACAGACCAAACCGCTGGACCTAAAGGACTGAAATTTGCATTAAGAAAGATTTTCGAAAAATTCTTCTTAGATTTTTTACAATTAAATTTTTAAGCTGTTTTTGTAACATTCTTACACATTGCAATAAAAAAATATTTGTTATTGCAATGTGATATTAACGTGACCGACTACGTTGAAAACATCGATTTTCGGCAATTGGTCGATTTTTTTTTAATTTGTGTTTGGACCTTCCTCTTTCCAAAACTGTTTTTCTTTTTTCTCTACGTGATTTAGAAGAAATAGGAATATAATATAAACTGAATTTTGGTTTTAGTTTCTTTTAAATTATTTTTTAAACTTTCCTCTGTTAGGGCTAATAGCGACATACATAGGGGTGATTCTCGGGCAATGTAACAGCTTCCATCCATTTACTGTTGTCACCCTTATGCAAAGGGCTTTTCATCACTGTTGAATTATCAGCTTTAAAATTCAATTAAAAAATCGAAATTTTAAGATAGAGACTTCAAATGAGGTTTATATGAATAAGAAAGCTTTCAGCTTCCAGATGATGTAAATATTTTCTTTGTAAGATAAAAACTCGAGGAGCATCGATATTACATCCACATATGGGACGATATTTCTTGAAAAACTGTTTCATTTTTTGATGAAAATATTAGTATGTTTTAAAATATTTTTAAACAAAAGAGGTCTAGTTTGAAATAGAAATGTCCGTAGTCTTAGATTTTAAAAGATAAAAATTCTACAGTCATTTTTTGGCGAGTTATCGTAATCTGAAGATGAAAAAGTCAATATTTTCCCACAAAACGTAAAATTAAAAAAAACTTAAAGAACGACGAAGATGAGACATGTCTTACTTTGGTCCCCCCATTTTTCTACATCCATTGGTATCGCTCTCGATCCCATACCCCCAGCGGTAAAACCATTCGCACTAAAACCATGTTCCACTAAATGTAATGAAGGAAATGCAGCTAAAAACTTTTGTACAATAGCTCATATTCCAGGGTAAGTGTCGGTACGTTTTTGCAACCAGAACTATTGATTGCTGTGTTTGAATTTCAATTCCTCATTTGTTGTTACTTCTATCAGTTCTCCTTGTATTTTTGGAGATTCTTCTGTTTTTGTTCTTGAAAGAGTGTCCAAAACCAAATCGAGTATGTTCCTATTGAGAATGTCTTCAAATCGTTGATTGAAGTCAGAATGGAGAGCTTACAAGTGCTGACAATATATAATCAAGTCTTTATGATGTTTTACTATTGTTGACAAATTTTGAAACTGGCTTAATTCCCTTCGTCCTAAATTTCGTTTGCACAGAAGAAGTTTTGCCACAAACGAGGAAATAACGGTTTTAGTTTTGATTAAATTCAGCTCTTCGACTTTGAGTCTTTGATTTGTTTCATTAAATTTATTAAACAAGTCTATCAAATAAGCTATGTCATATTTGGAATCGGTTAAGTTGACTCGTAAAGCATCATTTTAGTTTTCTAAGAACTCTAGTACTGAATCATGAAGTTTATAAGACAGATCCAAACAGACGCATTTTGATAACCAATAAACTTCTGTATGAAGCAGCAAGCAACTGAATTCTTCATCGTTTTCAGTACAAAGTTGACCATATAATCTGTGATCCAAGGAACTGTTTAAAAGAACATGCTCTAATGTTCACTCAGATGTTTGGCAACTAAATGCTGACGATGAATGGCGCAGTGTTCAACGAATACATTCGGAACCACTTTTTTTAAATATGCGAGAAGAGCCCCCCCCCCCCCCCCCTCCCTCCCTGTAGCATGGCTGGAACACCATTCGTAGCAAACTGATATTTCTGAAGGGGATGTCTTTTACTTTGGAAAACTCTTCCAATAGCGATTTTCCTTTAGTATCAGTTTGCAAATTTTTAGCGAATAATAATTATTGGCAATTATTGTCTTCTTTTATGAATCGCATGTATACTAAAAGTAAGACCTAATTTCCTAGAAAAGTTGACTCATCAAGCTGTATAGAGAACTGAAATGTTTTTAAATCCTCACCTAATGAGTCTTCAGCATCTTGAGCCATTTCAACAGTTTTTAGCACTGTATAATTGCTCAAAGGAATTTTCTAGCTAATATCAAACGCTGACTTGTGTAGGTAGCATAATGCATATTTCTTCACTTATAGTAAAAAATTTCATAACACAAAACGATTTGACAATTTTGCTTACAAAATAACGTAAGGAAATTCGTTCCTGACGGGGGTCCCCCGACCGCACAATTTTTTTTTTTTATAACTAGAACAATATAACGAAAGAACTTTTTTTTTAAATACAGAGGCTGTTCACACATTTTTTAGACGATGTACATTGTATTCACAAAACTAAATTACATAAAATTCTTGTGTTTTAAATGTTCTATTTGACATCCCTTATCCTGAACTATCTTTCGACACCGCAATTTCCAGGATAATAATGCCTTTTGAAGTGTCAGAAGAAGTATTCTAACCCATTCCTCCTGAACAGCTTTCCAGTGTCCTGTAAGGGTTTTGGGACGACGTTTGGATAATGGAGATTTTAAAAGTCCGAAAGCACAAAAATCCATAGGTGATACATCGGGAGATTTAGTAGGGATATCAGTGAAGGATATGGCCTTGATACCAGTTTTTTGTTCCATTTCTTTTAGGAAATTTACAGTGGATTTTGATGTGTGACTGCTAGCTTTGTCCTGATGGAGTCTCATAGATTGATGGCACTGTGGGTAAAGCGATGGTATTTCATTCAGAAAAATTGGCGATAAAATATGTTCCTGATAGTATTTGGAGTTAATCTTGACATTTTTTTCCACTCTCTTTATTTTTAACTTGCCATTATAAGAAAAACCAGCAACAATCATGAATCCCTTAGAAAAATTTTCTTTCGATTCTTTGAACCATGTACTTAAATTTTTTTCTCCCCTTTTATGATAATAAATGGCTTTTTTTTTTGTTGCAATCATTTAAATACACCCATGATTCATCTATTGTGACAATTGTTTTCCATTTTTCTTTGGATAAGTGTTTCTCATATAGATTACCTATCGACGCTTTAGATATCACAAAACCATGACTCTCACATCGATTTTGGATAACGGAGTATGCATATTTCTCTTCGGAAAGAGCATAAATGTAGCCTTCGAACCACTGCTTTGTTAAAAACGCCATTTTGAATAAAAACAAAACTTTCAAGCCGCAGACGATAATTTTTACTTTTAAAAACATAGTACAATTGCAATTATTTCTTTTGCAGCAAACGATTTTTTATTACCGCTTACCAAAATCGTCTAAAAAATGTGCGAACAGTCTCTGTATTATTCAAATTTAGTTGCTTAAGGTGCGAGCCGGAGATCACTTCCTTTCAGAGAGCCCAGGCATTGTACGTTCACATTTTTATTTCGCAATTAAAAAAATCTATATATATATATAAAACAATTCCGTAACTGACTGACTGACTGACTGATAATGCAGAGACCAAAACGCTGGACCTAAAGGGCTGAAATTTGCACTAAGAAAGATTTTTGAAAAATTCTTCTAAGATTTATTTAAAATTAAATTTTTAAGCGGTTTTTGTAACATTCTTTAAAATTTGCATTTAAAATAATAACCTGCCGGTTATAAAATTTATATCACGAGAAAGATCATTAAAAATTCCTTTAAAATGAAATCTTTTTCAAATCTTTACCTCCATTATCTGATTTTTGGTGAATTTTTAAAGATTAATTTTTAGAATTTAATTTATTAAATGCTGATCACGTGGTTTCTTTTCTTTTTGTGATACTTTAAATTAATTTTGCGTCACGTGCATAACAACGAAACAAATTTACAAAAAAATATTGAAATACGGTGAAAGAAAAAATTTAACCACTAGACTAATTCAGATGGAAGTATTTTAAGAATTTAATTCAAATTAGTTTATTTTTATGGATATTAAACATACAAATTAATTGCATACATTGACCGTTGTATTTAATTTGAATATTTTCTTCTACATTATTTTGTCTATAAAAATATCCGTTACGTTTTTTTTATAAATATATTTTTTGCTTTTTGGAAAGCATTAATTGCATGCATTGACCGTTGTATTTAATTTGAATGTACTCCATAGCGAAGCACGGATATTCAGCTAGTCTATATATATATATAAAACAGTTCCGTAACTGACTCACTGACATACAACGCACAGACCAGACCGTTGGACCTAAAGGGCTGAAATTTTGCATGGCAATTCTTCTTATGGTGTAGGGGTGCCCTAAGAAAGATTTTTGAAAAATTCTTCTTAGATTTTTTTAAATTAAATTTTTAAGTTGTTTTTGTAACTTCCTCTTAAGTTTGCATTTAAAATAATAATTTGAGGGTTATAAAATTTATATCACGAGAAAGATCATAAAACTTCCTTTAAAATGAAATCTTTTTTAACCTTTACCTCAATTTCTGAATTTTGGTGAATTTTTAAAGATTAATTTTTAGAATTTAATTTATTAAATGCTGATCACGTGATTTCTTTTTCTGGTACTTTAAATAAATTTATCGTCACGTGCATAACAACCAAATAGACAAAAAAAAAATCTTTTTTTCTTTCTAATGCAGCAGACGATTGGATATTATCCAAAAAAAATATCCCTTACGATTTTTTTCTAAATATATATATATATTTTTTTACATCAATTGTATACATTGATCGTCGCATTTATTATAAATATATATATTTATTTTTTTTGGCATTAATTACATACATTGACCGTTGTATTTAATTTGAATGCACTCCGTAGCGAAGTACGGGTTTTCAGCTAGTTATATAATACTAGCGGCCCGTCCCGACTTTGTACGGGTTGAACAAAATATTATACCAATAAATTTCCAGTAGATAGCCAATAAATTATAAATCTTTTTTTACCTTAATAATAACCTAAATAATACCTTAAATTAATTTTATGTTAGTTAATAATTAAAATAAATTTTTTAAAAGAAATAGTCGTGCCGGAGAACGGCTAGGTTCGAACCGCTAGCGTCAGAACAGAAGCCCACCGCGATAGCACCACGCTAAGGATCGTTGAAATCTTCGGAACAAAAAGCGGTAGAGGACAGTAGCGGAAACAATGGAGATTGTTAGGATTAAACCCCTAACTTTATTTCTACTGATCAGATATACATAATATATAGCCTATGTCCATCTGGAATAATGTACCTTTCAAACAGTGAAAGAATTTTTCGAATAGGTACAGTGGTTCTGAAGATTACCCTCCACGTACAAAATCGCTCTCTCTCTTTATATATAAGTATACATAAAGCTATCATAAAGCAAATTGAAGAGAAAAATCGGTAAAAACACAGCACTCCACAACGCACTCAAAAAGCGGAGACTTAAAATAGGTACTGACCATCAAAATAAGAGTAATATAGAGACGGCAAGGACTCTGGGGTCACAATAAGGGTGGCCCAGGTAGTGTTATATCCTCATTTTTATATGTCATTTCAAAGGGGAAACATGGCCAAGTTGGCAAAGGCAGCGAGTCAGTGATCTTAACGTCACTGGCTCGATGCCCGTCGCTGACAAATCCACTAATGGCGGCTGGTGCACGAAAAATCTGTCGTGACTGCAATGTCCTCCAAGTTCTCAAATTTGCCTCTGGAGGTGCGGGGTCAAGTGTTCCGGTCTCGTCACTTGACTCGGTTCTAAATTACGGGACGGGCTCGTAGGGGGTAGTGCTGGTCACCTATAAGGTGTCCCCCTTAAATGAATGGCCAGCAGTCTCGCGCAGCCCTCTGACTTATGATAACGTTAAATCCGTATATCGGAAATACTTACCGATATACGGATTTAACGTGGTCATATCCGGCCTAGATACGAAGGTATTTAATGGCTTTCGTCGGGATTCGAACCGAGCACCCCTCCGTCGCAGGCCCAACCTCCACTAGGCTAATTCGGGTCCAAGGATGGAACATTAGAGAGCGTATGATCTAAGCTGAAATTTTACCACAATCGGGAACCACCGCGCGGTAAGTGACGTCACAAAGAACAAAAAACGGAATAGATCCATAACACTTTATACTTCAGTATAGTGCCTTCGTTTCAACTATGAATTTGCAAGACCATGAAAATGTCTTCATAGTTTTTCTGCCTCGCCTCCCGTAAGAGCGATTTCTTGGATGCTTGGGTACGAAGCGTCACTACCAGTTCTTAATTCCGATGTTTTGATGTGGGTGCTCTTTAAATAATTGAGCGATAGTTGAATAACTCATTTCTTGATTTTACAGTAAGATTTTAAATTTACTACTCTTAATAACCTATAGAAAAGAAGGAAATATGAAAGAACACATAGACATTCACATACACATATATATTTACATGTGTGTGTGTGTGTGTGTATGTATATATATATATATATATATATATATATATATATATATATATATATATATATATATATATACTAGCGGCCCGTCCTGACTTTGTCCGGGTTGAACAAAATATTATACCAATAAATTTCCAGTTGATAGCCAATAAATTGTAAATCTTTTTTTTACCTTAAATGTCCAATAAAAAGCGTAGTTCCAAATGTAGTTTTCTTCAATAAACCCTTTAACGTTGCCAGTTTCAAAAATCCTTTTTTGTATTTATCAATAACTCCTCTACTTGAATCTTTAAAATATTAAAACCTTTTCCTTACGGAGTCCAATAGCATATATCCGAAGCACATACTCTCGAAAAATACGGTGTGATGTCGGCAGAGATATAGTCTCGAATTCCACTTCGTTGTGACTTTCCTAACGGCTTTGCCCCCAAAGAACAATTGTGTGACATTCTGGGAACGGAAGGTGAATCTTGCCGAAAAGGACTGAATAATAATCTTTTGTCGTTCTAGCTAGAGGCTATTTCTTTTCAGGCGAGAGACATCAGAAGGGCGGTTCACCCGCGGTTCATCCATTTTCAGCCTTTTGACAGAAGAAAGAAGCACGGGGTGCCGATGAACTACTATTGAAATTCTTCTTCAATAGTAAGAAAGCAATAAGAAAGCAATTAACCACTCTTTCCCCTGACCCCCCACGCTGAATGTCCCCCACGTAAAATGGGGATAGGAAGTAGATAACATTTTCCCGTTCTAAAGAGCGATTTCAAAAAACGGACCCCGTAAGCTAAAGGGTGTTGCTATGGTTACTTGACTGCGGTTGACAAAGGAAAAGTTGTAAGGTACATTGTAATGTACAAAAGTTGTACATTACCCTCCACGTACAAAATCTGCTCTCTCTCTTTATATATTATTATAGAAGTATAGATACACATTGGTATCCCAAAATTAGAATAAGAGATGAAATAAAAATACAAAAATAAAAAAGGATTTTAAGTAAAGAATGTTTTTTTAAATTATTTTAAGCACCTAAAATAATATTCAAATTAATATTGCGTTAGTTATTAATTAAAGTTAATTTTTTAAAAGAAAGAGGTGTGCTTGAGACCGTAGTTTTATTCAAAAATAAAAAAAAGATTTTAAGTAAATAATGTTTTTTTAATTATTTTAAGCACCTAAAATAGTATTCAAATTAATAGAAAGAGGTTAAGAGATGAAATAAAAATAAAAAAAAAATTCAGAATGTTTTTTTAATAATATGCAAATTTTTTTTTAAATATTCCTAAAACAATATTCAAATTAATATTACGTTAGTTAATAATTAAAGTTCACTTTTTAAAAGTAAACGGCGTGCCGGAGAACGGCTACGTTCGAACCGCTAACGTCAGAACAGAAGCCCACCGCGATAGCACCAAGCTAAGGATCGTTGAAGTCTTCGGCACAAAAAGCGGTAGAGGACAGTAGCGGTAACAATGGAGATTGTTAGGATTAAGCCCCTAACTTTATTTCTACTGATCAGATATACATAATATATAGCCTATGTCCATCTGGAATAATGTACCTTTCAAACAGTGAAAGAATTTTTCAAATAGGTGCAGTGGTTCTGGAGATTACCCTCCACATACAAAATCGCTCTCTCTTTATATATATATATATATATATATATATATATATATATATATATATATATATATATATATATATATATATATATATATATACACACACACACACACACTATCTACCAATAAGTATTTGAGCGCCCATGCAAATGACGATATCTGCAGTCCTGATGTAATGTCACGCCCTCCGCCGTTAAATATCGCGTACGAAACAACATTGGCATTAGTCGCATGCAAGATGCCACGAAGTGCAGAGTTATCTGATATCTAGAAATGTGTAATCGTCAGATATCACAGAAATGGCCGATCGTCAAGGGACATATCTAGCGAGCTGAATTACCCAAAATCGACAGTGGCCTATGTGATTCAGAAGTGGGAGGAGAGCGGTGATTATCGGAAAGTGCCCCGAGTCGGCAGACCCACGAAACTGGGAGATAGAGACCGACGGATGCTGTGCAGAGGAATTCGGAAGAACCGTACCCAAACGATGGCCCACATACTTCAGGAGTTTCAACAGGTATTCGGGGGTGTTGTTTCGATGAATACCATCCGTAAGGAAACATATCTGCTTGGTTTTCATGGTCGTGCTGTCGCCTATAAGCCTTTGATCACAAAGTCCAACCACGCTGCTCGGTTAATGTAGTGCAAAGAAAGTCGACCGTAGATCAGATAAGTTAATGTGAAATATAAAATAAGTTTTATTGGAACAGGCTCCAAAAGAGCTGCCTGTGGGCGTTTTCTGTATTAGGGATCTCTACGATCATAATCAGGGAATTCAGCTACTATTTCATTTTTTATATTATTACATAAATTAAAGGACCTGCTTAGCAGCCCTACTAAAAGTTTGTATGTCACAATCCTGACTAATAACTGCATAAGAGAGGTGTTTTTGGTGGTTTCTATGGACCACCTCTCTCATGGTATGACCAGGGACTTACAACTTTATCCAATGATTTTCTCGTGATAAGAGACCAATACATTAGGGCCGAAATTCACATAAAATTCATATTTTCATGAACTAAATCCAATTTTAAAA
>OU015499.1:94565961-95035961 GCA_907164885.2 Dolomedes plantarius | reverse complement strand
GTGAATTTCTGTTACATTCCTTCATTATTACCATATACCTAAAAGTTCACATTTAAATTGAATGTTCAAATGGATACATTACTGTATTTAACTTTTCATCTAAAATATCACTGTCAATTTCTGTTACATTTCTTCATTATTACCATACACCTAAATGTTCACATTTGAGTGTTCAAATGTGTACATTAATATATTTAACTTTTCATTTAAAATAACATAGTCAATTTCTGTTATATTTCTTCCTTATTAGTGTATGCCTAAATGTTTACATTTCAGTTGAGTGTTTAAACATGTACATTACTGAATTGCATAGGAAAAATGAAAGAACATTTGAGGAAACCGTCCTCAAATTCATGTTGAAATATTTAAACATATAAACATAGCATTAGTTGAAACTCTCTGCATTAATTGTTCAAATAACCCGAATGTGTGCTTTTATCTCACAGAAGAAAATGCATGCTTCTGAGTAAACTTTATTATAAAATTATAACACAGGTCAGTTAAAACTATTCAAGTAATTCAAAAGTTGGATAAATACACTTGATATTTAAAAGTTAATGGGAAAGTAATTTATATATTTTGTGCAAGCAGTTTTCAACATAAGAACATAATAATTCTGGCATCATGCCTCTTTTTCCCAAGAATCAAATCCCACTTTATTATGTAACTATAAGTTGTTTTACTTTATTACATACCTTAAGTATAACTTCTAAAAACTCTCAATTAAGAAGAAAAAAATCTAAAATGATGAATTATAATTATAATTTGCACACTATACAAAGCACTTTACTTTACACTGCTGTGGATTAATTTAATTTTTCTACTTCATATTTTTGCTGAAAGAGTTATATCTACAAAGTAAGCATTAGTTGCAACTCCCTGCATTCAGTATGAAAATAACCTGACTAAATGCTTTCCTCTCACAACAAAAAAAGCTGTTACAGTTATAAACACCTATAAACTTTTTAAAACTAAGAAAATTCTGCCTTAATATTTAATTGATCAATGATCAGGCAAAGAAAATATCATCTTGTCACTATGCTGGGACAATTCCTGTACAAGTTATATATATATATATACATATATATATATATATATATATACATATATATATATATATATATATATATATATATATATATATATATATATATATATATATACACTGCTGGCCACTGTAAATGCAACACCCTGAAGGAAACATGCGAATAACATGAAATTTACAACATGCATTAGCGGAGGTGAGATATGCAAATGATTAGAATTTCAGCGCAGACGCACATCACGCGCGCCTGTGGCGCCACTTCAAAGCGCAATTTAAGGCTTGGAGATTTCGACGATTTCAAGTTCGGCAATTGTGTTTTTCTTCTGGTTTTTTCAAAAAAACGATCAATTATGCCTCGTCGAAAACAGCGATCATCTTTTGATCAAGTATCTGAGTTCGACAGAGGAAGGATAGTGGCCTACCGAGATTGTGGATTATCTTTCAGGGAAATCGGTAGTCGTGTTGGACGAAACCAAACAACTGTAATGCGGATATGTGATCGTTGGATGCAGGAGGGTACGACGGACCGGCGTGTTCGATCGCATCCACCTCAGCGCACCACTTCACGTGATGACAGGCAAATTGTGCGCATGGCAGTGACGGATCGCTCAGTCATATCACGAACCATAGCACAGCACATGCAGTCTGTAACGCATCATCCAGTGTCTGCGCGTACCATTCGACGCCGTTTACGGCAGAGTGATCTGTCCGAAATACGTCCATTGCTTTGTCTACCCTTGACGCAGAACCACAGACGTCTCCGCCGCCAATGGTGCGATGACAGAAGGATGTGGACGGCAGAATGGAATGAAATTGTCTTTACTGACGAGTCACGCTTCTGTCTGCAACACCACGATGGTCGCATTCGAGTCTGGAGACACCGTGAAGAGAGGATGCTGAACAGCTGCGTTATGCACCGCCACACTGGTCCTGCAGCGGGTATTATGGTATGGGGCGGTATTGGATATCACTCTCGCACACCTCTAGTACGCATTGCCGGTACTTTAAACAGCCAGCGCTACATCTCCGAGGTGTTGGAGCCAGTTGTCCTTCCTTACCTTCAGGGCTTGCCCACAGCCATATTTCAACAGGATAATGCGCGACCACACGTGGCACGCATTGTCCAACGGTTCTTCGTCAATCGCCAGATTGAA
The DNA here is from genome assembly GCA_907164885.2 of Dolomedes plantarius. Taxonomy (NCBI): domain Eukaryota; kingdom Metazoa; phylum Arthropoda; class Arachnida; order Araneae; family Dolomedidae; genus Dolomedes; species Dolomedes plantarius. The sequence goes on along the minus strand of OU015499.1, from coordinate 95,033,762 downwards.
TTGCTTCCCTGGCCGCCTCGCTCTCCGGATCTTTTGCCGATAGAAAACATGTGGTCCATGGTTGCTCTACGATTGACCCAGATTCCATCCCCAGCTGCCACAGCAGATCGACTTTGGCAACGTGTGGAAGCTGCTTGGTCTGCTGTACCGCAAGAACTCATCCAAAGTCTCTTTGAATCAATGCCGAGGCGTGTGGCAGCGGTGATCTCCAACAATGTCGGCTACTTTGGCTACTGATTTTGGCAGGAACCACACTTCACAGAAGTCTATAAATTTAATCATTTGATACTTGGTCAACATGTTATCTACAAAATAAATTTTGTTGTGATATATCTTGTCTTTCTTGGTGTTGCAATTTGGGTGGCCAGCAGTGTATATATATATATATATATATATATATATACAGTGGAACCTTGATCTATCATTTTTCAAGGGATTGATTGTACCAAACGATACATGTGGGAAAACTGTGAATGTGGGAGCATAACAAAGAAATATTATCATCAGGACTGGATGTTATAAATGGCACCTATGGTAAAATGATAATTTGGAGAATGATCGATCTAGGTAGCAATTTCTCTATGGTAGCCAGTGGTAGTTCAGAAGAAAAGGGGCCATTTTTATGGTTAGTCATCAAAAGGAGGTTTTTTTCTATAACATTAGCTCTATAGAGTCTTTAATAGCTTCTCAATAAAATATGACCATTTAGAGGGGTGGCAGTCAAATAGGTGTGGTTGGCTACAGAAGTTTCACTATGTATATATATATATATATATATATATATATATATATATATATATATATATATACAGGGTGTCCATAATTAAAGTCCCACTTTCAAAAAGGCTGCAAAAAAAGAACCTCTGGTCAGAATGACTTCAAATTTGAACTGAATATACTGGAAGGACACCCTGGGGTGATTATAATTAAAGTCCCATTTTCAAAAGGCTGCAAAAAAAGAACCACTTATCAGAATGACTTCAAATTTGAACTGAATATGCTGGAAGAAGTGGGAAACGATTTGGCATAATAAAAAAAAGTTCCAAAATGTATCAATAGATGGCGCTGTAAGCGGTTGGAACTTTTTTTTATTATTATGCCAAATCGTTTCCCCCTTCTTCCAGTATATGCAGTTCAAATTTGAAGTCATTCTGACCAGAGGTTCTTTTTTTGCAGCCTTTTGAAAGTGGGACTTTAATTATGGACACCCTGTATATATATATATATATATATATATATATATATATAGAGTGTGTGTGTGTGTGTGTGTGTGTGTCTGTATGTATGTGTAAACATGGAAAAAAATTTTTAAATTCATGTTCTCAAATGAAGTGAAGAGGTGGTGTCAAATGGCTTGCCATACTAATACATAAATATCCCAACACACTTTTTACAACAACATTAAAAAAGAACTGAAGAAAAATAGAATATTACCATTCGATTCATATCTGCAACACATATCCAGTTTCTGCTACTGTTTTCAGATATTGCCCATTTACTGTGGTCTTCAGTGGATTTGAATACAATGGATTTTCTGTTTCTTCCTTGTGTAATAGTCATGTTGATAGAAACAATGTCAAGAACAGAATAATCAGACTGACATGATGGAGGAAGGAATGTGCCACTTCCTCTTCTCCATGTTTCAACGAGCAGTGAAGATTTAAGACCAGGCGCAATAATACCACTATACAAATCTAGAACAGACATGATATGGGTAAAATTAGCCATATATACCAAAAACTTGAAATTTCAGTTATAATATAGTAGACAGAGTATTAATAGTAACTGTAACACAGGGTGTTGCTGAATTTGACCGACAATTCAGAGGGGTGATAGTAGGCATCAAGACGAGCAATAATCATATAGGAATGTATGACCAGAAAGACAAAAATGATGCTGGAGTGTGCTGTTTACTTAGGTCAGAGCATACCTCTTACCAACCCCACAGGAAATACAGCATTTTTCTGGAGGAGGTAGAGCACTGAAAAACAAAACAGAATCACTTAGGGATGTATTACCAGAAATGCAAACCTGATCAGCTAGAGGATAAACAAAGATGCAGAAATGAAAAGTCAACATTTCTGCATCTTTGTTTATCCTCTAGTTGACCAGGTTTACGTTTCCGGTCATACATTCCTGTGTAATTCTGTTTTGTTTTTGAGTTTTCTACCTCCTCTAGAAAAATGCTATTTTTCCGGCCATTCAGTGGATTGGTAAGAGGTATGGTCCGATTAAGTAAACAGCGCCCTCCAGCATCAGGTTTGTATTTCCGGTCATATATTCCTATGTGATTATTGCTTGTCTTGATGCCTACTATCACCCCTCTGAATTTGTCAGTTGAATTCGGCAACACCCTGTATAATATACAGTATTATAGGTGATCAGTTCAAATTCAATGAGTGCATATAAATATCTTTATGTTTATGCCAGATATGGGCATGTTAAATCCCTAGACTGGAAAATCCTTCCATGTAGTCAGAGGGAGGGGAAGGTATGAACCGTCTGGATGTCCCCCCTGGGGGTGCTTGGTCGAAATTGAAGTGGCTCCTGGTTAAGTCAAACTATGACCTTTGTAGTGCTAACCTTTGTAGTAAACCAGAGCCACATTTCTCCGCCTGCAGCCACTGATGGACCTCATCTGGCATGTTTTGATCAGGAGGGGGGCAGGGGTCATAAGTCACAACAACAAAAACGTCAGTAATATAATAATTGTAGTAAGAATATTGAATTATTTTATGATTGTATTCATAATGGAAGTTCTAAACAAATTTCAAATATAACCATTTCAAATGCTTTTATTCCCATAAAAGAAACATTAAAATTTATTGAATTCTTACTAAAGGAGCTGATTATAAAACACTCCTCTTATTTTATTCTTAAGGCTGCTATGTAGTAACCCCACTGGATTTGCTCACCTCAATGTTAACCTATGGGAAAAATTTGTCCATGGATTGCCAACTTAGATTCAAAGATTTTTTTTTAAATTGTACTCTGTAATAGAGAAAGAAATTTTACATTTGTGTACATTTTTCGTTTTTTTAAAAAAGATACAATTAATGTTTTAAAATTTAAGTTATTCGGGGAAAAATATGGTATAGTGTGTTTTAAACGCTCATAAATTCCTTTGGTGGACGAAATTTATAAAATGAATCCTGTAGCGCTTTGCAGAAAAGTTCAGGCTATCTGACAATACCGATTTTATTTGATTATCAGCATTTATGTACCTGTAAATAGTTGACAAAAATATATTTTAAATAAAAAATTTGGGGGGATGAGCTTAACCCCCCTATAGAGAGAGCCATTACAATCCCTCAAAATGTCAATCCTAAGTGGGGGGGTGGAAATCTCGAACTGTCAACTGGACTCCTCCCATCACAAGAGTCTGCAAGAAGAGGAAAAGGGAAATACGATTTCTTTCTTAGTACATAGCAGCCTTAACTGCTGAGGAAAACTCAGTTTGCTAAAAGAGAAGGGTTGTAACTGGGAAAAGCTGCCACAAAGGGCTAATCTTACAGATAAGAAACTGATAAATAACTATACTAATAGTAGTTGACCTCTGGAGAACTACTAAAGTTCATAAATATAAGTGTCTCATTAGGGTGATAATATACGGTTTCCATCAAATTACAAATAATTTAAAGGATTTTTTAAGAATTTTCTAATTTCAGTTACATTGAAATGTAAAGCTTAAAATATCTAATAATTACACCCTCAACACCAACTCAAGGTTAAGCTGAGCATTTGGTATTTAACAAAAATCAAAATGCTATTGAAATAAGGGAGAACAAAACTACATATTCTTATAAAAAATTATGCCCTACAGCTGAAAAAAAAAACTCCTACTAATGCTCCTTTAAGAATGGACAAAATTGCTCTCAGTTATGAAACAATATGTTCCCTATTTGTACGAACAGCAAAATTCTTTTAATAAGTTGCTGTAAACCAAGAGAATGCTGGCCAGTCATGAATGTATTGTAAATGAAAATAGGGTAAAAAACTGTTATTAAAACTTTTAGTTTAATTATTTTATGTATTTTATAATTTAATCTATATTCATATGGGCTTAGATTGTCTCACAGCCTTTTCCTTAGTTATAAAGCTAATATAATACCACTGATATAAAGATACAGACATTTGTATTAAATAAAAATATAAGGAAAAAAAAAAAAACAATTGTTTGAGATTACAAAAGACTTGTAAATTTTGTTACATTGTGTAAAATGATATAAAAAGTTTTTTTGACTTACATACAACAAAATTGACCATTTAATTCATTAACCCCTCGGTGGACGTACCTGTGTACAAAGTGCCACATTTTGGTAAGTTTGAATGGTTTGTTTTTACATGTAAGGTTTGAATGTTTTAAGCAGATTCTATTTACAGTTGCATCCTTTCTAATGCAGGTCTGATTTTCTGATCCTTGTATTCCTTTCCATTCATTGTTAGTTGTGATTTATCCATGGTAAACCAGCAATTATACTGGATTACAATATGACAAAAGCAAGAGTTAATGTAGTAGATCAAATGTGCAGCTATTACATGGTATCCCACCTATCACAAAAATGGACAATCTCATTGTATTTTTAAGTTTTTGGACATAATAGGAATCAATTTGCAAGTTGTCCTTAGATCCAATAAACTGGACAGTTTTGAAATAAGACGATTGTATCCGCATTCTTTGACCTTTAATTATAACTATATCTCAATATTATCAACATTTTATATCTTGTCATAAAACATAGAATTATTATGCTCAATTTGAAAAAAAAAGTTTATTACAAAAGGAATAATCAAGGTTGAAAGAAATGTTGCACTTTGTGCCACGCATGCCTGCTGGTGTTCCAAAAATTGGCGTGCCCAATGAAGGGTTAAATAATGCATCGAGTTAAATAGAATGATTCATATAAGTCGCATAAAATTGTTTAGAACTGGAAAATTATAGAAGAACTCTATTATTTCCAGTTTTAAACAGTAGTAACTATAGAAAGATCAGATATTAGCGGACATTTGTCCTGAAAAATGTGCAAGTCAGGCCCTTATAGGAGGAGCCACTAAGTCTAAATAAATTTTGTCTCTAGCATAGTCAACAAAGAGATTTATATGGGTAAAATTTATAATTATCATGAGTTCCTTAGTATGTCATCATCCTCAAAGACTACGGAACACAATGCAATTCCTAACAAGGGGAATTATTTCATATTTTCACTAGAGGCAGAATTAATACCTGTCTTTAGAGTCACAAGTAACTAAATAGAATAACTCAGAAAACTGAATTATATTGTCTGATATGTATTGTGCTGCTATATTTTGCTGCTGATATGTCCACAATATTTACTAACTAATTAACATTTTATAACTTAAAATTACAAGCTAAGAGTTTCGACTGAAAATTTTTAATTAATAAATATTTGGTGAAATTTTCTACATCCTTCACCATTAATTTGGAATGCCATTTCCAAATAAAGCAGGAACATATGCAAAGATAATTTCATTTTCCAGTCTTTAGACAAACTTTAACCTAACTCTAATTGGTTACGATGATAATTACATCAAAAAAGTTTTGTCATAACAAATGTAAAATTCATCACAATTTGATATAATTTATTATTATTTTTTTTTTAAATCAACTGATATTCTGTATTAACACATATCCTCAGTCATGTAACATTCTAAAATCGGAGATTATTTTTTAGGTGCAAACAGCAACTTACCATCATTATACTGATTATCCTTCGCAAAGCTCACAAAAGGTTTGTTACCCAAGCTCTTTAGATTAGTTGTTCTTGTCAAAGGATCTCGTCTAATGAATGAAGGATTCTCAGTAAACAAAGTCTTAGCTTTGTCATCTAACAGGGCTCTTATTTCATCAGTAATACCATAAGCATAAATATTGGGGTGACTGTACAGTAACTGATTACCTAAAAAAAAGAGTGAAAAATGTGTAATCACTGATTTGAACATTTACTAGTACAGTAATCAAAAATTATGTTACTACCAAAATAATTATAAAGAAATAAAACATATAATATGGTCTATATATATATATATATATATATATATATATATAACAGTTCTGTAACTGACTGACAGATAATGCACAGATCAAACCACTGGACCTAAAGGGGTGAAATGTTGCACGGCGATTCTTTTTTTGTGTAGGGGTGCACTAAGAAAGATTTTTTAAAAATTATAATTTTAAGCTGTTTTTGTGACATTCTTAAAAGTTTGCATTTAAAATAATAATTTGAGAGTTATAAAATTTATATTACAAGAAAGATCATAAAATTCCTTTAAAATGAAATCTTTTTGGAATCTTTACTTCCCTTTACTGATTTCTGGTAAATTTTTAAAGATTAATGTTTAGAATTTAATTTATCAAATGCTGATCACATGGTTTCTTTTCTTTTTGTGATACTTTAAATTAATTTTGCGCCACGCGCGTAACAACAAAATAAATTGACAAAAAAAATGTTAAAATACAATAAAAGATAAAATTTATCCACTAGACTTATTGAGATGGAAGATTTTTAAGAATTCAGTTCAAATTAGTATGTTTTATGGATTTAAACATACAAATTAATTGCATACATTAACCGTTGTATTTAATTTGAATATTTTCTTCTACACTATTTTGTCTATAAAAATATTCGTTACAATTTTTTTTATAAATATATATATGTTTTATTTTTTGAATTAATTGCATATATTGACCTTTGTATTTAATTTGAATGTACTTCATAGCAAAACACAGGTATTCAGCTAGTATATACATATATATATTTATTTATTTATTTAAGACTGCCCGTCTCTGACCTTTCAGCCATGAGTTGACGAGCAGTCCAATAAAAACAGGATCTATAAAAATAAACACTAAAGGCAATGTTAGTAACATAAAATGAAAATCTGTTGTGGACAGCATATGATGGGGTGAAACACAGTCAATATCACATCTATATAATACTAGTTAGATAACTAAGCTATGCTATTACCATAATCAACTGGGGTAGTTACATATTATTTGTTTGGTCATCCAAGATGAAATTGGGGGACCAAAGAGAATATTTGAAGGATACAGTTAGGTACATAGCAAAATGAATATCTTAATAGATTAATACAATTATTCACAACAATATAAAAAGGGTATTCTTTTAAATACACACTTAGTAAGAGGGTACATGATGATTAACAAATCAGTAATCAATATTATATACAGTTGGCTCTCTGTTTAACGAATTTCAAGGGACCGCGAAAAATCGTCCTTAATTAGAGATCACCCTTAAACAGAATTTGTTAAAAAATAACATTTCCCATAACGTCGGAGAAGCCGGGACCGGGAAATATCGTCTTTAAATAGAGATCGTCGTTAAGTAGAGTGTCGTTAAACAGAGAGCCAACTGTATATATATATATATAGAGAGAGAGAGAGAACTTCTTTTTGGTGGCCAGTAATGGTCCCCCCCAAAAAATGGCGGTTTTTGAGGAGTGACCTTGGAAAAGGTTTTTATCCCATAAAATTGGCTTTATGGAGTCTTTAATCGGTTCTGAACAAAATATTGGTGTTTAGAGGGGTGGCCGGCTAGAGAAGTTTCACTGTGTGTGTGTGCATATATATGTATATATATATATATATATATACAGTGCCGTAACTACCATTCCTGTGCTCTGGGCAAAAATTTCAGTTTGGGCCCCTTTATTAATTAGGTTTGGGAAAATAATAAAACAAATACAGCATTTTGGGCCCCCTTTGAAGTGAGCCTTGGACTGGTGCCCCTGTTGTCTCTGCCTAGTTACAGCACTGTATATAAATATGTATATATATATATAACCTCTTACAAATCATAATATATTTTTACATAAAATATATTCATTTAGAAAGAAATAATTGCATATCCACAAATATATTAAGACAGCTGATTTAAAAATGTAATGATTTTAAGAAATTGATATTAAGAAGAAAATCTCCTTTGTGAAAAATCCCAAAGAGAAATTCTATAATCATGTCAACTGTTTTAACTAATTCTTGATCATGGAACCCTTGTAATATTATAAATTATTCATCGCAAAGCTGACATTCAGGAAGTACAAATGGTAAACCCTAAAATTCTCTCAGTGATATTCATAAAATATACACAGACTACAGTTGCCAAATGATAGTTTTAATATAGTAAAAATGTTGAGTAAAAACAGGGCTTTTCTCAAGGAACTTATAAATAACTATTGAATAAAGTAATCCACTGAACATGTATTTGCAAAAACATTATTTTGAATAATTATCAGAGTAATAGTGATCAGATTTATGTTTTCAATAATAATTTTATACCAACACATGAATGTATTTATAAAAAGATAGTATACACACATGAATGTATTTATAAAAAGTATTTATAACTAAATAGTATTTACTACTCATATCTATAGAAAATACGAGAAAAATTAAGTTATAACTGTGTTATAGCTCTAACATAATGTTGAACTGAATATAAAAGCCCCTAATGAGACATTTTTGGTCCTTTATGAAGAAAATATCAAAGCAAAAGGGACACCATTACGTATTATAGTATTATTTCAAAATAGAATCCAAGAAAAAGAAAATGGGATCTAGAGCTTTAAAAATAAATTGACTTTAAAACATGAGTCAATTAATATCATCAATAAATTAGAAAACATTTAAAAATGCAATATTTATTCTTTTAAGATATCAGTCAAGATTTTCATAAAAAAAATTTTAATATAAAATCACACTATGCATTTCTTTTAATTCTGTTGGAGTATTAAGCATTTAGCACATAAAATAATTTAGCACTTAAAATAATTAACTTTTAGTTAAGATTCCTTCTTTATGAAAACAATGCTTCATTATATCATAATGAAGCATTGTTTATTATGATATACAATTAATTGTATATCATAATAAACAATGAATTATTTAAAAAATTAGTATCCGTTGAACTGAAGAATTAAAATTTTTAAAAAAATAGTCCTTGAATATATTTTCCATTTATATTACTTTTGTCTGTAGGAAAGCAATTTCTTCCTATATTACATTCTTTTACTCCCAAACAACACACAGCAGGACCCAACATAGCTACAAGGCCCTTCTGGGATAATTCCCGCTGGTAAATTACATTCTTTTACTGTACTCGCTCTAGTTTTTGAAGAACTTAGAAGCAAAAGTCACATCATGGTTAAAAAAAACAAAAACAATAATAACAATTGTAATTATGGTTGGGCCAACTAAAAGCCAACTGTTGGCAGACCTGCAAAACCAATAGTTTGCCCAATTGAAGTCCAACCATTGTATCAACCTCGTCCCAATGTCCAAATCCCACCGACAAATAACCGTTATTAAGCCAACTATGCTTAATAATGGTTTGCTAACAACTTCCCTATGGTCTAGTGTTACTTAGAAAGGCCCTGTTCTCAAGATTACAGAAAAATGACCATTTGTGAGACTGCTAAAATCATTTATAGAAAAAAAGATTTTTTAAGTTAGTTGGAACACTGCACTTAAAAAAAAAAAAAAAATTCTCTAAATTGTGAGATAATAAAGAAGCCTACAATAAAGAGGTTTCTATTATTGCAGGATGATTATTAGCACTAAAACCCAGAACAGAAATATAAAGAACTGCTGTATTGGTCCTGTATAAAATTTAGAAGTGAAGGAAAAGGTTTTTTTTTTTAAATCCTTTAAAGCTTCCTATAAATCAGATTTATTAATTTTTTTATGTGCAGCATAACACTATATTTGAATTTGTATAATACCATCAAGAAAATCATTATTTCTTTAAATTTCAATTGAAAATTAAGAAATTTAAATTTGAATGAAATAAAAACTAAACAGAAATCTGTAATGGACATTCAACCAATGTTCAAGAATTCAGCTTTAAGGACAAGAGAAATAATTCTTCTGAAGATGAGAAAGACAATTTTAGGAAGATATAATTTTAGACTAGTATTTATCTCATGATAAGAAATGGGGAAAAAAACTAAATCTTATTTGAATGTAACATATGTTGACAAGTTACTTTCTAGACATCAGTAAACTCCTAAACTTCAAATAACAAATTTCTGAAATTATACCTAAATAATGATTTTGGAGCTTGAAAAATCCTGTGCTTAATTCAACCAACTATCAACAGAAGCAAAGAAAGATTTGCATGGTAATTTACTCGTAGCTAATAAAATTGAAGCCTTTTTCTCAGCACAGTGATAAAAAGGGAAAAAATCTTTCTATAAAAGAACATTAAAGAAATAAAATCACTTTACAGTTTTTACAAAAATATAATTATAAACTTCTCTTTATGGAAGACAAATGAGAAGCAAAATTTGACTCATTGGCAACCTAAGATATCTTTCATATTGTAAGTTCCTCTAACAGGGAACTTAAACAATGCTAACAGGACTCAATAAGAATTCAAACAGATGTAGATAATATATTTAGCATGCAAGGTAAAGGTATCAAGTTAAGGTAACAAATATAAAAATTTAACACAAAGAATTTTGCCATTTCAACTAGAAATGAACCATTCAGTCTCCATATTATCATATAAGAAATCAATTTGTTAAATGTAGGGGCTTAATATGGAAATTAATAAAAAAATTTATATTTTATAAAATTAACTCACAGATTTCATTTAATTCAGCGACTCTAAATGTCACACACAAGATACTCTGCCCATTTAAAAAAGCATTGTCGGGATATCCAAACTCACTGTCATCCACAAATTTTGGTATACTATGGACCAACCAGTATCCAGTAGTACTGTCAAATGCTACAACACCTGAAAATATTAAGAAAGCATTAAAGAAGTAGTTTGAGCAAAAGCTTTCAATAATTTGAAATCCAGTTAATAACAAAAAAGTCAAAATTAATAGGATTAAAATAACATTTTTCCCAACAGGAAAGAAAATAAATGAAACTGCAAATACAATGGTTGTTTGATAAGTCTGTACAAAATCTGAGCGATGGCCCCACTACACTGAAATTGTTAGCACTCTCACATTTAGCTTCCAAGGCTTCTAATGCTTCTAAGGCATGCACATCACATTGTTAACAGGTTCGATTCTTAGTCTTAGATGACTATTTTAGTCAGTCAACTCTTGTTACTCCTCACTCAACATAGAAAATTGAGTTCCATGTATTGATTAAACATTGCATTTTAAGAGGCAAAACACTAGCAGAAACTAAATCCAGGATTGGTAAATATTACAGCAAGTCTGTACCTTTGCTTATAATGATTTACAAGTGATTTTTTGATTTTTTTGTGGCCAAATCGGCTGAATATGGACATATCCATTGAAATAGCAAAAATTAAAATTTTTGTACTACAACATCCATTTTGATTTATGATAGTCATCCTAGATTACATATTTTTTTTATTTCCAATGCAGCAGGCGATACAGACATTATCCTAACACCGTACAGAGATCAATACACAAAAGACAAATATGTATACAAAGTATACTGTTATACAAAAACTCAAATACACGAATCAAATAAATAGTAAAACATGAAACACACACAGAAAGAATTAAGAAGAAAAATTGTTCAAAAAGTCTTTGGCTTCCCAGTATCAGGAAGAGATACAGTTCTTTGTGAGGGCTAGATTACATATTAATTAGTAGTGTTTCCAGAATTTTAAAACTCCAGTTGTTTAAAAAGTTTTACTAAAAAAAAGTTCACCTTTTGATATGTAAATTAAACCATAATTTTTATGTTTAACGACAACTTCAACTATTTGTTGCCTTAAAAATTTGCCAGAATTAAAAATTCAAAAATCATTTATTCACATAAGCTTTTAGCTGCATTCCTCAGCAATAATATTGCTATTGATAACGATAAATTCAATCAAGATGAAATAAAACTAAAGGAATTTAAAGTAATGAGTAATGTTTTTAAGATTTGTTTAGAATTTTACTAGGTTTATTAGAAACAAACACACAAAACAGAAAATAAGATATTTCTGAGGGTCCCAAAAACCTCTTAAAAGTTAATAGCCTGGAAAAGTTTATTTTAGATTTTAATAAATTACAAACTGGCTAATTATTTTCTACTAAAATAAAATTTTAATTACAGCTATTAATATTAAATTTAAGAAAATAAACTACATGCATACCAAACCTTAATTAAAATCTAAATCATACTACAATAACAAAAGAAGGATTTCTTACACTGTTATCAAATTAATCCAATTTAAAAGGTAATATTATATACTGGTAATGAAGCTTGCATGGATTATATGAATGAAAAAAAAATTAGATTTTTTTTTCAGATTCCATCACATATTTTAAAAACATTTTAAACAGTTTTAGAAATAATGAGCCCTTGTTGTTTACCTTCAAAATTAATTCAGATTGGGATTAAGAAAATAATAATGTGATATTTTCCTAAATACTTTTAATGCTGACTACTTTTAATGAAATATTACATAACTAATATTTTTAACCAACCATGTAGTTACATCTACATTATTGTTTTTTTCTTAAAATAAAAGGTGGGGGGGGGGGACTTCCTAAATGAATTTATCTAACTGGAATAATTATTTCCTAAATTCTCTCCTAACTTGAATAATTATTTTTTAGAAAACAAAATCTAAAAATCACATATATAAGAAAGAACAGTCAATCATAAAAACTGTAGTAATGTTTCCTAAATGCATAAAAAGAAGAATGAAAGATGTTATGTAACAAAGTGGGAAACACTAAATAAAGTAATACATTTTCTTTACAAAATACATGCCTTTCAAATGTCCAACTGCAGATCCAGTATAGTTGGATGGAGCATCATCATTATAAAATAAATAAGCAAGATTCTAAAATAGTAAATTTAAAGAAAACATTTTTATTAAATTAGTATAAAACTTCAGGAATGGTTAAACATTTGAAGATACTTTATAAAAAGATTAGAATACTGGGAAATTAATAAATTGATTCCTACATCATTTACACTATGAAAATCAAAAGAATAATTTGTCTCAATATAAAGGGATTATTATTTAACACTTTATTCACTAAAACCACATATCAAAGACAAAAATGTTTCCTCCATAAGAATATAAGAATTATTTAAGATGAACTCTTATTCATATTTGTGTACTAATAATAAAATAAAAGAAAGGGGGACACATGACAAAACACTCTCAAAAGATTAAGTAGTTGTAAAGGCATGACAACCGTATTAACACTCACACACAAATCATACATATAACCCCTTGACTTCAGTCTTTGTAACATTCAAAATGTAAACAAGGCTCTCTTTTCTATTATCTTATCAATATTTATGATTACATGTACAGCTTTGAATTCTGCTTATCACTTGAGTTTAACTGTTTTGTTTTGAAACAGAATCTCAATATTTATCTTAAGTTACTTTTTTCTTTTTATAAATTTAACTTTGTATTTTTATTTTTACTCTGAGAAAGAAGATAACAATATTCAGACTACCAAAAGAATTATAATTTTTGATAAATTCATTCACAAATAAAAGTTTTTAAAATTTATTTTGAAAAATTAGGAAGTAAACAGCAGAATGAAGGAATATGATGAAATACTGAGCAAAATTTTTTTTTTAAGTATATAACAATTTAAAATATGTTACAATATGCATTTGGACCTGCACATTTTGCTAAGACCAATTTAGAACACAAAGTGATCTATTAATAATCCTTATTATATTTTAAAATTATTACTATATATAGATCAAAGGCACAAGATGTTAATATATTTATTTTTGCTCAAAGTTGTATAATGAGATTGCTTACTTCTAGTGTTCACTTTGTATTTAACCAAGGATAGATGTTCACAAAAATGTCTAACAAAATGATATGACATTTAATTTTGAAGTAAACTCTAGAGGTTTAAAAAGCTTTTAAGCATTACAAATATTTGACTTGAAAAAGAAAGTTTCCATTATAACTTGTCAATGCCACTTAATCTCATAACTGAATAATTTAATTTTGAACTTTACAGTACATCATGGAAATCAGATAAGAGAAAAACATGCATAGATGGTACCTGCTTATTTGAATAAAATGTACTCAATGTATTTTCCAACATTGACCCAGATGTAATACTTTTGGATGATAATTTCCAAGATGATGATCCAGGAGCAGTTATATAGGCATAAGCCCTGCCATCTCCAAGATTTGATCCTGTAGGCTCTATTTCAATCTTTGGTATTTTATAGTTCACATACCTTTAACAAAAGTTTTTATTATCAAATTTATGCAATTTTATAAAAATATAAAAAACTTTAAAATTATAACAAATTTGAATACCCTCTTTGAACACAAATGGATAGAAAGATAAAAATTACAAATTACACATATATGTACTTTACTAATACCACTCAAAACAGATCAGTTAATGACAAGGAACTAAATTATTTTATAAAAAAACATTTTTATTAAAAACTGCAATTGAAGCTTAAACAGAAAATGCAGTAAGTATTTAAATTATATAAAATTATGCCATATAAGTTCTGATTTCTTAAAAGAAATGATCATATAAAAAATAAAATACATATAAACATTATTTAAAACAGTACTCTAATTATTTTAAGATAAAAATAAATTCTCTGTGAGTCTTATTGGAACATACTTAGAAGGCTTTTTCTTTTTAAATCCCCTATTCACAACAAGCCTAATTTATAACAAACCAAAACTAACCCACCAATTAATACCATACACTGTAGTTTTGTATCAGCCATAATAACAAGATTAGGCAGAGAGTTTACACATTTATGTACATGAAATTTTCCCTATCAAAACATAATTTTTTCTGTCAGAGAAAACATCAACAAATTTAAAAACATTCACACTGTTAGGATAGTAATATCTAAATTAAATTTTTGCATACAAGTAAAGTTTCATGGCAACTAAGAGAAATCAGTGGTAAAAGTAACATAAAATCAAACTTAAATAAAAAGTTTTGTAAATGATATTTAAAATTAATAATATTAATTATTGTACACTCTTAAGAAATACAGATAAGTTGAATATCATTCAATTTCTATGATAAAAATCAATGAAAATCTGGGTTCCAACTCATAAAGATTACATTTATTATGAGTAATAGTTGCTCCCAATTAAACTAAGATCTTCACTGATTTTTTCCTATAGGCATTAAATAATATTTAATCTGCATAATATTTTATCTTCATATTAATATATATATATATATATATATATATATATATATATATATATATATATATATATATATATATATATATATATATATTACAGTATCTATTGTTCATAATATTATAACATCATAGTATAATATCATAATATTTATCTTCATTCATAATAGAAATATACCAAAAATTTCAGTTTATAATCTCAGCCAAATAATAAAAACGTAAGCATAACTATAAATTATTAATGAAATAGATGATTATTACCAGTCGACATCATTGTTATTCTCATCTTTGCAAGAGATCTGGAGAGACAGTCTAAAACATAAGAAAAACAGATAAACAATGCTTAAAGTGTTGATTATAACACTCATATTTGATTACTTATTTTCGGATATACAGCTGTGATTCCGATCACAGCTATTTATATACAGGACAGCGAAATGACAAATCACACCCTCGTGCGTAGGATGCTCAGCTGGAGGATGCAAACAAAAACAAAGACCTATAAACCAGCTACAGCACTAAATCCAACAAATACCCTTCCACCAATTAGAGTGCGGTATCTTCGGTTGCTATGGCAATACGGAGAAGATAAGGAGTAGAGGGGCCGTGTATGAAGGCAATTAGTTATTTCTAGATCATAATAGAGAAATCATCTTTAAATGTTTTCCCCGTTCCTACAGAATACATTGCTAAGCATTCATATTGATTCATTCATAGTAACTAATCAGTTTAGCATAAGGTATGCGGCAGCTGCATAAAATTTAATTGAACACGAAGGAAAAAAAAATTTTATGTACTGAAAACAAATCCTTTTTAAATGATTCTTGTGCACAAAATGAATAAAATTGGGCAAACTGAACAGTTAGCTGTTCTAAGTTTGGATTAATCAAAAACTAAACTTGCCTTAACTTTAATTTACAGGGTAGATCTTAGCAGCAGGGGACTTTAACTGGAATACACACACACACACACACACACACACACACACATATATATATATATATATATATATATATATGTATATACAGTGGCGCACCCAGGGGGAGGGGCAAGGGGCCCTGTCCCCCCCCTAAGAAATAGAAATTGCATTATGAATATTGATTTTGCATTATAAATATTTTTATCCGTTCATCTCGCTCCCCCCTCAAGAAAAAATCCTGGGTGCGCCACTGTATATATATATATATATATATATATATATATATATATATATATATATATATATATATACACACACATACACAGTTGGCTCTCTGTATAACGACGCTCTACTTAACGACGATCTCTATTTAAATACGATATTTCCCAGTCCCGGCCCCTCCGACGTTATGGGAAATGTTATGTTTTCACAATTTCTGTTTATGGGCGATCTCTACTTAAGGACGATTTTTCACGGACCCTTAATAAATATATATATATATATTTATTTATATGTATATATATATATATATATATATATATATATATATATATATATATATATATATATATATTATATATATATATATATATATATATATATATATATATATATATATATATATATATATATATATATATATATATATATATATATATATATATATATATATATATATATATATATATATATATATATATATATATATAGGGGAGATGGTTCCAGGTTCACAGCCAAAGTTTGGATTCTTAGCGATATATGTAAAGCTTTATTATACAGACATTTTTACACTGAAGTAGAATGGGAAACCTTTTAAATGTGCTTTTGAAAGACGCACTTCTGTCACAAGACCAAAAGTGCATTATGTGTTAATGTGTAGGAGATTTTATTAATGACCAAAGATGCATTATTAGTAAATGTGTAGGTAAGCACATTTTATTGTAAAAGTACATACTTGTAAGCCTTTAAATTAAAAAAAAAAATTGAGATTATAAAATTCACGTCTTTTATTAAAGTATCGGTCACTGGAGTTCTCAGACTTAAGAATTTCTACTTCAAACCTCCGTTCGAATATCGGGCAGTTTGTACCGAAAAGGGTTAGATTCACACCAAACACGAGAGGAATGATAAATTTATAGAGTGAATGATGCGAATAATATTCAATTATAGAGAGAATATAAATTTCAGTGCGCGAGAGGTTCAGTAAAGGCAAGACCCTAAAATAGACAACTGCCGTCAAAAGCATCAAAGCAGTAACCATAGGACCATAGGACAAGTGTTGTAACTGAGTTGTCTAGGCTAACGCCTTCAAACTCAGATATTTCAGAAATATAGCAACGAACAGCTGGAATTGTTCAGAAGTAGAAAAAGTTCGTTGTGTGACGTCAAAAGTTCAGGAATTGCTTAACAAAAAGTGAAGCAGAGAGTTTTCTGGTCTGTACATAGGAGGGTGAAAATGGGTCAAAGCAGTAAGATGCAGTTCGTGTAATATATAGGAAAGAAATAAAATGTTCAACGTGAGTCCACAACTGAATTTATGTGTAAGTTAAATGGACTTAACTAACAGAGATTAAATTTTTTTGCAGCGGATCGGTACCGAAACTTCTCCATAGACAAGGACGTTGTTTCGCTAACGAGCTGTACCGTATATTGACGCATGGGTATGCGCAACAATTTTCTAAATTCTGTCTAAAGGAAGGGTGCAATGTAAAAGACAGGAAGCGAAAAAACTCAAACTCCGATGAGAAAAAGTTTAAAGGTTCGGGATGCCTTGTTAATAGATGCCACTCATCCCTTTTTCCCCACTATTTTTCCTCCATTAAAACGAAAAAGGCATGATATTTGCCTGCGACTGGAGGTCGTTAAATCCTAAGATTGTTAAAAGAGAAAAAAGTAAAGTTTAAATTTATTTTCTCTCTTTCCTACCACTATTTTTAAAGTAAAAATAATGATATGTACACTCGCCTGCATTTATAGGCATGCTCAGGTTTCCCTTCAATCTTCGAGCTAATCTTTCGCCTTTTACTAAAGATTACCGTGGAGGGGAACAATTGAATGGGCCTATAGCCAATTTTTGGATCCCTGCCGAAAGGTGGGGTGTAATGTAAAGTACAGCGTACGTTTGCGCCGTAAGAAAGGGCTGTGTTATCTTGTTGCGGAAAGTTGGACTTTCGCTACGACCCGCAGCTCGTGGGCCCATTCCTCAGGTCGGCGAGACGCTGTATTTTGGAGTTTCACGATTATATGAAATTCCATCCGACGCTGATATTTCCTTTGGGAGACGTATTAGAAGAATTCGTAATTTTCACGCAAGTCTTTAAAGGCGGCCACTGACGGAGACTTCTGGCATCTTGGGCGACGGGAGTTTTGGCCCCTTGGACGCCTGGCGTTGGCCATTCACGGGGACTCTCGGCTCCGGACTTTTGGATTCTCGTCCACCTTCGAACACTCGTGATGCCCGATTTAGCTCACGTCGGTCTGTTGTGTTGTAATCACACTCACTACAATGCTCTCTCGGAAAAAAATTAGCGGCAATTTTGTAGTTTTATAATCCACTCAATATCGTTATTGTTTTCCTCCTTTAATTTGTTTATAAGAGCACAATTATTTCGTAACTTTTAAATATACGTTATGAACGTAAAGAATCGAATTCAGAGGCAAACTTACTCATAAACATATGTTTTCGATATTTGTAGTGAGTTTCTTAAAATTTCCTAATCTTTTTAAATCCAGTTTAAATGGTTATTTATTTGCCGATATAAATTCAAGTATCCATACTCTTCGCTTTAAGTATACACACAATAAATCATATTAAAGCTAAAAAAAAACTAAAAAAAACATATTCTTTAAATTCAAAATAAGAATTCGAATTCGGTCGTAAGGAACTATGTTGAATTCTTTAGCGTTCTCCTTAAATTTCAAGTAAGTCATATTAAAGTAATAGTGCGTTTTAGGCATAAACATTTTCTCTCCACCATAAAGGAAAAAAATTGTCTGTGATTTTTTTTTAAAATTAGATGCCCCGATTTTATAAACCACTAAATGTGGTTTTGCTCCTTTCCTTTAAGTTTTAAAGAGCAATTATTTCGTTACTTTATGTTTGTGATTTTGAAATATGTTGTGAAAAGTATGGAATTCAGACATTCGAAACTGTTCATTAATGTGTCTCCAATATCTGTAAAGAAATATTTTTAAGATCCCTAAACCATACCATTTGTAAAGCCAATTGAAAGGTTATTAGTTTTTCGATATTTCTTAAACTGTACGTATTCTTGTTTTTATGTAAGATACAAAAAATAAGATATCCCAGTTTTATAAACCACTAAAAATAGTTTTACTCTTTTGGTAGGAAGTTTGAGAACTATTTTCAAATTTTTAGAGTGGGTTCAAAATCTTCAAAAAGGCCCATTTTTATTTTCTTAATATTTTGGAATAAAAAATTAAAACCTGAAACTCCTCGCTAGGCGTCTGTATAAAACTTTGTACAGGTTTCCATTGCTTTTTTTAGAGTTAAAATTCTGAAAACGTTTTCCCTGATGCAAAAGTTACACCAAAATATTAATTTTTCAATTCCTACTATTAGTTCACACTCTCTCTATATATATCTTGTTCAAATTTTCAATCGTTAATAAAAGTACTTTTTATTCATCCACTCAAGTTCAAATACATTTTTTAAAACTTGTAGTGGATGACACTTGATGTTAATACAGATTTTTCAAATATTAATTCATTAATTAAATTTAATTAATCAATTTTAGTTTTAGACCTAGAGCGTCTTTTGCTCTTGAATAGTAATTTCCCTCTTGTTACTGTGTAAACGGTAGCATTGCGGTATCGCGGGCTTCTTCCGTCCTGTAGGTTGCGAGATCGAATCCCCAACCTGACAAACTTTTTCTCTCTCTTTCCCCTCCTCCTAATCTCGCACAGTAGGCAAGGTTCTGGCAGGCAATCCTTTTTTTCAATTCCTACTATTAGTTCACACTCAAATTTTTCTTTCTTGACCTAAGTAGGAATTGACTTTAAAAAACTTTTTTTTATATATTACTTGTTTATTTTGCCGTTTAAAAATTAATTCAACAAAATTTTTATAAATCCTTAAGATAACTTATCTGGTAACTTTCCCCGTTGTAACGTCCTCGGTGGAAAATGAGACACACGTGAGACAATTATATTACACAGAGCTTGTATTAAACAAATAAAAATTTACAGTATGTACAAGGCAAAGAGTCTAGTCTCCTCTGCATATGAGAGGTTCTATAGGAACCAAAATATCTTTTACAAGTCTCGCAACGGAGATGTATCTCTCCACTCATAAAATCGGGAGCCGAGAGAGCAATTTGTCAGGCCTTCGGTCCGCACAGCGCCCTTTGGCCCGTTGCACACACGGCGTTTTTATCTCTAGCGGAAATTTTCCATCGGACGTCGTTCCAACAGTAGACCACAGAAGTCAATTGGAGCTTGCACACACAGAGGAAAATGAAATTTTTCTTCGACGGTAGCTTGTGCAGCTGTCGAGTGCCACTGTGCGCTGGCGGATTTGTTGACGCCAGATTGAACTAGTTATCCATGTGACCCTATGCACGCTTACACACACAGCGGATTCTACAGTCGTAGGGTCATTTGCGAGAGGGGTGTTTGGGGGTTTGCTGGGGGGGGGTCTTTGAATTGTAAAGGGGATTCGAAAAGGAGGGTTCCTCCGATCCCGGCTGGGGGGAGGGGGACGCAGGTGCGACCCCTCTGGTTTTCTTGGACACGTGCAGGATTCGAAAAGGAGGGGTGGGCCTTTTCCCCGGCGGTGGAGTTTTTCGCCGTGTGTGTAAGCCATGAAGCTACAGAGTGAAGCTACAGCCATGTAGCTTCATGGTGTAAGCTCTACTTTTAGAACGAAGTCCGATGGAAAATTTCCGCCATTGATAAAAACGCCATGTGTGCAACGGGCCTTTCGGCACCGTTTGTCGACGGAAAGATCCGAGGCTTGGCAACACAGCTACCCTCTCTGGTTGTAGACTGTGAAATGGTGCTCGCGCGTTTAAACGGAACAAAGCTGGCCCTCTGCCGATCTCGCAAGAGAATTTAAAATTGTAGTATTTTATCAAAATTTGTATAATCTATATATATAAATCAGATCCGTAACTGACTGATTGACTAACTGACTGAATGACTGACATACAACGCACAGGCCAAACCGCTGTACCTAAAGGGCTGAAATTTTGCATGGCGATTCTTCTTATAGTGTAGGGGTGCACTAAAAGAGATTTTTGAAAAATTCTTCTTAGATTTTTTTAAAATTAAATTTTTAAGCTGTTTTTGAAACATTCTTTAAAGTTTGCATTTAAAATAATAATCCGAAGGTTATAAAATTTATATCACGAGAATGATCCTAAAAACTCCTTTAAAATGAAATCTTATCTTTACCTCCATTTTATGATTTTTGGTGAATTTTTAAAGATCAATTTTTAGAACTTAATTTATTAAATGCTAATCACGTGGTTTCTTTTCTTTTTGTGATACTTTAGACTAATTTGTCGCCACGTGCATAACATCATAATAGACAAAAAATATTCTTGCTAATGCGGCAGACGATTGGACATTATCCACAAAAATATTAACATACACTAAAAGAAATGTTCCTCAAACTGTACTAGATTAACCCTACTATATTCTTTAGTATGTTCTATTAGATTTAATTTCAATATTTTTTTTCTACATTATTTTATGTATAAAAATATCCGTTACGATTTTTTTATAAATATATATATATATATATATATATATATATATATATATAATATTAAAAACTTGTAATGTCTTAATTCAACACTCTTAACATTTATAAACTATTAATTCCTCACTTTACTATTCAAAATTACATACCTCTTTTTAATCTTATTAAGAACTTAATTTTCCCTTGGGCATTCGTGTTAAATCCCAAAAGATAGGCTAAATTTTAGTAGTGTCATCCCAGTAAAACTTATGTAGAAATCCCATTGTTACAATTTTTGGTCACCCCAGGCAATATCATTAAAGATGGCTGACTTTTTAACGAAATTAGACGCGACGCGGCGTCCATAACAATTAGATTATATCAGCGCATCAACAAATAACTTTTATGCAATCAAAAAGTAAGTCACACCTCTGTGTCACGTGATGGGATGACTTTATAAAACTGTCTGATGTCTAAATTTAGACGCACTCTGTAATATTTTGCCTGCTACGAAACACCCGGCGGAGGGGCCGGCGATTTTAATAAATATGTAGTTCGAGAAATCTTGTGTCAACGTCTGATTTTTTCGGCCGAGTATCGTCCAGTAATCCAGCGAACTAAAATGCTTTCACCGTGGTATGGAGTTGCGGCATCTTCATTACAATCACCGGCGGCCGTTCTCCCCATATCACACACGCACACACACACACACACACACATATATATATACCGGGTGGACATAATTAAACTGACAGTACTCACAGTGTTCTGTAGCGCGATCTATTTGCGAGAATGACGCCACATTTTGTAGGAAGATTAAACAAGACGGGGGACGAAGGATTCCGCGAAAAAATAAATCAGTTCCAAAAGTCACCGCTAGGGGAATATTTGGCGCTGTATAATAGAAAATAGAGTGTTAACAAATGCAAATCAATACGGAAATTACCTTTTATTTTGCATTCAAATGAGGTTCAATGTGGCTGCCGTTGTTGTGGACCACATATTGCATTCTGTGCACAGTATGCACAACAGCAGAAAGTAACATGTCTACAGGAATCTCCCGTACAGTCCGTGATATGTTATCCTTCAACGTAGCCAGGTCCTGGACCACTCCTTGATAGACCTTGGACTTAAGGTAACCCCATAGTCAGAAGTCGCATGGGGTAAGATCAGGCGACCGAGGTGGCCATGCAGTTGGAAAGTAGCGGGTAATGACTCTTTCTGTTGTGAATTTCTGTCGTAGCAGCTGTTGCACCCGTACAGCAACGTGTGAAGGGGCTCCATCTTGCATGAAATTGATTTCCCCCAGGCATTGTCTTTGTTGAAGTGCCGGAATGACAAAGCTGTTCAACATGTGGCGATATTTCTCTCCGGTAACAGAACAGGTTTCCGGTCCTGTCGGGGTAATGTTCTCATAGAAGAATGGACCTACGATAAATTCCGCTGTGAACCCACACCAAACAGTTACCTTTGGTGAATGTAAGGGAATTTCTGTGACTGCATGTGGTGATTTGTCATCCCAAATTCGGCAGTTCTGGGTATTCACAGTTCCATGCAGGTAAAAGTGGGCCTCGTCTCCCCATAAGATTTTCCACGGCCAAGCATCATCCACCTCCATTCTGGCAAGAAAGGTGAGAGCAAAAGTCAATCGCTTATCATGGTCGGGGTACAGTAACTCCTGTACACGACTGATCTTGTACGGATAGAAGTTGATAATCTTTCGTAAGATTTTCCATACCGTACTGTAAGGCATATCCATATTCCGAGCTACTCCACGAGCGCTAGAGGTGGCAGCAATATTGTCTGGTCCTCTGTCGACAATCGCCGTGGCAACTGCTTCGATTGTATCCTGTGGTACAGGTTTTCGTCCTCTGCCTGACTGAACCTTCAGAGAACCTGTTTTCTCAAACGTCGCAACCATTGCTTTTAGCCCATTAACTGACACAGGACCGTTACCTTTACGCATTTTTTTGTGCGTTCTAAAAGCACGAAGAGCGGCTGACGCGTTGCACTGGTTGAGGTAAAAGAATTTGACCAGTAACGCAGGCTCGACTAAAGAAGGAGACATTGCACATAAACTTTCAATCCGATTGATTCGAAACGTAACACATTGCCTTTTAAAACCCAAGCAGCTGGCACTGTGCCAATGGATGTAACGTGAAATTTGAATAAAGGACTTCTTCTGCTCAGCGTACGTGATATTGCAGATCACGAGACTTTATCGGTGTTTATGTAGATTTTACGCTTTTTTAAAAGTGTTGCTATATTGCACTTGAACTAAATAATAAAATGTGCATAATAAAAGGTAATTTTATTCCGTATTAATTTGCATTTGTTAACACTCTATTTTCTATTACACAGCGCCAAATATTCCCCTAGCGGTGACTTTTGGAACTAATTTATTTTTTCGCGGAATCCTTCGTCCCCCGTCTTGTTTAATCTTCCTACAAAATGTGGCGTCATTCTCGCAAATAGATCGCGCTACAGAACACTGTGAGCACTGTCAGTTTAATTATGGCCACCCGGTATATATATATACATATATACTATAATATATATATTTATATATATTCCAAGAATGAGTGAGAATAGAAACGGCCAGCGCTTGTGCGGGAATTTGAACCAGGGACCTCTCGCTCCGTAGTGCGATAGTCCGTAGTCCGATGCGATAACCATTCAGCCACAGAGTCCTTCAGAAAAAGCTCTTATGAAGGGGGCATAATGTTTTTTCGTTACGTGACGATTCCTGCTATTTCACTCTACTGTTAGCCGCGTAAAAGAACTTCGTTCCAAAAAGATTTTTAGATTGTAAAATCAAGGGGGGAAATCGCACGCATCAAAATCTAGTTGTATGACGCAAATGGACGGTCATCTCTAATACGCTATCTATTGCTTTGCATGACATTGTTTTGCATGTTTTGCATATGTTATAAAAATAAATAAAATTGAACAAATATATATTCAATTTCCAGCACGAAACTGCGTTATAAATGCTTAACCAACACACCAACCGACAGTGTAATTTATAGATGAAATGAACTTTGGTCGCAAAAGAAATCCAAATTTATCTGTCTTCCTATACACTAGTCATTTCTTACCATAAAAAGAAATTAAATGAAGAAAGTTCAAATTTCACTTGAAGTGGTTTAGTGGGCGTCCATTAATTACGTGAGGCTTTTAGGGGGGGGGGGGGGGAGTCAAGCCGAATCTCACCCAGTCTCACGTGGGGGAGAGGGGGGGTCTCGGCAAATATCACGTAATTTTTTTTCAGCAAGAAACAGCGTAAAATTGCGAGAAAACTGGGTTATATTGAGTAAAACATGTTTCTACACTAAAATATGGCTAAATCCTACACAATAGTTCCAGTAGTTACTCTTGAGACCACACATGAGTCGCCGTGGACTGAATTAGAATGAATATTCTCTTACGAATTTTAGTAGTTTCTATTTAAGTATTTTATTGTTCGATTTTCTCAGTGTGATTCTAGACTACGTTCTTAGTAGTCTAAAATACTAGTCTTAAATACAAATAATTAAGCATAATATTTTTTTTAATAAATCCAACGCAATCAAGCACAGATTAACGTATTTACTCTAAAAATACGCATTTTGAAAATCTCACGTGAGATTAGGGGGGGGGAGGGGGTCGAAAAATCGCCTCACGAAATTAATGGACACCCCCTTATCAGATGATCCCGCGTAACTTCAATGCCCATGTAAAGCTATGAGTATTTCCCACTCAGCATCTTTCGATCAATAAAAAATTATGCAGTGCTAGACACCAATTATTTAATTCCTAGTAAATGATGTGCTGCAACGGAAAAAAGGTTGAAATAACATCTTTAGAAACGATGCACGCTTAAAAAAATTATCTTAATTTAATGCTTAAAAAAATTTTAATTTTGTAGTGGTAGACACCAATCATTTAATTCCTAGTAAATGATGCGCAATCGAAAATAGTTGAAATAACATCATTAAAGACGATGCACATTTAAAAAATTCTTATCGTAATTTAATCTTTATAAAAATTTAAATTTTTAACGGTAGACACCAATTATGCAATTCCTGGTAAATGATGGGCAACGGAAAAAAAAGTTGAAATAACACCTTTAAAAACGATGCACATTAAAAAAAAAAATTATCTTAATTTAATGTTTAAAAGAAATTAAAATTTTGTAGTGGTAGACTTCAATTTTTTAATTCCTAGTAAATGATGTGCAACGGAAACATTTTAGAAACTGCGCGTTATTTATGTTTAATGTCTCCCTTCATATGCTAAAGAAAAACAATAAAAAAAAATATGCATTAGGAAAATAGCGCATGGAAAATTGCGTTTTGCTGAACATGGAGGTAGAAGATATTATCTAGACCAGCAGTTCCCAACCTTGATTACCCCATAACCTCCCCCCCCCCCAACCCAAACTTAATAACAGTAATAATTAATAACCAGTTCAAGTTATTTATTAATTATTACTAACCTTTTGGAACGTGAGTTCAAGAAAACAAAGGGACAGAAAAAAATACGTATAAGGCAGTGGTTCCCAACCTTTTTCAGCTGGCGTCCCACCTTTCCTTATCGGAATACCTCCACGGTCCATCGGTCCATGGTGGAGTATAAACCTTATTTGTATCGTATCCCTTCCTTATGTATATATATAATTTACCATCAAATATTATATATATATATATATATATATATGCTTTTTTGAAGATACAGATTGATTATTGATAAACATTTTGTGTTCTGATTTGAAAATGGTTGACAAAATATAAGCACTTTGTAGCAAAACAGTTATTTATTTAACAATAGATATACGTTTGCAATATATGCAACAAGTAGTTTCATACTCACTAAGTGTTCCTAGGTGAAGTTAAAAACTACAATTATAAAAGTACACGAGGACCATTTTAATAGTTTTAGGATCGAGTCGCGACCCGCCGGTTGGGAACCGCTGGTGTAAATTGTTCGCTGTTGTATATTTAGTGATCTCAGGTTAGGCCCGAGAATGGTGCCATACTTGTTTGTAGGATAATTTTAAACATTCTATCCGACGGTACGTTCGCCGGTTTTTAAATAGCGAAGCCTTTAAAGAGATTAGGAGATAACTAAACATTCAAAAACATACTAAATTTGTATATAAAATGTTCTTAAAAAAATACTGGGAAAAAGTCAACACAATTTAAAGTTTCTTTCTTTTGGTGAATTCCGCACGACAAGTGCTTCCGCATTAAAAATAAGAAAACAAATAAAAAATAAACATTATACAGATCTAAGGATAACGTTATGACACTTCATAAATTTTCACAGTCATACAAAAACTTTGGGGGAGGGGCCTACACCAGTTAGAAATATACCTATAAACATGTATCATTAAAAATGTACCTTTTACAGTACCTTGCAACAATACTTAATATTTAGATTTTTAAATCCCTTTTTTGAAACCTTTTTTATTCCCTTTTTTGCCCGAAATCAGGCTTTATTTACGAGAAATTGAAAAAGAAGTCATTTAACATACTATAACAAAACATACTACTGACATATAGGGTGCGACAGAATGGATTCACACATTTCCTCTGTCTCTTCCTGGTATTTTTTTCTTTCTTTTTTTCTATCTAACCTTAAACGTTACCTTTTTTTACGTAGGATTATGTTCCTCCATTACGGTCCGCGGTAAAGCAAAATTTCAGACGTCATCGTGAGTTATAAATCAAAAGTAGCAGAGTAGAGTTCCAAGATACAAATACACCTTTTCCGAAAGGTTTCGGAATTGTTCGAAATTTTGGTCACCACTATATATACATATCATGAAGCTACAGAAGGAGCGTAAGCTGCAATGGGGAATTGGTTTCCCGAAAAATGGACCGACTATGGTCGCTCGCCGGCAGATGGCGTGACATGTTCTACTGGTTCGCAGTTATATGTTGTCATTGAGTTATATGGACACATGTTTTAGAAAATTGTGCTAAAAATTTTTAAATCTATTCTGTGCGCAGATATGCCAACATGTTTTGCACCTGATTGTTCCAGTGGCTATCGATCAGCCCTGATAAGAAACAAAGAAACTGGACAGAGAAATCCTAGTATGTTTTCAGCTCCTAAAAATTATTAATGTTTTGTTTTAATATAAGCTGTGTAATAGTGAGAGAAAAATACAGCTGCTGTGTTTTAAGCGAACACAAAATTAAGGTAGTTAACATTAATTTAATTCAAAATGTTATCAACTTTTTTCTAATTTCCGCGCATGCATTTTATATGCAAACAAGAAAATATAAATTCTCAACTCTGTGCTAAAGTTAAAAAATTAATTAAACAAATCAAAATATTAAATCAATTTATTAAATAAATCAAAATTATAAATCACATTTATTATTAAATTTAAGCTTTTATTTTATATTACTTTTGAATTGAATATCAATAAATAATGTTATAAATATCTGTAAAACCTGTCATGTACAATTTTTTGTTCAAATTTATCTATAGTAAATTGTATATCAGGCATTAATTTTTTATTTTATAATAATGTATTAAAAGTGTATGTTGTTAGTTTCAATTCTTTATAATTATAAAATACTTTTCTTCTATTCAACATATTTTGTGGTTATGGCAAATTAAGATACACGTCTGAGCTAAAGCCTTCAATATTTTTTAAATTGTTCAAAGAAATAAAATATTTCCACTATGAAAACTTCATAAAAGACTGTCTTTACTGATCTTTGCTTAATCGTCTGCTACCGTAAATTATTATTATTATTATTATTATTAGTTATATATTTTTTATTTTTTTATTATTTTTTTTATTTTTCCATAAGCCTGACACATTAAATAGTTGTCAATTTATATATTTTCACTTATTTATTTTTTGCTAGTATTAGTTATATTTATTTTTATTGATTTATTATTATTATTATTTTAATTATTATTATTCTAACTTTCAAGTCAACACTTTTCTTTTAATCCTGAGAACGGAAATATAGAAACAAAAAAATTATCCATATCGAGGATATAGAGCCCTGCTCTCTGGTGCCTCGTTAATGTACCATGTCTATGTCTATGTCTAACTTCATAAAACTGGTGAATATGCTGAAACCTTAATTTAGAATTTAATTACAGTTAAGTTAGTTTTTATAAGTAAATAAGTTTTCATTGTATGATAAACAATGTTGTCACTATAAATGCTTATGCAAAATCTGTTGTGTATAATTAAAAAAAAATTAATATTTTCCGATCTTTTTACTGTGAGTACAATAAAACCCATACTATGTGTAACTATCTCGCTCTAGAAAATAATGGTTCATTATTTACTCATTTCTTAAGGGGAGTGGTCACTTTTACGTACCTTTAAAAGTATAATTTTTAGACCTATATTCGATTGTATGTACTGCTCATGATTTTTTCTTGATTTAGATGAAATTTTTTGAGTAACTGCCTATAATACTGTTTACTATATAGATGCAATTTTTCAAGGTAATTAATAAAAATAATAAAAATGACTTTTTATGCATAAAAAGTGAATAATTTTTTTTTAAAATCGAGCATTTTGCAGTCAACTACTGTGCGCATTTTGTCAAAATAAATTATTAAGGTACATTAGTAATTTTTAACTATATGTGATTACAATACTTCAGACAACAATATCCAGCAACATTATTCTAAAATATATTAAAACATTTTAGTACGTGCTATTTTTAATTATAAATTTCAAAAATGACTGAGTAAAAGGTTATAAAAAAATTGCTTACTATATGTGTTGTAATCACATATAGTAAGCAATTATTAATGTACCTTAATAATTATTTTGACAGAATGCGCACAGTAGTTGACTGCAAAATGCTAGATTTTAAAAAAATATTCACTTTTTATGCATAAAAAATCATTTTTTAAAATTAATTACCTTGAAATATTGCATATATAATAAACAGTATTATAGGTAGTTACTCAAAAAATTTCATGTAAATAAAGCAAAATTCATGAGTAGTACATACAATCCAGCATAGGTCTAAAAATGATACTTATGCTGCATTGTATGTATTTCTCATGAGGTACGTAAAAGTGACCACTCCCCTTTTAAGGAGGGAGATCACCTTAAACCCTTCAAGAAACTCAATTTTATATTATGATTTAATTTTGAAGAATGGAATATAAGGAATCTTATGAAAAAAAATTTAAGTCGTTACTACAATTAGAACTGATTTTATGGCCAAATGTATAAAGCTAATTTTAAAGTAATTTATAGAAAATTTAAACTTTAAATTGCTTTTTCTAAAAATTGTTATTTTGAAAGTTGTGCGCACTATTTCTTCAAAACTAAACATCACAAAATGCTAAAATTTTTTATATACATGTATACCTTGCATGTTTCTACAATTTCTACCTAAATTTAGGTATTTTTTCGCAGAAATTTTTTTTTTTAATTTATATTTTTTTGTACATTACAATACATTTGCCTGAAAAAATATTTTTATGTGAAATATGGTAACTCTTTTAGGTGTAGATTAAATTATAACCTATGGATAATATATATACAAATAATTTAATATATATCTCTTATAGTTTTTAAAAAAATCTGCACATTGCATTGATCTAAGATTCCCTATTCATAAAACATTTTTAAAAAAAAATAATTTCTAATAATCTCCCAACAATTCTGTTTTTTTTCTAATAGATAAAATTTTGTACAATTGACCTTTAAAAATTGGTTTAAATTAATTACAGTAAAATCAGTGTATTTTTGTTCATGCAAAGCTGATCACCCCCTTAAAAATTTTAATGAAGTTTAGCAAAAAAAACAGTTCAAATAGACATTTGAATGAATATAAACAATTGTTAAGTTGAATCAATAAATTCATATTAAAAACGCACTTAAAAAAAAACATTTCTTTTGAAAAATACGAAAGATCCATATTAAAGCGTAGGGTTTCAGTGTTATGGCGGCAACAGTACAGGCGTGAGCGCCACCTAGTGGTGGCGACCAAATGGGAGACACTTTTCTAATACGGAGCTGCTCCTCCTTCTGTAGCTTCATGTTACATATGTACATATATAAACATATACAGTGATTTCTGCTTATAAGAATCACGTTTGTTATTACTGTTTTTGATTCTTATAAGCGGTTGATTCTTATAGCCGAAATTTAGGTTTTTGGACAGGCTCACACACACTCATATATACATATACTAGCTGAAAACACGCACTTCGCTACGGAGTACATTCAAATTAAATACA
Source organism: Dolomedes plantarius (assembly GCA_907164885.2). Classification (NCBI taxonomy): domain Eukaryota; kingdom Metazoa; phylum Arthropoda; class Arachnida; order Araneae; family Dolomedidae; genus Dolomedes; species Dolomedes plantarius. The sequence goes on along the minus strand of OU015499.1, from coordinate 95,002,775 downwards.
ACGGTCAATGTGTGTGATTAATGCAAAAAAAAAAAATATTTATATATATTTATAATAAATACAAAGATCAAGATATACAATTGATGTAGAAAAAATATATATATTTATAAAAAAATCGTAAGGGATATTTTTATAGACAAAATAATGTCCAATCGTCTGCCGCCTTAGCAAGAAAGAAAATAATTTTTGTCTATTTAGTTGTTATGCACGTGACGACAAATTTATTTAAAGTACCAGAAAAGGAAATCACGTGATCAGCATTTAAGAAATTGCATTCTAAATATCAATCTTTAAAAATTCACCAAAAATCAGACAATAGAGGTAAAGATTCGAAAAAGATTCCATCTTAAAGGAATTTTTATGATCTTTCTTGTGATATAAATTTTATAACCCTCAAATTATTATTTTAAATGCAAACTTAAAAAAAGTTAATAAAACAGCTTAAAAATTTAATTTTAAAATTTTATTTCAGGGTCCAGGAAGCCGCAACCAGGATGTGGGAGGTGGGAAAAGAGAGTCCTTGTCTTTGTTTGCCAGTGGAGAAAAATTAATCGGACCCGGGCGGGTCAAGCTAATAGGACAGTGATGTGCTAAAGCGTTTAAGGGGAAACTATTATGTTATGTCTAACAAAGAAAGGAACGCATTTTACGACTGTATTCCATCCCATCTTATCACTCTTTCTTTAAAAAAATATAAAGAAAGAACTTGTGCCTTTTGAGGGTTTAAGTTGCTTTTTTGGAAAAATGAAAGGAAAGCGAATAGTGTACGCTGATTCTTAAAACCGGTGGATTGATTCTTTAAAGAGAAAATTTTAACATGGAAATAATACATTTGTTTTTGTTTCTGCGATATTGATTCTTATAAACGGTTGATTCTTATAACCATTGATCACTATAAGCGGTGGTTACTGTATATACATAAACACAGATAAACTTATACACACACACACACACACACATATATATATATATATATACTAGCTGAAAACCCGTACTTCGCTACGGAGTACATTCAAATTAAATACAGCGGTCAATGTACGCAATTCATGCCAAATATATATATATATATATATATATATATATATATATATATATATATATATATAATATGATAAATACGACGATCAATGTATACAATTGATGCAAAATATTTATATATATATTTATAAGAAAATCGTAAAGGATAATTTTATAGATAAAATAATGTAGAAGAAAATATTCAAATTAAATCTAATATAAAGAATACTAAAGAATATAGTACAGTTAATATAGTATAGTTTGTAGAACATTTCTTTTACTGTATTTTAATATTTTTTTGGATAATGTCCAATCGTCTGCCGCATTAGCAAGGAAAAAAAATGTTTTTTTGTTTATTTAGTTGTTATGCACGTGACGATAAATTTATTTAAAGTATCAGAAAAAGAAATCACGTAATCAGCATTTAATAAATTAAATTCTAAAAATTAATCTTTAAAAATTCACCAAAAATCAGGAAATGGGGGTAAAGATTCGAAAAAAATTTCATTTTAAAGGATTTTTTATGATCTTTCTCGTGATATAAATTTTATAACCCTCAAAGTATTATTTTAAATGCAAACGTAAAAAAAGTTAAAAAAACCAGCTTAATAATTTAATTTAAAAAAATCTAAGAAGAATTTTTGAAAAATCTTTCTTAGTGCACCCCTGCACTATAAGAAGAATCGCCATGCAAAATTTCACCCCTTTAGGTCCAGCGGTTTGGTCTGTGCGTTGTATGTCAGTCAGTCAGTCAGTCAGTGAAAGAATGAGTTACGGAACTGTTTTATATATATAGATTTAAACATACATACACACACACAAATACACTTATATATGTACGAGGTGAGACTATTATGGTGGACTGTGCATGCCTTAGCCGTTTGGCCAGATGTGGGGGAGTGGTAAGCAACGATAAGTAATCCTACGTTAATAACCCGCGGTAGTTTCGTTAGAAGAGACTACCTGAAAATATTTTTTTTTTTTTGACAACAACAACAACACCTGAATTTTTTTTCTCCTTAACCCCACTCTACTATCACTGAAGAAAATACTCCCTCGCACACATTCATAGATCACGCAAATCATACGTGACAGTTTTTTTTTTCTTATCATGCGTTGTCGTCGCATTTATCACGCGTCTATGTAGTCTTCACGAAACACAATGAGACACACATCCTGTAACATTTTCATTTACGACTTCAGAATGTAGACATTCTGCGTTATTTTCCGCTTCGTCGAATCTTCCAGGTTCTAGGTAATAAAACTCATGTTGTTTAAGCTTAATTGTGACGTGCTTAATTGTTATTGCACTGGGATTGCTACGTGCTACTTTATAACACTGGCCTATTATTACTACCCTGCTTATTTACATTGCATTATTGTATCTCTCTCTCGCGATCAGGTATCGGCAAACTTTTGGTCACCAGGGGCTCAGTGCGAAATTTGAAAATCGCCCAGGGCGCCATATGCAGGACTCCCAGCGAGAAGAATGCAATAAACCCAGATGGCATCTTAAAAAAAAAAAAAATCCTTTTTTTTAAAAAAAAATGCATTTTTTTATTAAAAGTGATAAAAAAAAATAATATACACTCCATTTTCTATGGTTACTTGAAGTTAAATTAAAGTTATTTTATTTAATTGTCGTCAGATTGAATAGTAATCGTTTGGAACAGGCTCCGAGTGTTACGTCTTTTACCAGTTCTGTTTTAGGTATCCGGGTACGAGAATTCTGATGTATATACGAGGGTAACACATTTTTGAAAAGTCTGAGAGAGGAGCAGACGATATGCGCGAAAAGAAAAATGGCTGATATATTAAGAAAAATCCTGATATTTAAGAAAAATGCGGATATTTAAATTAGAAATCTTTTATGTCCGCAGACGATAATTTGTGGCAACAATTGCAATTTAACTATCGTCGAAAAAATTTTGAAAGAAGAGAAAATGGAGTTGACGCGAGAAAATTATCGAGCTGATTTTCTGTGATTTGAAAGTGGGGTTAAATCTAGAAGAATGACCTCAGCGTCTACAATTAGCACATGGGAATGAAGCTCCATTTCGTGCCACTGCATTCAGATGGTTTATAGAACTCAGAAGAGGTCGAAATTCCCTCCTGGATGCAGGGCCCGATTTAGAAAGTTCTTGACTATAGGCACAACTCGGGATGGGGGCCCCCTAACACTGATGTGAGAGTAAAATTTCCAAAATTGACACACAAAAAAAAAAAAAATAATCATGAATCATTGTGAAAGTACCATTTTACCAAGAATTGGCTATTTGGACATTATCAAATAACAAAAAGCAATACATATTAACTTCATTAAAACACCAATACAATGGAACCAGAAAAACTTATTAATCCCTTATATACACTATAACATACATATGATGAACTATACATATAACTATACATATGATGAACCTATCAATCAAATTTGAAAAGATATTATAAAAAATTGCTATTAAAAAAGGTAAAATAAAAATAATTTGAATTGGGAATTTTTTCTTTTAAAATAAATTTTTTTTTTCTTTTGGGGGGGGGCAACACTCGGGGGCCCCTAGTCTTAGGCCTGCTGTGCCTAATGGAAAATCAGGGCCTGCCTGGATGAAGAACACACAGAAAGACCATTGTCAGCTGTAGTCCCAGAAAATGTGTCGGGCGTACGAAAACTGTTAATCGATGATAATTGCTGTACCTGCCCAATGATACGGAAGGAACCTAACATTGGATCCGCAGCTATACATAAAATTATTCAAGAAGAACTGCATATGGAAAAATTAGTTTGTCGTTGGGTCCCCCATAATTTAACAGAACACCAAAAAGCGGGCACCGCGTTGTTTCTAAAATCATAACTGGGGATGAGACGTGCATACCTTTTTTTGGTGTTCCATAACGTCAAGAAAGTAAAGTCTATGGGTCTTTGAAGTTGACCCCATACCAACAATGGTGAAAAGACAACTATCAATAAAAAAAAGTAATGCATGCCGTGTTCTTCAGAAGTACAGGGCTTGCCAAAGCCATAAAGCTAGAGCGACAGAAGACGGTTACAGCTAACTGGTACACCACAAAGTGTCTTCCAGAAATTCTTCCTGAGGTGAATGTTAGGAGTCTCAGGCTTCACCATGACAATGCATCTTCTCATACAACAAGGATTACAGTCGAATTTCTCTTGAACAACAACAACAACAAAAACAAACATCAAAGTGATAGAACACCCCCCCCCCCTCCCATATTCTCCCGATCTTGCTATGAGTGACTTTTGGCTAATTTTTAATCTAAAAAAATTTACGTTGGCATCGTTTACCTTCCGAATATGAGGCTGATAAGGCTATAGAAGCATATTTTTCATCTCTTCCAAGAAATGGATGGCTTTGGGACATTTTATCCTTGAAAAATTCGCCTACAAAAGTGCATTGATCTCGGAGGGAACTACTTTGAACACTCCGAAGAGTTGGTAAGTTTAAGTTGTACCATTTAGCCGTATCTCAAATATTTCAGCGTGACCCTCGTATCTATTTATTCCGTCATCATACGATCGTTTACAGTTTCAGTTTTAAGAGAACGTGTGTTTTTTACCATGTTTTTATTAACTCGCTTTCTTGTTTGTTTGTGTGTGTGTTTGTCCAGTACAAATCTTGCAATCGATTTTTAACTAACTTCCCGACTAGCTAGACATTTGAAACTTTTAGAATAGCTCATAACACGATGACAATGCAATTTTTTTTAACACTTTCAGCCACCTTTACGCAGGATTGAATTCCTTTTTCAGTTAATTTTGTTTTGTAGAATGGTGCAGCCATCTATAGGCCGGGACGGGAACGAACAGTTAAAAGCAACTTCCAATTAATTTCATTTTCTTTCAAGTTGATGGGATAATACCTCAATAAAAAATTTAAAAAAAGCATTTATTAATACATAGGATTGTCAAGTTGATATGATTCAACAGAAAATTTAAAAACATGGTATATAAAAAGTTCTTTTTATCTTTAATTATTTTTAACTTATGGAAAAACTCTCTCTACGCATTCAGACGCGGGAGGTAAAGATTGAAATGGATCATGAAGTGTGATAACATTTTATATTTGGGATTGTTGAACCCATCTTTGATATGACGTAACAAATGTCAAAATTCTGGGATGGTTTCGTAAGAGAGAGATATTATATCACGATTCAACCATAATGATCTCCAGTTGTATTATTTTACATTCATTCATTTGCATGAATTACATAATTACATTTACATAACTAATTAGGTTTATAATTATTTCTAAAAGCATCGAATTTTTGATATTTTTGAAGGGGAAAAAATCTAGATTTTGAGATATTTTTGAAAAAAAAATACGATAAACCCATATGGTCACTGAAAAACCCATGTCTGGGTTTAAAGACCCAGGTCTGGAAGTCATGGCCATATGCATCTAATTTGCAGGTGTAACGGCCCGAGAATTTGAATATTTTGTGGTGCAGCCAATGGCTGTCGCTTATTATACCACGTGACCTTTTTATCTTTCTCCCACACACCTGGAGTTCTGTCGAGCCGTTATGAACTCATTATGAAGTCATTTTGTTTTTATGCTGCTCGATGGAAATCTTTTGTATCGCCAGAGTGTAGTAGTTGATGTCAAAGAATCAACATGTATTTGTATTCCATTTGCTAGTAGTTAATAAACCGTTGTACAGTGATGTGTGTGTATAAAAGGATATGTTTCCTGTTTAATGCCATAGTGATGAATCTTTTCTGGTGTTGAGTTTTTATTTCAAGCAAGGAATTTTACGACAGCTACACAGGGAATTTAGGACTTAATATATTCTAGTTTTCCCGTTTAATTTTAATAAACATACGTTTATTCGTATATAGGGGAGATTCGTGTAATATGGACCCCCTAAGCAAGAATGCTGATAAAACTTAAATTATAAAAAAAAAAAAGATTTAATTTTTTGGATGCTCATTACAATTGTATACTTGCATGGTTCAAAGTTGGTAAAGTACTGTGGTAACTATTAATAATTGCAGGAAATAATTTTTTTATTTTCGTGTCAGTGGTCCATATTACACATACGTTCGTGTAATATGGACCAAACGTATGCGCAATATGCACCACTGACACGATAATAAAAAGTATGATATAGAATGAAAGACGGATGCACAAAACTGTGCTTTTAGTAAATTCATTTCAAGTACAGCAATCATCACAATAATAGTGTATCGGGTTGGTTATGTTGGAGCAATCTTCATGCACACATGAGCAGCATTTCCCCTCATCTGATCCAGTCTTCCTCCGTACTCTCCCCGCAGAATGCGCAGAAAGTAAAAGGTTCAGTAACTTGATTCCCATCTGTCCCCTGGCCTGAGGTTCCTGGGGATGCCCCTACTGAGACCCTTGGAGCTGCCGGGCGTTTTCGCTCTGTTGTCTTCTTCTGTACAAGCATCTCTTTTTGAGCTTTCTTTGTTATCCTTTCCTCTTTCCGAAGTTGTTGGATGTCCGGCTTTGGTCGCTTCTTTTTTTTTCTGCAACGGCCTTCTTGAAACGGGATGAAGTCAGAACAGTGGCCTCTGAAGTGTTTCCCTTTCTCTTTCTCAGGCTTCTTTGTTCGCAATGAGGAAGAGGACCGATGTCTTCCACTGCGAACAAACTACAGTTCACAAACTATAAAAAGCAATTTTATGACTAACGGGAACCGGGATGTTCTCCTGGACTACATCTTCTGAAGTTGGCTTTTCGTAAACAGACGTGTTCTGCTGGACTGTAGCGTCAGGTGTTGGGTCAAATAGGAGCTACATTTTCTGGCAAGTGGTCGTTGGATTCGTCTTCTGATGTGACTCGTGGTGGGGTTTTATCAGAAACTTCGGATAGAGCGCAGTCGAAATCGTGGAATACATGGCGATTGACAGGCCAAATCCCATCTGCACGGAAACCACCGGCAGCGGTTTCAAGAGATGCCGACCGTGCATAATCCTTCCCGAATAGTTCAGACACTTGGAATTGTGAAACGACCAGTCCAGCATGTTCCCTCATCCACTTGTCCATCTCTTGGGAGTAGTAGACGCTTAATGGACGAAAGAAAGCCAGGTACAAAGGCTGTATTCGATGGGTAGTATACAAAGGAAGTGATAGTATGATGCCCCCGGATTCTCTGACCAGTGGTTGTGTAATATGGACCAGTGGTCCATATTACACAACAGCGCATGGTTCATATTACACGCATGGACGAAGCAACGATGTTTCCAATCACATTTCGCTATGCAAAATGGTGCGCATAAAATACATGTATGGATTGTTAAGAAAATAAGTACATTTGCTACTATTCACGTGAAAATTATATTAAAATTACCTAACAGCGGAAAGTAATACTTTCATTTTAACATATCTGTTACATCAATGATCATATAAACCAAAAACACAATTTTTATAATCGTCCAAATGCAGGCACACATGTATAAGTCACCTCCTGCTTTGGATAACACTAATATTCACTAAAATGGGATGGTTCTGCTATCTAGTGGTGAACTGATAAATTTTCACATGGTCCATATTACACGATGGTCCATAATACACGGATCTCCCCTATACGTAACACGTTTAAAAATTCTTGTGATATTTGGGATGGCGAATCGCCTGAAAATTGGTCATAACCGGGAATATATTTATAATTACCTATTCATAAGAATGCTGTGTAATAACCCTGTTGGATTCGCTCACCTCAGTGTTAACCTATGGAGAAAATGTGTCTCTTATTGACAGCTACATAAATGCTGATCATCCAATAAAAATGATATTTTCAGGTAGCCTGAACTTTTCTGCACCTTGCAATAGGTTTCGTCTTTTAAACTTCGTCCACCGAAGGAATTTAGGTGCGTTTAAAATACACTATACCAGACTTTTTGAGTGAATAATTTAAATTTTAAAATATTATTTGCACTTTAAAAAAATGAAAATTGCCAGAAGGTGTACAATTTCTTTCTCTATTATGGAATACAATTTTTTAAAGAAAAAAAAACTCTAAACCCTAGGTGGCAATCTGCTAGCAATATGAACTAAGAATTACTTTAAAGGTCCATTAATTACTTGCCTTTCCGAAATTTGACGACATATTTTGTATTTCCATTTTAAGCCGGTTCAAGTTAAAGCGATTCAATTCATAACTAAGCCGAATCACTGACGCAAGTTTCTTTTGATTACGTCATGTTTGGCAAACTGCCGTACGTCATATAATTAAGCATAAAAGTCTCTAGTAGATGGCGTATTTCGTAGAAGTTACAACCCGATATTTGAATATCAGCTTTTGACACGTGTATATAAGTCGTGAACACTTTCAGTAGTGGGTATCGGTGAGATAGTGGGTGTTATCAGGTAGTATCAAGGACCTGGTATCAAGGATGTAATAGCAATGATCGAGTATTATCAAGGATCGATTAACAAGTATCAAGCTGCTCTGTCATCAATGAGTTTATCAAGAAGTTTGAGTCTCATCTGATAAGATAACAAGATGTTGTATCAAGCCTGCTGAGAGTAAGATATTTTTGTATTACTTCGACATTTAAATCCTTTTTGATAGTCCATCACAGTATGGGAAATATACTGTTTTTTTTAAGAAATTGATTCAATGAGAAAACCCGGTGTACATTACCAAGTGTTACTAGTGAAAAATGAAGATAGTGACATTGTTTTTAACTAATTTTAACTAATTTTTCAAATGAATAAATACTTTTATGTTATTGTTAAAAGGATTGTCGTCTATACATTATTTTGAGCATCTTTAATAGTTTTAACGTATACCTTTTTTAAAAAACATAGCTTTTACTGCACAGTTTTTACTATGCTATTTAAATATATATAATAGAAGAATTATAAGAATTGTCGACGTACGTTTTATATGTACGCTAACACAATCCTTGGACAAATTTTCTCCATAGGTTAACATCGAGGTGAGCGAATCTAATAGGGTTAGAACACAACAGCCTTTAAGCAATTGCCTAAGTGAGAGTCTGTGAACATTGTTAGATATTTTGATTTCAAATATTTCATAGCCGAAAACAGAGAATTACAGTCATATGTTGAGGCACAATATGAAGAAATTTTCAACAGGCATTGTTTCGAAATAGAATGACGATTTTCATCAACTGAGTTCCAAAACTTCGTATCATTATGATATGGTTTTAAAACAATATCATTTTAGAAGTTTATCATGGCTATTTTGAGATCTATCTCAAAATTCTAGAAGAGGACCTCTGCTCCAATACGGTTAGAACACAGTAGCCGTAAGTTACAGATTAGGGATTCAATCTGTTTAGTAACTGCTAGATGAGCTAGTTCCTTTTAAGTATAAATAAATCAACTCACATTTTTCTTGTGGAAATGCTGAAGGTTGAATGAATATATATATATATATATATATATATATATATATATATAACAGCTTGTCTGTTTGTTTGACCGCTATAGAATCATACACTGTTTCACCCACCGGAACCAAATTCGGCACAGCTAATGTTTAGGACCCGAGAAACTTAAATCAGGAAAAACGAAATTTGGGGCTCAATTAGTTTATTTTAAATTAATTTTTTGATTATTTTTATGCCCCTAAGTGCACCTTTTAAATGTGGATACAGCCCCTTCACCACAACCAGTCAAATTCGATGCGCTTGGGAAAAGAGGTTTGTTCGGAGGGGTGATCTGCGGGTGGTTTGAGAGTTGGTCTGGGGGTGACGGAGGGGGGGGGGCGAAGTGTTTATTTTATTTTTCTTAAGTTTAGTGGAGTCGTGAGTCTAAAAAGGTTGAGAACCGCTGCTTTAGACAATTTTAGACAATTTTAGACAATGGCGCTCAAACTAATAGAACTTAATAAAATTTGGAAAAAAAAGAAAAATTAAGTTTGTCCGATGGCCAGTTTTTGGAAGCCTTCTGTTGATCTAAATATATTACTTGTTTGAGGATCATAAAATGGGAAGAAGTTTAAAAGTTCTACAGGTTTTTTACCCTAAGTTCGCGAAACAGTTAACATGCGTATTTGAATATGTATTTGAATTACTTATTCCGTGAAATCATATAAGATAAATCTTTTAGAGTTTTGGGGGGGGTTTTAAGCAGTGGGAGGAAAAGCTCTTTAAACAGAGAAACATAACGACACATGTTGCAACTTCAAATTTATGTTCTCCAGATTGCGCTGCAACGCACTCTCTCCCTATGTAAGTACTTTTGTTTTGGTAGAGCAGAAATAATCGAGTAAGCGATAAGGGAGACTGGGATGAGCTATTGAGCTCCACTTTTCGAATCCCAGAATATAAGATTAAGATCTATTGTCCGCTTTTTGTGATGTCCGTAGCATAGAAAATAAATGTGATTTTGTGTAGACTGTGCTGCTTCATTTACAACCCCTGGATCGGACAGTAGAATTACCACAACACATAACTTTCATACCGAACTATTAGTCCATTAGTTATATTAAGGCATAAGAAAATTAATGAAATTATTTTTAAAGAATGATTGTCCGGGTAGATATATAGGTATAAAATTTTTCATGCTTTCCATCAACAAAGTACTGGGTATATCATTTCAGTAGAAACGCGCTAAGCGCATTCTGTCTGGCCAGATGAACATGAAGAGCGGGGGTGCAGCCCAGTATTTTTTTGATGGAATGCATGAAAAATTTGATATCTATATATCTAGCCGGGCAACGCCGGGCAATGATGCTAGTATATATATACACCGTATTTACTGGTGTATAGACCGCGTGTATGCATCGTCATATGACGTTCTCACTTTTTGCATTAAGGCTGCTGTGTACTAACCCTATTGATTAGCTCACCTCAAAGTTAACCTGTGGAGAAAATTTGTCTTTTATTTACAGCTACATAAATGCTAATAAACCAATAAAAATGGTATTTTCAGATAGCTTGAACTCTTCTGCACCTTGCAACAGGATTCATTTTATAAATTTCTTCCACCAAAGGTATTTATGAGTGTTTAAAACACGCTACACCATGTTATTTCTCTGAATAATTTAAGTTTTAAAATCTTATTTGCATTTAAAAAAGTGCCCTAAGGTGTAATATTTCTTTCTCTATTACGGAGTTACTCTCTATTCTAAAAAAAAGTAACTCCCGCTGCCGCCGCTGTCAAAAGCTTGTCACGCTATCCCCTCCGAAACCGCTGGGGGCATGGGGTCGAGAGCGATACCAATGGATGCAGAAAAATGGGAGGACCAAAGTAAGACATGGTTCATCTTCGGACTTTAAGAAGTTTTTTTTAATTTTATGTTTTGTGGGAAAATATTGACTTTTTCATCCTCAGATTACGATAACTCGCCAAAAAATGATCGTAGAATTTTGATCCTTTTACAGTTTAAGACTACAGACATTTCTCTTTCAAACTAGACCCCATTTGTTTAAAAATATTTTATAACAGACTAATACTTTCATCAAAAAATGAAACACAGTTTTTCAAGAAATATTGACTTTTTCATCCTCAGATTACGATAACTCGCCAAAAAATGATCGTAGAATTTTGATCCTTTTACAGTTTAAGACTACAGACATTTCTCTTTCAAACTAGACCTCATTTGTTTAAAAATATTTTATAACAGACTAATACTTTCATCAAAAAATGAAACACAGTTTTTCAAGAAATATTGACATTTTCATCCTCAGATTACGATAACTCGCTAAAAAATGATCGTAGAATTTTGATCCTTTTACAGTCTAAGACTACAGACATTTCTCTTTCAAACTAGACCCCATTTGTTTAAAAATATTTTATAACAGACTAATACTTTCATCAAAAAATGAAACACAGTTTTTCAAGAAATATTGACTTTTTCATCCTCAGATTATGATAACTCGCCAAAAAATGATCGTAGAATTTTGATCTTTTTACAGTCTAAGACTACAGACATTTCTCTTTGAAACTAGACCTCATTTGCTTAAAAATATTTTATAACAGACTAATACTTTCATCAAAAAATGAAACACAGTTTTTCAAGAAATATTGACATTTTCATCCTCAGATTACGATAACTCGCTAAAAAATGATCGTAGAAATTTGATTTTTTACAGTCTAAGACTACAGACTCTTTCAACTAGACCTCTTTCAAACTAGAACTCTATTTCTCTTTCAAATGAGGTCTAGTTTGAAACCCTATTTCTCTTTCAAACTAGACCTCATTTGTTTAAAAATATTTTAAAACAGACTAATACTTTCATCAAAAAATGAAACACAGTTTTTCAAGAAATATCGTCCCCTACGTGGATGCAATATCGATGCTCCTAGAGTTTTTATCTTACAAAGAAAATATTTACATCATCTGGAAGCTGAAAGCTTTCTTATTCATATAAACCTCATTTCAAGTCTATATCTTAAATTTTTGATTTTTAATTGAATTTTAAAGCTGATAATTCAACAGTGTTGAAACGCCCTTCGCATTAAGGGTGACAACAGTAAATGGATGGAAGCTGTTACATTGCCCGAGAATCACCCTTATGTATCTCGCTATTAGCCATAATAGAGGAGTAAGCGTAGCGAGCCTAGGGGGGAAGCCCCTAGTACAATTAAGAAAAAAATCTTTAAATCCGAGTCGGCAATTTTTGGACACATTTTCTCTATAGGTTAACATTGAGGTGAGCGAGTCCATCAGGGTTTGTTCATAGCATCCTTAAGAGCTATATCACTCTTCATGGTAAATTGTTTATGGTATTTTTATTTCATTATCAGTTTTCATTAGTTTTGCTAGGTACATCGCAAATAAATTCATCAGCTACAGTTTCTCTAGAACTTCGAATTAGGTTGTATGCATGGCTTTAAAAACAAAAAACAAGACATAAAGAAAGGTGGGGCTACCAGGAAAGAAATATTTCTGTTGTATTAGATAACGTTTTTGTCGTGTTTCCGTTGAGATATCTCACACTATCTGTTTACATCCGGATTTATTTTTAGAACAAAACAGTCATTTTTCACATGCATGTGACGCTAAGAAAACACGTTCAAAGAATACGTAAATTGTGATTTTTGTGGTATTCAGAGCATCTCTTACGCGTATGATAATTCGCAGTTCATAAGTTTTAAATAATCCCAAGTAATACCGATGTTATACCGAGGTTTCAAAGAATCCCGAGTAATGCAGATGTTATGCCGAGGTTTTAAAGAATCCTGAGTAATGGCGATGTTATACCAAGGTTATAAAGAATCCCGAGTAATACCGATGTTATGCCGAGGTTTTAAAGAATCCCGAGTAATGGCGATGTTATACCAAGGTTTTAAAGAATCCCGAGTAGTACCGATGCTATACCGAAGTTTTAAAGAATCCCGAGTAATGCCGATGTTATGCAGAGGTTTTAAAGAATACCGAGTAATGTCGATGTTATGCCGAGGTTTTAAAGAATCCCGAATAATGCCAATGTATGTGTTCTGAAATATAGGTTTAATTTATGATAATTTCAATAAATATTTTCATCCATTCTCGTTATTCATAATGAATTCGATTAAATATGTTTCATAATTTAGAGAATAACTTTAAGGTATCTGCCTACGTTGAAATGGCTATTTTGGCTCAAAATTTCGAAATTATTTTTTATTTCTCAAAGGCCAATCTCTTAGGATTCTAAAACTGGTTTACTTTTATGCGTGCGACCATTGGATGAGTATTTATGGCCAATTTCATAAACCATAAGCTACATTAAAAGACCGGAAGTAGCATCTAAAAATGCATTTTGTAGAAAACTAATTTTTCAGTTACTTTTGTAAACGAGAAAGCTAATAAATTAAAAAAATTTCAACATATTTCATTAAAGTTTAGCAACAGTGTTTTACATATTGCTAACTATGTATTGACCTAAAAACTAAGCTATAGTGTTAATTTAATAATTCTACTTATTACATTAATACTGTACTTATAAAAAGATAAATTTTTTAAAAATCAGAGGTTTTTCCTTCTTTTTTGTACATTTCAGTGATTTTTGGAAATATTGTAAAACTTTTACTTCAGAACACGAGTGAGAGTCACATCTGTATATAGTATAAAGAAAATTAAAATATATTCAGTTGAATGAAGTGTAGGGCCTCTGGCATAAGCACTAAACTGTACTAAAAATTTATTAAAAAATTCCCTATATTTTAAAATGCTATGAAATTCTTACCAAAAGGATATTTGCTTTCATGATTTTATATCACATTTGAACTAAAAGTATATGTATTTAATCAGTAATGTTTGTTTTTGAAAAAAAAAAGTGCTCCGAAAGTTGCCAGATAGCTTAAAGTAGGGGTCTACACTGCACTAAAAATTTATTAAAAAATTCCCTATATTTTAAAATTCTATGAAATTCTTACCTAAATGATATTTGCTTTCATGATTTTATATCATATTTGAACTAAAAGTATATGTATTTAATCAGTAATGTTTAATTTTGAAAAAAATGTGCTCCGAAAGCTGCCAGATAGCTTAAACTAGGGATCTTCAATCCGTGGCCCGCCGAAACATTTTGATCATGCAAAACGAAAGTTTGATATAAATTTGATAAAAACCTTGGGACAGCAGCCAGTCGATGGCCGAATGGCTAGGGCACTGGCATTCGGTTCAGATCTTGTGAGTTCGAGTCCCACTGTTGGCATGGATGTTTGTAGTCGTTCGGAATCGGCTTTAAACTGTAGGTCCCGGTTTAATTAGCTCTCGTGTAGCAAAATGTTGACCGTAGCGCTCCAAACCAAACTAAACCTTAGAACAGCAAATTTTCTCACACAAAAAAAGATCCAGAATGCACGGGGAAATGTATCCCACGGCACATAGGCTTATCAAAATAATAAACTGGGTATTCAGAATCTTAAGACACAATAAACACAAAAGGCAGCATGCCAGGGATCTTTCTTTCTTGAATCTAACATGCGTCTCGTCTTCCTCCATTCATTCTGTTTCATGCAATATAAGGTACAAATTACATTGATTCAACTCCCATTTTTTGTTGTTTGTGAAAATCAATAAATAAAAACATTTTTAAAAATGAATAATGGTTATAAAAGGTACAAAATATTTTTTTAAACACTCCATACACACAAAACTTCAGTCACCTGTTTTGAAGGAATGAATCCTTCATCATCTATCTTCAGGGCCGGCTTTATGCTTAGGCAAAGTAGGCTCCGGCTAAGGGCGTCACAACTCGAAGGGCGCCATCCCATGATAAAAAGAAATCGCACAAAATTAAAATTCGCCCGTCGGTATTTCGCCGACGAATAGTGTTTTTTTCTGCGCATGGCCTTATTTTTTTATACAATGCATCGCGGCGGCGGTAGACTAGATGTTATTCGCAGTCAATTTTGTCTACGCACGAAGGAAATTAATATTGAATACATACTCGACTCGAATTCGTAACATATTACAGAAAATAGGAACTGCATACCGTATCTCGATGCATTGAACTACGGACTACGGCCCTACAAAACCTTAACCTTGCGAGCACTACGAATTTTTTTTCGGCTGAAAGTTCGGTGGCCGAGTGAAATACACTCTGACTTTTATTGTAAAAATATAGAAGGTAAGTTGTAACTTATTTTATAGTTATGGATTATGCTATGCATTTTTTGTTTACATTTACTAAAGTACTTATTGTTTTGCATTTTAGAATTATTTTCATTTGGATTCTTATTTGACAATTTGACTAATTTCAACATGTTTAAAAGAAAAAAACTGAGTGGTTCAGATAATAGAAAAAATAAAGCCAAAAAAGATGCAGTTGCAGAAAAACATAAGAACGCTTTACAGAAGTTTTTAACTAAATCAAACGATATCGAATGCGAACCATCAACATCAAAAAGTTGCTCAACTAACTCAACATTCGCCCTTGATCAAAACGACGATATGATCGAAAATATTGAAAAGGAAGTTTGTGAAACTGAGGTTATTTCAGAAAGTTCTCAAAATGAAAAAATTCTGAAAATGAAGGAAAAATTGAAGAAGCACAGAAAGAAATTTCGGTACAATTATTGAAAGATTATGAAGATGTTGGAAAATGGCCACAGCCAGAAAATATAAAGTCCATAATAGACATGTTGGTAAGAATTGGACCTGTGCAATTAATAAATCACAAATTTCCGAAGGACGTAAACACCAATAGAAAATTTTTGTCAACGAATTATTTTCGAATACTTCCTAACGGTGAAAAATACCTTCGAGACTGGTTAGTATACTCTAAATCTCTCAATGTGGTACATTGTTTTTTCTGCAAATTATTTTCCAAGGTCCAAGTAGCAATAAACCAGGAGGGTTTAAAAGATTGGAAAAATATTATCAATAGATTAAAGATACACGAAACAAGTAAAGAACATTTAAATTCCTATAATATCTTGAAGGATTTCGTAAACAGAATTAATTATACCTCAACAATCGATAAAATGCAGCAGAAACAAATTGATGAAAATACGAAATACTGGAGAAGTATTTTAAAGAGAATTTTTTCAATTATTAAATTGCATGGAACAGAAAATTTACCTTTACGTGGTACATCTGATAAGTTGTACACAGATAATAATGGAATTTTTTTGAAAATTATAGAAGTTTTCGCGGAATTCGATCCTCTTATGAAAGAGCATTTAAGAAAATTTTTAAATAAAGATGTTAATTACCATTATTTGGGGAAGAATATCCAAAATGAAATTATATTTCTTTTCAACGATATAATTAAGGAAGGTATAGTCACCGGAAATAGTCTATGCTAGGACCGCGCCTAGGAAAAAAATCGACATCGAAAAACCTATCTCAAAACATAACGTTCAACATAATCCCCACTACGAAAACCACACTACTAATAACTCGGGTCTCTCCGACTTTACGGAAATCTTTAAACTTGTAAAGGAATTTTCCCAAACCTACTCCATTCCTGATATCTTACAGCTTCTCAGAAACATTGCCGCGGCTCTTAGAAAGCCCGATGACGACGTTTCCAAAATGCTTAATGTATTTAAAATAATATGCGACTACTTCTGCCCCGAACCGGGTTCGAACCCAGCTCGGGGAACTTCTGGCTAGTCCCCTCTGCTTATTTACTTGCTTTATATGTTTAACTATTTAATTTCGCCATAATTAAGTGTTAACTACTTTTACTATTACCTGTTAAATTTAGCTGTCTCCCATTTATTTTTAACCTTTAATAATTTTTAACTCTTTTTCTATTATTTATTCTGTCACTTGAGCACTGAAAACAACTCGATTCTCGAGTATCACTGATACTGTTTATGAACTTCTTGTTCGAAGTGTCACTGGAGTTACTCTGTAACTCCCCATCTTGAAGAATGTCATCTTGATAACTTTCTATCTTGAAACTGGAGTTAAATCTAGCAAGACAAGGCACTCCAGTTGTACCCAAAATAGCACTCAAGGAAGGTATAGTCAAGAAATTAAAAGAAGCCAAGTATTATTCTATAATTGTTGATTGTACACCAGATCTTTCACACATTGAACAAATGTCTTTAATTGTCCGCTTTGTTAAAATACTTACCTCCGCAAATGAAAATGGAGATTTTTTGGAAATCTCAGAACATTTTTTAGGATTTATTGAGATTAACAACAGTACTGGCAAAGGAATGAAGGAGAAAATATATGAAATTTTGAATAAAAATGAGATATCTTTAAATGATTTAAGAGGACAAGGATACGACAACGGCACAAATATGCGTGGAAAGCATAATGGAGTTCAAAGCCGTATACTGACCACATATCCGAGAGCATTTTTTGTACCATGCTCAGCTCACTCTCTAAATCTTGTAGTAAATGATGCAGCAAATTGTTGTACTGAAGCTGTGTCCTTTTTTGATAATGTACAGCGCCTTTACACGTTTTTTTCTGCATCTACACAAAGGTGGGATATTCTCAAGAAACATGTCAAATTATTGACCTTAAAAGGTCTTAGTGATACCAGATGGGCTAGTCGTTTAGAAGCTTTAAAACCAGTAAGATATCAGCTTGAAGAAGTAATGGAAGCATTGGAAAGTTTTTTGAACTCACAAGAACCAATTACCACTGCAACTATTGCAAAAAATAAGTCTGATACAAAGGGTCTGTTTAAAATTATTGGCAATTTTAAATTTATATGTTCATTAATAATATGGTATGATATTTTAAACAACATAAATATTACAAGTAAAACTCTTCAGAACATAAATTTAGATTTAGTAAATGCAAATTTCCATATATACAGTTCAATTTGTTTTCTTGAAAAATATAGAAGTGAGGAGAAATTTGAAACTATTTTGTTGGAAGCAAAACAAATTGCAACTAATTTAGATATCGACCCAAATTTTGAAAAAAATCGAATTTGCAAAATAAGAAACCTTTTTGAATATGAAGGCAATGACGAAATAGAATCTATTGAAAAAGACAATTTTAGGATTAATTTTTTTATAATATTCTAGACACTGCTATAAATGCGTTAAAAGATCGATTTGAATTATCTTCCAAACATACTGACAATTTTAATATTTTGTATATGATTAAAAAATCTAAAGAATGGGATGACACAGTTCTTATGAAAAATTGTATGGATTTGGAAATTCTGTTAACCGATAATGAAGAGAAAGACATAAGTGGATTAGATTTATTTCAAGAAATAAGATATATACAAAATTTGTATCAATACGAAGAATTGCCAGAAAAAATTTTGGAATTTATATGCAAAAATAAATTAACTTCCTCACTTCCTAATTTGTTTATTGCATTACGTATTTTATTAACATTATCGTTTTCAGTAGCTAGTGCTGAACGAAGTTTTTCAAAGTTAAAGCTAATAAAAACTTATTTAAGAACATCGATGACACAACAAAGATTGGATGGATTATCAACGATGTCAATTGAGCGCAAACTTTTAAATGAAATTGATTTAAGTGATGTAATTGATAAATTTGGTATTGTAAAAGCACGAAAATCTCATATTTAGTTGTATTTTATATTTTAATAAATCATAGTTTTGTTGCAAATTTTTTTCCCTTTTATTAAAAAAATATTTCATTTGAAAGGGCGCTCTTAAGAAATTTTGCTAAGGGCGCCAACCAACCTCGAGCCGGCCCTGTCTATCTTTACTTATATAAAAGCCTAGAGGAGAAAAAGTGTAGGTAACCATTCCGGGACGGACCAAGTCGGGAACATCTTAACATTGCGACGCCATTTTCTGAAATTTTTCTTGAAAAATAATACCACAAAAGTTACTTATTTTGAAAGCTCTTTAAAAAATATGAAAATTTCAAGTGAACACCCTAGCTCAAAACCGTTTAGTTTTTTAAATATCTTCAAGTTAAAATATCCTTTGAAAAGAGTCATTTATGCAACTGAATCATTCACTTGAATTTCGAATTCATTCTACTCCATGGTTTTTCATATTCCCTTTAAATAACTACATTTTTAATGTTTAATTTTAAAGTTAATTAAATTGTGTTTCACGTTTTATTTTTGTTTTATTTTATTGTTGTTTACTGCTGTTTAAGTATCGTTTTCAGCAATGCCTGCTGTGTGGTGAGTCATTCACTTTTGAAACAGTTTTGGTTTAGTTTTGATTTAGTTTAGTTTTGTTTTGTTGTTTACCGCTGTTTAAGTACAGTTTTCAGCAATGCCCGATGAAAATGATGAATCACCTCTTGAAACGCTGATCAACATTCCGTCATTTTTGACGGATATTATATACTAGTATACTATATAAAACAGTTCCGTAACTGACTGACTCACTGACTGACATACAACGCACAAACCAAACCGCTGGACCTAAAGGGCTCAAATTTTGCATAGCGATTCTTCTTAGAAAGATTTTTGAAAAATTCTTCTTAGATTTTTTTTTAAAATTAAATTTTTAAGCGTTTTCAGTAACTTTTTTTAACTTTGCATTTAAAATAATAATTTGAGGGTTATAAAATGTATATCACGAGAAAGATCATAAAAATTCCTTTGCAATGAAATCTTTTTCGAACCTTTACTTCCATTTTCTGATTTTTGGGGAATTTTTAAAGATTAATTTTTAGAATTTAATTTATTAAATGCTGATCACGTGATTTCTTTTTCTGGTACTTAAAATAAATTTATCGTCCCGTCATAACAACGAAATAGACAAAAAATATTTTTATTTTCTTGCTAATGCGGCAGACGATTGGACATTATCTAAAAAAATATTAAAATACAGTAAAAGATATGTTCCTCAAACTGTACTGTATTAACTGTACTATATTCTTTAGTATGTCCTATTAGATTTAATTTGAATATTTTCTTCTACATTATTTTGTCTATAAAATATCCCTTACGATTTTTTTATAAATGTATTCTTTTACATCAATTGTATACACTGATCGTCGTATTTATTATATATATATATATATATATATATATATATATATATATATATATATATATATATATGTATATATATATATATATATATATATATATATATATATGTATATATATATATATATTGGCATTAATTGCATATATTTACCGTTGTATTTAATTTGAATGTACTCCGTAGCGAAGTGCGGGTTTTCAGCTAGTCATGCTATAAAAAGCAAATCAAGCAATCAATCATCTCAAAGGCGTAAGCTCGTTTGCAAATAATACATTTTTTCCCTCTGCACTGGGATCGAACCCACTACGTGGGTGATTCCAGGACAGCACGTAAGCACGGTCCATAGGACCATAGGAACATGTGATTAAACTGTGTTACCTAGGCCATCGCCTTCTAACACAGATATTTCTTGAGATTGACAACGGAGAGCGAAAGTTCCACCGAAATGAGAAAAGGAATGTTCGTTTTTTAACATCTTCGGAAGCGTAAATTGCAACAGAAAAGTGAAGCAGAGAGTTTTTTGGTCAGAGCTTTGGAGGGTGAAATGAAGATTTCTCATTGGACGTCTCCAGGATCTTCGTGATGGTTCTCTTGCTTCAGTTTACTGCTAGGTCCCTCATGGAACTAGGAACCTTGACCTTGACCTTGAATAGCTGTCTGAAAGCTCGTTTTCAATTGGCAGGTAGTGAGAGGAGGAAGAAAGTGATTGGATAGAGAGATAAGGTTCAGAATCCGTGAGTTCTAAATCTAGGAAATCGAGCAAATCTAAAAGGATTTACTCAGAGACAAATAATAAGTGCTAGAAGGAAGTTTAAGGATAGTAAAATAGTTTTTTATTTTATTTTTATAAAATTTTTAATTGTTTTTTGTCTTGACTAGTTTTTTATATTTTTTATATTTTATTTAAATGGCGAGTACAAACAAAGAATTTTAAGACGAAAGACTCAACTCACGGATTTTAGCATTGATACCGTTTGCGTTCCATGCGAAAACAGACAGCAAAAGGGGGGGTCATCATCTAGCAGTTTGAACACATTTTAAGAGCACGTGGAAGAAGCTAAATAGCTTTTCCTCCGCGGTCTCGTTCATCTTAATATTTGCTCTTGCGATTTTTAAATTATTAAGCACGGTCCATAGGAACCATAGGAACCATAGGAAATGGGTCGCAACTGCAATTCCTGGGCCACGCCCTCAATTTCAGACTTTCAGGCAATAAGCAGAGGGGAACCAATGAAACAGAGTATAGGAAAGGAGTGAAATGATTGGGCCGCTGCTAATCCGTGAGTTCATAGTATAAGAAAAAGTGAGCAAGCATCTTGCAGGGCAGTAGAAAAGAGGGTCTACATACGATGCAAAGATGAATAAAATATTAAGCACGGTCCGCGGAAATTTGCGAATTTATAGGTGTGGCCCGCGGAACTTTGCGAATTTCTTGGTGTGGCCCGCGAACATGAAAAGGTTGGAGACCCCTAGCTAAAATTGTTCTTAAAATAATACCTTTAATGATTACATTCTTTGTTGACTTGCTATCTTTTCCAAACAGTTCGATAATTTGTCATTCTCTTCCCTCAGCTTCAAGAGATGTACAGATTCATTACTGAGTGATCACTTGTTATCAAAGTAAAATAATTTTGCCGTACAAGATACCAATAATGAAATTTGAAACAAGCCGCAATCTTTCGTCTTCATGTAATGATGATTTAACTATGAATTTCAGTTAAGAATATCTATAATTCGGTAACCCTATTTAACGAAACTCGTATTATTGTTCCTGCTTAAGGCTGTTATGCACTAACCCTATTGGATTCACTCACCTCAATGTTAACCTTTTCCTTACGGGGCCATTTTTTCGATTCCCCCTTTACAATTTCATACTCCCTTTGTAAGAACTGTTGCTAAGGGGGTTATATATATATATATATATATATATATACAGGTGGTTATCAAAATAATGGAAACACATCAATATTAGTGGTGTTTATGGAAGTGCTTCGTATGCCTTAAAAAGCAAGTTTAGGGATCAATATTTTTTTATAGAATATAATGTATACATTATTCTACTCTAAAGTAGCAGTAATGAAACTATGGGCATCAGGCTCTTTGGGTGATAGCGTAAGACGTCAAACCTTGTAGACCGTGCAAAAGGACAAATTGTTGAAGCTCGTCTAATTGGAATATCTGTTACAACAGTCCCCCCCTGGGTTTGGGTGTTTTCCGAGCTATGATATCGGAAGTCATGATGGCATACAGAGTTCACGGAAAGACATTCTCTGCGAAACAGAATAGTGTACGAAATGAAAAGCTAAGTGAAAGGGACTGACGGGTATTGAAGCAGACTGTGACATCAAAAAAGAAGACAACTGCAGCCAAAGTGACCGTAGAGATCCATCTGAATCTGCAGACTCCAGTACTAGTCATTACAGGTAAGAGAAAACTTCAAAAACAAAACATTTACGGCAGAGTAGTAATTCCGAAGCCACTTGTAACTGATGTGAAAACAAACCGTCCTCTACAGTGGTGTCACGAGCACAAATACTGTACCGTACAATCCATTATTAACAGAAGAATTGAATAATAAATGAATTAAGTTTGAATAAAAGTACTTAACCAAAGAACACCAAGCCTGGCGCTAGTCAGAGTGGAAGTTAAGAACTTGTAACCGCAAGATGACTGACGTCATAAAACTTGCAACCATTGAGGTAGTGGATACTCAGTTACAGACTTACTTAGGTTACCCTATTTTAAGACTATTATTCCTTTATTTATTTAGTTTTTATTATTGTTACTACTATGAGTTAATTTTATTTTTATTTTATTTTACTTATGATTTTTATTTTTATTTTTAGTAGTTATTATTTTTATTTTAACCTATTGTTATGTTTAACTTATTAATGCAACAGAACAAACTATTCATTAAAACAAAAACAACCAATTATGTTTTTGGATAGACTTACTGGGTAATTATTACGAGTTAGCACAGCTTTCAAGTCTATAATATGCTTATTCCTATTGTCTTTAGAACATAGCCTATTTATACGAACTAACTGATTTACAATAATATTATTAAAAACAGATTTATGTAAACAGGTTAATATATATATATATATATATATATATATATATATATATATATATATATATATATATATATATATATGCTATCCCACCCCATAAGGAAAAGGTTAACTTATGGAGTAACTGTGTCCAAGGATTGCCGACTGGGATTGAAAGGTTTTTAAAAATAATTGTACTCCGTAATAGAGAAAGAAATTTTACACCTCGGGGCATTTTTCATTTAAAAAAAATGCAAATAATGTTTTTTAATTTAAATTATTCAGTGAAAAATTTTTGTCTAGTGTGTTTTAAACGCTCCTAAATTCCTTCGGTGGACGAAATTTATAAAATGAATTACGTTTCAAGGTGCAGAAAATTACAGGCTATCTGAAAATACCATTTTTATTGGATTGTCAGCATTTGTGTAGCTGTAAATAGTAGGCACATTGTTATCCTTGGGTTAACATTGAGGCGAGTGAATCCAATAGGGTTAGCACACAGCAGCCTTAAATTCTTTCGTTTTGTTTCAATAAAATTATAATACGAATTCAAAACAATGATAGTTCAAAGTAGTACTATTGTTCTGAAATATTTATCTTTCTTTTCTTGACAGCAGAATTTTTTTATCAGATTTCTGAAATAGATAATATTGGTTCAAAATAAATAAAAAATTTCCCACCGACCATGTAATTAAAACTATTGCTGAAAATTGTCGAAGTGTGACGGTATATAAACGAAATACATGGTGACCACAATTAAAATTCCCTACTTTAAAGTTGTCTACAGTCGAATCTATTGTTCAGAAAGTTATGAAATTTTGTGTAGGACATATTGAAGGGATGAGAATTTGCTTGAGAGAATAAAAAAATTAGTTCAAAATTTCACCACCAGAGGGCATTTTTTGATGAATTACACATGTAGCCAACATTTACTATAGTTAAAAAATTTATTACAACAAGACATGTTCAACACAAACGGCCATCATTTTCAACTACCATTTGAAATCGTAAGATAGCTTTGTCCTCTTCCACATGAAGCGCAACCTTCTCTACAGCTTCTGCGAAAACAGGTTTCCTTCCTGTTTCAGAACGAATGTTAAAAGAACTAGTTTCTTCAAATTTGGCCACCATTAATCGAAGACCTTTGACAGTCAATGAACCTTTTCGTATTCCCTTCAAACTCCGAAATTTTCGTAGAGCAACTAGTGTTGAATTATCGTTTTGGTAAAACAATTTTACTAACATTGCCCGATCTGGTAATCGTAACGATGACATTTTGATTAGCAATAGCAAGCACGCTGAAAACAAAATCTCCATGAAAGTTTCTAGGTTTAATAACAGCTTCTGCTCTACGTCGACAAAAATTAATTTGCATATTTGTTTCTTCTCCGTTCTTCCAAATCTTTTGTCCTGAAAATTAGTTATCGGACAAGTTTCCGATCGACTTTGCAATCACTTTAAAGATTATAAAATTTAATGAGTATGAGTTATTGTGTTAGGGTGACCTATGGATTAAAAGATGGTGAAATCTTAGGTAAAAAACCATGCGCCCAAATGCGTAATTCATCACAAAAACGCCCTCTGGTGGTGAAATTTTGAACTATTTTTTTTTATTCGCTCAAACAAATTCCCATCCCTTCAATATGTCCTACACAAAATTCCATAACTTTCTGAACAATAGTTTCGACTGTAGGTAACATTAAGGTGGGGAAGTTTAATTATGGATACCCTGTAGATTAAATCCGATATATTCTATTAAATAGAGTTTTACTGGCATGAGACTAGTGTGGCAAGTGCATATATTGACATTGCATATGGTACTTAAGAGTTGCTGTGTACCAGCGCTGCTGGATTCGCTCACCTCAATATTAACACATGGAGAAAATTTGCCTACTGTTTACATGTACATAAATACTGGTAACCAAATAATAATTACAAGATAAAAAGAACTTTTTATATACCATGTTTTTTAAATTTCCAGTTGAATCATATAAACTTGACAATTCTAGGTATTAGTAAATATTAAAAAAAAATTTTTTTGATGGATTATCCCATTAAAATGAAAGAAAATGATCAAATGCGTAATAAAGAGGTATCATATGCGTAATCAACTGCAATTAACTTTTCGTTCCCGTCCAGGCCGATAGATGGCTGCACCATTCTACAAAACAAAATTAACTGAAAATGAATTCAGTGCTGCTTAAAGATGGCTAAAAGTATCAAAAGAATGCATTGTCATCGTGTTCTGAGCAATTCTAAAAGTTTCAAATGTCTAGCTAGTCGGGAAGTTAGTTAAAAATCGATTGCTAGATTTGGACTGGACAAACACACAAACAATAAATCGAGTTAATAAAAACATGGTAAAAATGGCATTTTACGATAGCTTGAACTTTTCTGCACCTTGCTACAGGATTCAATTTATAAATTTCGCCCACCAAAGGAATTTAGGAGCGTTTAAAACACACTATACCAGTTAAAATTTAAATTATTCGTTGAAAGAATCTGGTATAGTGTGTTTTAAACGCTTATAAATTCCCCTGTTGGGC
Organism: Dolomedes plantarius; assembly: GCA_907164885.2. Classification (NCBI taxonomy): domain Eukaryota; kingdom Metazoa; phylum Arthropoda; class Arachnida; order Araneae; family Dolomedidae; genus Dolomedes; species Dolomedes plantarius. Next base: position 94,976,859 of record OU015499.1, on the reverse strand, counting down.
GAAATTTATAAAATGAATCCTGTTACAAGGTTAAAAAAAGTACAGGCTATCTGAAAATAGCATTTTTATAGGGTTATCAGCATTTATGTAGCTGTGCATAGTAGACACATTTTCTCCATAGGTTAACACTGAGGGGAGCGATTCCAACAGGGTTAGTACACGGTAGACTTAAGAAGTCTTAAAAAGGCCAAGAACCTTTTGCGACGTTATTAGAAAAAATCAGTCATAAAATTTATCTATTTATTTTTACTGAACAATCACACAGTAGACGCAAGATCATTTAATTTTTTTTCTATAAAGCAACAATAAGTTTTTACGTATTATAATAATTTGAAACTTCAAATAATATTACACAAAACATTAATTATTTCTCATTTAACGGTATTAACTCAAAAAATTCTTTGAGGAATAATTTTAAAAATTTGATTGAAAAAAGAAGCACACCCGTAACCAATTAAAAACGACCGACGTCTAAAAAGCTGAAAAAAAAATCAAATTTTAACATTAAATTAATATAGAACCGCATGCTTAACGATTTGTTTGAGCGTAACCAGTCTTTTGATTTCTGTGTGGACAAAAGTATAACACAGAACTTCTTCACCATGTTGTTTCTGTCATTGTTCTAACCTCCCTAAATTCGCTGTTTCTACAGATATGTGCAGATACTGTATGTGTACCTGAAATCTAGGCTTTTATTTCTTTTGTTCCACGGACTGTTCTGCTAATTTATTAATTATTTTTTTATAAAAGAAAAAACAGCAGATGTTGTACCATGCGTCAATTATGGTTAAAAAGCTTTGTCAAACGGACACCTGCCAAACACTTATCTGCATATGCCGCTGGCTAATTGGGTCTCATTTTGAATCGGATTTCGAAATAGCATCTTATGCAAAACGAATTCTTTCTTTAATTGCTCCATAACACAGATGCTGGTATATCTACCTTTAAAAAATTATATTTAATGATAATAATGAACAAAAAAATATAGTGTTGTTGCATTACACAGTTAGTTTAATAAATTAAAATAATTATTAATATTAATTATTGATCAAGTTTAAAAATTCGTTAAGTGTTCATAATTTATATATATATATATATAACAGTTCCGTAACTGACTCATTCATTCATTCACTGACTGACTGACATACAACGCACAGACCAAATCGCTGGACCTAAAGGGCTGAAATTTTGCATGGCGATTCTTCTAATAGTGTGGGGGTGCACTAAGAAAGATTTTTCAAAAATTCTTCTTAGATTTTTTAAAATTAAATTTTTAAGCTGTTTTTTAAACTTTTTTTTACGTTTGCAATTAAAATAATACATTGAGGGTTATAAAATTTATATCACGAGAAAGATCATAAAAATTCCTTCAAAATGAAATTTTTTTCGAATTTTTACCTCCATTTCCTGATTTTTGGTGAATTTTTAAAGATTAATTTTTAGAATTTAATTTATTAAATGCTGCTCACGTGATTTCTCTTTCTGGTACTTTAAATAAATTTATCGTCACGTGCCCAAAAAAAAGAAAAAAAAAAAAAAAAAAAAAATTTCTTGCTAATGCGGCAGACGATTGGACTTTATTTTGTCTATAAAAATATCCCTTACAATTTTTTTATAAATATGTTTTTTTTACATCAATTGTATACATTGATCGTCGTATTTATTATAAATATATATAGATTTATTTTTTTTGGAATTAATTGCATACATTCACCGTTGTATTTAATTTCAATGTACTCCGTAGCGAAGCGCGGGTTTTCAGCTAGTATATATATATATATATATTCAGTGATTTCCGCTTATAAGAATCACGTTTGTTGTTATGGTTTTGATTCTTATAAGCGGTTGATTCTTATAGCCGAAATTTAGGTTTTTGGACAGGCACACACACACACCTATATATACATATATTAGACCAGGAGTTCTCAACCTTTCAGGCTCTACGCCCCCCCCCCCCCCTTTGAACACTGATGCGAGGTTACGCCTCCCCACCACCACCACCATATGTGATCAATACAAGTATAGTACAATCGGAATTTGAAACTGAAGTTGGTTATTAAATGAAAATATAGAATAGATAATTTCATACACAAAATTTATTACTACTCATATCTTAATTTGGAACATATTATTATTAGAACATATGAAATAAAAGAAATAAATACACATCAAATATATTTGAGGTAATCAAGGATCTAGGTGAGGTTGTCATGTAATACCAGTCACTTTCACAACATTAATGAGGGGGCTGGCACTATTTGTCCTTGACAAGTTTTTGAATATTAGGTTGTAACTGTCACAAAGCACACCTCAGGTCACTTTCAACATCCAAACGTACGAAAATTATCGTATTTTTGCAATTACGACAACTATCGTGTACGACAATTATTGTGTTCGTGTTCGTATGTCGAAAATACGTTACGGTTACATTGTGACCGCAAAATTGAGTACAATAAATGACAGTTAGTTTTACTTTTTATTTTACATTCTTTTTAACTCACGCCTCCCTTGAAATTCTTCTACGCCCCCCTAGGGGGGCGTGCCCCCCAGGTTGAGAACCGCTGTATTAGACAATTTACCATAAAAAAACTCTTTAATTGACGTTAATTATCTTTTATTAAAATTATTTTTTATAATTTTAAAAATACAACTTAATTTCTAGACCTATAAGTAGATACACATCATTATAGTAAGAGAAGGAAAAAATCCAATATTTGTTGCCACATACCTGCTTAACAGTTTTAAGATTTCAACTACAGGAAGGGAGCAAGAAAAAGTTTTCTATGGTAGTTTGACGTCATGTAGTTTTCAGGAGGCTGTTTATACCTCTTTCAATACTAATAGTCTTAGACGAAGATTCCCCTTCTAGCCTACGTTTCACGGTTTGATAACGTGTTGAATACTACTAATGTCACGTTTGCCTAAGTGATAGTGGACACTTCGCCGAAGATTTATGTGTTCCAGGGTCCAGGAAGCTGCAACCAGAATGTGGGAGGTGGGAAAAAAGAGTCCCTATTTTTGTTTGTCAGTGGAGAAAAGTGAAATCGGACCCCGATGGGGAAAGATGCCCCTGGGTCAAGCTAATAGGACAGTGTTTAGCTAAAGCGTTTAAGAGGAAACTATTATGTTATGTCTAATAAAGAAAGGGATGAATTTTACGACTATATTCCATCCCATCTTGTCAATCTTCCTTTAAAAAAAAAAGAAAGAAAGAACTTCGTGCCTTTTGAGGGTATAAGTGGCTTTTTTGGAAAAATGAAAGACAAGGGAAGAGTGTAAACTGATTCTTGAAACCGGTGGATTGATTCTTTAAAGCGAAAATTTTAACATGGAAATAATACATTTGTTTTTGTTTTCGCGATATTGATTCTTATAAACGGAGCTGTGGTTACTGTATATATATGTGTGTGTGTGTGTGTGTGTGTGTGTGTGTGATAATCACATAATTGGAATTTCTAGTGCCCTGAGGAGGTCCATCTACAATAAGACAATATAGCGTGGTGGCCATTGGCCACTAAGCCCAAATAAGGGGTCGTCCATTAATTGCGTGCGGCTTTTAGGGGGGGGGGGGTGAGTCGAGCCGAATCTCACCCAGTCTCACGTGGGGGAGAGGGGGGGTCTCGGCAAATATCACGTAATTTTCTTTCCGCAAGAAACAGTGTAAAATTGCGAGAAAACTGGGTTATATTAAGTAAAACATGTTTCTACACTAAAATATGGCTAAATCTTACACAATAGTTCCAGTAGTCACTCTTGAGACCACACACGAGTTCCCGTGGACTGAACTAGAATGAATATTCTTTTACGAATTTTAGTAGTTCCCATTTAAGTATTTTATTGTTCGATTTTCTCACTGTGATTCTAGACTACGTTCTTAGTAGTCCTAAATACTAGTCTTAAATAAAAATAACTAAGCAAGTTATGTTTTTTTTAAATAAATCCAACGCAATCAAGCACAGATTAACGTATTTACACTAAAAATACGCATTATGAAAAATCTCACGTGAGATTAGGGGCGGGGGGAGGGGATCCAGCCAAATCTCACGATATCTCACCAAGGGTGGGGGGAGGGGTCGAAAAATCGCCAAAATCGCCTCACGCAATTAATTAACGCCCCCTTAGGCTTAATTAACAGCGACCGAAAACGATATAAAATGGATAAAATCAAAAAGTTTCGAGTCATATATTGATCCAGAATAATAAATGAAAATAATAATCTTTCAAGTCAGATTTTATACTCTAAAACAGATCAGATGAAACGGCATATTAATACTCTCGAGAGTTGGTTCACGCGATGGAAAATTCGAAACAACCCCGCTGAGTGTCCAGCGATCTTCTTTTGTAATCGCTACTGCAATCCCCCTCGCCTATATCTTTGTGTCTATTGAAGAGCTAACACCTTCTCTTTCATCCTGCTAACTTATTTCTAACTTAAAACTCCTCCCATATGTATATTTATCAACCTACAAGAACTTTCCAATAATATGAGTACGCATATCTTTTTGTTTACTCATGATACTCCTGTGATATCTGCGCCCAATCGGTAGAGCACGCGCTTTCTAGACTTTTGGCCCAGGTTCGATTCCCGGAGGCGGAAATTTTGTACTTCTTTTCAATTTTCTATATTTTTAATCTTTAAATTCTCATTTTATTTTAAATATTTTTTTACTTGATGAGGGCATATTTCTTATATTTTTATTACTTGCTGAGCACATATATATTGATGCATTAATTTACTTACTGGAGGTAAAGTCTTCGAGACCCTGGCACTCCGCCAAAATATTATACATGACCTGACCAAAAAATTTATATTTTAAGACATTTCGGTTAATTTCTCAGTAAATAAGAGGGGTGGTACAATGATAAAAGACTGAATCTAGCTGAATTCTGAAGAGTTTATTAAAAATTTGTATATTTTTATGTTGGGTTTTCATTTTAATGATGTGTATAACATTTCGCATGGCTCTTTTATACTATATTATTTATGCTGTGTTTAATTCTTAAATTGATTTTGGTAAACAAACATTCTTAAAATCCCGGGGTATACATATTATGTTGGTTTTTTATTTATTAAAAAATAACGGCAATTAATTTCGATTCCGGAAGTTCTCATTACCTTTGCTATTTCATATGCTTTTTCATTTACGAATTATTCATATTATGTTGGTTTTTTATTAATTAAAAATTAACGGTAATTAATTTCGATTCCGGAAGTTTTTAGTTAACTCCGGTCTGTTTAACGAAGCTGTATTGTACAAATCAATAGATACCGTTGTTGAAGAAAATGAGGTAGTGCTCTACCCTACTGAATTTTTAAACTCTTTGGAACCTCCCGGAATGCCACCGCATAATTTGGTACTGAAGATTGGATCACCTATTATGATTCTCAGAAATTTAAAGCCCCCAAGACTTTGCAACGGCACAAAATTAGTGGATAAGCAGCTCCATCCTCATGTCATTGAAGCAACAATTTTGACAGGCTGCGCCAAAGGTGAGGATTCTTTCAATCGGCGCATACCCCTCATTCCATCAGATACGCCATTTCAATTCAAGCGTCTACAATTTCCAGTTCGTTTAGCGTTTGCAATGTCCAACAATAAGGCCCAAGGACAATCTTTACACGTAGCTGGTGTCAACTTGGAATCACCTTGCTTTTCTCGTGGACAGTTTTACGTTGCTTGTTCTAGAGTTGGATCTTCAAGACACTTGTATGTATTTGCCCCGAATCAAGAAACGAGAAACATAGTTTATGAAGCTGCTGTGACGTAATTTTTTTTTCAGTTCCTTCCACCACATACAGTTCACAAGGCCAAAAGACAATTTGAAATTTTTCCTTTTCAGCTTTCAGTAGTACGATGATGAAAGGCTGATCTACCCAAACTCTGAGGAATTTAATATGGAGAGAAAACGGAGTTCAATATGGAGATTAGTTGCCTGGTTTGCAGCCCCCAATCAAACACTTCATTTATTACGAGGTAATGGCTGAATCTACATAAATTCTTAGAAGTTTAATATGGAGAAAAAAGGAGTTTAATATGAAGAGGATGTTTCAGCATTTAGTGGCACAACGGTGAAAGGTTGAATCAACCTAAATTCTGAGGAGTTTAATATGGAGAGGACTTGAATGGTTTTGCAGCCCCCAAATCAAACGCTTCATTAATTTAAGAGGCAATGGCTGAATCTGCATAAATTCTTAGGAGTTTAATATAGAGAGAAAATTAGTTTAATATGTACAGAAAAGGGATTTGATATGCAGAGGATGTTTATACGAGTTTAAAATGGAGAGGAGTTGAATGGTTTGCAGCCCTCAATCAAACACTTCATTTTTCAAGAGGCAATGCTGGAGTCATTTCATGGTTCTATTTGAAAATTCTGCTAAACATGTAATTTCAGGTTTTATTTGCTCAAACGATGAAAGGCTGAATCTAGCTGAATTCTGAAGAGTTTATTTCAAATTTATATATTTTCATATTGGGTTTTCATTTTATTCAAGTGTATAACATTTCACGTGTTTTTTTTAATGTTATATATACTGGGTTTAGTTTTAAATTTGATTTCGGTTAACAGTTTCTTAAAATCCCGGCCAAAGCCGAATACTTCAGCTAGTATTGCATAAAAGGGAATATAGACAATGAAACAAATGATCCAAAAGAAATATCGATATATTTTGTTAACAATCAAATATTTCAATGGATACGGCAAATTATTATTTCAATAAACACTTAGGTAAAATATAAAACCACATTGGCATATCTGTTAAACAAGAAGTCAAACTATATATGCCAGTCTTCAAAATGTTATTTCAATTAATCGTAAGAAAGAATTTAGAAAAGAGAGTATGTAGCGACATATGTAGTGACTGAGCGAGCATTATTTGAAGCTCATGGTCTTCAGTTGCTGTTAAATTTTGGTCTATGTATGATGCTTTTCTTTGATGTCTACATAAACTATGAGTCACATCTTGCGAGTTTATCTCTTCTAGCATTAGCGTATTGCGATTAGCGATTCCTTCTGTTACAGTAGTGTGTAAAATTGCATCTATTCTGCGCATGTCTGAATAACCAAGCCAGACAGGTTTTTTTTTATTTTTTATTTTGGGTGGGGGGAGAGGGGGGAGATTTTCATATATAGTAGCTTTGCTTTTCCACTTTATATCTTATTTGATTTTTGTAACCGTGGTTCACTGCAACTTCTTGAACGTTTCTTAGATTTATTTTTCTTTTAAATGAAAAATTAAGATTCATTGTTCAAAGTAGCAGTCATGCATTCTATTTCGACCTTTCACCAGTGCACCAGCAGTAGCTGCACAAAGTCGTTTGCGCAAATAGTGGTAACAAGGCCGAGTCTATGAATTCTGGTGCCTTTTCAAATTTCTTGAGAAACTTTATGTAATCAATGTACCACTTATAGATATAGTCTACGTAAAAGCACTGCAGACATTTTGATGGAAAATATGCATAAAATGGAAAAGAACAGTTTTATTTTCGCAACAAGATTTTCTTTTGGGGGACATGGCAATCGACAAAAAAATGTCATATATTTTAAATGATAAAACTGATAACGATTTATACACAAATTTAATATTTTGTGTCACAATTTGTAGTTATATTTATTTTCAATGTGATATCGAATATCTTACCTGCATAAGTTACAGCAGCGTATGAAAAACACCTCTTAAACCCAATAAACTATTCTTCATTAAAAATAAGTTAAAAAGAAATACTGGAATCTGGTGTTAGCGACCATCAACACATCAACTACACTGCTCAAAACAGTTAGGAGAGCACATGGTTTTAACGAAATTACGCAAATACTTACACCGATAAGTAACATAAAATAAATCATCCATAATTTAAAGCCTAGCAGGAACCCGAAGAAGAAAACTTCATAAGCAAATCAAAGTTCATGACGTCAAAAACCAGAAAAAGAACATAAGGGCGGAAATTGGCATGTATCAGAACGTCTGTTTCACTGCCTTAACCGCGAAATTCGATTGATCAGTTATTCTTTTTGAGAAAAGGTGATTTGAAAATGTCTCAACAACGTGATTTACCGGAATCCATGCATGGCGTATTATAGGCAGACTTGAATCCGGGCAAACACAACGTAGTGTCGCGGACGCTGTTGGAGTCGCCAGAAGTGTCGTTGCAAGGCTGTGGAATCGATTCCACGAAACAGGGAATGTTAGACGTCGACCAGAGCAAGGTCGGCCACGCGCCACTACAGCAACTGATGACCGGTATATACTGTTAACAGCTCATAGAAACAGAACAGACAATGCTACTCATCTCCAAAGACAGTTGATCTTGGCAACAAGACGAAGGATGTCCAGCCAAACAGTACGTAATAGGCTTCATCAGGGAGGTCTCTATGCACGTAGGCCAATGGTCTGCATTCCGTTGACCTCACGCCACCGTGCGGCCCGAAGAAGATGGGCTGCTGAACATTGAGATTGAGAGCAACATGATTGGAGTCAAGTGTTGTTTACAGACGAGTCCCGATTCAGTCTGGAGTGTGACACCCGACGTGTTTTGGTATGGAAGGAAAGGGGCACTCGAAATAACCCCACATTCGGTCGTGAAAGGTCACAATACAGACTGGTTTTATGGTATGGGGTGGAATCAGCATAGGTGGAAGTACAGACCTGCATATCATTCGGAATGGTACTGTGACGGCCCGAAGGTATGCAGACGAGATACTGAGACTTCATGTCATACCTTACGCTGCAGCCATTGGAGATTCCTTAGTTTTCCATCATGATAATGCCAGACCGCATACAGCTCGTCTTGTGGAGAACATGCTTGAAGCTGAAACAATGCAGTGTATGGAATGGTCAGCGTGCTCTCCTGACCCGAATCCAATGGAGCATGTTTGGGACATGCTCGGACGACGCATTGCTGCGAGACAAAGGCCTCCTTTTACTCTCCGATACTTGGAGATTGCACTTCTTGGGGAGTGGAACAGTATTCCCCAAAGTCTTATCGATATCATCATCGCATCCATGAAAAACAGGTGTGCAGCAGTCTTAGCTGTTCGAGGAGACCACACGCTATATTAAAAATCTTGCATCATTTCTAAACAATACTTTTTTTATCGTTAACATATAACCAAATTGTTGTCCTAAATCATCTTTTCGTGTTTTTTCCATAAATTCAAAGAATTAAAGCTTAATTACAAATTTTTTACGTCTTTTTTTCTGTATTGCGCATTGATACGCCTGTACTATCCATTTTATGCCAATACGTGGCTGTCTCGCACGGTTTTCTTAACTTCTTTGATTGCTCCCCTAATTTTTTTGAGCAGTGTATATAACAGAAGTAAATCGCACAAAGTGGAGTTTTATTTTCTATATACAAGATGCGCCCATAAAGTAACCGGACAATTTTTTATAAATAAGAAAATTATTACTCACCTTCAAATAAATTTATCTCCTTCATAATAAACGCTAAAGGAGTCTATACAATTTTTCTAACGTTTCTTCAAGTCATCGAAACACTGTTTATAGGCGTTGGAACTAACCGTTCGCAAAATACGCGTAACGTTTGATTTTATATCCGAGACGTTTTCAAATCTCTGTCCTTTCAAGGTTTTTGTATTTTTTCGATTACAAAGGACTTATTTACCACGAATTTGTTCCTGAAAATCAAATAATTAATCAGTATTTTGACAAGGAGGGGCTTTTAGGCTAGTTAGGATAAGGCGAGTTAGGAAGGAACTGTTTGATTCTGGGCAATGGTTTCTTTTAGACGATAATGCTAGGCCTCTTACAGCAATTTCTGTAGAACAATGTCTTGGTAAGCATTCAATTACAGTGATAAATCACCCACCCTATTCTCTCGACTTATCGCCAGCTGAGTTTTTCCCTTTTTCCGGAGCTTAAAAAAGGACAGAGATTTGAAAACGTCTCGGATATCAAATCAAATGTTACGCGTATTTTGCGAACGGTTAGTTCCAACGCCTATAAACAGTGTTTCGATGACTTGAAGAAAAGTTGGAAAAATTGTATAGACTCCTTTAGCGATTATTTTGAAGGAGATAAATTTATTTGAAGGTGAGTAATATTTTTCTTGTTTAAAAAAATTACCCGGTTACTTTATGGGCGCACCTTGTAGACCAAACGGCGATCAACATTGGACGATAATTACTAAGTAACAAAAAGACGCAGACAAACATGGGTTAAGGACGAAAACAACATGAGTCGTCGACAAACAAACGAAGCCAGATGGACACTCATTAGTGTCTCATAATATTAAATTAAGCATTTTTTTAAAAATAGTCTAAATATTCTATTTTATTTATGTATATTACGAATTTCGGCAAAAATTACTTTATGCTGTTAAAATTTTTCCTTTATTTGTTGAACATTTCGTATTCTTACGGTCTCATTTACGCACCTCTATCAATTCAGAGCCTTCGGCAATACCCTTGCTACCTCTGCAAAGGGACCGGCTACGTTTTTTTTACACAAAGTAACTAAAATAAATTCAATGGACGTAGGCTGATCAAACCAACGACCTTCGCGTTATTAGCACGACGCTCTAACGAAATGAGCTAACGGGCCACATTAAATCCTATTTCTGAAATTCGTTTCCAAAAATTGCAAGGATTGTAAATCATGTATACAAAATTTCTAAATGATTCTTATTATGGCCACAATAAGGATTATATAAAATCAATAATGCACGTGATATAGGGGTGTAATATGGACCCCCTAAGCAAGAATTATCGTAAAACTTAAATTATTAAAAAAAAGATTTAATTTTTTGGCTGCTTATTTCAATTGTATAGCTGCATGGTTAAAGTACTGTAGTAACTATTAATAACTTCAGGAAATAATATTTTTATTTTCGTGTCAGTGGTCCATATTACACATACGTTCGTGTAATATGGACCGAACATATGTGTAATATGGACCACTCACACGATAATAAAAAGTATGATATAGAATGAAAGACGGATGCACAAAACTGTGCTTTTAGTAAATTCATTTCAGGTACAGCAGTCATCACAATAAGAGTGTATCGGGTTGGTTATGTTGGAGCAATCTTCATGCACCCATGAGCAGCATTTCCCGCATCTGATCCAGTCTTCCTCCGTACTCTCCTCGCAGAATGCGCAGAAAGTAAACGGTTCAGTAACTTGATTCCCAGCTGTCTCCTGGCCTGAGGTTCCTGGGGATGCCCAAACTGAGACCATTTTAGCTGCCGAGCGCTTTCGCTCTGTCGTCTACTTCTGTGCAAGCATCTGTGTTTTTGAGCTTCCTTTGTTATTATTTCCTCTTTCCGAGGTTGTTGGATGCCCCGCTTTGGTTGCTTCTTTTTTTTGTTTTTCTGCAACGGCCTTCTTGAAATGGGTTGAAGTCAGAACAGTGGCCTCTGAAGTGTTTCCCTTTCTCTTTCCTTGGCTTCTTTGAACGCAATGAGGAAAGGGACTGATGTCTTCCACTGCGAACAAACTACACTCCACAAACTACAAAATGCAGTTTTCTGACTAACGGGAACCGGGATGTTCTCCTTGACTACATGTTTTGAAGTTGGCTCTTCGGAAACAGACGTGTTCTGCTGGACTGTAGCGTCAAGTGGGTCGATGGGAACTACATTTTCTGGCAAATGGTCGTTGGTCTCGTCTTCTGATAAGGCTCGTGGTGGGGCTTTATCAGAAACTTCGGATGGAGTGCAGTCGAAATCGTGAAACACATGGCGATTGACAGGCCAAATCCCACCTGCACGGAAACCATCAGCAGTGGTTTCAAGAGATGCCGACCGTGCATAAGCCTTCTCGAATAGTTCACACACTTGGAATTGTGAAACGGCCCGTCCAGCATGTTCCCTCATCCACTTGTCCATCTCTTGAGAATAGTAGACTCTTAATGGACGAAAGAAAGCGAGGTCCAAAGGCTGTATTCGATGGGTAGTATGCAAAGGAAGTGATAGTATGATCACCCCTGCTTCTCTGGCCAATTCTATGGCCTCGAGATTTTGAGTGTGGGACACATGTCCATCGAGAATTAACAAAATTTTACTGTTCTTGTCACGTTTAGCGAAACTAATGAAATCATTCATCCATTCACTGGAGAGCTCGATCTTCATCCAACCTATTTCTCGGTATTTGAAAAGAGTTTCTGGAGGGGTTCTTTCCCTTCTCTGCAGTTTTTATCCATCGAACGTGTCTACAACGTGTAATGTGGACAATGGTCCATATTACACAACAGCGCATGGTTCATATTACACGCATGGACGAAGCAACGATGTTTCCAATCACATTTCGCTATGCAAAATGGTGCGCATAAAATACATGTATGGATTGTTAAGAAAAAAAGTACATTTGCTACTATTAACGTGAAAATTATTTTTAAATTACCTAACAGCAGAAATTTATACTTTCATTTAAACATATCTACTACCTCAATGATCATATAAACCAAAAACACGATTTCATAAACACCCAAATGAAGGCACACATGTACAAGTCATCTAACGCTTTGGATAACACTAATATTCACTAAAAGCAATGGGATGGTTCTGCTATCTAGTGGTGAACAGATAAATTTCCCCATGGTCCATATTACACGATGATCCGTAATACACGGATCTCCCATATATATATACTAGCATTATTGCCCGGCGTTGCCCGGGTATATATATAGATATAAAATATTTCATGCATTCCATCAAAAAAATACTGGGCTGCTACTCCCGCTCTTCATGTTCATCTGGCCAGACAGAATGCGCTTAGCACGTTTCTACTGAAATGATATACAAACAATAAGAAAAAAAGAAACTTTGAGCCTGCGGACCTTCGTCTGATTTTAAGGTCATTCCCAACCCTCTTTCTCCCGCACATTGGAATTCCCCCCCCCCCCGTCATTCTCAAACCACCCCTCTTAACGCAGCTGGTTGAGGGAAAACCACAGGGGGTAGACGCACCTCTATCGAGCACAAAAAACATTAAAAAATTAATTTAAAAAAAACTAATTGAGCCCCAAATTTCGTTTTTCCTGATTTAAGTTTCTCGGGTCCAAAACATTAACTGTGCCGAATTTGGTCCCGGTGGGTGAAACAGTCTATGATTCTATAGCGGACAAACAAACAGACAAGATCTTATATATATATATATATATATATATATATATATCAATAAGTATTTGGACAACCGTACAAATGACGATATCTGCGGTCCTGATATACGTCACGCCCTCCGCCGTTAAATATCGTGTAGGAAACAACATTGGCATTAGTCACATGCTAGGTACCACGGAGCGCAGAGTTATCTGATTTCGAAAAAGGTTTAATCGTCGGGTATCACAGAAATGGCCGATCCTTAAGGGACATATCTATGGACTGTTGCGTCTTTGGTTAGATAGTTAAGGGGCATATCTAGCGAGTTGAATTACCCCAAATCGACAGATACCTATTTGATTCAGCAGTGGCAGGTGTGCGGTGATTGTCAGGATGTGCCCCGAGTCGGCAGACCCACGAAACTGGGAGAAAGAGACTGACGGGTGCTGTCGAAGAGAAATTCGGAAGAACCGCACCCAACCGATTGCTCACATACTCCAAAAGTTCCAACATGCACGCGGGAGTGTTGTTTCGATGAATTCCATCCATAGGAAAGCAGACCTGCTTGGTTTTCATGGTCTTGCTGCCGCCCATAAGCCTTTGATCGCAAAGTCCAACCGCGCAGCTCGGTTAATGTGGTGCAAAGCACGTCGAAAGGGGACCTTAGATCAGTGGAAAGGGTTCTCTGGAGCGACTAATCAAGTTTCACCCTCTACCGTTCGGATGGCAGAGTCTGGGTCTGGCGTCTGCCTGGAGAACGCCTCCTGCTAGAATGCTTTGTGCCTACAGTAAAGTTCGGCGAAGGTGGAATTATGGTCTGGGGCTTTTTCTTCTGGTATGAACTGGGACCCTTGGTCCCAATTCATGGTAAGCTCAATGCCGACGCCTACTGCTCTATTTTGGATGACAGTGTGCTTCCTACGTTGTGGCAGTTTTACGGGTTGGACCCATATCACTTCCAGGACGACAACGCCAGCTGCCATGTTGCGATGTCCACCATGGATTGGCATGGTGAAATTGGGGTTAACCGAATGGACTGCCCTGCCCAGAGCTCAGACCTGAACCCTATCGAGAACCTCTGGGACGAGTTGAATCGAGGAATTGATGGATATATAAGGATGGAGGTATAAATATATATATATATATAGCTGTACCCGGCCACGCGTTGCTGTGGCTCAGTCTGGTTAAATGGAAAAGAAAGAAAACTGAAAGCACGTTTCTAATATGCTTAATTTATAAAGGCTGCAAAGCTGTTACTCATTTAGCACTACCCAGGGGGCACGTGTAGCTCAAAGTATGCTACGGACGCGTGTAACGTTACCCCCCAACATATTTTATAGTTCAATTTTTAGTACTTGCTTGTTTTTTGTAATATCTTGGCGAAAGAATTGTGTTCCCTTTCGCCCGCTGCAATGGAAATTAAAAAAAATTTTAAATGCTTAATTTGACAATACTTGTGGTTATACAATATTTTTTGTTGTTCCATTGTCTGTGCAGATATATACGTAGATTGTCTGGTTTGCCGACTCTAGAACACGCAACATATAATTGTCCATGTGAGAAGCAATCCGTGTCTAAATCTAACCCGCACAATTGTAAAGATTGGCGGTGAGATTTATTGATGGTGACTGCAAACGCCAATCGAATTGGGAATTGCAATCTCTTAAATTTAAATAGCATATCTGTTGGAATCATGGGAATTCGAGGAATCGGGACATCTTCAGCTTTGAATGGTCCTGTCAAGATCGTTCCTTCTACGACGTTGCTCAGTAATTTTTTTACTGCAAGCCGCGTGCCGTTGCAAAGCTTTGGTTGGTTGATATTTCGCAAAATTATAATTGACATGCCAATTTTCAATTGCATTACGTGCGGTGGCATCCCTGGCCACCGCACATTGGATAACGAACCCCTTCATCTGCTTCCAGAACAGTGTCGACGGACTTGTATGTGACTGTCTCACTTTGAATGTTGTACTGAATGATGTTGATAAGTTCGTAGACTTTTTTTTTCTTGGCGGCAAGAATAGCTCGTTCACTCAGCCAATTATGATTCTTATAATTGGTTTGAATATTGGGAAATACTTTTTCAACCAATTCTTCTTTTGACGATACTAAATTGCAGAAGTTATGAGGCAATGAAATTCGTCCTGATGTCAAATCAACCGGCACCTTTCCATTCCCAATTTCCAGCAACTGGTGTGTGAATAACTCAGCCGATCGATCGTTTTTCAGATGGACACGCATATTTGTAGATAATTTCAGCGTCTTTACGTGTCGCCACAAAGTAAAGTATTTCAGGCAAGCATTTATTTCGTCCGCTGGTGTCGACCGGGAAATTATAGGTAATGTTTGCCTGAAATCTCCTGTAAGCAATATTAATGCGTTCCCAAAAGGTCTGATGTTTCCACGCATATCTTGCAATGATCGATCAAGAGCCTCGAGCGATTTTTGTGGGCCATTGTACATTCATCACAAACAATAAGTTTGCATTTCTGCAATACTTTTCCCATTCCGGATGCTTTGGAAATTTTGCACGTGGGAGTTTCAATGAATTGCATGTTCAATGGAAATTTCAAAGCGGAATGTGCAGTTCTTCCACCTGGTAGCAATGTCGCAGCTATTCCGGATGACGCAAGAACTAAGGCTATGTCATTTTGGGATCGAATTGCTGCCAGAATCAATCTAATTAGGAACGTTTTACCAGTTCCTCCTGGAGCATCTAAGAAGAAGATTTCTCCAACCCCGTTATTGACAGTTTACATTATTTGATCGTAAATGCCTTTTTGCTAAAGCGTTAGCTTAGGAATATTTGATTGTACATACGACAAAAGATCACCCGTGTTGTAATTATGTTCACGACGCAATTCTACACCGAATGAAGCCTCAGAAAGTCGATTCGGTAATGGCATTCCCAATTGATTGAGAACTTTGTAGATTTCTGCTGTGAAATCCATGTTCATATTTGAATTTTCCTCGCGTATTCGACGGAAAATATCTTCAGCCATGTGCGATTTATATTTCTCCCATAACTCTGTTGGAGATGAAGGAGAGAATGCGGTCAATATGATTGCAAACAACGCACGAATTTGTTTTGGATTTGACGTGTTGCACTCGTCATTAATGCATACATCCCAGTGTCGGTCGTTCTCCAATAAATTGAGAGCTTGACATTGCACTGTGGAAAGTGGCATGTGTAACGCCGTTAACAATTCTCAATTGCTGGAAAGACGTTGGACCGGGCACATTTACCAACATCATGCAAAGAAAGAAGCATTCATCTTGATTGGGATGCACGGTGTACAGTCTACCTATCGTAGTGTCTTTGAATATGCCAGGTTGTCCGTCGACTCGCTCTCCTCTTTTGCGTCGTAATGATTCAAATGATTTTCTACTCGCATTCCATGTGTAATACGTAGGCACTTCCGAATACAGTAGAGTTTTCGCAAACGCGTCATTTTGACGCAACGTGAAGAAAGCAGTTAACGTTTTAGCCGGTGGATTCAGGGCTATTTGTTGCACATTTGCAGATGTGAAATACACGCGTTGTCCATTTTCTAGATGTACTGTTAAGTGAACAACAAATGGACTTCTTTCATGTATGGGAAATGAAAGATCAAATGAAAATCAATCGATACAGCTCAATTCCACCGACAATTACACAGAAAAATAAGAAAAACAGTTAAAAAAAACGTAATGAAAAACAATGAAAAACAATGAAAACAATGAAAAAACATAAAATAAACTATACTCACGAAATGAACGCTATGGTAAACGACACAATTCAATTCCAACGCAATGACGAAGGCAATAATTAACCTTCTGAAGGCCACTAAATCAGATCGATTGCACTGAAAAAGAAGAAAGAAAGTTATAACAAAAACATATAACATTGCAAAAAATTAAAAAAAGGAAAACACACTAAAAAACAAAGGCAAAACAATAAAAACAAAAAAAATACTAACGAAATATTTCAATTCAAACGCAGATTAACCGACAGAACTGAATTCTAACGCAATGAGAAACGAAATATTTTAATCCGAAGAAATCACTCCGAAGAGGTCAATTTCCCGATATAATTTGAATTCAAATGAAAATCAATCGATACAGCTCAATTCCACCGCCAACTGCACAGAAAAATAAGAAAAACAGTTTAAAAAAACGTAATGAAAAACAATGAAAAAAATAAAAAATAAACCATACTCACGAAATGAACGCTATTTTAAACGACACAATTCAATTCCAACGCAATGACAAACGAAATAATTTACCTTCTGAAGGCCAATAAAGCATATCGATTGCACTGAAAAAGAAAGAAAGTTATAACAAAAACATATAACATTGCAAAAAAATTATGAAAAGGAAAACACACGAACTAAAAAACAAAGGCAAAACAACAAAAAAAGGATAAAATACTAACGAAATATTTCAATTCAAACGCAGATTGACAGACAGAACTCAATTCTAACGCAATGAGAAACGAAATATTTCAATTCGTTCGAAGAAATCACTCCGAAGAGGTCAATTTCCCGATATAATTTGAATCCAAATGAAAATCAATCGATACAGTTCAATTCCACAGAAAAATAAGAACAGTTAAAAAAACGTAATGAAAAAAATGAAAAAAAAACTATACTCACAAAATGAACGCTATGGTATACGACACAATTCAATTCCAACGCAATGACCAACGAAATACACTGAAGTGCCACTGAATTAGGGATACCTACCTAGTAACGAGTTCGGCCTCCTCTGGCCTTGATAACAGCTGCCACACGGCGAGGCATAGATTCAACAAGTTTCTGGAAACGTTCCATGGGAATGGCTTGCCAAATATTGGCTAAAGCTGTCCATAATTCAGTAAGGTTCTTTGGTGCTGTGTGATGGCCTTTCACGCCTTGTTCCAAAACATCCCAAAGATGCTCAATAGGATTTAAGTCTGGGCTTCTAGGTTGCCAATTCATGACAGAGAAGTCAGAGGAATGCTCATCAAACCAGTTAGTAGCCAACCGGGACTTGTGAGAGGTACAGTTGTCTTACTGAAAAACTCCACTACCGTGCGGATAACAGAACAGCATAAACGGATGGAGGTGATAACCCAGCAACTCTACGTACCGAATTGCATTGAGTTAGGTTGGCACACGCACCAAAGATCCCAAACTGTGCCACGAAAAAACACCCCAGACCATGATTGAGCCACCATGCCCTTGTACAGTTCCAGCCAGGCATGCAGGATCCATGGCTTCGTGAGCCTGACGCCATATTCTCAGCTTCCCGTCGGCGTTAAGTAGTCGGAATCGAGACTCATCACTCCATGCTACTCGTTTCCAGTCCTCTACACTCCAGTCTCTGTGCTCTCTTGCCCAGGCAAGACGTGCAGCCCGATAGCGAGTATAGAGCAATGGTACTCTCGTAGGTCGACGGCTCCCGAAACCCATACGGTGAAGCGAGCGTCGCACAGTCCGTTTACTGACTGTACGACTGGCACCGTCATTAAACTGGGTGGTAATTTGAGCTAATGTTTGGCTTCGCTGGCTACGTACAATACGCATGAGCCGGCTCTCACCAAGCACTGTCAAATCTAATTGTCCTTTGCAGTTTGCCCGATCGCTAGTTTTTTTCCACCATCCATGTATTCTTGGTATACGCTTGACACTGTCGACCTTGAAAATCCTAGCTGTCTGACGATTTTGGAAATTGAATGGCCCATGCGTCACGCACCTACGATTTGTTCTGCTCTCCTTGAGCATTGCTTTCTCTATCAACTTAATCTTCCTATTCTCAAGCCACTCCCCGGATCCAAAATCCACCTATCTCTTTTCACCTTTCTATGGTCATTACTATGCAAGCCTACGTTGGAAGGCGTGGCCTACGGAACGTAGTTAAATCATTTGTCCTGATGGCCCTGATGAAGGGTGTGCCTTTTGCAATTTTCACGCTGCCCCGAGAAGTTATCGCCAACGACTGTTGTTAATAAAAAGATCTAACGGAAATTCCTCTGTGTCGCAAGCTATCTTCTTCTACCACGACTACCTCGATTTTTATAACTTCACCGTAGCATGGGGGACCAAACATCTCTTCAAGTCTTTTTTCCGGGGCTGTCCCCCATGTTACAAAGAGGCGGCACGACCCGAACCTGCCGCTGACTGATCCCGGAGGACTTCCAGCGGACTTAAAGTTTGAATGCAGTTTTTTCGTGGAGTCTGCTGATGATGTCGTTTTCGCTCCGCGCCGAGCTGAATTCACCGCTTCAAGGCTGTGCCAGCTAATTGGTGTTCCGCTGTGCAAGAAAAAAAATCGGGTCACCAACAACCTGTGAGTAATCGCTTTTTTCAATGCAACGAGCCACCACTCCGTTTTGAAGGTCAACTCCTCGGGTGCTTTGTTTTTCTCTCCTCTCGTCTACTCGTGTGAAGACCATATGTGCGATTAATCGGTAGTAAGCAGGGATCAAATCTTTTATTTATTCATCAACAATATATTGTTCCATATCTTTATTCACAAGAAAGATTTTTTTTCTTTCATCCTCGCATCTTATGAAATGGTGAACATTCTCAGCATCACGTGTGTAAAAGCAGTGGAGTACGTTTATATGTTCTTTCATGTTCAGAATCTTGTGTGTAAAAGCCGTGGAGTGCGTTCATGTGTTGTAATGCTATAGGGACATCCTCCACTAAAAGTGAAAAACATCACTGAAGAGAAAAATTTGTTGCCTGTTATGTGAAATATCAATTTTCAATAATCGTCGGTGAGTGTGCTCTTGTGTTTTCAATTGTGCACGTTAACCTTTTGAAAAATCTCAGTGTACTAGTGTTTTCAGCAAGTCAAGAAAAGGTCGTATAAAATGTTTTTTGATCTATGACATTTGATTATGAATTCTTTTTGGAAACAAAAAAGTTTAAACCAAGCTTAACTAAATTATTTTTGAATATGTGATTATATTTTGAAAGTATTATATTCATAGTGTATTTGAATTGTTTATTTGTGATATTTTGGTAAAAATTTAAATAATGGAGGCCACTAGCAGGAAATTTGAGAAGCAAAAGGATCGTCATTTACTATTGGGGAGAGCAATGATGGTGATGGAGAAACTAAACAGAAACTTAATCAATTTCCTAATCGTTTTCGGGCAGTGTTCAGGAGGCAGAGAATTCCGGTCAGGACCTTAAAAATCAATCTCAATTTACTAATATTCCAGAGAGAGATTTATAAGACCTCATTTTCCTTTTGACTCTCAAGGTGGAATGAAACTAGAAAAATGGTTTGAGTATTTGGAACAAAAGTGTTCCCAAACTCATTTGTCAGACAGGGAGAAAATTAAAAACATTTCAAAATGTTTGAAGGGAGAAGCCCTCACTGCTTTTGTAAATTCATGTTTGCATATTCAAGATTGGACAGAATTTAAAAATACTTTACAGGAATTATTTTTTGAGGCAGACAGTGTAGACTTTTCAGAATTTTCTGACTTACGATATAAAATGGGAGGGGAATTGACAAAATATTTTCATAAAAAGATTGATGTGGGAAAAAAATTAGGATTGACAAAGAATTTAATACTAGAAGGATTAACACAAGGGTTAAATGCTCAAATGAGATTGACAATAGCTGCTAATCCTCCTCAAACAATAACAGAATGGTTAGTGTTGGCTACTAATCTAATTAAAATAAATGATGAAGGAAACAGATCTAATCAAAATAATCGAGATAACTGTTTCAACCCCAGATTCGAGAACAGACCTCAATTTAGACAAAACGACTCTTCCTAGCCTCAATTTAGGCCAAATATTAATCAACAAACTCAGTTTAGACCTAAATATAGTCAACAGCAACAATTCAGACATTGGCAACCCGGAGGGGACCAGAATTTGGGAAATAGGAATTTTGCACATAGACCCAATAACCAAATTAATCATCACCAGCAATATTCAAACTTACCTTCCAGACCATGTCGAAAATGTTCCAATTTTGGCATAATGAACAGGTACCATTGGGAACAGACTGGCTCAATAAACGAGAGATTAGATAGAATATCAAT
Source organism: Dolomedes plantarius (assembly GCA_907164885.2). Taxonomy (NCBI): domain Eukaryota; kingdom Metazoa; phylum Arthropoda; class Arachnida; order Araneae; family Dolomedidae; genus Dolomedes; species Dolomedes plantarius. The sequence goes on along the minus strand of OU015499.1, from coordinate 94,955,770 downwards.
ATCAGATTAAAAATCAACGGTATGAGGAACCTGAATTTGAAAGAGATCAATTGCCAGAATGACAATTATTGTCACTGGGAAGAGTCATTGTTACGAATAATAAAAATTCTAAGCAAAAAAGACTTTATAAGAATGAGAGGCAGAGGATTTTAAATTGTGTAGTAGATACTGCCTCTACCATTAGCTTAATTTCAAAAAGAATAATACAGGAAAATGGTTTACAGTGTTATTCGAGCTCTCCAATTGAGATCAGGCAAGCTGAGAGAGAAATTTTTATCACAACTAAATGTCAATTTGATTTGAAAATAGGGAAACTAAATAGAAACCTTTCTCTCTATGTCTTGGACAATGACTTGCCTTATCTTATTTTGGGACTCACAGAGTGAAAACAGTATAAATTGACTATTGACTGTGTAAAGCCATGTGTATTTCAAGATAAAAATTCTTTAGAATTCGTTAAACGCCAACTATGACGCCAACTATGAAGGGTGATGCTCGGCAACATCTGGGCCACGCCCTCGGGAGCCTTTCTTGTTAACTATTGGTGCACAGAATAACTACAATGGCCATAAGATAGGGACAGAGAAAGAGAGGAAAGTGATTGGAGGCTTTCAGGATCCATGAGCTTATACAAAACTAGTATGACAGAAAATTTTCTGTCATACTGCTAGAAGAAAGTTTACTGATAGGGTCTAAGTAGGAAGTTTAGGATAGAATATTTTTTACCGTAGCCAAGCTACGTATCATTTTAAGATTTTTAAATTGTTTTTTACCGCGCAAGCACGTATTATTATATATATATATATATATATATATATATATATATATATATATATATATATATATATATATATATATATATATATATATATATATATATATATATATATATATATATATTTGAAAAGGAAATTAACAAAAAAGAACAGCACGAGGCCGTTTCTTGTTCTCTGCAGCGGCAGGGTCATAATCGAAGTTTTCCAATAATAATTCGTTATCGATACTTGTGAAGAAGTTGGTAGCTAATTTTTTGAGGTAATTTGGAAGAGTGAGCACATTTAGTTCATTCTGAAGATCAACATTTCTAAAATACCAAGGTGCGTCAATAATTTGTCTTATGGTAGTATTTTGGCATACAGTAAGATGATTAATGCTGGAAACTGCTGCATATGACCATGCCGGTGCTGCGTAAGTTAAAAGTGGTCGAAGGAAGGATTTGTAGATGAGCAACTTGTTTTTAATGCTTAAATTGCTATTTCGAGCTATTAGGGGGTACAGTGCGCGTCTGGCTGCTCGAAATTTTAGTCTGCTCTGTATGATGTGATGTTTAAAAGTGAATTTTTTATCAAGATGGACACCGAGATATTTAACAGTGTTTGACCAGGGGATAATGGTGTTTTCAATTTTCAGGTTTATATTACGATAAGACGAGGTGTATTTGTTTGTGAACATGACAGCTACGCATTTGTCTGTGTTGAGTTTTATTTTCCATTTGGTGAGCCAGGTGGCGACACGGGCGATGTGTTTGTTGAGAGTAGTGACCGCGTACTTGAGATTTTTATTTGTGCAATAAATGGCAGTGTCGTCAGCAAAAATATCTATGTTAGAATTAATGTGTGTGGGCAGATCATTTATGTACAAGTTGAATAAAATTGTTGAAATAATTGCACCTTGTGGGACACCACTAAGTATGGGTTTTTTGTCAGAGGTTGTGCTATTAATTTTGACTATTAATTTTGGAAGGTTCTGTTGCTAAGATAGGTGATAATTAACTTGGTGATGTGCGGAGGGAAGTTATAAAGTTATTGATGATAATAGTAAAGTTTCTTTACATTTAAATAAAAGTGGTAAAACTTGAATGTGTTCTGAAAATAATGATATTTTTAATATTGATTATAACGTATATGATAATCACGATGAAAAGTCTGATGAGGTTGAAATTATGAATGTACAAAACTATAGTGATGTAGACATTGAAAATCAGATAGAAATTTTAAATATTGATAGGGATTTAAGATTACTTTTGCAAAAAAAATGTAGGATTATTTTCAGTAAATAAATATGATATAGGTAAAGTAAGGATGGAACCACAAAGAATAATTTTAAATTCAGACCTACCAATTAGCCTGGGACCTTATTGAACCTCGCCAGTTGAAGAAAAAGAGATCAGGACCCAAATTAAATGTTTATTACAAGCAGGAATCATTAAATAATCACACAGTTCTTATTCGAGGCCAGTGACCTTAGAAAAAAAGCGTAACGAAGGAAAAACCAGACTTTGTATTGACTTTAGCAAATTACATTCGATAACTAAGACAGATGCAGAACCATTACCTAGAATTGACGACATTCTTGACAAATTAAGCAAAGCTAAATTCTTTTCAACCTTAGACCTTACATCTGGGTATTGGCATGTACCCATCCATCCAAAAGATACTGAGAAATTAGCATTTGCCACTACTTTTGGCTTATAAGAGTCGCTAAGACTTCCGTTTGGCTTAATGAATGCCCCTGCAGTATTTAATAGAACTATTAGGAGAATTTTAGATAAATATAAAGTTAATTTTCCATGCCACCATTTCGATGATATCATAAATTTTTCAAACTCAAAAGAACAACATCTTGAACATTTAAGTCAGATACTTAGCATTTTCAAAAAAGAGAACATCAAGTTAAAATTGTCTAAATGTACATTTCTGCAAGAACAAATAAATTTTCTAGGTTATAATGTGTGTAAAGGACGAATTTAACCCGATAATATAAATGTTGAGAAGATAAAATGTCTAAAGCCCCAAGTAATGTAAAAGAACTCCAAAGATTCTTGGGCACGATAAATGTGTATAATAAGTTTATTCCAAATTATGCAAATAATAATCCATTAAATAAATTATTGGAAAAAGTGGTAAAATGGTGATGGTCAGAAAAGTGCCAAGAAGCTTTTGAGTCTCTTAAAAATTTATTAATATACAAACCTATACTACAGTTGTACGATGAAAAAAGGGACTGTCATATCCTCGTGGATGCTAGTAAGCATCAAGTTGGATCAGTTTTAAAACAACCAGATGAAAATAGTGTATTGCACCCAGTAGCGTATCACTCAAGAGTGTTGAAAGATTATGAAAAAAATTATTCAATCACTGAATTAGAATGTTTAGCAATTGTAGACAGCCTGGACAGGTTTTATCATTATCTCCATTGAAAAAAATTCACAATTCACACAGATCATGCAGCCTTAGTTTGGCAAAAAAATGTTAAGAACCTTAGGGGTAGACTTTTTCGTTGGTCATTAAAATTAAGTATGTTCGACTATGAGATTAAATATCAAAAGGGAACTGCAAATATTTAAGCTGACAGGCTTTCCAGAATTCCTGTTTCAGAATCTATTCAACATGTAAACCATTTAATTGAATTGCAAAAAATTGTGGACTTTCAGAATAAAGACAATATTCAGGGACCTAAGTATAAAAAATTAAATTATGTAATCTATGTTAGTAAAAAGGGATTTTTAAAAATTGTAGTACCATTTTCACTGAGATTAGAAATTTTAAGAAAAGCACATGAGAAATTTAGACACCCCGGAGTAAATAAAACAATGCAATTTCGTACACCCCAATATTATTGGCCAAAAATTACCGAGGACATTAGTAATTATGTTAAACATTGCCACACTTGCCAGATAAACAAAAAGAAAAGGCAGAAAAGGTTTGGATTGCTGCAAGAAGCTCCTCCAACAGACCAACCTTTTGAATGCTTAAGTTTGGACACAGTAGGTGGATTTAATTACTATAATTCCATAAAAAAGTACTCACATTTAGTAATTGACCATGCAACGCGTTATATTTGGGCTTTTCCATCAAAAAGTGTAACCACAGAAACTTATACGAATTGCTTAAAACAAATATTCCAAATTCAAACTAAAAAGAAATTGTTTTCAATGTATGTTTCCAGTAAATTTTCTTTGGGTAATTTAGAATTTTTTTTCTTAAGGTAAATTTAATTGATTTTGTGTGGAGAAAGGCCGCCCTATTCAACATTATTTCAAAGTTGTGATTATGTAGAATTTTAAATATTAAGTTTATTTGTATTTCTTAAACTGATTTTTTATGTTTTCAGTAAATTTGCTAATGATGTAATGTCATCTCGTCAAGTGATCTTTCAAATATTTTTGTTCAATCTAACTATTGCTGTAATAATCTCTTAACATAAGCTTTTCCAAATTTTTGTAACGCCCGCTTTTTATCACCATCTGGGTGAGTCTGTCCTCCAATGCAGGCATTGTTGGTCAGCCTCTTCTCGGACGGGGGGATATTCTATAGCATTAAAAACCCCATACCACTTTTAAATTCTAAATTATTCTAAATTTCCTTGGACCTACGAGCAAATTTCATTTTCGATTATAATTTCTAATAAGGCCCCGAGCGAGCAATCTCGAAATGGCGGGTATATTACTTGAAAACCACACATGTGTAGCGTGCGTACGCAAATTAATTCTTTTAGCTCAATAGTCACGCCTAGTCTTAAATTTTAACCAATTAACACTACTGCGGTCACATGGCGAGATAAGTCTATTTAAGATCTCGCATCAAAAAAGGGTGTGCTGTTTTCATTTTCACACTGCCCCGGGAAGTTATCGCCAACGAATGTTGTTAATAAAAAGATGTAATTGAAAATCCTCTTTTTTATAACTTCACCGTAGCATGGGGGACAAACATCTCTTCAAGTCGTTCTTCCGGGGCTGTCCCCAATGTTACATACATATATATATATATGTGTGTGTGTGTGTATGTGTGTGTGTGTGTGTCGCATTTGGCTTTTCACGCTTAACTTTATTATATTAACTTTATTAATAGGTCAGTTTTCTCAACAGAATGACTGTTGATCTGTGATGGCCTTGGAATATTCTGTGGAGCGACGAGGCTCATTTCTACCTCAATGGGACAGTCAATACACAGAATTGCCGCATTTGGGCTAAGGAATATCCGCGGATCCAGACTGAATTTCCCCTACGGTCTCCAAAGGTGACTATCTGATGTGGATTCACGGCGACATTCATCCTTGGGGCATTCTTCTTTGAGGAAATCGGAGAACGTGGGCCTGTCACATGTTCCGTTACGGGCCGTCGGTACCATGACATGCTGCAGACGTTTGTTGTACCGCAACTACAGCAAAGGTGGGTCCTTACATCGACCATTTTCATACAGGATAGTGCGCCCCCACATATCCATGGGTCCATGAAGGCGTTATTGCTTCAACACTTCACAGAGGAACGTGTTATTAGTCGCTCCTTTCCTAATCCATGGCCACCACGTTCGCCGGATCTAACTCCGTGCGATTTCTGGTTATGGGGCTATTTAAAAAGTCTGGTGTAACGTGGAGGTGTTGCGACGTTGAATAACTTAAAGAACTCCATAACGCTTCATATGCGAAGCCTCACAACTGATCAGTTAGGATCTGCTGTTGAACACACTGTTCATCGACTTGAAATTTTGCAGGTGAATGAAGGTGGTCACGTGAAGCAATTTTCCCTACATCGTCCTGGACACGATTAACAACTGCTCCTCTTGTGCAATTTCGTCCTAATCTGTTCTTGTTTCAGCAAACTGAACTGTTTTTGTTTCTCCCTTACCTTTACTTAATGTGGTTCGATGACAAGGTGATCAGAAACTAGTCAAAAAATGTTAATATTGTTTCTGTATTCCGTTTTGGTCGTTTATTGTGTTAAATTTCATGTTTTTCCCGAAAAGGTGCCCTCTGGTGGACATTTTGTGACTAATTTTTTTTTTCAAAATTCCGTGAGCTCATCTCGTGTATAGCCCATACACAAAATTTCGTTCCATTTCGTTCACCCGTTTGCGCTGTAGGATGCCGTTTATAGGGGAAGTTTAATTATAACCTCCCGGTATATATATGCATATACAGTGGCTCCCAAAAGTGTTCGTACACTTACGAATTTCAATGAAATAGGTGTCTATCCATTAATTAAAATGAATATTTCAGAATGGGTATCTAATAATAAGATCTATAATCTATTCTTAACAAAACTACATGAAATATTTTGAAAACATAGTAAAACTTTATTTTTAAGAAACCAGTAATCAAAATGTAACAAAAACTTTATCTCACAAAAGTCATCGTACACTGAAATATTTTGGGATAAATTCATAATTAAAATTATCGTCTGGCACTTTATTTTTATTTTTGAATTGTGGTGGCATTTAAAATATCGTTCGGCTTTAATTTCAGCTTGCCTACTCCGTAATATTCTATTTATTATTTAAAAATGGCTCGTAGTCGTAAAGAAACAACAAACAGCATTCGAAAATTGATTATTTTTCATCATAGTAGTGGTAAATCAGTTTGGAATATTGCTAAATTACTTAATGTATCCCACTCTACTGTGCAGTATGTGAAAAAACGCTTTAAAGAAGAAAATTGGATCGAAAACAAGGTAAGAAAAGGCCGTCCGGCAAAGTTAACAAAACGTGATCAGAGATTTATAATTAGAAAATTTGGGAAAAATTCACTTTTGAGTGCTGAAAAAGTTTCTGCAGAATTCAATGAAACATTTTCTACTTCAATTTCACCTGAAATTTTTTGGTGAGTTCTCAGTACAGCTGGATTACATGGGCGTTCTGCCCACAGAAATTTTTTTGTGAGTGAGAGAAACAGAAAGTTTAGGCTTCCCTTCGCACTATCAGTGATAAATAAGCCTCAAACCTATAGGAATAATGTCTTATTTGCCGATGAACATTTTTGGTGCTGATGGGCGTATTATTCTATGGAGAAGAAAAAAAGGAGGAACTTAATCCCAAGAACTTAGTAGGAAATGTTAAGCATGCCGGTGGAGGTATCCTTGTGTGGGGGTGCATGTCAGCATCAAGACTAGGAAATTTGGTATTTATTGATGCGTAATGAATCATGCTGTTTTTATAAATATTTTAAGAGACAATTTAAAATTATCAGCTCAAAATTTGGGTATTGGAAACAACTTTGTTTTTTATCAAGATAACGATCCTAAGCACACGGCTCTCAACGTTCGCATCTCTTGTCTCTATAATTGTCCAAAAATTTTGAAAACACCACCTCAATCGCCAGATTTAAACCTAATGGAATATATTTGGAGAGAACTGGAGGTTCGAGTACGAAAACACGACATTCACACGAAAAGCGAACTAAAAACAATTATGATGCAAGAATGGATAAACATTGATGCAAAAATTACAAAAGAACTAAAGCAATCTATTCCCAGACGTTTAAAAGTTGTTGTGGATCCTAAAGGATATCCTACTAAATATTAATTTAACGAAAAATTAAAATATTTACTAATATGTAGAGATTTTTTACAAGTGTACGATAACTTTTGGGAGATAAAGTTTTTGTTACTTTTGGATTATTGGTTTCTTAAAAATAAAGTTTTACTATTTTTTCAAAATATTTCATGTAGTTTTGTTAAGAATAGATTATAGATCTTATTATTAAATACTCATTCTAAAATATTCATTTTAATCACTGGATAGACACCAATTTCATTGAAAATCGTAAGTATACGAACACTTTTGGGAGCCACTGTATGTGTACATATATATATATATGCATAAACACATACATACATACATACATACATATATATATATATATATATATATATATATATATATATATATATATATATATATATATATATATATATATATATATATATATATATATATATATATATATATATATATATATATATATATATATATATATATATATATATCATGAAGCTACAGAAGGAGCGTAAGCTTCAATGGAGAATTCCCCGAAAATTGGACCGATTATGGTCGCTCACGGGCAGATGGCGCGACATGTTCTATTGGTTCGCAGTTTTCATTGAGTTATATGGACGCATGTTTTAGAAAATTATTTAAAAAATTTTTAAATTTATTCTGTGCGAAATTTTGGTCACCACTGTATATACATATCGTGAAGCTACAGAAGGAGCGTAAGCTTCAATGGGGAATTAGTTCCCCGAAAGATGGACCGACTATGGTCGCTCGCCGGCAGATGGCGTGACATGTTCTACTGGTTCGCAGTTATATGTTGTCATTCAGTTATATGGACACATGTTTTAGAAAATTGTTTTAAAAATTTTTAAATTTATTCTGTGCGCAGATATGCCAACATGTTTTGCACCTGATTGTTCCAGTGGCTATCGATCAGCTCTGATAAGAAACAAAGAAACTGAACAGAGAAATCCTAGTATGTTTTCAGCTCCTAAGGCATTATTAATGTTTTGTTTTAATATAAGCTGTATAATAGTGAGAGAAAAATACATCCGCTGTATTTTAAGCGAACACAAAGTTAAGACAGTTAACATTAATTTAATTCAAAATGTTATCAACTTTTTTCTAATTCCGCGCATGCATTTTATATGCAAACAAGAAAATAAAAATTCTCAACTCTGTGCTAAAGTTAAAAAATTAAGAAAACAGTCAAAATTATAAATCACATTTATTATTAAATTTAAGCTTTTATTTTATATTACTTTTGAATTCAATATCAATAAATAATGTTATAAATATCTGTAAAACCTGTCATGTATAATTTTTTGTTCAAATTTATTTATAGTAAATTGTATATCAAGCATTAATTTTTTATTTTATAATAATGTATTAATAATGTTTGTTAGTTTCAATTCTTTATAATTATGAAATACTTTTATTCTATTCAACATATTTTGTGATTATGGCAAATTAAGATACACGTCTGAGCTAAAGCCACCATTAATTTTTAAATTCTTCACAGAAATAAAATATTTCCACTATGAAAACTTCATAAAACTGGTGAATATGCTGAAACCTTAATATAGAATTTAATTACTGTTAAGTTAGTGTCGATAAGTAAATAAGTTTTCATTGTATGATAAACAATGTTGTCACTATTAATGCTTAGGCAAAATCTGTTGTGTATAATTTTTAAAAAAATTATCTTTTTCCGATCTTTTTACTGTGAGTACAATAAAACCCATACTATGTGTAACTAACTCGCTCGAGAAAATATTGGATCATTATATACTCATTTCCTTTAAGTGGAGTGATCACTTTTACGTACCTTTAAAAGTATCATTTTTAGACCTATGTTCGATTGTATGTACTAATCATGACTTTTGCTTGATTTACATGAAATTTTTTGAGTAACTGCCTATAATACTGTTTATTATAGATGCAATTTTTCAAGGTAATTAATAAAAATAATAAAAATGACTTTTTATGCATAAAAAGTGAATTTTTTTTTTTTTTAATCGAGCATTTTGCAGTCAACTGCTGTGCGCATTCTATCAAAATAAATTATTAAGGTACATTAATAATTTTTTACTATATGTGATTGCAATACTTCAGGCAACAATATTCAGCAACATTATTCTAAAATATATTAAAACATTTTAGTATGTGCTATTTTTAATTAGAAATTTCAAAAATGACTGAGTAAAAGCCTATAAAAAAAGTCTTAAAAAAATAAAATATAGTAAGGTTAAAAAATTTTGGTGAATTTTGATGTCTAAAGTGTTGTAATCACATATAGTAAGCAATTATTAATGTACCTTAATAATTTATTTTGAAAGAATGGGCACAGTAGTTGACTGCAAAATGCTCGATTTTAAAAACATATTCACTTTTTATGCATAGAAAAATAATTTTATTTTTTTTATTAATGACCTTGAAATATTGCATATATAATAAACAGTATTATAGGCAGTTACTCAAAAAATTTCATGTAAATCAAGCAAAAATCATGAGTAGTACATATAATCCAGCATAGGTATAAAAATGATACCTTTAAAAGTGACCACTGTAAAAGTGACCACTCCCCTTTTAAGGAGGCAGATCACCTTAAACCCTTCAAGAAACTCAATTTTATATTATGATTTAATTTTGACGAATGGAATATAAGGAATCTTACGAAAAAAATTGAAGTCGTTACTACAATTAGAACCAATTTTATGGCCAAATGTATAAAGCTAATAGTAAAGTAATTTATAGAAAATTTAAACTTTAAATTGCTTTTTCTAAAAACTGTTATTTTGAAAGTTGTGTGCATATTTTTTCAAAACTAATCATCACAAATTACTAAAATTTTTTATATACATGTATATCTTGCATGTTTCTACAATTTTTACCTAAATTTAGGTATTTTTTCGGAGAAAATGTTTTCTTTAATGAATATTTTTTTGTACATTACAATACATTTGCCTGAAAAGATATTTTATGTGAAATATGGTAACTCTTTTAGGTGTAGATTAAATTATAACCTATGGATAAAATATATACAAATAATTTAATATATATGTCTTATAGTTTTTCAAAAAATCTGCACATTGCATTGACCTAGATTCACTATTCATAAAACATTTTTTTCTTAAAATAATTTCTAATAATCTCCCAACAATTCCATTTTTTTTTAGATAAAACTTTGTACAATTCACCTTTAAAAATTGGTTTAAATTAATTACAAATTAACTGTTTTTTAACACATTAAGCTTGGTAGTAAAATCAGTGTATTTTTTTGCATGCATTTTAATGAAGTATTTTAATGAAGTTTAGCAAAAAAAGCAGTTCAAATAGACATTTTGAATGAATATAAACAATTGTTAAGTTGAATAAATAAATTCATATTAAAAACGCACTTAAAAAAAAAAACTCATTTCTTTTGGAAAATACGAAAAATCCATATTAAAGCGTATGGTTTCCGTGTTATGGAGGCAACAGAACAGGCGTGCGCACCACCTAATGGTGGCGACCAAATGGGAGACACTTTTCTAATACGAAGCTGCTCCTCCTTCTGGAGCTTCATGATATATATCATGAAGCTACATACACTATAATAATGTATTAATAGTGTATGTTGTTAGTTTCAATTCTTTATAATTATGAAATACTTTTCTTATATTCAATATATTTTGTGGTTATGGCAAATTAAATACACGTCTGAGCTAAAGCCATCATTATTTTTTGAATTGTTCACAGAAATAAAATATTTCCACTATGAAAACTTCATAAAACTGGTGAGTATGCTGAAACCTTAATATAGAATTTAATTACTGTTAAGTTAGTTTTGATAAGTAAATAAGTTTTCGTTGTATGATAAAAAATGTTGTCACTATAAATGCTTATGCAAAATCTGTTGTGTATAAGTAAAAAAAAAATTATATTTTCCGATCTTTTTACTGTGAGTACAATAAAACCCATACTTCCCCTGTGCGGGGATACTCTAGATTTGTGAGCACGACCGCCATCTTGGATTTTCCCGCCAGGGTTTGGCGCATTTCGCATGGCGATAATTATTGCGTTCTGGTAAAAATAACCCAATGTCAAATTCTCTAATTTTAAGATCAAACAGTCATTTCTGATTTGATCTCTTAATTACAGTATAATAACTTTAGGTCAGATCTCAGCCTTGACCTGGAAATGTTTTAAGCGGTGTTTTCAAAACGCTGGACTTTTAATTTTTTTTAGCTTTTTTAATAAAAATCACCTGTTTAAATTATAAAACTTTTTTAATAAAAACAACTTTTTTAAATATGAAACTTAGAAATTTTTTTGAAAAAATCATTCTCAAATATTGGAAATTTTGGGTTTTTCTTTTAGCTTTTTTAATAAAACCTTCTTTTTTAAATTATGAAACTTAGAAATATTTTTGAAAAATCATTTAATCGTTGGGCTTAGATTTCTTTTTTTTTTTTTTTTTTGGCATTTTTAATTAAAAACTACCTTTTCAAATTATGATCCATATAAAAAAATTTGGTCAAATGGATTTTACTTACAGATAAAATTTCAATGCCATGTATTCAATTTGCCCTAACTCTTTGACAAATAGCAATGAATCACCAAAATATTATGCTAATATATTGCTAATTAGAAAAAAATACAGCATTTTCGTACCACCTAAATATCTTGCAATTTAAAAGTTATCTAAAATTCAGCTTTGAAAAATGTAAAAAAATTATGAACCAATTATGAAAAATTATGAATGTGAAAAAATATTCACTTTTTATGCATAAAAAGTCATTTTTATTAATTACCTTGAAAAATTGCATCTATAATAAACAATATTATAGGCAGTTACTCAAAAAATTTCATATAAATCAAGATTAAATCATAAGTAGTACATACAATCGAACATAGGTCTAAAAATGATACTTTTAAAGGTACGTAAAAGTGACCACACCCCTTAAGTAAATAAGGTTTCATTGTATGATAAGCAATGTTGTTACTATAAATGCTTATGCAAAATCTGCGTACAAAATCTGCTTATGCAAAAAAATGCGTACTTTGTGAAAATTCAAAAATATAGCTGATTTGTCCTTGTCAAAGTTATTTGTTTTTTTCGTTTTAATTCGCTGAAAAAATTTGTATACAGTAATTTACCAACTTGACGATTATACCTCCGGTTTTAAAAAGTGTAATCTGAGATGCTTTAACGGATTTTTTTTCCAAAGGAAGATATTTTAAAGTATTGTCTGATTAAATACTGAATTGACTTCCTATTTTATTAGTCCTGATAAGAATTTATTTGTGATTGTTAGAAAATGTTGCTTTTCTACTATGTGTGTGTGTGTGTGTGTGTGTGTGTGTTTTGGTTAATCAGTATTATTTCTCACATTTTTTTTCCATAAGAGATTATGAACAATGAGAAAAAACTTTCTTCACAATTCTTTTCTGAATTTCATTTCCTTAATTATTAAATTATTACAAAATTCTGAACTAATTTATTCTGAAACCAATACACAATTATTCTGAAAAAGTTTATTTACTCATTTCCTTTAAGAATTTTATTGAATTGTAGCCAAAAAAAAACACTTGAAATAAAGATTTTGAATGAAAATAAAAAATTGTTAAATTGAATAAATAAATTCATATTAAACACGCACTAAAATAAAACAACTTGTTTTCGTTAGGAAAAATACGAAAAATCCATATTAAAGAGTGTGGTTGTCCGTGTCTAAGGCGCCCGCTAGTGCACGCGAGCGCCCTCTAGTGGCGGTGACAAAAAGGGAGACACATATTTAACACTGAGCTGCTCCTCCTTCTGTAGCTTCATGATCGTACCATATCAACAGGGGTGATTATCGGAAATGTAACAGCTTCCATTTACTGCTGTCACCCTTCAAAATTGTTGGTTTTTTATTAATTAAAAATTAACGGTAATAAAATTTAAAATTCGTTCTTCGAGGTGCACCTGTTCAGAATTTCCCTACCCGTGTGCCAAATGTAATAGTTGTAAGTTTTATAGATTCGTCTCGACGCAGCACACATATAACATGGACACCGGAGGTGTGACCGACAGACAGAATCCAACCTTGCTTTATTAATATAGATCATGAAGCTACAGAAGGAGGGGAAGCTCAGTGATAACAATGTGTCTCCGATTTGCTCGCCACCACTAGATGGCGCGCGCGCCTGTACTGTTGTCGCTATAACACGGAAACCATACACTTTAACCCGCGAGAACTCACACCGGGTATGACATACCCAATCCATTTTCATTCAATGTTTTTGTTATTTTCTTCTTATCGGATTAGTCCGAAATTTCATGTAGCTGTATTCAAGGTCACATTCTTTCAGCGGGGTAAAAACTAAGTCTGCTCAATAAATAGATTTTGAGAAAAATATTTCGACGGGTATGTCATACCCGTGCGAGTCGTCGCGTCAGTCAGATCTTTCCTTTTTTTCTGTCAGTTTAGTGCATCATGGCGCGATTTTTGAATATCGACGAGGAAATAAAACAATTGCGACACCTTTTAGAGACTGTTTCTAGTGATAATGAAGCTTTATCCCAAGATAATGTTGACTCTGAGGATGGAGAATAATGTAGCAATCACGATTCTTCTACTGAAATTGAGACAGAAACCGAAGATAAAGGTTCACTGTCAACAGATGATTTTTATATTGGTAAAGATAAAATTACAAAATAGCTGAAGAAAAAATACCGGCAAAATGTAAGAAAGCCTTCAAGCAACGCAATTATCAAGCTTCCGGGTAGCGTAATTTGAAATCGTAAGGATCACAGCGCATCGCAGTTCTCCTTTTCGCCGCTAGAGGGATAGCGCTCAACATTTGGCGACGCCCTACGCGTTGGCTATGAATCGACGATCTCCCTGGTAACCCAGCCGGCCGCTCAATTTTAAATTACTTGGTTTCGTATACGGAGTTTTTTTTTTTTTTTTTACATATTATAGTACTTAAATTGCCTCGCCGCCATGTCGTTCGAAATATCGAACTGTAGTTTAGAACGATTACAAAACGATTTTTGTCTAGTTCTTGATGAAAAATCATCCTGCAAAGACAGAATTGTGTACAGATCAACAATGTCTACGCCTGATGAGATTGAGAACTTTGTCCTAGCCGTCAGTGAAAAAACAAATACATACTTCGTTATATATTACGAAAATGCCAATCCACAAAGGTACGTGTTCATATTAATATGACCAATTTAATTTTTTCTATTTCACTTTGTATGTTTTATCTAAACATTTCTCTCTTTCTGTTTAGAATTGTTTACCAAAAATGTTGGATCTGTCATCACTCGGACAAAAAAAAAAAAAAACGAAAGTTAATTCCCAAAAGAATGCCTTTTGCAAAGCACAAATTAATGTTTTGGTCAAAAAAGTAAATCGTGAAACCGTGAGAAACGATTCCTTTTTGAAATTAAAGCCACCCCTTCCTTGTGTCATTAAAATTGACAGAATGCATTCTCATTATTTGGATACAGCTGATTCTTTAAGGATGTTGCCAGTGAGAAAACAGGTAGGTGTTTTTTCTCAAAATTCTAAAGAATGAAAATTAAAGAAAAGTTTTTTTGTTCTATATTTAAGCTTATGTTAATTTAGATTATCCGTATAAAATTATAATGAAATAACAATTTAAAGTAAGATATTTCTGTAATCTATTAAAAATTTTTACACTATAAAACTTTTTTAAATAAGATGTATGCTTTACATTCTAGTTGAGATTTTACTTCACTTATTAAAAATACACACTTACTTAATTTTACACAAAATAATCATTATTTGAAAATAGCTTGAATACTTTTGCAGTGTTATTTTAGAAAGTTCCTTTTTAGAAACATTTTGTTTTTAAAACACATTTGCATGTCTTGTATAAATCTGTTAATTTTATTATTATTTTTATTTAAAAAAAGATTATTCATTGAATTTCTTTTTTAAAGGGAAAATAATAGTTTATTGAACAAATATCTAAATTTTTATTGTAGGTTCAGGTGGAATTTTCTGAATATTTTAAAGATGGCTTAACACCGAGTGAGGCCAAAAGATTTCATGAAAGCAAATTAATGATATCAGAATCATTTGACTATACAATGCTGGCAAATTCCTCAATTAACTCAACAAAAAATCAGTGTTATTATCTGCACAACTAATGGCGGAATGAAAATTTTGGACCTGTCATTGACCCCCTAGATAAGCTTAAGGAAAAATCAAATTTGTATCAAAAAGAAGGTAAGAAAATGTTAAATAATTGTTATAGTTTGCTCAGACACTTATAATGCTCTGCTGTTTGCAGATGAAATAATATTCTTCATTTTATAGGTGCGATTGTGCAAGTTGACCCTGGAAGTATTAACCATCCATGGTCCATACTAATAGCATCATCAGTTATGCAAAGAACCCGCTCTCTTGCTTCAAGTGTGGAAATAATTTTTCTAGATTCCACTTCAAATTGCGAAAGCTCCAAATCAGTTTTAACAGTATTTGTGACAGTAACCAAAATAGGGGCTATTCCACTTGCTGTCCTTTTCCATCAAGATCAAACAACAGCCAGTTATTTGAATGCTTTTAAACTGTTTGAAGAAACATTTTCATTCTGTTTTGGAGGAAAAGAGGTATATTGTTCTAAGTTCTTAATTTTTTCATTAAATTTTATAAATGTTTCCTTTAAATTATAATACAATGAAAGGTATAAAAGAAGTATTTGAAACTTGGAATATTGATTATGTATTGACAAAATTACTCTTCTCTATGTTTAATGTGCTTTTTTGTTGTTTTCTTTTACTTATATTTCTATTATGAAATATTAATTGTATTAGTTTTATGGTGGTTTACTTCAAAACTTAAGCTAAAACAAATATGGATAACAAAAATCAACAAACAACACTGCCATCTACACACTGCATTGATCAGTTAAAGTACTTATAATGACAAGTATGCAAGAATATTTTAGCATGTAAATCAGGAAATGTTAAAGATTTTTATTGAAGATATTTATAAATGTAACTAACTTTTAAACTAATAATCATTAACTTGAGCATTCTATGTATTTTCAAAAGCAATTATAATAGAAAATACACAAAAAAAATTTTTTTGTTACCTTAGAACAAGACTTTAATCAGGAATTGAGTAGGCCAAGTGCATGCAAAGAATGCAATCCAGTAGTATGCTAATCGAGTAATATTCTAAAGTTCTAGGGTGAACAAGATGAAGAGTAAGACATTGAAATAATTCTTTTAGTATATATCATAATATACAAATAATGTATAGATCATTATTAATATATTTTCCTCATATACCTGTAATAATATATTGATCTTATATTTTAAAAAAATATCTCTAGAATTTCTTAAAGTTCTAATTAAAACAAAACATTTAAGATTCTATTAGATGTCTGGTCATTTAAATCTGAAAATTTGTCCTCTACTTGTCTTGTGTTGGTCAAAAACTTCGGAAAGTGTAATGTGCATACCAATGTATGTAGAATGATTTGCTTTGTTCAAAGAGGTACAATAACAATGTCAATTTAAGTGTATATCTGTGCAACACTGTATTTCCTTAATATTTTTTTTAAATGCCATTGAAAGATACAAAAACATTTTTCATTATATTTTATTTTATAATTTAAAATATAACTTTTTGTCTTGTAGTCACCCACTGTATTTATGACAGACAATGCAGCTGCAGAAAAAAGTGCTCTGAAATCAATTTGGCCATCGTCTAAACAACTATTGTGTCATTTCCATGTTGGACAGGCAGAATGGCGCTGGCTTTTGTCATCATAGAGTGATGTTCCAAAGGATAAAAGGACAGAAATGATGCAATTATTTAAATCGGTAATATTTTTATATAGATATTTAAAAGAAATATATTTAATACTTTCAGTACAAAAAGCTATAATTTTTATCCTTGCCTGATGAGCTCTAACAGTAAAATGTGTAGCAAGATATAACTACCTCTGCATTACAGCAGACAAAGATATTAGACAATATAGCGTGGTGGCCATTGGCCACTAAGCCCAAATAACTTATTCACCGCACTGAACATTTTAGTGGTGAAGAAACTAGTCATTCTATATTGTTGGAAACAAAATTATTTCATCTTTTCCTATAACATGGTTACTAATTACATACATATTTTCTTTGATAAAAAGTTTTTGTGATTAGATTAGTATAACTTTGCCTTACATTGTATTATTTTTTATATTTCTACAAAAAAGTAGTATTAAAGATAATTGAAATTTTCATTTAAGAATAAGGATCACAAATATCTTCACAATCTTAAGATTACATTCTAAGGATTCTTAATCTCCATTTAAACAAAGCT
This sequence comes from Dolomedes plantarius, assembly GCA_907164885.2. Taxonomy (NCBI): domain Eukaryota; kingdom Metazoa; phylum Arthropoda; class Arachnida; order Araneae; family Dolomedidae; genus Dolomedes; species Dolomedes plantarius. Next base: position 94,938,177 of record OU015499.1, on the reverse strand, counting down.
AATTCACTGTAAAAATTAGATAATTATAACAAGAGTCTATATTTATTAGATTGTTGAAAGTAAAATAAGACTCATCAAAATTCGTAAATATTTTTTATTGCAAATGTTGCATAATTAAAATCAATAATCTATTTAATGGAATTTATTAATAGAAATTTACATCAGTCCATCTGTCTGTCTTGTTTTTTTCCCCATTCTAAGTTATTAAATACTGCAATAATAACTTTTATCATCACCCACCGCAATCTTACAATCACCATTAGGGACCTGGAGATTGCTAAACTAGAGCTTTACTCTGCATTAATGTTTTTATGTATTATTATCTTTTGATAAAAAAATATTCATACAGTAAAATGTATAAATTAAATACATACTCAAGAAAGGGTTTATTTTTATAAAATATAAATATGATTGACAATTTTTATTAAAAGGGAGATAATCATTATTTATTATTAAATATATAAATATGTTGTTACCTTATGAAAAACTGACAATTGTTTTTTTTTAATTTAAATACATTTGCAAAAGGCATACTTGCTTATTAAAACATTATTATTTTCCTTCCTAGGTTATGTATGCTGCTTCAGTAACAGATCTCGATAATGCAGTGGCAGCATTATATTCAGGCAGTGTGTTATACCCTGCATTTGCAAAGCGGTTTGCAAATTTTTATAAAAGAAAAGAAGAATGGGCTCTGTTATATCGCCAAGATATAATTTACCGCAATCATAACACTAACAATTTCTGCGAAGCTACAATGAGAATCATTAAAGACATTATATTGTGCCGCACAAAGGCATTTAACATTGTTGCTTTGGCAGATTTTTGTGTGCATGTTTGGAACCAGTATTTAGTTACACGGTTACTCGAACATGCACATAATCGTGTCCGCACACATAGTTTATTATATTCATCATTGTGCAAAAAATTTCAAAACTGCACAATCACTGATGTAAAAAAATTAGATGAAATAAATTACAGCCTTCCTTCTGTAAAAGGAGATGTACGTTATTTAGTAAATACTTCGGTTGGTTTTTGTACCTGTTATTCAGGTAGAACTGGTGCATTTTGTAAGCATCAATGTTTTTTGTACCATAATTTTAAAATCAATTTTCCAAATGCACCAGTTCTTAGTTGTGATGACAGGTACGAACTAGCTATTTTAGCCCTTGGGGATAAATGTCCACCAAAGAATTTTTTTTTGGGATTTACCGAAAAAGGAGCAAATACTGATCCAAATACTCATTCCTTTGGAGATGCCATCTCTAACATGGATTTAAGTACTCCTTCTACTTCACACGAGCAAAAAATCTCTTCATCTGAATTGCAACCAAATATTGATCAAATGAAGAGAAATCATTGCTTCTTGCTGAGATAGAAAGAGTATTAACATTAAATGTTAGTAAATCAACAGTAAATGGCATGACAAACAAATTAAAATCAGTTAAAAGTACAGAGCAAGCTAATGAAGCTTTAATTTTTATGGGATTGGCACTGTCATCTCATAAAAGGAAAGGAGGAAAAATCAAAGTGCAACCAACTTCTATTGCACGGCGGCGAAACTTTGTAACTAAAGGTTCCCGCCGTATACCAGCTGGTCATCCTGTAAGAAGTGATGTGCGACGGACTAAAGCTAAACGAAATTTAGCTTTAAGCATACTAAATAATCGGCCTAATGCCAAAAGCCATGGTTCTGGGCATTAAATACTTTATAAGCATGAAAAAAAGAATAAATAAATAAAAGATACTGTTAAATGAAATCTTAGTGTTCTGTCTTATTCAACACTTATATGTTAAGAAATTAAAATACGCATGAATGTTGTATATCATGTTATAAATATGCATAAAAGAATATCATATCAGAGAACAAAATGGTCAGTGTAGTGAAAAAAATTTTTGATTACAATTCATGAAACTGTGAACATTCAAAATATTTAAAAACACTTCATCGATAATAGTGCCACAGTTCCAAAAATATTGGGCAAAATTGAATTTATATATAAATATTTTTTCCTTAAAAAAAAAAAAAACAGGGACACAGTAAAAGAATGTACGCAGAAAAAAAGATATTTCTTACAAATATTGAATGAATGTTACTTTTTATTTCCTCAATAAAATTTCACTTTTTTTAAAAACTATCCGATATTGCATGCATGAAAGTGCAATATGAGAACATTTTAAATAATAGCTAATCAATTTTTATTAGTTACTTGAAACTTGCCTTAAAATAAGAAATTGCTTGAAATAATGTTTGGAATCTCTTGTGAAAAAGCTAAATAAAACTGACAGTATCAAAGAACAAAATAGTCAATGCAGTGAAAAAATTTTTTCATTACAATTTATAAAACTGTGTTGATTCAAAATATTTAAAAACACTTCATCGATAATAGTGCCAAAATTCCAAAAATATTGGACAAAATTGAATTTATATATAAATATTTTTTCCTTAAAAAAAAAAACAGGGACACAGTAAAAGAATGTACGCAGAAAAAAAGATATTTCTTACAAATATTGAATGAATGTTACTTTTTATTTCCTAAATAAAATTTCACTTTTTTTTAAAAACTATTTGATGCGATTGCATGCATGAAAGTGCAATATGAGAACATTTTAAATAATAGCTAATTGCTTAAGAAATTGTATGAAATAATGTTTGGAATCCTCTTGCGAAAAAGCTAAATAAAACTGACAGCATCAAACGTACATATATATTTATTTACAAACGTAAGTGCAGCATCCACTCATATTTCTTTGGTAAATGCAGTTAAGTGAAAGCCACCCTAATAAAAAAAATAGAGATATGAAAAACGAGTGGGAAAAAGAATTGAGAAAGCATTTAAAAAAAAGAAAAATTAAAAACATTGATCACATATAGTATACATATTTCAAAATAAACACCTTAAAGCTGAAAATTATTAAACAACGTAAATCGCAGAAAACCAATATGTAAACTTATCCCACTTTCACAACTCCAAATATTGTGTTAATATTTAAAGTCTCTACAATTTAGCTTGCAAATGACAAAAATAAAATGAAATCCAACTTATTTATAATTCTATTTCAGTTTATTGCGGTTATTTCTTGTTGATGGCGTAGTATAAAATGCTATGCTGATTTCGATTCGTCGCCAACGCGTAGGGCATCGCCAAACGTTGAGCGCTTATCCCTCTAGCGGCGAAAAGGGGAACTGTGATGCGCTGTGATCCTTACGATTTCAAATTACGCTTCCGGCGAATACAAATTATTCAAGAGATGTCACTTCTCCCGTAGATGCATGGAATGTTCTCTTCAATAGCAACATGCTAAATATGATGGTGCCTCAAACAAAATCAACTTATTCAAGCCCTTCAATGGAATTGGAAATCATTAATAATGAACCGCCGGAAAAAAAACTCAAGACAAAATATAAACTATGTTAAATTTGCCCAAGTAATAAGGACTGAAAAACAAAGTTTATGTGCCAAAAATGGGAAAAATGTCCGTGTTGAACATCAGTATGTAGTTTGTAAAAATTGTCTATAAAAATGTAAGTATTATTAAAATTCACTAAAAATCTTTAATTTATTATCTTATGTTCTTTAGTTACGTAAGGTTTGCATATAAACAATATTAATTGATATTTAAATAGCAGAAATGAACTAGGGTATGAGATACCCGGCGCGAGTTCTTGTGTTCGAAATTGGGTGCGAGTGCTCTCGGGTTAATATGGTTTTTTCTTATTTTTCAAAAGAAATGTCTTTTTTTAAGTGCATTTTTAATATGAATTTATTTATTCAACTTAACAATTGTTTATCATCATTCAAATGTTTATTTGAACTGCCTTTTTTTCTAAACTTCATTAAAATTCTTAAGGGGGAGATCACCTTTGCATGCACAAAAATACACTGATTTTACTACCAAGCTTAATGTGTTGTTAAACAGTTAATTTGTAATTAATTTAAACCAATTTTTAAAGGTGAATTGTACAAAGTTTTATCTATTAGAAAAAAAAAACAGAATTGTTGGGAGATTATTAGAAATTATTTTAAGAAAAAAATGTTTTATGAATAGTAAATCTTAGATCAATGCAATGTGCAGATTTTTTTAAAAACTATAAGAGATATATATTAAATTATTTGTATATATATTATCCATAGGTTATAATTTAATCTACACCTAAAAGAGCTATCATATTTCACAAAAAAATATTTTTTCAGTCAAATGAATTGTAAAGTACAAAAATATATAAATTAAAAAAAAAAATTTCTGTGAAAAAATACCTAAATTTTGGTAGAAATAGTAGAAACATGCAACATATACATGTATACAAAAATTTTTAGCAATTTGTGATGATTAGTTTTGAAGAAATAGTGCGCACAACTTTCAAAATAACAGTTTTTAGAAAAGCAATTTAAAGTTTAAATTTTCTATAAATTACTTTACTATTAGCTTTAAACATTTGGCCATAAAATCAGTTCTAATTGTAGTATCGTCTTCAATTTTTTTCATAAGACTCCTTATATTCCATTCTTCAAAATTAAATCATAATAAAAAATTGAGTTTTTTGACGGGTTAAAGGTGATCTCCCTCCTTAAAAGGGGTGTGGTCATATTTACGTACCTTTAAAAGTATCATTTTTAGAACTATGCTGGATTGTATGTACTCAGTGGCGGACCAGGGGGGGGGGGGGGGGGGTCCACCCCGGGCCTCACTTACTGAGGGGGCCCCACGACAGGGGCCTTTTCTAAAATTAAATGATAACTTTACTACAAAAAATTACATTTTTAATTTTTTTTAAAAAATCAGACAAGAACGTTATTGTTTTTATAAAATAATACACTTGCATATTTTAGCGACTTCCAACATCTCACGTGCCACCCCCCCCCCCCCAACTTAACTTGAAATAAATTAAAACGTTAATAGAAGTTCAGTTAAAACCATAAAATTGTAGAAAACTTTTAAGAAAGCTGGGTTTTTTGCCGCCTTTTCAAACTGTGAAACTGAAGATTCCGATTATGTCTTTAGCCTTAACATAGATTTTAACAATGATATGATCCATAGCATAAATTCGATGCTAAATTTTTTTCTGATTTTATTAATATTATATTAATTTTTCTCATTGTATAACTAACTAATCAAACATCAATTCTATTTTTATTCAATTTCAAAAAATCCCAATATTTCATATTTTAAGGACCGTCTGGTAGTCAAAGCGCTGAGGAGGGCCCTAACTGAATTCAATTCGTGCCCCCCCCCCCCCCCAAAAAAAAAAAAAAAAAAAAAGAAAAAAAGAAATGTTAGAAGCACGCTACGCCTATGGTGCTGAGAGATGGCATAGATCTGACGCTGAGTTGCTGAGAATCGCCCGACATTCTTCGTCGTATTCCAGAACCCACGAACTTTTCTTGATGTATTTTAAATTTTTGCACGTAACCGCATTTATCCTAGAAGTGCAATAAACACATGAAAATCATTAAATAGGCTGATAGTCTTTATTTTAGGCAAAGTCCTTATAGACCAGGCCCTGATTTTCCATTAGGCCCGGAACTAGTAAGTTTTTTTGGGCCCCCGAATGTTGGGGGCCCAAAAAACTTTTATTTTAAAAGAAGAAAAAAAAAGAAAATTTATAATTCAGTTTTTTTTAATTTTAGCTTTTTCAATATCAATTTTTATTATATATCCTTTCAAATTTGATTGATTGGTTCATCATATGTATAGTTATATGTATAGATCATCAGATCATCAGACAAATGGGATAACTACGTTCTATAGGCCACGCCTTCCAACGTAGGCTTGCATAGTAATGACCAGAGTAAAGGTGAAAAGAGATAGGTGGAATTTGGATCCGGGGAGTGGCTTGAGAATAGGAAGTTTAATGTGATAGCTAAAGCGATGCTCATGGGAGCAATGCTTAAAATAGATAGAAAAAAGAGGCGTGGCCTATGTAACGTAGTTACACCATTTTTCTGATGATCTGATGATAGATAGAAAAAAAAACTTAAAAAATAAGAAAAGTTTAAAAATTAAAGCTCACTGCTTACCGAAGTAAGTAGTAAGATTACAAAAAGTAATGAAAAAATGAAGTTTAAAAATAATTAAGAACAGAGAACGGCTCTTGGCCGTCTTCTGTTGTCAGGATCGGCAAAGTCATAGTTGGCGAGATTTAAAAGGAGTTCATTATCAATAGAATTATGGAAGTTAGTAGTTAAATTTTTGAGGAAATTTGGAATAGTAAGGAGGCCAAGCTCCTCGTGGATTTCAGCATTCCTGAAATACCACGGTGCGTTAACAATTTGTCGAATAGTAATATTTTGTGCTACGGTTAGCTTTTTAATATGAGAATTTGCTGCGTATGTCCATGCCGGAGCTGCTGCATAAGTAATTAGAGATCTAAGAAATGATTTGTAGATGAGCATTTTATTATTTATAGATAATTTACTGTTCCGAGAAATTAAGGGGAATAGTGAACGTTTAGCAACTCGAAACTAGTCCCTAATTTGTGTTATGTGATGTCTCCAGGTGAGATTTTTGTCACGGGTGACTCCTAAATACTTAACTGTGTCAGACCAGGGGATAATGGTGTTACCAATAATAAGTTTGTATTTGTCAATTGTGCGTTTAGTTTTTTGTGTAAACAAAATAGCTATGCATTTATCTGTGTTAATTTTGATTTTCCATTTGTCGAGCCACTGTTAGATAATTTTCATATGGTCGTTAAGGTATTTGACGGCGTACTTGGGGCTATGATCAGTTGCATAAATTGCGGTGTCATCGGCGAAGATGGCAATATTAGTTTTGTTATATTGATAAATATCGTTGACGTAAATGTTAAATAAAATTGGAGCAATAATAGAACCTTGGGGAAGACCGCTATAGAAATTTAATTTGGAAGATAATTTATCTTTAATTTTAATTTGAAAAGTGCGATCTTTTAAGTAGGAGGTGAGGAGTTTAATAAGATGGGGGAGGGGGAAATTATAATTGTTAAGTTTATGTATGAGGCCATCAATCCAGATTTTGTCGAACGCTTTAGCAACGTCAAGGAAAAGGGCGGCAGTGCATTTTTTATTTAATTTAGAGTCAGCAAGATGCTCAACAATACGATAAATTTGGTGAGGGGCTGAAAGGGATTGGCGAAAACCAAATTGATAGGGGATTATAATATTTGCAGAGAGGAGATGATTATTGATTTCATAAGCAATGAATTTTTCAGTAAGTTTACTGATGGTATTTAAGAGACTAATTGGCCGATAGCTATGAGGAGAGTTCTTATTTTTTCCAGGTTTAGCTATGGGCACAATAATGGAATTTTTCCAACTTTGAGGAAAGTGATTCAATTTAAAGATAGCATTAATAAGGGCAGTGATTTTGAAAATGGACTCCAGGGGGATGTTTTTAAGCATAGTATTAGTAATTTGGTCTTCGCCAGGCGACTTTCGATTAGGGAGTTTTTTTAATAATTTCCTTAACTCTGGAGGGGGGAATATAAATTTCAGCAATGAGGTGATTAATAGAATTAAAAAGGTTTATATTAGTTTGGACAGTATTGTCTATGCTAGTATTGGGGCTGGGATTAAGGATGAAGTTGTTGGCAAGGGTTTGAGCGATAAGATTAGATTTATCTTCGTCAGAATAAATGAAGTTATTGTTGCTAGGATTAATGAGGGGGGGAATGACATTAGGTTTATTTTTAAGGCATTTAGCGGCTCTGCAAATGGAATTGTCAGTTATGTCAAGTGAAGTTATGTAAGTTTCCCAACTTTTATTGGCTTTGTCATGAATATAATATCTTAAGTTTTGTTGAGCGTTGTTCATTAGAGTTTTATTATGTATGGTTTTGTTCCTTTGCCAATTTTTAGGCGCTCTATTCCTTTCGTTAGTGAGAATTTTAAGTTGGGTGTCAGTACGAATTTTATTAGAAGGAGGAATAATTTTGGTATTTTTCATGAGGGCGGTGTTAATGTCATTAGTTATGCTATGAACAAGATTTTCGATGTCGTTATGGGTGTTAATATCAGGATGGGTGTAGGGTAAATTATGCAGATCTTTTTTGAAGTTATTCCAGTTGGTGAATTTAGAATGCTTGATAATTAAGGGATTAGTGTCTAAAGGAATGGTGAGTGCAACTGGGTTGTGATCCGAGGAGAGATTGCAAAGGGTTTCAATAGTAATATTATGGGGAAAGCCTTTAACAAGAGCAAAGTCAATAGTGCTACTGCTATACCTAGAAAAATGAGTGGGGGAAGAGGGGGCAATTATGTCAAATTCAGAATTAGCAGTAAAATTATAAATGGTGTTTCCGTAAGAGTTATTAGTTTTACAGTTCCACAGAGTGTGATGAGCATTAAGGTCACCAATTAGGATAGTGTTAATGTTTAGATTATCAAGAATTTTTAAATCGTCAAGGACGTCGTTAGGATTTTGAACTGGGGGAATATAAGTAGAAATAATAGTATAGGATGGGAGGTTATTAAGTTTAATATTAACAGCAGTAGCGTTTATAATTTTGAGGGTGGAAATGATTAGTTCATGGTGGGGTAAAGTATTTTTGATAATAATAGCAGTGCTCTTGGTTTGTGTATAAGAATTATAATCAGTTCTATAAGTGGTGTACTGAGGGATGTTAAGTTTATCCTCTGGTCTGAGATGAGTTTCTAGTATGAGAATGATATCGGGGGTATGCTCATTTACAAATTCTTTAAACTCCCGGATCCTAGAAAGTAAACCGTTGGAATTCCACGCAAGAACAACAAGGGAAGGAGAGGGCGTACCCATTAACTTGAAATTTCCGGACGATTAAGCATGCCAGTGAAGAAGCCAAAAATTTTGTCATCTTCAGTCTGGCCTTTATTAATTCTATCTCTTGTAGTGGTAAGTCTATCTATTAAGTGGGTTAAATTGGAGGTACCTAAAGCAGCTTTAATTTCCTCAAGGAGGTCGTTAATTTGTTTCATTTGTTTTAAGACGTTTAAACCATCAGTAAAGTTAGGATAATCAATAATTTGGGTGGTTTCGGCAGTTTTAGTAGTTATTAAATTTTGAGTAGGAGTGGTAGAATTGGTTTGTGGGATATTTCTAGTGGTGTTGGAGCCGGCCGCGTTGGCATAGGAAAAACCGGGGGTTACTTCTTTAATTTTTCTTTTAGCTTCGGCTTTATTGTGGGGAAATGAAGGGCAACCTCTGAAACTGGCAACGTGGTCTCCATTTCAATTGCAACATTTCGGGTTTTCTAATTTTCGTTGTCCTTTATTACAATCACTAGTTTTGTGATCACCAGTACATTTAACACAACGGGGATTCATGGTGCAATTTTCTTGATGGTGGTGATAATACTGACATCTGAAGCTCTGAAGGGTTTTGAAGGGGGAGTTTTATTTTTGAATGGTAATTTTGATGTGAAAGAGGGCTTGTAGTTCGTAGATGTTTTTAGAATTTTCTGCAGGGGTGAGTTGAATTTGATGGAGTGGTAAAGGGGTTTTTTCTTCGTTTTTCTTGCCTCTCATGAGGCGGTTAACTTTGTGGACTGGGTATTCTAAACGTTCGAGTTCTTTTTGAACTTCGTCCGGTTCAATATCAATGGGGAGTCCTCTGATGACCACTTTAATTAATTTTACTGATCCTAAAGGTAGAATGAAGCCTTGTATATTATTATCTTTAAGAAATTTTGTGATATTCCTATGGTCATCTTCTGATTTTGGTTCAATTCGAATAAATTCTCCGCTCATTCGTGTGTGGAAGTGCCTTTCATCTTTACCCACTAATAAGTTCAAAATTCTCTATAGTTATCTGTTTTAGCAATCGTAATATGCTTAATCTTAATTTGGTTTTCTTTAGGGGCTTGAGTTTGAATCGGGTTTTCATCATTATGGTTTTTTAGAGCGTTAAATTTATTTACAGTTACAGTATTGGTAGGTATAATGGGGATAGTAGCTTTAGCAGTTAGTCTTCTGGCCGGTGTCTTAAAACCGTCATTATTCTCCTGGGTATTAGGTTTACGTTTTTTGTTAGTGTTAGAATTTGAAATGGAAATGTTAGTGTGGTTAGATTTTTCAAGACTATGCTTACCTAGTCGATATCTTTGATATGCCAGAGGGAATGCCTTTTCAAGAGTAGCGTGTAGATTTTCAGTGATCAGTCCATTTTGAAGGTTTGATAAGATTCTTTCGTTATCTTCCGATAGTTCAATAAGGATTGGTTGGTTGGTTCCATTGTCCGTGTTCATAGCCAGTATATCGTCAGCCGAAGTCGTGTCCGTATCCATTAGTTTGTCTTCCATATTTCCACGAGTGAAACTCGTGGTATCGCAGGCTGCCACTAAATCAGGCCCGTCGCACATCCGCAAGAGAAAATCTCCCCGAAAGGCCACAGACGCAGAAGTAGGGACCGAAGAAAATGCAATAAGTAAGCAGGTGTACTAGCGCAAGGCTTAGCACACACGGAGGAAAGCAAGGAACGTCTATACTCAATGAAAGTACAGAAGGACTCTTATTATATGTATAGTTCATATGTATGTTATCTATACTTATATATAAAGAGAGAGAGCGATTTTGTACGTGGAGGGTAATCTTCAGAACCACTGTACCTATATGAAAAATTCTTTCACCGTTTGAAAGGTACAGTATTCCAGATGGACATAGGTTATATATTATGTATATCTAATCAGTAGAAATAAAGTTAGGGGCTTAATCCTAACAATCTCCATTGTTACCGCTACTGTCCTCGATCGCTTTTTGTGTCGATGTCTTCAACGATCCTGAGTGTGGTGTTATCTATACTTATATATAAAGAGAGAGAGCGATTTTGTACGTGGAGGGAAATCTTCAGAACCACTGTACCTATTTGAAAAATTCTTTCATTGTTTGAAAGGTACAGTATTCCAGATGGACATAGGCTATATATTATGTATATCTAATCAGTAGAAATAAAGTTAGAGGCTTAATCCTAACAATCTCCATTGTTACCGCTACTGTCCTCTACCGCTTTTTGTGCCGAAGAGTTCAACGATCCTTATCGTGGTGCTATCTATATTTATATATAAAGAGAGAGAGCGATTTTGTACGTGGAGGGTAATCTTCAGAACTACTGTACCTATTTGAAAAATTCTTTCACTGTTTGAAAGGTACAGTATTCCAGATGGACATAGGCTATATATAATGTATATCTAATCAGTAGAAATAAAGTTAGAGGCTTAATCCTAACAATCTCCATTGTTACCGCTACTGTCCTCTATCGCTTTTTGTGTCGAAGTCTTCAACGATCCTTAGCGTGGTGCTATCTATACTTATATATAAAGAGATAGAGCGATATTGTACGTGGAGGGTAATCTTCAGAACCACTGTACCTATTTGAAAAATTCTTTCACTGTTTGAAAGGTACAGTATTCCAGATGGACATAGGCTATATATTATGTATATCTAATCAGTAGAAATAAAATTAGAGGCTTAATCCTAACAATCTCCATTGTTACCGCTACTGTCAATGGACCTCTCCATTGTTACCTCTACCGCTTTTTGTGCCGAAGAGTTCAAAGATCCTTATCGTGGTGCTATCTATACTTATATATAAAGAGAGAGAGCGATTTTGTACGTGGAGGGTAATCTTCAGAACCACTGTACAGATTTGAAAAATTCTTTCACTGTTTGAAAGGTACAGTATTCCAGATGGACATAGGCTATATATTACCCAGACAAAGTCGGGACGGGCCGCTAGTAGTGTATATAAGGGATTACTAAGTTTTTCTGGTTGCATTGTATTGGTGTTTTAATTTAATGAAGAAGTTAAAATGTTGTATTGCTTTTTGTTATTTGATAATGCTCTAGGCTTCTACTCTTCAAATAGCCAATTCTCGGTAAAATGATACTTTCACAATGATTCATGATTATTTTTTGTGTGTGTCAATTTTGGAAATTTTACGCCCACATCACTGTTAGGGGGCCCCCATCGCCCCATCCCGAGTTGTGCCTAAAGAATTTTCTAAATCGGGCCCTGTTATAGACTGGTTAGTTTTCTGGTGTCAGAAGTTCTGATTTCAGCATTAGGTTGAGGAAAGACTGACGGATGACGACGATGAGCCTGGAAATTACAGGTAAACCAATTCTTTGTGTCAGATTCTGGCTTTGGCCTAAAAAATTTGAATAATGTTGCGTGATTTGGAAAATTTAGAAAATTGATCGATGCTGTGGAGAAGCTGTGCGATGAGTCTGAAAACCTAGATACAAGAGGATCAGCTCATATTATAATGTCAAATGTTTGCGCTTTTAAGTTTATAGCGTTTCTACGCCTGTGGTGAGACATTTTGGAGGAAATCAACCACACTCAACACTACCTGCAAATTCAGGGGATTTCCTTGGACAAGGCTTTAAATAAACTAAGAGCATTGGAGCTTTTTATTAAGTAAAGCAGAGAATCTTTAGTTAGTGATGCTTTGGACTTCACTTCCCAGAAATGTGAAGAAATGGGAATTGCTGTTCAAAAGAGAGGCAGAAAAAGAACGAAAGAGATGATGCTGGGTGAAAAAGCTAAAGATGAGGGTTTATCTTTACAAGAAGAACTAAGGAGGTCCATGTCCCAGGGCCGCCCAGAGACTTTACGGGGCCAGGGGCAAACTTCTGTGGGGGGCCCCAAGAAAAAGAAAAATTGCAAAGAGACGAAAACACACATTCAAATTAAGTTATTCATACTTAAATTTTTTTTGCATGAATGATTAACATAATTATTATATTTCATTGCACTGCTCTCTTGTTATATTTTCTGAGGAAATCTAATAATTAATTTTTTTTAAAATTTTTTGGGGCCCCTCCGGCAGTTGGGGGCCTGGGGCAAAGTGCCCCAGTTGCCCCCCCCCCCCCCACATCTGGGCGGCCCTGCCATGTTCCAGTGTGTCGATAGGTTGTATTTGGAACTCCAAACAAGAACAAAATCCATGGAGAACATTCATAACAAATTTGAAGTCTTGCAGTCGGTTAATTTGATCAAAGCTCCAGATGAGAAATTGCTAGAAATTATTTCTCGTCTAACTGAAAGTTACGACGAATTTTCTAAGGACGAGGTTTAGCCAGAAATGAAAAGACTAAGACGTAATTGATCGGATAGCCCTTACGTCTAAGGACATCCATCAATCGTTTCTGCATAGATTGAACCAGTTTGAATGTTTCATTAGGAGATATATTATTCCATTCCATAATGATAACCTTCAAATATTAATACAGAGGAAGTCAAAAAGTGGTCAGCTCTTCAAGTTTTGCAGTTCATTGTTGGTATGGAATTTCAAGAGTCAGTATCAAACTTGTGTTTAGCACTAAAGTTGTTTTTGACTATTTGCATTTCAGTCGCAACTTGTGAAAGAAGTTTTTCGAAATTGAAAGTCATCAAAAACTATTTGCGCTCAACAATGAGCCAAATCATACTAAATGGCCTTGCAATGTTATACATCGAGAACAAGTTGGCTATGAAAACAAACTTTCATGAGACAATTAGACAATTTTCTGATGCAAAAGTTAGAAAAAGACAATTTTAAAAGGAGGCTTTTACCTAGTTGAAATTAATACAGAATTCTTAATTTAACTTGCTTATATGGAATTTTTAAAAAATGTTTGTATTTAATAAGTTTTCAGAACGCACTTTTTGGAACCCCCCTTTTTGGAAATGCCCCTGGGTCTCATATAACATGGTTTCACACAACACGGCATTTTCTAGGTGATGTATTCCCATTCTATTTTTTTCATACTGATACTGTGAATGTGTATTGCCTTGTGAAAAGTAAAAAATTTTAAAGTTGAATTACCAATAAAGTTAACGTAGATCAAAGTGAGGTATTTCTTTGGTTTTCCTTGAAGCTACCTGAAGGTAATTTGATCTGATTTGCTACCTGAAGGTAACCGATCAAATTTTCCTTGAAGCTACCTATAAGTAAGTATTGGCGCCAAAATGGCTCCTTTTTTTTATATATGAATTTTATCTTTAGCTATTATCGCTTTTATTAATCAAACGGCCAAGCCTTTTACCATTCCCCTTGGCCCGACGAAAAATTCATACAACGAAAACCAGCGCCGTACAATTGATTTTAACCTTGTACCGAACAGTAAGTTAGCGAGCTCATGGCTCAGGTGGTTAGAACATTGGTTTCGGAGCTGTGCCGTGCGGTACATCATTGGTTCGATTGCTCGAACCCAGGCCTTGACATAAAACCTTTTTTATTAATTTAACGCTTAAACAGTAATGATCATTCCTCACCTCGTACTGCACGAGTTCGCTCTCTTATTCTGTCAATTATTTTCTCTGTACACAGGGGCGTGCCGATGGGGGGGGGGAAACGGGACAAGACCCCCCCCCCACACACAGCTAAAATAAATTTTTTAATTTTACAAAATAATGCAAAAATATTTCGTATAGGCCTAATAGTAATTGTGTTATTTATTCTTTACCATTGCTATCTTTATTGCACTTACATTTTTAGCGATCTTTATTGTTACAATTTTAGCGCTATACAGTGCCACAAACAGCATTTCTAAAGCCAAGTGCCGAGCTCTGTTTATACACTTCTACAGTACTATCCGCGAACCACGTATCTGCTTTAAAAAGCTCTTCTTGTTAGATTTTCATTCCAATAATGACGGGGGCGTCGCTTTAAATATTTTATCCGAATTCATAGATATATGATTGTTAAGAAGTGGCATCTAGTACTCTAGATAGCCTAAAATGGCATTATTTAACACCAAATTTTCAAAATTGTCCGGGGGAGGACCCCCGAACCCCCCCTTCGGCTGGGGGGATTCCATACCCCCCAGACCCCACGGAAGACACCCCCTGATAATAGAGCGTCAGGGAAATGGACGACTCCTAGCACATGGAGGCCTTGACCCCAGAACAAAATCCTGAGCAAGCCACTGCCTGCACAGGTCAATAGCCTGAGGAGACTATCTGATTAAGGCAAAGAAAGGCTATCTGTCATTAGAAAAAGTTAAAATTACCTTTTTTTTGGGGGGGGGGGGCCCAAAAATAAATCCGCACCGGGCCCCAGATGGTCTAGGTACGCCACTGTATGTACTACTCATGATTTTTGCGGGATTTACATGAAATTTTTTGAGTAACTATCTATAATACTGTTTATTATATATGCAATATTTCAAGGTAATTAATAAAAAAAAATGATTTTTATGCATAAAAAGTGAATATTTTTTTTAAATCGAGCATTTTGCAGTCAACTACTGTGCGCATTCTATCAAAATAAATTATTAAGGTACATTAATAATTGCTTACTATATGTGATTACAACACTTTAGACAACAAAATCCACCAAAAATTTTTAATCTTAATATATTTTAATTGTTTTCAAGAATTTTTTTATAAGCTTTTACCCAGTCATTTTTGAAATTTCTAATTAAAAATAGCATGCACAAAAATGTTTTAATATATTTTAGAATAATGTTGCTGGATATTGTTGAATGAAGTATTGTAATCACATACAGTAAACAATTATTAATGTACCTTAATAATTTATTTTGACAGAATGCGCACAGTAGTTGACTGCAAAAATGCTCGATTTAAAAAAAAATTATTCACTCTTTATGCATAAAAAGTCATTTTTATTAATTACCTTGAAAAATTGCATCTATAATAAACAGTATTATAGGCAGCTACTCAAAAAATTTCATGTAAATCAAGCAAAAATCATGAGTAGTACATACAATCGAACATAGGTCTAAAAATAATACTTTTAAAGGTACGTAAAAGTGACCACTCCCCTTATGGGAAATGAGTAAATAATGATGCATTATTTTCTAGAGCGAGCTAGTTACACAAAGTATGGGTTTTATTGTACTCACAGTAAAAAGATCGGAAAATATTAATTTTTTTTTAATTATACACAACAGATTTTGCATAAGCATTTATAGTGACAACATTTTTTATCATACAATGAAAACTTATGTACTTATAAAAACTAACTTAACAGTAATTAAATTCTATATTAAGGTTTCAGCATATTCACCAGTTTTATGAAGTTTTCATAATGGAAATATTTTATTTCTGTGAACAGTTTAAAAAATAATGATGGCTTTAGCTTAGACGTGTATCTTAATTTGCCATAACCACAAAATATGTTGAATATAAGAAAAGTATTTCATAATTATAAAGAATTGAAACTAACAACATACACTATTAATACATTATTATAAAATAAAAAATTAATGCTCGATATACAATTTACTACAGATAAATTTGAACAAAAAATTATACATGACAGGTTTTACAGATATTTATAACATTATTTATGGATATTCAATTCAAAAGTAATATAAAAAAAAGCTTAAATTTAATAATAAATGTGATTTATAATTTTGACTGTTTTCTTGATTTTTTAACTTTAGCACAGAGTTGAGAATTTTTATTTTCTGGTTTACATATAAAATGCATGCGCGGAATTAGAAAAAAGTTGATAACATTTTGAATTAAATTAATGTTATGTTGCTCATTGCAACCTATTTCTGGCATAAGAGGACCAGTATAAATTTCTTTTATCACTTGAAAAATTAATTTATTATTTAGTTTATTAAAATTTAGTGTTTTGATTATTGCAATTTTTAGAATATTAATTACTTTTAAAAACAATTCTGAAGGGTAAAATAAAGAACCTTTACTTTAAAAAAAATAATTTATTTTGATCAGTATTGCTGTTTATAGTGGGTAAGTTTTGAATGCATTGGTCACATTTAGAAAATCTACTGATCCTAACAACATAACCAGCAACATAATTTATAATGAAATCTGGCCACTGGAACTACCAGGTGAAAAACATGTTTACATTTCTGTGCACAGAAAAAAACTTAAAAATTTGTAAAACAATTTTCTAAAACACGTGTCCGTATAACTCAATGAATAATGCGAACCAGTAGAATATGTCGCGCCATCTGCCGGTGAGCGACCAAAATCGGTCCATTTTTCGAGGAATTCCCCATTGAAGCTTACGCTCCTTCTGTAGCTTCATGGCAGAGATATAAGATACTACCATCAATAATTGTTATGGTAAATCTATATGAGGTGTGTCAATGCCCCAAAATGCGGACCGCCTTCTGCTCCCGGACTATCAGATATGCGGTCACACAAAATCTTCTCAATAAACCCATCTAGTGGAGGGCGCAGGCTAAAGACTTCCGTATACGCCGTAACCAAGGTGTAAAAATTGGCCTGAAATCGATACCACGATGTAGATAATACTGCTTTAACTATTTCTAAACTCTTAGAAACTTCCGAAATGTACTGTAATGTTCTTCCCACAAATGTGACCGGATGTAACAGCAGAAAGACGAAATAAAAATTCATGGATTAGCACAATAACTTTAACTTGCCTTTATTACTTAAAATATTATGTCTAGTAACACGTATACCTGTGATACGAAGGCAAGATAATAATATTGTACAACCAGGTAGTACTTTTCTATCTGAGGAAACCAATCAAAATTCTACCATTACATACATATTATAAAAAAATTAAAGTTTTATAATTTATACTATATAATTAAATTGAATTTCGATACTCATTTTATATTTCAACTGAAATGTAATATTATTATGATTACGAGATAAAATTAAAATGTTTTAATCTTATTTTAAATTTTTTTTCAGAAAAAAAAAGAAATTTTTTTCTGAAATATGTTCATCTATACTAATATATAAAGAGAGAGCAGATTTTGTACGTGGAGGGTAATCTCCGGAACCACTGCACCTATTTGTAAAATTCTTTCACTGTTTGAAAGGTACATTATTCCAGATGGACATAGGCTATATATTATGTATATCGGATCAGTAGAAATAAAGTTAGGGGGGATACTCTAGATTTGTGTGCACGGCCGCCATCTTGGATTTTTGCGCCAGGGTTTGGCGCATTTCGCATGGCGATAATTATTGCGTTCTGGTAAAAATAACCCAATGTCAAATTCTCTAATTTTAAGATCAAACAGTTATTTCTGATGTGATCTTTTAATTACAGTATAATAATTTTAGGTCAGATCTTGGCCTTGACCTGGAAAGCTGAGTCAAATTGACTAGACTCAAAAGAGTAAATTATTTTTAAAACTAAGTCTTTTTGTTGAAAATTTTTGAATCCATTATCAGTTTTTCGTTAACTTATTAAATTTAAGTTGCTTTCAATTTTGTTTATCGATTGTCAATTAGTATACTATAATGATACACCATTTCATTTATTTGAATTAAAAATTATCTGCCATCATTTTTTCGTAAAATGTAAAATACAGTATACATTTTAAATACAATATATTTTAAAATATTTTATAATTCCAAGTTGTAGTGGATTACAAATAAATTTAAATAACTGAAGTTCAACTTCTCTCTCCCCAGGAACCTAAGTTAAAAAGTTAGTTAAGGTTAAGTTATTGGTTTAGGAAAAGGGTTTTTTTTTCTTATTTCCAACACAGCAGGATAAATGGTCAAATAATCCTTGTCCCGATTTTATTGTATGCACCATAAATTTATGGGTTCATAATTATTTTACATTTTTCAAAGCTGAATTTTAGATAATTTTTAAATTGCAAGTTATTTAGGTGGTACGAAAATGCTGTATTTTTTTTCTAATTAACAATATATTGGCATAATATTTTGGTGATTCATTGCTATTAGTCAAAGAGTTAGGGCAAACTGAATAGATGGCATTGAAATTTTATCTGTAAGTAAAATTCATTTGACCAAATTTTTCATATGGATCATAATTTGAAAAGGTAGTTTTTAATTAAAAATGACAAAAAAAAATCTCAGTCCAACGATTAAATGATTTTTCAAAAATATTTCTAAGTTTCACAATTTAAAAAGGTCGTTTTTATTAAAAAAGCTAAAAGAAAAACCCAAAATTTCCAATAATTGAGAATGATTTTTTCAGAAAAAAGTGGTTTTTATCAAAAACCCAACAATAAATCTAAGTCCAACGTTTAAATGATTTTTCAAAAAATTTTCTAAGTTTCATAATTTAAACAGGTGGTTTTTATTAAAACAGCTAAAAAAATTCAAAGTCCAGCGTTTTGAAAACACCGCTTAAAACACATTGGCGAGAATTTTTCCACTCCTCAAAACACGGTAAAATCGCCAAGTTGGCGCAAAAAAAATCCAAGATGGCGGACGTGCACACAATTATTAAGTAACGTAATATTAATTTGAATATTATTTTAGGTGCTTAAAATAATTAAAAAAACATTCTTTACTTAAAATCCTTTTTTTATTTTTGTATTTTTATTTCATCTCTTACTCTAATTTTGAGATACCAATGTGTATCTATAAACGTTTGTCAATTGTAAACGTTTATATTGTAAACGTCTATATTGTAAACGTTTTGTCAATTAAACGTTTCTCCAAGTGACAAACGTTTAATCTATCTATATATATAAAACAGTTCCGTAACTGACTCATTCATTCACTGACTGACTGACTGACTGACATACAACGCACAGACCAAACCGCTGGACCTAAAGGGCTGAAATTTTGCATGGCGATTCTTCTAATAGTGTAGGGGTGCATTAAGAAAGATTTTTCAAAAATTCTTCTTAGATTTTTTTAAATTAAATTTTTAAGCTGTTTTTTAAACTTTTTTTTACGTTTGCATTTAAAATAATACATTGAGGGTTCTAAAATTTATATCACGAGAAAGGTCATAAAAACTCCTTCAAAATGAAATTCTTTTTGAATTTTTACCTCCATTTCCTGATTTTTCGTGAATTTTTAAAGATTAATTTTTAGAATTTAATTTATTAAATGTTGATCACGTGATTTCTTTTTCTGGTACTTTCAATAAATTTATCGCCACGTGCATAACAACTAAATAGACAAAAAAATATTTTTTTCTCTTTCTAATGCAGCAGACGATTGGATATTATCCCAAAAAAATGCATATCCCTTACGATTTTTTTATAAATATATATATATATATAGATAGATATATATTTTACATCAATTGTATACATTGATCATCGCATTTATTATAAATATATATATTTATTTTTTGGCATAAATTGCATACGTTGACCGTTGTATTTAATTTGAATGTACTCCGTAGCGAAGCGCGGGTTTTCAGCTAGTCAAGAATAATTTTAAATATTATGAGCCTGAAAATTGTGATAAATATTTTAACTATGAAGCTACAGAAGGAGCGTAAGCTTCAATGGGGAATTTTTCGAAAAATGAACCGATTGTTGTCGCTCACCGGTAGAGGGCGCGATATGCAAGCGAAGTGACTATTTTACATTGAGTTATACGGCGTGGTGGTGAAAGTTGTTTTATAAATTTTAAAATTTATTCTGTGTGCAGAAATATGCCAAACACGTGTTTTGCTCCGGGTTGTTCTATTGGCTATAGATCAGCCTTAAAAACAAATAAAGAAACTGGACAGAGAAATCCTAGTATATTTGCTGCTCCTAAGGTAAGAACATTATTATTGTTTTGTGTTAATATAAGAGGTATAATAATGAGAGAAAAGTACAGCTGCTGTGTTTTAAGTGAAATCAAAGTTAAGACATCTAAAGTTCTGCTGGAAACAAGCGTGTTTTATTTTTCAATCATACCTATATCCCATGAAAAATAATCATCACGTGTTCACAAAGCTCTATTGTATGTAAAAAGATGTAAATAATTACTCATACTATTGCTCTAAAGGAAATCGCTCATCAATAAAAGATGTACGATACTTACGTATATAAATTTATCTATAGTAAATTGTATCTCACACATTTAATTTTTATTTTATAATAATGTATTAATAGTGTATGTTGTTAATTTCAGTTCTTTATAATTATGAAATACTTTTCTTCTATTCAATATATTTTGTGGTTATGGCAAATTGAGCTACACCTCTTAACTAAAGCCATCAATTTTTTAAAATTGTGCACAGAAATAAAATATTTCCAGTTAACTTTTCTTAATATTGAAATTTATCACTATTAAGTTAGTTGATAAGTAAATAAGTTTTCATTGTATGATAAAGAATGTTGTTACTATAAATGCTTATGCAAAATCTGTTGAGTATAATTTAAAAAAAAATTAATGTTTTCCTATCTTTTTACTGTGATTACAATGAAACCCATACTTTGTGAAAATGCGAAAATATAGCTTATTGGTCCATATCAATGTTATTTGGGGTTTTTTTCTTTTTAATTTGCTGAAAATATTTGCAATCGATAATTTACCAACTTGAAGGTAATTCCTGACAATGCTGGAACCATAAATTGAATTTAATCACTATTAAGTTAGTTAAATTACGAAAGTTAGTTAAAGTACGTAGAAGTGACCACTCCCCTTAAGGGGAGTGGTCACTTTTAAGTACCTTTAAAAGTATCATTTTTGGACCTATGCTGGAATGGGAAAGCGCTTGTGGACTGGAGATATCCATGAACGTCAGTTGCGTATAGTCGTTTTCTTGCCTTCCTCCGTGTGTGCTAAGCCTTGCGCTAGTACACCTGCTTTTCATTTTGCTTTTCTTCGGTCCCTACTTCTGTGTCTGTGGCCTTTCGGGGAGATTCTCTCCTGCGGATGTGCGACGGGCCTGATTTAGAGGCAACTTCTCATATCACGAGTTTTACTCGTGGTATTATGGATGATAAATTGATGGAAACGGACTCGACCCTGGCTGATGATACTCTGGATATGAACTTGGACAATGAATCAAACCAACCTATTCTTACCGAACTATCTGAAGATAGTGAAAAAATCTTATCTAATTTACAAAACGGACTGATCCCGGACAATCTTCACGAAACTCTGGAAAAGGCATTCCCTCTGGCGTATGAAAGATATCGACTTGGTAAGCATAGTCTTGACCAATCTAACCACACTAACATTTCCATTTCAAATTCTAACACTAACAAAAAACGTAAACCCAATACTCAGGATAATACTAACGGTTTTAAGACACCGGCTAGAAGATTAACTGCCAAAGCTACTATCCCTATTATCCCTACCAATACTGTAACTGTCAACAAATTTAATGCTCTTAAAAACCATATTGAAGTAAACCCTATCCAATCTCAAGCCCCTAAGGAAAATCAAATCAAGATCAAGCATATTACGATTGCCAAAACTGAAAATTATAGAGAAATTTTGAATCTATTAGCGGGTAAAGACGAAAGGCACTTTCACGCACGAATGAGCGGAGAATTTATTAGGATTGAACCAAAATCAGAAGATGACCATAGGAATATTACTAAATTTATTAAAGACAATAATATACAAGGATTCATTCTACCAATAGGAACAGTAAAATTAATTAAAGTGGTCATCCGGGGACTTCCCATTGATATTGAACCGGACGAAATTCAAAAAGAACTTGAAAGATTAGAATACCCAGTCCATAAAGTTAATCGCCTCATGAGAGGTAAGAAAAATGAAGAAAAAAACCCCCTACCCCTCCACCAAATTCAACTTACCCCTGCGGAAAATTCTAAAAACATTTACGATCTACAAGCCCTCTTTCACATTAAAATCACCATTCAAAAATACAACTCCCCCTTCAAAACCCTCCAGTGCTTCAGATGTCAGTACTATCACCATCATCAGGAAAATTGCACCATGAATCCCCGTTGTGTAAAATGTGCCGGTGATCACAAAACTAGTGACTGTAATAAAGGAGAAGGAAAGTTAGAAAACCCAAAATGCTGTAATTGTAATGGAGACCATGTGGCCAGTTTCAGAGGTTGTCCTGCATTTCCCCATAATAAAGCCGAAGCCAAAAGAAAATCTAAAGAAGTAACCCCCGGTTTTTCCTATGCCAACGCAGCTAGATCCAATACCACTAGAATTATTCCTGAAACCAACTCTTCCACTCCCTCCCAAAATTTAACAAATACTAAAACTGCCGAAACCACTCAAATTATTGATTATCCTAATTTTACTGATGGTTTAAATGTCTTAAAACAAATGAAACAAATTAACGAACTCCTTGAGGAAATTAAAGCTGCCTTAGGTACCTCCAATTTAACCCACTTAATTGATAGACTTACCACCACAAGAGACAGAATTAATAAAGGCCAGACTGAAGATGACAAAATTTGTGGCTTCTTCACTGGCATGCTTAATCGTCCGGAAATTTCAAGTTAATGGGTACGCCCTCTCCTTCCCTTGTTGTTCTTGCGTGGAATGCCAATGGTTTACTTTCCAGAATCCGGGAGTTTAAAGAATTTGTAAATGAGCACACCCCCGATATCATTCTCATACAAGAAACTCACCTCAGACCAGAGGATAAACTTAACATCCCTCAGTACACCACGTATAGAACTGACTACAATTCCTACACACAAGCCAAGAGAGGCACCGCTATAATTATCAAAAATACTTTACCCCATCATGAACTTATCATTTCCCCCCTCAAAATTATCAACGCTACTGCTGTTAATATTAAACTAAATAACCTCCCATCTTATACTATTGTTTCTACTTATATTCCCCCTGTTCAAAATCCTAACGATGTCCTTGACGATTTAAAAACCCTTGATAAATTAAACATTAACACTATCCTTTTCGGCGACCTTAATGCTCATCACACTCTGTGGAACTGTAAAACTAATAACACTTACGGTAATACCATTTATAATTTTACTGCAAACTCTGAATTTGACATAATTGCCCCCTCTTCCCCCACTCATTTTTCCAGGTATAGCAGTAGCACTATTGACTTTGCTCTTGTTAAAGGCTTTCCCCATAATATTACTATTGAAACCCTCTGCAATCTCTCCTCGGATCACAACCCAGTTGCACTCACCATTCCCTTAAACACTAATCCCTTAATTATCAATCATTCCAAATTCACCAACTGGGATAACTTTAAAAAAGATCTGCATAACTTACCCTATACCCATCCTGAAATTAATACCCAAAACGACATTGATAATCTTGTTCATAGCATAACTAATGACATTAACTCCGCCCTCACCAAAAATACCAAAATTATTCCTCCTACTAATAAAATTCGTACCGACACCCAACTTAAAATTCTCACTAATGAAAGAAATAGAGCGCGTAAAAATTGGCAAAGGAACAAAACTTCACATAATAAAACTTTAATGAATAACGCTCAACAAAACTTAAGATATTATATTCATGACAAAGCCAATAAAAGTTGGGAAACTTACATTACTTCACTTGACATAACTGACAATTCCATTTAGAGAGCCGCTAAATGCCTTAAAAATAAACCTAATGTCATTCCCCCCCTCATTAATCCTAGTAATAATAACTTCATATATTCTGACGAAGATAAATCTAACCTTATCGCTCAAACCCTTGCCAACAACTTCATCCTTAATCCCAGCCCCAATACTAGCATTGACAATACTGTTCAAACTAATATAAACCTTTTTAATTCTATTAATCACCCCACTGCTGAAATTTACATTACCCCCTCCAGAGTTAAGGAAATAATTAAAAAACTCCCTAATCGTAAATCGCCTGGCGAAGACCAAATTACTAATACTATGCTTAAAAACATCCCTCTTAAGTTCATTTTCAAAATCACTGCCCTTATTAATGCTATCTTTAAATTGAATCACTTTCCTCAAAGTTGGAAAAATTCTATCATTGTGCCCATAGCTAAACCTGGAAAAAATAAGAACTCTCCTGATAGCTATTGGCCAATTAGCCTCTTAAATACCATCAGTAAACTTACTGAAAAATTCATTGCTTATGAAATCAATAATCATCTCCTCTCTGCTAATATTATTATCCCCTATCAATTTGGTTTTCGCCAATCTCTTTCAGCCCCTCACCAAATTTATCGCATTGTTGAGCATCTTGCCGACTCTAAATTAAATAAAAAATGCACTGCTGCCCTTTTCCTTGACGTTGCTAAAGCGTTTGATAAAATCTGGATTGATGGCCTTATACATAAACTTATTAATTACAATTTTCCCCTTCATCTTATTAAACTCCTTATCTCCTACTTAAAAGATCGTACTTTCCAAATTAAAATTAAAGATAAATTATCCTCCAAATTAAATTTCTATAGCGGTCTTCCCCAAGGTTCTATTATTGCTCCAATTTTATTTAATATTTACGTTAACGATATTTATCAATATAATAAAACAAATATTGCCATCTTCGCTGATGACACCGCAATTTACGCAACTGATCATAGCCCCAAGTACGCCGTCAAATACCTTAATGACCATATGAAAATTATCCAACAGTGGCTCGACAAATGGAAAATTAAAATTAACACCGATAAATGTATTGCTATTATGTTTACACAAAAAACTAAACGTACAATTGATAAATACAAACTTATTATTGGTAACTCTATTATCCCCTGGTCTGACACCGTTAAGTATTTAGGAGTCACCCTTGACAAAAATCTCACCTGGAGGCATCACATAACACAAATTAGGGACAAGTTTCGAGTTGCTAAACGTTCACTATTCCCCTTAATTGCTCGGAACAGTAAATTATCTATAAATAAGAAAATGCTCATTTACAAATCATTTCTTAGACCTCTTATTACTTATGCAGCTTCGGCATGGTCATACGCAGCAGATTCTCATATTAAAAAGCTTACTGTAGCACAAAATATTACTATTCGACAAATTGTTAATGCACCGTGGTATTTCAGAAATACTGAAATCCACGAGGAGCTTGGCCTCCTTACTATTCCAAATTTCCTCAAAAATTTAACTACTAACTTCCATAATTCTATTGATAATGAACTCCTTTTAAATCTCGCCAACTATGATTCTCCCGAACCTGCTAACAGAAGACGGCCTAGAGCCGTTCTCTGTTCTTAATTATTTTTAATCTTCATTTTACATTAATTTTTGTAATCTTACTCTTACTTTGGTAAGCAGTGAGCTTTATTTTAAGTTTTTCCTAACTATTTTTTACTTTGCTCCTCAAGCTCAGAATGAACTGCTTTGTGGGGTACCTGGGCGTAAGCCGAATCCCCAGTACTACATATAGACAGTATTGACAAAGTGCTCATGAGAAAGAATTAAGTAATGAATAAATGCATACATAACGTAAAGAAAAAAGTTTAAATATGAGATACCTTAATGGTATACGTAATAAGAAGAAAGGAAAGGTGAAATAAAGTAGAAATATAAAGAGTGATGAAGTAAGGAAAAAAGGTAGAAAATAATGAATTTATTATTAATATATAAATATATATATATATATTTTTTATTTTTATTTATTTTTTTTTTGGTAATATTTTTTTGTTATTGAAAAATAATATAATTTTAAAGAAAAATAAAGTAAGGAAAAAAAAGTTGAAGAAAGGTTAATCCGGAGCAGGCTCTAAAAGAGCCGCCCGGGGTCTTTTTCTGTATGAAGGGTCCCTAAAGTCATAGTCTGGAAGTTCTGCGATAATATCGTTATTAAGAGAGTTTAATTGATTGTAAAAGTTAATAGAGACCTGCTGAGCGGCCCTACCAATAGTTTGGATATCGTAGTCACGTCTAATAACCGTATTTGCAAGGTACCTATGGGCCGTCCTAATTTTCCTCAGAATTTTGTTTTGACAAATTTCTAAATTTTTGATGTTAGATTTGGCCGCGTAAGACCAAACAGGAGCAGCATAGAGAGCAATTGGAAGAATGACAGTTTTATATAGAAGAATTTTATTTCTGGTATCCAGATGGGGACTAAATAAAAGGGTGCGGAGCATACAAACTTTTTGATTCATTTTATTAATAGTGTAGTTAATATGGGGTTTCCAGGTAAGGCGTCTATCAAGGGTAACGCCCAGATATTTCACTGAGCTCTCCCATTTGATGACCGTGTCATAGATGTAGAGTCGTGGAGGTTCTTTGTATTTATGAGAGAAGTAGATAGCGTGGCATTTATCAGTATTTATTTTAATTTTCCATTTTATGTAATAGTCTTCAAGAATGTCAATATGATGTTGAATGAAATTTGCAATAAGATTTGGGTGGTGAGCAGAGGCTAAAATAGCTGTATCATCAGCATAAAGTGCAATAGAAGTGTGTGGGCTTCTGGGCAAATCGTTGATGTAAATGTTGAAAAAAATGGGACCAAGGATAGATCCTTGTAAAACACCAGCGGTGATGGGTTTGTGATCAGAGTATTTGTTATTGACGCGGACAGTAAAAGTTCTATTGCATAGGTAGTTGTGAATGAGGTGGATGATGCAATCAGGAAAGTTAAGTTTGATGAGTTTGTAGATGAGACCGGTGTGAGTGATTTTGTCAAAGGCTTTTGCAAGATCCAAGAAAAGAGCACCAGTTGGCCTCTTGTCCTGAAGTCCGCTCGAGGCAAACTCCGCGACACGAAGCAACTGCTGTGTAGTGCTGTGATTATTTCTGAAACCAAATTGCTCTGGAATCAGTATGTTGTTAACGTGTATGTATTCGAGAAGGCGGTTGTGAATGACTCGTTCAGCAATTTTAGATAGAGAGCTCAATAAACTAATAGGGCGGTAATTCTGGGGGAAAGTTAAGTCAGAAGAAGGTTTGGGGATAGGGCAAACGATAGAAGTTTTCCAGTGTTTAGGAAAGTATTTAAGATTTAAGATTTCATTTACAATGACAGTAAAGTAAATAATAATATTAGGGGGGAAGTTTTTAATAGCTTTATTGGTGATGTTATCGAGGCCGGGGGCTTTTTTGTTAGGAAGGGATTTAATGATATCAGTAATTTCAGGAGGGATGGAATTTCGAATAGTGGTGGTAGGGGATGAGGAAAGGAAGTCACGGACAGCGTGGCGGACCATGCGGTCGTGGTCTTCGTCTTCAAGATCTTCATTAGGGGAAAATTGAAGTTCATAGCTATCAGCAAGAGCATTGGCTTTATCGTAATTGTCAAATGCAACACCGTTGAGGCCGTGAATAGGGGGAAAGTTAAGTCTATTGTTTTTGAGGGTCTTTTGAAATTTCCAGATGGAATTATCATTTGTACTTAAATTAGATATGAAATTCGACCAGTTTTCCTGTCTGAACTTACGAATTTCCCTCCTGACCTGAGCCCGGAGAAAATGGTAGTTTTGCCTGCTTTGACCGTCACGGTGGATTTGAAAGAATTTACGAGCCGTGTTACGTTTCTTAATGAGTTTGCGAATTTTTTTCGGAAGATTATGTAATTTAGATTTGCTGACGCATTGAGAAGAGTTATTGAGTGCTTGGTTAATGACGTCAGTAAGAATTTGGACGGCACGATCAATATCAGATTTTGAACGAATGATGGGGTAAATTAGGTTGGAGCAGAGAAGGAGATCCTGGAACTGATTCCAATCGGTAAAGTAGAAGGGGTCAGACGATTCAATAGAAACGTCAGAGTTTATAGTTAAGAGAACAGGGAGGTGGTCGGAATCAAAAAGGTCCAAGACTTCAATATCGTAATTGCAATGAATATTTTTGAGGAGTGCGAGATCAATAGTAGAAGGAGAGCCAGTAGAGAAGTGGGTAGGGGTAGCAGGGTGGGCAATGGTAATATCAGTATTATTGGTGACAAAATTTAGAAGTTCGCGACCGTACTTGTTATTAGTATTGCAGTTCCAGGCCCGGTTGTGGGCGTTAAGATCACCAGCGATGATGCAATTTTTATGATAGGCAAAGATATGCCGAAAGTCAGAAATGGGGAAGGGGCAGCGTTGCCGTACATAAGCAGAGGAAAGGAGAATTTTGAAGTTATCTCTCAGGCAGACCATAACAGAGGTAGATTCCAGGTTCTGGGTGACAAGATCACTGATCGGATAATGTTTAACATTGTTTTTAACGTAAATAGCTACACCACCCTGTCTCCTTTGAGACAGAGGTGTAGCTCGATCTTTCCTATAGAGTTTATAGTTATTAATATTAAAGCGGTTATCATTAAACATGGTTTCCTGCAAAAGAATAATGTCAATGTCAGAGTCTTCCAAAAACTCTCTAAGTTCAGTAATGCGCCTGGTAAGACCGTTAGAATTCCAAAACAAAATGCGGAGGTTGGTATTAGACGGAGGACGATTATCCATGAACGGGTTCTGGGACAAAGTATTTACAAATCCTAGCGAAAATATTCATCATTTTGGTCATCATGTCGACCGGTTCTCGGAAAAGTTCAGCGATGTCTTTAAGTAGAGTGAATATGTCAGTTATTGAATATTCGGACGTAAAGTCACGAATAGTTTTTAGAAATATTGCGAAGTCGGAGAGACCGCTGTCGCTGTTGTGATTTGAGTTTTCATTTGGTTGTTCAGAATTAGTAGTGTTAGGATTTACAGGTTTATCCTGTAGGTTTTGATTTACAGAATTTTCATGAGCATTTTTTCTGGATATCGGTTTATCGATTTGGATTTTCTTTTTTGGGGTATTTTTAGCGCTAGGGGAGGCGTTGCTAGAAGAGCTAGCTATAGGTTGGGTTACCTTAACAGTTTTTGAAACGTTGTCTTTAACCAGATTTTTGGCAGTAATATCAGCCCAGGCTGAGGTGGTGGGAATAGGAGCCGGAATAAAGTTTTGTTTAGGTTTTTCTTTTGTGAATTTATGAGTTTTCTTTTCTTTATTAATAATTTCAGCATTAGAAGGGTGACGTTCGCAACCTGAGTAATTTGCGGTGTGATTACCACCGCAGTTGGCACAAACGAATTTATCAGGGTTACCCCTGACAGGGCAGAATTTAGCTTGATGCTTATCGCCACATAATAAGCATTTAGGAGTTAATTTGCAAGTGGCACTGGAATGGCCGAACTTTTGACAATTGTAGCATTGGGCGTATCCTGTGTTAACAAATGGGGTAATTTTGATTTTTAAATGGTTGATGGTATGAAGATTTTCGAGGTTATCAATGTTGGGGGATGGCCTAAGGCTCACCATGAAAAGAGGGTAGGGAGTATTAGTCTTTTTATTCATTAAAAAAGCTATTTTAATGGGTTCAATGCCCAAGTTTTCGAGTGCATCAGCAATATCCTGCCTGTCAGTGTCGGCAGGTAGGCCACGAATGAGAATTTTTTTAGGTCTCTCCGACCGTGGGTCAACAGAGCGTAGAGGAATTTTGAGGTTTGTGAGTTCTTTCTGAATGGCCCGGTAGCCATCAACATCCCGAAAAACGAGATGAATAAGGCTGCCAGCCATCTCAGACTCAACAGTGGGAACAGCGGATATAATACTGTTTAGGAGCGTTTTGTAGTTCGTTTTACGTTCATAATAAATGTGATACTTTTTGGGTTTAGGTATGATTTCAGGTTCCTGGGTAACATCAGTAATAGTAACATCGTTATTTAGGGGATCACAAGGGTTATCCTGACTTAATATGGTAAATTTGTTCTGCGAGTCCGGGAAATGCTCAGCAGATCTTTGTCGTTTAGTTGCAACAGATTTTAGTTCAATAAATTTAACATCATCATCTTCAAAAGTCAATACAAGATTTAATTTCTTAATGAGATTATTTATGTCATTATTATAATGTTTAGCAAACATAAGAAAGAAATCTAAGCAAGTAAAATCATAAATGTCAATAGATCTATTTTCGAGCACTTTGGCAATATTATCGAATGCAGTACTCACCCGACCTAGGTCGCTGTCCGTAGCCTGCGTCAGAATCTTGAATAAAAAGTCCAGGTACATTTTGACGACATAGATGCTGCAACTGCCAAGGAAATCACCCAGCTAACTGGAGAGGCTGCCCTAAATTTCCCCATAACATAGCCGCTAAGAAACAAGCAGAAAAAGAAGCCAAAGAAGCCCTAAAATCAACCAAACTTGTAACTCCTAATATCTCCTTTGCCCAAATGACTAAAACTAACATCAATATGTCCGAATTTTCACCCCCAACCCAATCTAACGACCAAATCAATTACAATCTCCCTACAATCTCGAATGACAACTCTCCCTCACCTAATGGTTTTTCCCTATTAAAACAATTTCAGGAAATTAATACAATTATAAACGAAATAACGAAAGAACTAAATATAACAGACTTTTCTTCAATATTAAATAACCTACGTATTGCTAGAGAAAATATAAAATTAAATGTAACCGCGGAGGAAAAGCTTTATAGCTTCTTCCACGCGCTCTTTAAGTGTGTTCAAAACACCGGTTAATGGTCCCCCTTTCTTTGTCTGTTTTCGCATGGAACGCAAACGGTATTAGTTCTAAAATCCGTGAGTTCAAGGAGTTTGTAAATGAGCGCAACCCCGATATCATTTTAATTCAGGAAACACACCTCAGACCAGCGGATAATCTCAAAGTCTACAATTACACTACCTACAGAAATGATTATATTAACCCAATCCACCCCATGAGAGGTACTGCTATCTTGATTAAAAATACCCTCCCTCATCACTTAATCATTCTCCCCCCCCCTTAAATGTATTAACGCCACCGCTATCAACATTAAATTAAATAACCTCCCTTTCTATACCATCATCTCAACCTATATTCCTCCTATGCAAAATTATAATCATGTTAATGAAGACCTTAGCGCTTTAAACTCCCTCAATCTTAATACCCTTATCTTTGGTGACCTAAATGCTCAACATAAATTATGGAATTGTAAAATTAATAATGTTTATGGAAACTTAATTTATAACTTTACTAGCAAAACAAATTTCGATATTATAGCCCCTACTTCCCCAACCCACTTCTCCTATAACTCTGAAAGTATCATCAATTTTGCCCTTGTAAAAGGTTTCCCTCATGACTTCTCCATAACTTCCCATTGTGAACTAACTTCTGACCATAACCCAGTCGAAATTCGTATCCCTCTTGACACTAACCCTCTCATCATAAATCATACTAAGCAAATTAACTGGGATAATTTCAAAAATGAACTAAATAATATTAAATACATTCCCCCCATTGTCAATAACATCAACGATCTGGAAAACCTAGTCTCTAGTATTACTACTGACATCAACGAAAGCTTAATTAAAAGTACTAAATTAATCCCCCCTCGTGTTAAAACCATCCATGACCAACACCTTAAAATTCTCATAAACAACAAAAACAAAGCACGCAAAACATGGCAGCACAATAGAACTAATGCTAACAAAACTATTATGAACAAAACTCAAGAAGACCTCAGATTTTACCTTCGAGATCAATCTAATACTAATTGGAATAATTACTTAGAATCACTGGACACTACTGACAATTCCATTTGGAGAGCCGCCAGGCGTTTCAAAAATCAATTCCGTTCCATTCCCCCTCTTATTGACCCCGAAACTAACGAAAACGTTCTCACTGATATGGAAAAATCCCAAGTAATAGGCAAAAACTTCGCTAAAAACTTCACCCTTAATCAAATCTCTCACTCTAGCACTGAAAACATAGTCAAAAATAGTATTAATCTCTTTCTTAACACCCCTCACGAAAGCCCCACCCCCTTTATTGTCCCAGAAGATATCAAAGAATACATTAAAAAACTTCCCAATAGAAAGTCTCCCGGAGAAGATAACATTAATAATACGATGCTCAAAAACCTCCCTTTTAAATATATATTCAAAATTACCATTCTTATCATCTCTATTTTTAAATTTGAACACTTTCCCCACAGCTGGAAGAACTCAATAATCGTCCCAATCTTAAAACCTAATAAACCTCATTCCTCTCCTTCCAGCTACCGCCCTATCAGCCTTCTTAATTCCCTTAGTAAATTAACTGAAAAATTCATCGCTAAGAAAATTAATGAGCATCTCGACGAAAACCAAATCATTATCCCTTACCAATTTGGCTTCAGAAAATCTCTTTCAGCCCCTCATCAAGTCTATCGTCTAGCCGAAAACCTCGCCAGTGCTAAGAAAAATAAATCCTCCACAGCAGCTCTCTTTCTTGACATCTCACTAGCTTTTGATAAACTTTGGATTGACGGTCTCATCCATAAACTCATTAATTATAACTTCCCACCCCAAATCATCCACATTCTCATCTCCTATCTCAAAAATCGTACCTTTCAAGTAAGAATTAATGGCCATCTCTCCAGTAAATTTAAAATTAATTCAGGCGTACCTCAAGGAGGAGTATTATCCCCAATTCTTTTTAATCTTTTTGTCAACGATATCCCTCAAAATACTAACACAAACATTGCTATTTTCGCCGACGACACTGCCCTTTATGCTACTAACAAAAATTTTAAATACGCCGTAAAATACATCAACACCCACATGTCCTCCATTCAAAATTGGCTCGACAAATGGAAAATTAAAATTAATTCCGAAAAATGCGTCGCTGTCATGTTGACATCTAAACGTAAAAAGACATTCAACAGTCACCAAATACAAATAGGTAACACAAAAATCCCCTGGTCTGATACAGTCAAATACCTCGGTATAGTTTTAGATAAAAACATCACTTGGAAACAACATATCTTACATGTCAGGGACAAATTCCGAGCAGCCAGAAGATTAATTTACCCACTAATCTCTCGGAATAGCAAATTAAGCTTAGTCAATAAAATGCTCATTTACAACTCCTATCTTCGTCCTATCTTAACTTATGGAGGGCCAGCGTGGTCATATTGTGCAGACACCCATATTAAAAAACTCGCATCTGCTCAGAGCAGTACCATTCGACAAATCGTTAATGCGGATTGGTATTTCAGAAATACTTGTATTTACAGGGAATTAAATATCCCTACTATTCGAAATTACCTCAAAAATCAAGCTATAAACTTTCACAATTCTATTGACAGTGAACTCCTTTCTAATCTTGCAAACTATGATCACGCTGACCCCACTAACAGGAAAAGGCCTCGAGCCATCCTGAGTCTTCCGTCTTAACTTTTTGTTTGTCCTCGTCATTTAAATAAAAATATAAAAAATATAAAAACAATACTTGGCTTGCCAAGGCAAAAAACATCTATAAAATTTTATAAATTAAAATAAATATCTATTTCCTATCCTTAAACTTTCTATTAACTTAATTATCTGTCTCTGAGCAAATCCATTTTGGCTTTGTTCATTTTTGTAGTTATTGAACTCACGGATCCCAGACCTTATCTTTCTATCCAATCTCTTTTCTCTATTCTCGCTACACTAGCCAATTGATTTCCAGCTTACAGACAGCCGTAAACTCCACCCACATCAGCGATTTACTTGAAGATCCAGGAGACATCCAATCAGAATTGTTCCTTTCACCATCCAAAGTTCTGACCAAAAGATCCACTGCTTCACTTCTTGTGTTGCAATTTCCTGAACTTTTATTGACTCTCATCGAACTTTCTTCTTATTTTCTGTGTTATTTCTGCTCTCCGATGGCATATTCATGAAATATCTGTGTTAGAAGGCTCTGGCCTAGGTAACACAGTTAAACACTTGTTCCGATGGTCCGATGGTCCGATGACGACATAGAAAAACTCCCATTCCGGGCTGTAGTTGGCATTAAAATGGTCCGTAAAAGCAGCAAGATTTCGTTTTAGTGAAATGATAATATCAACATTTTCATTGTTTAGTTGGTAGTCAGGTCCAGGCAATATATCAGTAGTTCCGTTTTCCGTGAGAGCAGTATCCATAAGTCCAGTTCCGGTCATAGATTCCTCAGAATCAGAATCACACATGATGATGGAGAAAAACGCTTACCCCTGAGGGTGAGCAAAACAAAAGCAATACGTAGCAGAAAGCAAGCGAATGGCAAAGCACACCGTAAGCATCCAGAACACCAGTACCCAGCAATGCGACTGCACTCCTTGAACACCAGCGGAAGTCTCTTTCTCTTTTTTACTTTGCTCCCAAGAGCATCGCTTTATCTACCACATTAAACTTCCTTCTCTCAAGCCACTCCCCGGATCCAAATCCAACCTATCTCTTTTCACCTTTACTCTGGTCATTACTATGCAAGCCTACGTTGGAAGGCGTGGCCTATGTAACGTAGTTACACCATTTTTCTGATGATCTGATGAACTGTAACACTTAGAGCCGTTCTCTGTTCTTCATTATTTTTAAAACTTCTTTTTACATTAATTTTTGTAATCTTACTCTTACTTTGGTAAGCAGTGAGCTTTATTTTAAGTTTTTCCTAACTATTTTTTACTTTGCTCCCAAGAGCATCGCTTTATCTACCACATTAAACTTCCTTTTCTCAAGCCACTCCCCGGTTCCAAATCCAACCTATCTCTTTTCACCTTTACTCTGGTCATTTCTATGCAAGCCTACGTTGGAAGGCGTGGCCTATGTAACGTAGTTACCCCATTTATCTGATGATCTGATGAACTGTAACACTTGGGTAGAAATATAGAAATACCATTTGGAAGGGAATTTTATAAGCTTTAAATTTTGGATTTGACAATTTTCTGTGAATTGCACCGTTTTTGAGATAATCGCCAAAAACTGAAAAAAGTGACCTTTGGACCACCGCACCCCTCGCGGTGCCTGAAATCGAGGGGACTTTATTAGGCGTTGTTCAGGGGACCAACCCCCACACATTCCTGAAAAAATCTCAATCCCTTCATTTAATGCGAAATGAAAACCTAATTTGAGTGGACTATAACACCCCCTTTGAAAATTTCTGCGTACGCTGCTGCATGGACAAATAGCCGACCCAGTTATCTAGTCTCCCGGACAGCCTCCTCGTCTAGAAGAGATTCATCCCCACAAGAGCGAAGACCTCGAAAGAAAGATGTCCAAACTTTTTGCATCCATAGCACTGTACATTTCAAGTCCGAGTGCACAGACGATAAAATCCGACAGACGTTCCAGTCTCGTCGCCGAGATCGCCCGATGTCTAGTTCACGAAATTTTTCTGTGTCAAAGAGAAACGACCAGTCGCTACTTTTAGAGGCGTTATCAGCTGATGAGGTGAATACGTCCTGGATAATTGACTCGGGTGCTACTTCAAATTTTTCCAACCAAAAGATGTGGCTCCACGATTTCGAAGACGTAAGGGACCACTCGTTGTGTGGAGCAGGAATCTACATGTCAACCCCAGTTCTCGGTAAAGGTAAGGTGCATAAGACTATTAACGGTGAACGAAATGTTTTAAAAGATGTACTGTATGCCCCCAGTTTGAGAAAGAATCTTATCTCAGCTTCCAGGCTTGACAGTAAAAAATGTGAATTTTTAAGGTAGTAACTCTAAAATAAATGTGTATGAAAATAACAAATTTATATATTTCGGCTAAATTAAATAATGGACTGTACTATGTTTATCCTGATAAAATAGATAACGTGTCAAATGTAAATAATGTTGAAACTAATAATTGTGTAAAGTCATGTAATTCGAATATAAATAACAGCTTTAATGATGAGAAGCCTTTAAAATTTAAAAGTAATAAGTCAAAAAGTAAAAAGAGCATTACTTTTGCTTCGGTAGATATAAATTCTTTACATAGACGGTCCGCACATATAAATACAGATTACATTCAAAATACTTATAAGCATAACTGTGTTCGAGGCATGTTAGAACCAACTGGTACCCCCAGGAATTGTGAAGCTTTTCGTGAAGCAAAACAGAGCCGCGTTAGTTTTTAAAGTATCGAGGCCAAGCGTAGTAAAAAACCATTAGACATTTTCCTTATGGATATCTGCGGTCTCTTACCCAACCAATCTCTTGAAGGTCACTATTACTTTTACACTATAATTGATGACTACTAAAGAAAAACCCATGTATTCCCCATTAAGCATAAATCTGATGCATTTGATATTTTTAAGAATTTTGTTAAACGTGCAGAAAGGTTTCAGGATCGTAAAGTAAAGTGTATCAGGACTGACAATGGTCTTGAATTTATTAATTCAAAGTTTAAATACTTTTGTGATGACTTTGGTATTAAGCACGAAGTGACGAATATCTACTCCCCGGAGATGAATGGGGTGAGTGAGAGATATAACCGCACTGCAATTAATGCCATAAATACTTTGTTGCAAGACAGCGGTTTAAGCTCTGGTTTTTGGAGCGAAGCTCTACTATATTTTACATGCACCTGGAATAGAGTGACTCACGGGGATAAAAAAATAACACCATTTGAATTGTACGGGGGGCGTCCACCATCAGTAAAGCACTTAA
This sequence comes from Dolomedes plantarius, assembly GCA_907164885.2. Taxonomy (NCBI): domain Eukaryota; kingdom Metazoa; phylum Arthropoda; class Arachnida; order Araneae; family Dolomedidae; genus Dolomedes; species Dolomedes plantarius. The sequence goes on along the minus strand of OU015499.1, from coordinate 94,901,294 downwards.
AACCTTTTGGATGTAAGGATTATTTAGGTATTCCCAGACAACAGAGAAGGAAGCTAGATATGAGATCTAAACCCAGAATAAAACCCAAGTAGGATATGCTCGACTGACCAAGGGGGTTTCGTATTTGGATTCAAGAGCTGAGGAAAATATTCGAATCGATCAATGTCAGATTCGATGAATCTACTATTGGTCGCCAAAATAGTGAGCAGAGTATTGAAGTGGACAGTGAACTGGACCCATATGATAATTATATAAATATTACAGTTCCCAAGGTAGATCCTGTTGTGAGTGATGACTTCGACCGCATTGAAGGTTCGTCTAAAGATGCACCCAGAAGTAGAACAGAAACCCCGTTAGAAAGGGATAATGTAGAAAGTTCCGATGAGGAAAACGAAAGTGAAGGGGATCCCGAGAAAGTCGTCAATTGGGTACGGAAGCCAGTCCCTCGCCCAGATGGAAGCAAGGTTGATATTTATTATTTCGAAGAAGGGTAAACACAAAGGCTACGTACCCTCAGCGAAGTTAAGACATACTGTGAACTATATAGTATTAGGTATGAACCCGACATATTTTCGTTTTCCGTAAAGGACTTGTACGCAGGCATAGTTAAGGGGACTCCAATAGCAAACCTTAGTGATGATGTTGAATGACTAGGAATTCCTAAACATTACGAACAGGCCGTACAATCTAATAATAGAAAAGAATGGATTAACGCAATGAAGGAAGAATTAAGTTGTATGAGGGAACGCGACGTATGGGATGTGGTTGAAAGACCAGCCGGTGCTAAGCCACTCGGTTGCAGATGGGTATACAGTGTCAAAAAGAATCCTGCAGGAAAAATAGAGCGTTTTAAAGCAAGATTTGTAGCTTAGGGTTTTCGCCAGGCATACGGCGATTCGTATGAAGAAGTCTTTAGCCCCGTCGTAAATTTTAGTTTGATCCGTCTTTTTTTTCTATTTTAGTTTGCTTGAATAAATGGTGCCACATACAATGTGATATAAGGAACGAGTATTTGTATGCCCCAGTAAAAGAAAGGATTTTTATGAAACAACCTCCACGTTTCGAATCCGGTAAAAACTTTGTATGTAGGTTAAAAAAAGGCAATTTACGGTTAAAAACAGAGTGGTCGCGAGTGGTTTCTCAGAATTCATGACTGTTAAAGCGAACTAGGTTTTTCGAAATTCAGTTGGTGCAATTGCGTCTACGGGTTTGAAAACAACGTTATAATTCTGTTGTATGTAGACGATATCGTAGTATTTGGGAAAACCGAAAAATATGCTGCCAAAGCTATACACCTATTGCAAAGTAACTTTGAATTGAAAGTTCTAGGTAAAACCCAAAAATTATTAGGTGTGGAGTTTACTGAAACCGCGGGTAATTTATATTTACACCAGTACAGTTACGTTTTGTAATGATTACAGATTTGTAATGATTTTAAAAATTATAATTTCTCAATCTCATCTTTACCAATAGCAAAAGGTTGTATTTATTCTAAATCTCAAAGTCCCCAGACTAACGATGAAATCACTGAAATGGACAAATTGCCGTATGGCAGTTTAATAGGTTGCCTAGCATTTTTATCAAGTTGAACCCGGCAGGACATAGCATACGCACTTAATGTGTTTTCTCAATTTCACAATAATCCTGGAATTGGGAAGATTTACTTAAACTATTGGGTAATGTTCAATGTACTCGAAATCTTAGAATCAATCTATCAAACATTGGTACCCTAGACCTTACTGCATACAGTGATGCAGATTTTGCAAAGAACAAAGACAATAGAACTTCAATGGGAGGTTATGTAATTTTCATAGTTACTGTACCTGTAGAATGGAAGTCAGTAAAACAAAAATATGTTAGTTTAAGCTCGATGGAATCCGAATTCGTTTCTGTTCCTGATACCGCTAAAGAACTAATATGATTCAAAAGAATTCTGGATGAAACTCTTAATTACAATCTAATAAAAGAAAATTACGTAAGTCGTTTATTTGTTGATAATCAAGCAGCTATCAATTTTATTAAATCCTCCACCGAAAACCATCGTACTAAACATAGATACAAAACTTTTCTTTGTAAGAGATCTAGTTTATAAAGAATTTTTTAATATGCAATATATTCCTAGTAAAAATGATCTTGCTGATCAATTCACTAAAGCTGTTTACAAAGTTTATAAAGTTTACAAAGACTAGAAAGTTTAAAAAAATTCAATAGCTGCATTTTTAAAGATGTATGATGTTTGTGTTTAAAATTTAAACAAGAACTCTTAATGACAACTTGCATAAGGACTTTTTCGTCTTTTGATTCATTATTTTTGAATGAGTTTGTTTTAAAGTACTTTTTTTTTTCAATTTCATGTATTTGTATAAAATATAAAATGTGTTTAGTATTAGCTGCTTGAATATCTATACATGTTAGTTTTGAATTGTCAGTGTAAATTATACATATTGAATCTAGGGGCATATTTCTTTAATGTTTTTGAATCTATATTTTTTGTACCGACTTCTGTATTTTTTTTACCTGTTTATGCCAATTGTATTATTTGTAAGAGAATTGAAGAAATTTTCTTGGACTTTAAATTTTGTTCGGCATCGTTTTATTTTTGGCCAGATAAGTTTTTGTTAGGTATGACGCAGTTTTTGAGTCCTTGTCCAAATTGGCAAGAGTTGGGGCACTTCTTGGGATACTCCCCACTCTCTGTCTTCCCAATTTGGAAATTATACGCTACTAGCTTTATATACCCGGCGTTGCACGGGTGAACTCTTAATAAAGCTTACTTGTATGATATGTATATTTGTATTTTATGGCAATCTATACCCCTCTCCACTGGTCATCATCCCATCAGCATATTATAATATCCCCCCCCATGCTAATGTCAGCATTTAAATGTTTCTTTCAATTTTGATAACCCACTGGATCCCGGCCCTTCGAGGAGTTTGAGGGCTTCCCCGTAAACCCTTGTGAAAATCGCCGGTTTCATAAACAAAGAATTACCTGACGTTGCCCAGGATAATAAAAATGAATGGAGTTAACCTGAGCTCTAGATGTATACGTACTAACAACCGAAATATATACAATTCACACACACACACACACACCTTTCCACACTTCATTTAATTAAGGTTGATCTCTCTCATTTCTCCTACCACCAATTTGGTGTTCAAAATGGTGATATATAGGAAATATAAATTATTGGATTGTTTCTAGCAATTTTTTCAAAATCTAAAGCGAATGTCGAAAAATCGTGACATTGATCGTGTTTGTTACATTTAATCGTGTTTCTTACATTTTAAATCAAGAATCTTATGGATATCTGTTTCCTTCTTTGAGATATGACGGAATATGTAAAAAACACGTAAAAACACGTTTAGCCCCCCTAACCCCCTTGGGGGTAAAATTTTGAAAAATCCTTAAATTGGTTTTTAGGTATTCATATTCCTTACATTTTAAAGCAAGAATCTTATGGAGATCTGTTTCTTTCTTTGAGATATGAGGTAATATGTAAAAAATACGTTTTGCCCCCTCCCCCCCCCCCAATGGGGCCGAATTTTGAAAATCCTGAAATTGGTTTTAATGTATTCGTGTTCCTTACATTTTAAAGCAAGAATCTTATGGATATCTGTTTCTTTGTTTGAGATATGAAGGAATACGTGAAAAACACGTTAAGCCCCCCTCCCCGTTCCTGGGGCCAAATTTTAAAAAATCCTGAAATTGGATTTAAGGTATTCGTGTTCCTTACATTTTAAAGTAAGAATCTTATGGACATCAATTTCCTTCTTTGAGATACGGAAGAATATGTAAAAAACACGTTTTGCCCCCCTCCCCCCCTTGGGGGGCGATTTTTGAAAAATCGCTTCTTAAATGACGCCTTCAGCACAAAAGTAATAAGCTCTTAAAATTTGATATCTGTATCTCCAATAGTTTTTGCTGGGTGTTGATTCCTTTATATATATAGATAAAACACGTAAGAACACGTTTAGCCCCCCTCTCCCCCTTGGGAGACGAATTTTGAAAAATCCTGAAATTGGTTTTTAGGTATTCATGTTTCTTACATTTTAAAGGAAGAATCTTATGGCTATCGATTTTCTTCTTTGGGATATAAAGGAATATGTAAAAAACACGTTTTGCCCCCCCCCCTCCCCTCTTGGGGCGATTTTTGAAAAATCGCTTCTTAAATGACGCCTTCAGCACAAAAGTAATAAGCTTCTAAAATTTGATATCTGTATCTCCAATAGTTTTTGCTGGGTGTTGATTCCTTTATATATATAGATAAAACACGTAAGAACACGTTTAGCCCCCCTCTCCCCCTTGGGAGACGAATTTTGAAAAATCCTGAAATTGGTTTTTAGGTATTCATGTTTCTTACATTTTAAAGCAAGAATCTTATGGATATCGATTTTCTTCTTTGGGATATAAAGGAATATGTAAAAAACACGTTTTGCCCTCCTCCCCCCCTTGGGGGGGGAATTTTGAAAAATAGCTTCTTAAATGACGCCTTCAGCACAAAAGTAATAAGCTCCTAAAATTTGATATCTGTATCTCCAATAGTTTTTGCTGGGCGTTGATACGTGTATGTATATATCTATACTTATATATAAAGAGAGAGAGCGATTTTGTACGTGGAGGGTAATCTCCGGAACCACTGCACCTATTTGAAAAATTCTTTCACTGTTTGAAAGGTACATTATTCCAGATGGATATAGGCTATATATTATGTATATCTGATCAGTAGAAATAAAGTTAGGGGGGATACTCTAGATTTGTGTGCACGGCCGCCATCTTGGATTTTTCCGCCAGGGTTTGGCGCATTTCGCATGGCGATAATTATTTCGTTCTGGTAAAAATAACCCAATGTCAAATTCTCTAATTTTAAGATGAAACAGTTATTTCTGGTGTGATCTTTTAATTACAGTATAATAATTTTAGGTCAGATCTTGGCCTTGACCTGGAAATCTGAGTCAAATTGACTATACTCAAAAGAGTAAATTATTTTTAAAACTAAGAGTCTTTTGGTTGAAAATTTTTGAATCCATTATCAGTTTTTCGTTAACTTATTAAATTTAAGTTGCTTTTAATTTTGTTTATCGATTGTCAATTAGTATACTATAATGATACACCATTTCATTTATTTGAAGTAAAAATTATCTGCCATCATTTTTTCGTAAAATGTAAAATACAGTATACATTTTAAATACAATATATTTTAAAATATTTTATAATTCCAAGTTGTAGTGGATTACAAATAAATTTAAATAGCTGAAGTTCAACTTCTCTCTCCCCAGGAACCTAAGTTAAAAAGTTAGCTAAGGTTAAGTTATTGGTTTAGGAAAAGGGTTTTTTTTCTTATTTCCAACACAGCAGGATAAATGGTCAAATAATCCTTGTCCCGATTTTATTGTATGCACCATAAATTTATGGGTTCATAATTATTTTACATTTTTCAAAGCTGAATTTTAGATAATTTTTAAATTGCAAGTTATTTAGGTGGTACGAAAATGCTGTATTTTTTTTCTAATTAACAATATATTGGCATAATATTTTGGTGATTCATTGCTATTAGTCAAAGAGTTAGGGCAAACTGAATAGATGGCATTGAAATTTTATCTGTAAGTAAAATTCATTTGACCAAATTTTTCATATGGATCATAATTTGAAAAGGTAGTTTTTAATTAAAAATGACAAAAAAAAAATCTCAGTCCAACGATTAAATGATTTTTCAAAAATATTTCTAAGTTTCACAATTTAAAAAGGTCGTTTTTATTAAAAAAGCTAAAAGAAAAACCCAAAATTTCCAATATTTCAGAATGATTTTTTCAAAAAAGTGGTTTTTATCAAAAACCCAAAAATAAATCTAAGTCCAACGTTTAAATGATTTTTCAAAATTTTTTCTAAGTTTCATAATTTAAACAGGTGGTTTTTATTAAAAAAGCTAAAAAAATTCAAAGTCCAGCGTTTTGGAAACACCGCTTAAAACACATTGGCGAGAAATTTTCCACTCCTCAAAACACGGTAAAATCGCCAAGTTGGCGCAAAAAAATCCAAGATGGCGGCCGTGAACACAATTATTAAGTAACGTAATATTAATTTGAATATTATTTTAGGTGCTTAAAATAATTAAAAAACATTCTTTACTTAAAATTCTTTTTTTATTTTTGTATACTCTAATTTTGAGATTACGGAACTGTTTTATATATATATAGACTAGCTGAAAACCCGCGCTTCGCTACGGAGTACATTGAAATTAAATACAACGGTCAACGTATGCAATTTATGCCAAAAAATAAATACATATATCTATACTTATATATAAAGAGAGAGAGAGTGATTTTGTACGTGGAGGGTAATCTTCAGAACCACTGTACCCATTTGAAAAATTCTTTCACTGTTTGAAAGGTACATTATTCCAGATGGTCATAGGCTATATATTATGTATATCTAATCAGTAGAAATAAAGTTAGGGGCTTAATCCTAACAATCTCCATTGTTACCGCTACTGTCCTCTACCGCTTTTTGTGCCGCAGTCTTCAACGATCCTTAGCGTGGTGCTATCTATACTTATATATAAAGAGAGAGAGAGCGATTTTGTACGTGGAGGGTAATCTTCAGAACCACTGTACCTATTTGAAAAATTCTTTCACTGTTTGAAAGGTACATTATTCCAGATGGACATAGGCTATATATTATGTATATCTGATCAGTAGAAATAAAGTTAGGGGCTTAATCCTAACAATCTCCATTGTTTCCGCTACTGTCTTCTACCGCTTTTTGTTCCGAAGATTTCAACGATCCTTATCGTGGTGCTATCGCGGTGGGCTTCTGTTTTGACGCTAACGGTTCGAACCTAGCCGTTCTCCGGCACGCCTTTTTCTTTTAAAAATTTATTTTAATTATTAACTAACATAAAATTAATTTAAGATATTATTTAGGTTATTATTAAGGTAAAAAAAAGATTTACAATTTATTGGCTATCAACTGGAAATTTATTGGTATAATATTTTGTTCAACCCGGACTAAGTCGGGACGGGCAACTAGTATATATATATAAGTCAGGACTTCTTCCTTTATAGATATAGATGTTGTTTTTCCCGTACAGCGAGTGAGGTGCATGCTTTGGAAATGACGTGATGTAACCGTTTCTTTGCGATCGCAAGTTGCGATGTTCGGACGTCATTCCCGAACGCTGGTTGCGATGTTTGAATTTAACATTTCTTTTTTTTTTCGGTGTTTGTATATTTTTGTAATATTTGTTATTGTAAGTGTAGTAATTTTTGTTATTTATTGTAAGTGAAGTATTACTTTTTTTGACAATTATATTGATGTTTATTTGGCGTAATTTTTTCTGCAAATGCAAATCAGCCAGATGCACACGTGGTTTGAAAGTATATAACGTGCTGGTTTTACTTAGCTCTCGCCGGTTTTCCCCCCTGCTTATTATCTGAAAGTCTGCAATTGAGGGCGTGGCCCAGGAATTGCAGTTGCGACCCATTTCCTATGGTTATGGTAGCTCTCGCCGGGGTCAGTCGGAGCATTGTGTCAGACCGAAAGCTGTCGTCGACGCTAAATGTTAGCTCGAGCTTATTTTGCGGTGAAAATAAACCTACCTTTTTTTTTGTTTTTAAACGACTGCTTCTATATACTTGTTCCTGCTTCAGCCCACTGATACATTCTGCTATATACTTACCATATCTTTTTATTGTTTTTAATCAAGTTCAACAATCTTTGGCCTTTAATTATAAGTAATCTCAATATTATCAACATTTTATATCTTGTCATAAAACGCAGAATTATTATTTCCAATTTGAAAAGTAAAAGTTTATTACAAAATGAATAATCAAGGTTTAAAGAGATGTTGCACTTTATGCAACGCGCGCCTGGTGATGTTACAAAAATTGGCGCTCCCACTGAAGGGTTAATATGGGGAGGATGTTTATACGAGTTTAAAATGGAGAGGAGTTGAATGGTTTACAGCCCTCAATCAAACACATCATTTTTTTAATTGGCAATATTGGAGTCATTTCATGGTTTTATTTGAAATTTCTACTAAACATGTAATTTAAGGTTTTTTTTTTGCTCAACTGATGAAAGGCTAAATCTAACTGAACTCTCAGGAGTTTATTACAAATTTATAAATTTTCATATTGGGTTTTCATTTAATTTAAGTGTATAACATTTCACATGCTTTTTTTTCTATGTTATTTATACTGTGTTTAGTTTTTAAACTGATTTTGGTTGACATTCTTAAAATCCCGGCCAACGCCGGGTACTACAGCTAGTATTTCATAAAAGGGAATATAGACAATGATACAAATGATTCAAAAGATATATCGATATATTTTGTTAACAATCAAATATTTCAATGGATATGAAAAAATTGTTATTTCAATAAACACTTAGGCAAAATATAAAACCACATTGGAATATCTGTTAAACTATTTATGCCAGTCCTCTAAATTTTATTTTAATTAATCGTAAGAAACAATTTAGAATAGAGAGCCCTTACGTATGTAGCGACTGAACGAGCATTCTTGGAAACTCTGGTCTTCAGTTGTTGTTAAATTTTGGTCTATGCATGATGCTTTTCTTTGATGTCTAGATAAACTATGAGTCACATCTTCCGAGTTTATCTCTTCTAACATCAGCGTATTGCGACTAGCGATTCCTGCTGTTACAGCAGTGTGTAAAATTGCATCTGTTCTGCGCATGTCTGGATAACCAAGGCAGACAAATTATTCTTTTTTCTTCGGGGGGGGGGGATATTTTCATATATAGCAGCTCTGGTTTTCCGCTTCATAACTGATTTGATTTTTGTAAACATAATGTAATTTTTTGACGATTATTAAATTGATTTTCTTCGTTTGAAATGAAAAATTTAGATGATTGTTCAAAGTAGCAGACATGTATTTTATTTCGCTTTTTTACTGGTGTACCAGCAATAGCTGAAAAAAGTATGATATACAATGAAATACGGACGCACAAAACTTTGCTTTTAGTAAATTCATTTCAAGTACAGCAATCACCACAATAATAGTGTATCGGGTTGGTTATGTTGGAACAATCTTCATGCACCCATGAGCAGCATTTCCCGCATCTGATCCAGTCTTCCTCCATACTCTCCACGCAGAATGCGCAGAAAGTAAACGGTTCAGTAACTTGATTCGGAGCAGTCTCCTGGCTGGAGGTTCCTGGGGATGTCCCTACTGAGACCCTTGGAGCTGCCGAGTGTTTTTGCTCTGTCGACTTCTTCTGTGCAAGCATCTCTTTTTGATCTTTCTTTGTTACTGTTTCCTTTTTCCGATGCTGTTGGATGTCCAGCTTCGGTCGCTTCTTTTTATTATTTTTCTGCAACGGCCTTTTTGAAACGGGTTGAAGTTAGAACAGTGGCCTCTGAAGTGTTTCCCTTTCTCTTTCTTAAGCTTCTTTGTACGCAATGAGGAAGGGAACTGATGTCTTCCACTGCGAACAAACTACACTCCACAAACTACAAAATGTAGTTTTATGACTAATGCGAACCGGGATGTTCTCCTGGTCTACATCTTCTGAAGTTGGCTCTTCGGAAACAGACGTGTTCTGCTGGACTGTAGCGTCAAGTGGGTCGATGGGAACTACATTTTCTGGGAAATGGTCTTTGGTCTCGTCTTCTGATAGGACTCGTGGTGGGACTTTATCAGAAACTTCGGATGGAGCGCACTCGAAATCGTGAAATACATGGCGATTGACAGGCGAAATCCCACCTGCACTGAAACCATCGGCAGGGGTTTCTGAGCAGAATATAGAGATGAATGGAGTTCCTTGGCCATGTGGTTTTATCTCCAGTACGCAAGATGTCAAGTAATCAATGATAGTGTTCTCAGTAGTTAAAGTTTAAAGGATAATAAGGTAATTAAGAGTGGGATTACATCAATAAAATTACTAGTAAATTAAAGTTAATCCTTCAATAATTAAAAGGGTGGGGGAAATAATATCTTAGGAATTTAACATGTAATAGAGATTTAAAAATTTAAAAATTAATAAGTTAAGTTTAAAGTTACGAGGCAAGAAATAGGAATAAGTTAGGTGGCCCTCATCAAAAGAGAAAAAAAAAGGCCCTCTTCAGGGTCATACAATTCGTAATGAGTAGGAAGCAGAATTCCACGGGGGAAAAAGAAATATCAAGATGGAATTTTTGAAGATGCGATACCACCTGGGATCGAACCCACAACTCAGGCTTTCACAGATCAGCGCGATGCCTCTGCGCTACGGCAGGACATAAGCAGGTGTGCAAGATAGAATGAGTATCGCGATGCGGTAGTTAATGTTAGCTCCTGAGGAGACACACCCTAGGGCGTTTACGATTAGCAGGGAGAGAATGGTCATAATCTGGCAATTCTGCGAGTACTTCATTACGAATGTTAGGAAGGGTTTCATAAAATTTTTTACAAATTTTATGAGCCTGTTTCGAGAAAGTGGAAATGTCGAAGTCACGTCTGATAGTCGAATTCGACAGGTAACGGAATGCTCGGCTCAAGCTTCCATAAGGAGGACTTAGTGGGGCACCTGGGCGTGAGCCGAATCCCCAGTGATACATGTAAGACATAATTAACGCAGTGCTCGTGAAAAGTTAAAAAGTAGTGAAACGGGGATTACTTAAATTTAAGTTTAGAGTTAGGAGTACGAGAGAATGTAATGAAAATTTAAAAAGAAAATGAAAAGAACATAATAAAAACAGGTTAAGGAGAATCAACCCGGTCAGGGGGACCCTGGTTCCGGATGAAAAACTCACATAGAATTTTGAATACATCTATCAGTTTTGAGTGGGTTTCGCCAGGAGCTCTGAGAGCTTCCGCGATGTTTTTGAATAATTGAAGTATGTCAGCAGTAGAGTATAGTTCAGAAAAATCTTTAATAATTTTGAAGAAATCCGTGATGTCTGAGAGACCATCACTGTTTTTATCGGCGGGTTCCTTAGGAGTATTGTTAGAATCAGTTTTAGAGGTATATTTGGAAATGGGTTTTTCTATGCTAATTTTTTTCTTCGGAGCAGTCCGAATGTAATGATTAGGTTTCTGAATGGGGGAAATCGAAGTTTGATTTACATTAGAAGTAGTTGTAACATTAGAAAGGGATTGAACAGGAGGATTATTAGACCAAGCAGAAGTAGAAGGTACAGGGGCAGGGATAAAGTTTTGAGAATTTTGAATATTTTGTTTATGAGTTTTATTGTTAATTTTTGCCTCGATATTTTTGGGGTGCCTGGCACAGCCGGTCCAGTTTGCAGTGTGGTTGCCGCCACAATTAGCGCATATAAATTTATCTGGGGATCCCCTGATGGGGCAAAGCCTGGCTTGATGATTCTTGCTACAAAGTAAGCATTTTGGAGTTAGATTACAAGAAGAACTTGAATGTCCGTATTTCTGACAGTTATAGCATTGAGCCTGTCCGCTATTGACGAAAGGAGTGATTGTAATTTTGAGGTGGTTAATGCTAGTGATGTTATTAAGATTTACCAAATTTGGAGAAGGTTTTAAGGAGGCCATGAAAAGAGGTAGGGGGGTATTTGTTTTTTTATTAGTAAGATATGCAATTTTGATAGGCTCAATGCCAAAGTCGGTGAAAGCATCGTGGATATCTTGACGGTCAGTGGTGGACGGGAGGCCCCTAATTAGGATTTTACGTGGCCTCTCAGACCTCGGATCGACGGTTCTAAGAGGAATTTTACTGTCACTAAGAAATTTCTGAACATCTCTGTAATGACATTCGTTGTGGAAGACGATATGGATTAAGCTTCCGGCCATAGATAGCTCGGCATCAGGACAAATAGAATTTATGTGATTGACAGTATTTTTGTAGTTTGCGTTAGATTCGAAAAAGATATGGTATTTTTTAGTCTTAATTGCATTTACAGTTTCCTGCGTTTCCATGTTTTCGGTAGGGGCATGATCGTCAGCACAAGGAATGTCATTATTTGAATTTACAGGAGAGGGAACAACGTTACAATTAGGATTGTCTAAATCATTGCTGAGAGCAGCAAACTTATTTTGAGAGACCGGGATACCCTCAATATCTCTCAAACGTTTTTGACTTTTAGGAACAACACATGGTACATCATTTACAATTTTAAATTCTAGGTTATGAATAGATAAATGCTCATTCTCTTGAGCAGTAAAGTTCTTAATAAAAAGGGAATATGATTCAAGTTTCAAATAGTCATTAATATCAATAGATTTAGTAATGAGCACTGCGGAAAATTTGTCAACAGCATCACTTACCCGAAAGAGGTCCTCGTCACGGAAGGTCTCGCTCAGATAGTCGATGAAATCTTTAAAGGTCATTTAATACGGCCAGTTGGTGTCAAAGTTGTCATGTAAGAAAGGCATAAGCAAAGAAGTCTGCTTCAGTATATGAGCACGTAGCACAGAGAGGGAAGTCGCTGGCTGTATGTTAGTCAGTTCAGAATCCGGAGTGCTGGTCAAAGTCATGGGCGTAGTTTTCATCTTGTTTGATTTTTTCTTTGAGTTTTTGACGTTTGAAACACAGGTCCAGGCCGGAGCATCAGGAGGTTTGAGGGATTGAAGAATTCTTCTCTCGAAGTCATCTTTAGTAGAAATGCGGCAGGAAGGATTTTTCATAAAGTCCGTACGAGAGTCATGAGTCGAAGAGGCAATGCTGAGGTCATCGTCCGAGTCAGAATCAGGAGAAACGAAAAATTTGCTGGAATGCGGAGTGCCCGACGGGTCAGCTACCCCAGCCGTGTCAGCCATGTGCAAGCAAAAATGCCCCACAGACTAACCAGACTGGCTGTATCTGAGAACGTAAAAGCAAAGAGCGAGAAAAGCACGCACAAGGCGGTGACGTAAGAAAGCACGAGTGTCTCGTACCAAGGCAGGAAAACACCAGTAGCGGAAAAATACGTCTGTACACCTCAGTGTCCAGAGTGGAACTCTATCTGGTCTCTCTCTGACTAACTAATCCTGACGGAATGCTCGGCGAATACGCCTGAGAGTTTTATTCTGGAAGATTTCGATTTTTTTAATGTGGGTTTGTGCGGCTGAAAACCACACAGGAGCAGCATATAGGGCGACGGGAAGTACACATTGTTTGAATAGTAGCACTTTGTTTCTCATAGTCATATGGGGACTGAAAAATAGCGTTCAGAGTTGCATGATGACAGCATCGCATTTGCTGACAATATTAGTAATGTGGGGTTTCCATGTGAGTCTGCGGTCCAGAGTTACGCCGAGATACTTCACTGTGTTTTCCCATTCGAGTGGGGATTGTTGAATATAAAGACGCGGAGGATTGGTAAAGCGATTACTGAAATAGATCGCGTGACACTTAGAAGGGTTGATTCGAATTTTCCAGCGCGTGAACCAAGCTTCTAAGGTGTCGATATGACGCTGAATTTGAATAGTCAGGTAGTTTTCATTGTGAGAGGAGGAAAGGATAGCAGTGTCATCCGCATACATAGCGAGTAGAGTATTAACTCCACGCGGCACATCGTTCACGAATAAATTGAACAGGCTAGGTCCTAAGATCGAACCCTGTAAAATACCAGACGTTATGTACCTGTTCCGGGACAGATTGTTGTGTATGCGGACGGCAAAATTTCGATTATGAAGATAGTTATAAATTAAGTGAATAAGACTGTCTGGCAGATTAATTTGAATAAGTTTATAAATGAGTCCCGGGTGCCAGACCTTGTCGAACGCGCATTTAATATCGAGAAACAGAGCAGCGGTAGGTTGTTTACCCTGTAACCCGTCGCGGGCAAATTCAACTACCCTGAGGAGCTGCTGCGTCGTGTTGTGCTCAGACCTAAAGCCAAACTGCTCTGGTATGATAATATCGTACTGGTCGAGGTGATCGTTGATTCTGTGAAGAATAACGCGCTCCGCCACCTTACTGAGGGAGCACAGCAAGCTGATTGGACGGTAACTCTGGGGAAGATTGCGGTCCCCCCCTGGCTTGGGGATGGGACAGATTATAGCAGTTTTCCAGCATTTGGGGAAATAATTATATTTAAGGATAGCGTTAACAATTACGGTGAAATAGAAAATTATATTGGTAGGGAGGTTTTTAAGAATTAAGTTGTTAATGTTGTCGATGCCAGGGGCTTTTTTATTTTTAAGTTTTTGAATAATGTCAGCTATTTCAAAGAAGTTAGTGGGGGAGGTGGGGTCAGAGGGTGGGGTGGAGAGAAAGTTTTGCACAGTCGAGAGGACGAGTCTATCATTCTCCTCGTCGACTAGGTCATGATTTGGAGAGAACTGTTCTCTGTACGTGTCAGGAATGGTGTTTGCTTTGTCTATGTCAGTCATTGCAACTCTGTGGGGGCCATGAATGGGCGGAAAATTAGAATGCTGCTTACGCAAACGTCTGACAAATTGCCAGACAGAGTTATCATCGGGACTGAGGCCTTGAATGAAATCAGCCCAAGTAGAGTTACGGAAAGTTCGAATATCGCGACGGGCAGGGGTTTCATGAGATGCCGACCGTTTATAAGCCTTCCAAACAGTCCACACTGTTGGAATTCTGAAACGGCCCGTCCAGCATGTTCCCTCATCCACTTGTCCATCTCTTGAGAATAGTAGACACTTAATGGAGGAAAGAAAGTGAGGTCCAAAGTCTGTATTCAAAGGGTAGTATGCAAAGGAAGTGATAGTATGATCACCCCTTCTTCTCTGGCCAATTCTATGGCCTCGAGATTTTATGGGTGGGGCACATGTCCATCGAGAATTAACAAAATCTTCCTGTTCTTGTCAGGTTTATCGAAACTAATGAAATGTTTCATCCATTCACAGGAGAGCTCGATCGTCATCCAACCTTTTTCCAGGTATTTGAAAAGAGTTCCTGGAGGAGGTCTTTCCCTTCTCTGCAGATGTTATCCATGTAACGTGTCTACAACGTGTAATATGGACCGTGGTCCATATTATACAACAGCTCATGGTTCATATTACACGCATAGACGGAGCAATGTTGTTTCCAATCACATATCGCTATACAAAATGGTGAGCATAAAATACATGTATGGATTGTTAAGAAAAAAAGTACATTTGCTACTATTAACGTGAAAATTATATTAAAATTACCTAACAGCAGAAAGTAATACTTTCATTTTAACATACCTGCTACATGAATGATCATATAAACCAAAAACACGATTTCATAATCGTCCAAATGCAGGCACACATGTACAAGTCACCTCATGCTTTGGATAACACTAATATTCACTAAAGGCAATGGGATGGTTCTGCTCTCTAGTGGTGAACATATAAATTTCCCCATGGTCCATATTACACGATGGTCCATAATTCACGGATCTCCCCTATATAATATCTTTCTCTACAGAATTTGTGTATTATCAAACTCTACTCAGTACCCGATGAGTTTTTGTGTGAGTTTATGTTAACATATTGTAGCGTACTGGAAGTATGGTATTATTTTTTCCCAAGACCCCACAGAGTGCTTTAAACACAGCTACGTGGTTATCAGGGAAAGTTTTGCCAGTTTCCACCGGTTTTGAACACGTGGGGGATTAAAAAACGTTTTCCCACAGATGCAGCCAGTAAAGCTGTCGTCCTAATGATTTTGGAATGTAACAAAGTTTCGGCGTTATGAAGAAACTGTCACCAACGATTGCCGACCCCCTCTCTGAGAGAGAGACGCCGCACGGAATCCGCCTTGGGTGGACGTGTTTTTTTAAGCTTCTGTGTTGGGACTGTATGGGTCCGGGAGCGTGCTTTGTAGATTTGCAAAGAGTTAAATTGAATATGTTGTAACCTTAAATGTTAATTTTTTTTGTTTGTAAATAAATTTCCTCGTTAAGTTTCTATTTTAAAAATTGGCTTCACATTTTATCTAGGACTCCGTTTTTTGTTAGTATGGATTCAATAGTTGTGAAATGTTTTCAAAATGCCTCAGAGAATCGCCTTAACCATTTACCGTGACGCCACAATACATTCGGCAACATTGCGTTAAATCAGTAGATTTCGAGAATTGGTATCATGAGAGAAAGTAGTTCACTAGAGAGCAAACGGAGATGAAAAGAAACAATATAAGTTTCATTTAGAACTACATAGGACAACTAAATTAACTGAGTTGCCTAGGCCAACGCCTACAAACTCAGATTTTTCTTGGTAGTATCATCGAAGAGCTGGAAATGTTCAGGAGTGGGTAAAAGTTCGTTTTTGACATCAAAGTTCATGAAAATGCTTCTCAAAAAAGTGAAGCAGAGAGATTTCTGGTCAGTAGATTGGAGGGTGAAAAATGGGCAGTTTTGATTGGTTGTCTTCTGGATCTTCGAGATGATTTGCTGATGGGGGTGGAGTGAATGGCTGTCTGTAAGCTGAATTTCAATTGGCAAGAGTAGAGAGAATAGAGTAAAGTGATTGGATAGAGAGATAAGGTTTGGAATCCGTGAGTTCTAATACTACAAAAAATGAGCAAAGCCAAAAGGATTTGCTCTGAGAGAATTAGGAGAGAGGACAGAGGAGAGTCTTCCGCTGGTGTTCAAGGAGTGCAGTCGCATTGCTGGGTACTGGTGTTCTGGATGCTTACGGTGTGCTTTGCCATTCGCTTGCTTTCTGCTACGTATTGCTTTTGTTTTGCTCACCCTCAGGGGTAAGCGTTTTTCTCCATCATCATGTGTGATTCTGATTCTGAGGAATCTATTACCGGAACTGGACTTATGGATACTGCTCTCACGGAAAACGGAACTACTGATGTATTGCCTGGACCTGACTACCAACTTAACAATGAAAATGTTGATATTATCATTTCACTAAAACGAAATCTTGCTGCTTTTACGGACCATTTTAATGCCAACTACAGCCCGGAATGGGAGTTTTTCCATGTCGTCAAAATGTACCTGGACTTTTTATTCAAGATTCTGACGCAGGCTACGGACAGCGACCTAGGTCGGGTGAGTACTGCATTCGATAATATTGCCAAAGTGCTCGAAAATAGATCTATTGACATTTATGATTTTACTTGCTTAGATTTCTTTATTATGTTTGCTAAACATTATAATAATGACATAAATAATCTCATTAAGAAACTAAATCTTGTAATGTATTTTGAAGATGATGATGTTAAATTTATTGAACTAAAATCTGTTGCAACTAAACGACAAAGATCTGCTGAGCATTTCCCGGACTCGCAGAACAAATTTACCATATTAAGTCAGGATAACCCTTGTGATCCCCTAAATAACGATGTTAATATTACTGATGTTACCCAGGAACCTGAAATCATACCTAAACCCAAAAAGTATCATATTTATTATGAACGTAAAACGAACTACAAAACGCTCCTAAACAGTATTATATCCGCTGTTCCCACTGTTGAGTCTGAGATGGCTGGCAGCCTTATTCATCTCGTTTTTCGGGATGTTGATGGCTACCGGGCCATTCAGAAAGAACTCACAAACCTCAAAATTCCTCTACGCTCTGTTGACCCACGGTCGGAGAGACCTAAAAAAATTCTCATTCGTGGCCTACCTGCCGACACTGACAGGCAGGATATTGCTGATGCACTCGAAAACTTGGGCATTGAACCCATTAAAATAGCTTTTCTAATGAATAAAAAGACTAATACTCCCTACCCTCTTTTCATGGTGAGCCTTAGGCCATCCCCCAACATTGATAACCTCGAAAATCTTCATACCATCAACCATTTAAAAATCAAAATTACCCCATTTGTTAACACAGGATACGCCCAATGCTACAATTGTCAAAAGTTCGGCCATTCCAGTGCCACATGCAAATTAACTCCTAAATGCTTATTATGTGGCGATAAGCATCAAGCTAAATTCTGCCCTGTCAGGGGTAACCCTGATAAATTCGTTTGTGCCAACTGCGGTGGTAATCACACCGCAAATTACTCAGGTTGCGAACGTCACCCTTCTAATGCTGAAATTATTAATAAAGAAAATAAAACTCATAAATTCACAAAAGAAAAACCTAAACAAAACTTTATTCCGGCCCCTATTCCCACCACTTCAGCCTGGGCTGATATTACTGCCAAAAATCTGGTTAAAGACAACGTTTCAAATACTGTTAAGGAAACCCAACCTGTAGCTAGCTCTTCTAGCAACGCCTCCCCTAGCGCTAAAAATGCCCCAAAAAAGAAACTCCAAATCGATAAACCGATATCCAGAAAAAATGCTCATAAAAATTCTGTAAATCAAAACCTACAGGATAAACCTGTAAATCCTAACACTACTAATTCTGAACAACCAAATGAAAACTCAAATCAAAACAGCGACAGCGGTCTCTCCGACTTCGCAATATTTCTAAAAACTATTCGTGACTTTACGTCCGAATATTCAATAACTGACATATTCACTCTACTTAAAGACATCGCTGAACTTTTCCGTGAACCGGTCGACATGATGACCAAAATGATGAATATTTTCGCTAGGATTTGTAAATACTTTGTCCCAGAACCCGTTCATGGATAATCGTCCTCCGTATTATACCAACCTCCGCATTTTGTTTTGGAATTCTAACGGACTTACCAGGCGCATTACTGAACTTAGAGAGTTTTTGGAAGACTCTGACATTGACATTATTCTTTTGCAGGAAACCATGTTTAATGAAAACCGCTTTAATATTAATAATTATAAACTCTATAGGAAAGATCGTGCCACACCTCTGTCTCAAAGGAGACAGGGTGGTGTAGCTATTTACGTTAAAAACAATATTAAACATTATCCGATCAGTGATCTTGTCACCCAGAACCTGGAATCTACCTCTGTTATGGTCTGCCTGAGAGATAACTTCAAAATTCTCCTTTCCTCTGCTTATGTACGGCAACGCTGCCCCTTCCCCATTTCTGACTTTCGGCATATCTTTGCCTATCATAAAAATTGCATCATCGCTGGTGATCTTAACGCCCACAACCGGGCCTGGAACTGCAATACTAATAACAAGTACGGTCGCGAACTTCTAAATTTTGTCACCAATAATACTGATATTACCATTGCCCACCCTGCTACCCCTACCCACTTCTCTACTGGCTCTCCTTCTACTATTGATCTCGCACTCCTCAAAAATATTCATTGCAATTACGATATTGAAGTCTTGGACCTTTTTGATTCCGACCACCTCCCTGTTCTCTTAACTATAAACTCTGACGTTTCTATTGAATAGTCTGACCCCTTCTATTTTACCGATTGGAATCAGTTCCAGGATCTCCTTGCCTGCTCCAACCTAATTTACCCCATCATTCGTTCTAAATCTGATATTGATCGTGCCGTCCAAATTCTTACTGACGTCATTAACCAAGCACTCAAAAACTCTTCTCAATGCGTCAGCAAATCTAAATTACATAATCTTCCGAAAAAAATTCGTAAACTCATTAAGAAACGTAACACGGCTCGTAAATTCTTTCAAATCCACCGTGACGGTCAAAGCAGGCAAAACTACCATTTTCTCCGGGCTCAGGTCAGGAGGGAAATTCGTAAGTTCAGACAGGAAAACTGGTCGAATTTCATATCTAATTTAAGTACAAATGATAATTCCATTTGGAAATTTCAAAAGACCCTCAAAAACAATAGACTTAACTTTCCCCCTATTCACGGCCTCAACGGTGTTGCATTTGACAATTACGATAAAGCCAATGCTCTTGCTGATAGCTATGAACTTCAATTTTCCCCTAATGAAGATCTTGAAGACGAAGACCACGACCGCATGGTCCGCCACGCTGTCCGTGACTTCCTTTCCTCATCCCCTACCACCACTATTCGAAATTCCATCCCTCCTGAAATTACTGATATCATTAAATCCCTTCCTAACAAAAAAGCCCCCGGCCTCGATAACATCACCAATAAAGCTATTAAAAACTTCCCCCCTAATATTATTATTTACTTTACTGTCATTGTAAATGAAATCTTAAATCTTAAATACTTTCCTAAACACTGGAAAACTTCTATCGTTTGCCCTATCCTCAAACCTTCTTCTGACTTAACTTTCCCCCAGAATTACCGCCCTATTAGTTTATTGAGCTCTCTATCTAAAATTGCTGAACGTGTCATTCACAACCGTCTTCTCGAACACATACACGTTAACAATATACTGATTCCAGAGCAATTTGGTTTCAGAAATAATCACAGCACTACACAGCAGTTGCTTCGTGTCGCGGAGTTTGCCTCGAGCGGACTTCAGGACAAGAGGCCTACTGGTGCTCTTTTCTTGGATCTTGCAAAAGCCTTTGACAAAATCACTCACACCGGTCTCATCTACAAACTCATCAATCTTAACTTTCCTGATTGCATCATCCACCTCATTCACAACTACCTGTGCAATAGAACTTTTACTGTCCGCGTCAATAACAAATACTCTGATCACAAACCCATCACCGCTGGTGTTTTACAAGGATCTATCCTTGGTCCCATTTTTTTCAACATTTACATCAACGATTTGCCCAGAAGCCCACACACTTCTATTGCACTTTATGCTGATGATACAGCTATTTTAGCCACTGCTCACCACCCAAATCTTATTGCAAATTTCATTCAACATCATATTGACATTCTTGAAGACTATTACATTAAATGGAAAATTAAAATAAATACTGATAAATGCCACGCTATCTACTTCTCTCATAAATACAAAGAACCTCCACGACTCTACATCTATGACACGGTCATCAAATGGGAGAGCTCGGTGAAATATCTGGGCGTTACCCTTGATAGACGCCTTACCTGGAAACCCCATATTAACTACACTATTAATAAAATGAATCAAAAAGTTTGTATGCTCCGCACCCTTTTATTTAGTCCCCATCTGGATACCAGAAATAAAATTCTTCTATATAAAACTGTCATTCTTCCAATTGCTCTCTATGCTGCTCCTGTTTGGTCTTACGCGGCCAAATCTAACATCAAAAATTTAGAAATTTGTCAAAACAAAATTCTGAGGAAAATCAGGAGGGCCCATAGGTACCTTGCTAATACGGTTATTAGACGTGACTACGATATCCAAACTATTGGTAGGGCCGCTCAGCAGGTCTCTATTAACTTTTACAATCAATTAAACTCTCTTAATAACGATATTATCGCAGAACTTCCAGACTATGACTTAGGGACCCTTCATACAGAAAAAGACCCCGGGCGGCTCTCTTAGAGCCTGCTCCGGATTAACATTTCTTCAACTTTTTTTTTCCTTACTTTATTTTTCTTTAATATTTTATTATTTTACAAAAACAAACAAACAAAAAAAATACTTATATAATCTATTATAAAAATAAAAAAAAATATATATATATATATAATATTAATAAATTCATTTATTTTCTACCTTTTCTCCTTACTTCATCACTCTTTAATTTTCTACTTTATTTCTCCTTTCCTTTCTTCTTATTACGTATACCATTAAGGTGTCTCATATTTAAACTTTTTTCTATACGTTATGTATGCATATATTCATTACTTAATTTCTTTCTCATGACCACTTTGTCAATACTGTCTATATGTAGTACTGGGGATTCGGCTTACGCCCAGGTACCCCACAAAGCAGTTCATTCTGAGCTTGAGGAGGAGGATTTGCTCTGAGACAGATAATTAAGTTAATAGAAAGTTTAAGGATAGGAAATAGATATTTATTTTATTTTATAAAATTTTATAGTTGTTTTTTGCCTTGGCAAGCCAAGTATTGTTTTTAAATTTTTTATATTTTTATTTAAATGACGAGGACAAACAAAAAATTATGACGGAAGACTCAGGATGGCTCGAGGCCTTTTCCTGTTAGTGGGGTCAGCGTGATCATAGTTTGCAAGATTAGAAAGGAGTTCATTGTCAATTGAATTGTGAAAGTTTATAGCTTGATTTTTGAGGTAATTTCGAATAGTAGGGATATTTAATTCCCTGTAAATACAAGCATTTCTGAAATACCAGTCCGCATTAACGATTTGTCGAATGGTACTGCTCTGAGCAGATGCGAGTTTTTTAATATGGGTGTCTGCACAATATGACCACGCTGGCCCTCCATAAGTTAAGATAGGACGAAGATAGGAGTTGTAAATGAGCATTTTATTGACTAAGCTTAATTTGCTGTTCCGAGAGATTAGTGGGTAAATTAATCTTCTGGCTGCTCGGAATTTGTCCCTGACGTGTAAGATATGTTGTTTTCAAGTGATGTTTTTATCTAAAACAATACCGAGGTATTTGACTGTATCAGACCAGGGGATTTTTGTGTTACCTATTTGTATTTGGTGACTGTTGAATGTCTTTTTACGTTTAGATGTAAACATGACAGCGACGCATTTTTCAGAATTAATTTTAATTTTCCATTTGTCGAGCCAATTTTGAATGGAGGACATGTGGGTGTTGATGTATTTTACAGCGTATTTAAAATTTTTGTTAGTAGCATAAAGGGCAGTGTCGTCGGCGAAAATAGCAATGTTTGTGTTAATATTTTGAGGGATATCGTTGACAAATAAATTAAAAAGAATTGTGGATAATACTCCTCCTTGTGGTACGCCTGAATTAATTTTAAATTTGCTGGAGAGATGGCCATTAATTCTTACTTGAAAGGTACGATTTTTGAGATTGGAGATGAGAATGTGGATGATTTGGGGTGGGAAGTTATAATTAATAAGTTTGTGGATGAGACCGTCGATCCAAAGTTTATCAAAAGCTAGTGAGATGTCAAGAAAGAGAGCTGCTGTGGAGGATTTATTTTTCTTAGCACTGGCGAGGTTTTCGGCTAGACGATAGACTTGATGAGGGGCTGAAAGAGATTTTCTGAAGCCAAATTGGTAAGGGATAATGATTTGGTTATCGTCGAGATGCTCATTAATTTTCTTAGCGATGAATTTTTCAGTTAATTTACTAAGGGAATTAAGAAGGCTGATAGGGCGGTAGCTGGAGGGAGAGGAATGAGGTTTATTAGGTTTTAAGATTGGGACAATTATTGAGTTCTTCCAGCTGTGGGGAAAGTGTTCAAATTTAAAAATAGAGATGATAAGAATGGTAATTTTGAATATGTATTTAAAAGGGAGGTTTTTGAGCATCGTATTATTAATGTTATCTTCTCCGGGAGACTTTCTTTTGGGAAGTTTTTTAATGTATTCTTTAATATCGGCTGGGACAATAAAGGGGGTGGGGCTTTCGTGAGGGGTGTTAAGAAAGAGATTAATACTATTTTTGACTATGTTTTCAGTGCTAGAGTGAGAGATTTGATTAAGGGTGAAGTTTTTAGCGAAGTTTTTGCCTATTACTTGGGATTTTTCCATATCAGTGAGAACGTTTTCGTTAGTTTCGGGGTCAATAAGAGGGGGAATGGAACGGAATTGATTTTTGAAACGCCTGGCGGCTCTCCAAATGGAATTGTCAGTAGTGTCCAGTGATTCTAAGTAATTATTCCAATTAGTATTAGATTGATCTCGAAGGTAAAATCTGAGGTCTTCTTGAGTTTTGTTCATAATAGTTTTATTAGCATTTGTTCTATTGTGCTGCCATGTTTTACGTGCTTTGTTTTTGTTGTTTATGAGAATTTTAAGGTGTTGGTCATGGATGGTTTTAACACGAGGGGGGATTAATTTAGTACTTTTAATTAAACTTTCGTTGATGTCGGTAGTTATGCTAGAGACTAGGTTTTCCAGATCGTTGATGTTATTGACCATGGGGGGAATGTATTTAATATTATTTAGTTCATTTTTGAAATTATCCCAGTTAATTTGCTTAGTATGATTTATGATGAGAGGGTTAGTGTCAAGAGGGATACGAATTTCGACTGGGTTATGGTCAGAAGTTAGTTCACAATGGGAAGTTACGGAGAAGTCATGAGGGAAACCTTTAACAAGGGCAAAATCAATGATACTTTCAGAGTTATAGAAGAAGTGGGTCGGGGAAGTGGGGGCGATGATGTCGAAATTTGTTTTGCTAGTAAAGTTATAAATTAAGTTTCCATAAACATTATTAATTTTACAATTCCATAATTTATGTTGAGCATTTAGGTCACCAAAGATAAGGGGATTAAGATTTAGGGAGTTTAAGGCGTTAAGGTCTTCATTAACATGATTATAATTTTGCATAGGAGGAATATAGGTTGAGATGATGGTATAGAAAGGGAGGTTATTTAATTTAATGTTGATAGCGGTGGCGTTAATACATTTAAGGGGGGGGGAGAATGATTAAGTGATGAGGGAGGGTATTTTTAATCAAGATAGCAGTACCTCTCATGGGGTGGATTGGATTAATATAATCATTTCTGTAGGTAGTGTAATTGTAGACTTTGAGATTATCCGCTGGTCTGAGGTGTGTTTCCTGAATTAAAATGATATCGGGGTTGCGCTCATTTACAAACTCCTTGAACTCACGGATTTTAGCACTAATACCATTTGCGTTCCATGCGAAAACAGACAGAGAAAGGGGGGCCATTAACCGGTGTTTTGAACACACTTAAAGAGCGCGTGGAAGAAGCTATAAAGCTTTTCCTCCGCGGTTACATTTAATTTTATATTTTCTCTAGCAATACGTAAGTTATTTAATATTGAAGTAAAGTCTGTTATATTTAGTTCTTGCGTTATTTCGTTTATAATTGTATTAATTTCCTGAAATTGTTTTAATAGGGAAAATCCATTAGGTGAGGGAGAGTTGTCATTCGAGGTTGTAGGGAGATTGTAATTGATTTGGTCGTTAGATTGGGTTGGGGGTGAAAATTCGGACATATTGATGTTAGTTTTAGTCATTTGGGCAAAGGAGATACTAGGAGTTACAAGTTTAGTTGATTTTAGGGCTTCTTTGGCTTCCTTTTCTGCTTGTTTCTTAGCGGCTATGTTATGGGGGAATTTAGGGCAGCCTCTCCAGTTAGCTGGGTGATTTCCTTGGCAGTTGCAGCATTTTGCTGCTTCTACCTGTTTACTTTCAGGTTTTGTATTTTTGCATTCGCTGGTGAGGTGATTTCCAGCACATTTCACGCATCTTGGGTCCATTAAACAGAATTTACTATGGTGGTGGAAGTGTTGACATTTAAAACATTGGGCTGTCTTGTATGGGGAATTGTAGTATTCGACTGAAATTTTGATGTAGAAAAGGGAATTTAGTTCAAATATAGTTTTAGCCTGATCAGTTGGGGTGAGTTGAACTTGAAAAAGGGGGAGAAAGGAGCCGTCTTTTCTAGTTAGCTGGGCTACTTTTATGACAGTAAAACCAAGTTCAGTTAATTTTTCTTGAATTTCGTCTGTAGTAAATTCCTTTGGCAACCCGCGAATGACAACTTTTATAGGGCGGACAATACCTAGTGGGAGAATGAAACCTTTGATTTTATTTTCTTCTAAGTATTTGGTTATAGATCTATGATCTTCTTCAGTGGATGGGTCTAGTCTGATAAATTCTCCGCCTATTTTCGCATGGAACTTTCTTATATCATTAGGTCCAGCAATTGCTGTTAGAATTTGTCTGTAATTTTCAGTTTTGACTATGGTTATATGTTTGATTTTTAAGCTGGAACTACAAGCCAAGGCCCTAAGATTTATAGTCCTGTACACCTTCACCTTCCCCCCCCCTCCCTCTCCCACTCAGTACCATGAGGAAGTAAAACAAAAATACATAAGTTATTTAATCCTACCTAAGCAAGACATCTAGTTTTATCATAACTCCTGTACTGGAAACACAACATTTAAAACAAAAAATATTTGAAGAATTATTTGATTTCGCTTCTAAAACACAAACAATAATATGTAATTAAACACACAAAATTTTTATAAACCATGTTTTCAAGTACGTGAACCCGAAAAGAAAATTTTCAGCTAAAAACAATGTCCCTCCCCTCGATGTATGGGAGTAACAGTATTGCCTGAGCCACGCCCTCCTATGCTGACATTTCTAAATTAACTGGAAGTATAAATGAAACGATCCTGATGAAGAGATGTTCATCAAATAATTTCAGCTGTTAACTATATTTCCTAAAGAAATCTTGTCCTTTTTCTCATCTTCATTTATAACCCAGTAACAATTTTCTCTAAAGACAATTCTGTTTTTCTAAACTTATGACATAGAGACTAAAGTTTAATAAAAATAATAATCATCTTTAAAATTTTAATGCGTACACCTGACATTTTAAAATCATTCTTCATTTCAATACTGAATCAACATTAAAGAAGTTAATGCTGACCTATGATACTGAAAACAGTTCAAATTGTAGAATTATTGCAAAAATTGCTCTGCTGAATGTGTTACACAATAATTCAATAAACATCGCGACAATTGAGTATTTCCTTAACATATATGAAAAACAACAGTTTTAATGTCTAAACTCAAAAGAAAAATAACAGAAATAAAGGGGTTTGTCAAGATGTTTTTTAATACACTAATAGAAAATCCCAGTAATACTGCAAAAAACATAAACATAGGAATATGTTCGAATAAATTATACATACTTTTGAAAGATTACCTCTGGATTATTCACAATTTGGCATAAAATTTTGTTACATTTAATCACCATGTACATATATGGATATCAGCAATTTTTCAGGAAAATTTAGGCTAAACTGGGTAGTATGGATTTATACAAAACCAGTGACATGAATGTAGGAAACAAAGTACAGAAATACAGTAATGCAAAAATATCCATGTCAAAGACACTTACGGCAAATTATTTATGTAAGAATACTTTCATAAAGTCATTAAAATGCAGAAAGGCTCAAATCAGCTTGCTCATATCTTAATCATTCACAGTAATTAATCAAAAAAGAAGGAAATTTAAAATGTGTTAAAGTAATTCCAAATAAGTGTATAAAAAATGGAGAAAGTAAAAAATATAATATAGGGGAGATCCGTGTAATATCGACCCCCTAAGCAAGAATGCTCATAAAACTTAAATTATTTTTCAAAAAAGATTTAATTTGTGGGCTGATCATTAAATTTATAGCTGCATGGTTCGAACTTGGTAAAGTACCCTGGTAACTACTAATAACTGCAGGAAATAATTATTTTATTTTCGTGTCAGTGGTCCATATTGCACAAACGTTCGTGTAATATGGACCGAACGTATGTGTAATATGGACCACTGACACGAGAATAAAAAGTATGATATAGAATGAAAGACGGATGCACAAAACTGTGCTTTTAGTAAATTCATTTCAAGTACAGCTATCATCACAATAATAGTGTATCGGGTTGGTTATATTGGCGCAAGCTTCATACACCCATGAGCAGCACATCTCGCATCTGATCCAGTCTTCCACCTTACTCTCCCCACAGAATGCGCAGAAAGTAAAAGGTTCTATAACTTGATTCGCAGCTGTCTCCTGGCCGGAGGTTGTGATGTCCCTACTGAGATCCTTGGAGCTCCCGGGCGTTTTGGCTCTGTCGTCTTCTTCTGAGCAGGCATCTCTTTTTGAGCTTTCTTTGTTATTCTTTCCTCTTTCTGACGCTGTTGGTGTCCAGCTTTGGTCACTTCTTTTGTTTTTCTGCAACGGCCTTCTTGAAACGGTATGAAGTCAGAACAGTGGCCTCTGAAGTGTTTCCCTTTCTCTTTCTTAGGCTTCTTTGTACACAATGAGGAAGGGGACTGATGTCTTCCACTGAGAACATTTTATGATTTACAGAAACCGGGTTGTTCTCCTGGACTACATCTTCTGAAGTTGGCTCTTCGGAAACAGACATGTTCTGCTGGACTGTACCGTCAAGTTTTGGGTCGATGGAAGCTACATTTTCTGGCAAGTGGTCGTTGGTCTCGTCTTCTGATGTGACTCCTGGTGAGGCTTTATGACAAACTTCGGATGGAGCAAAGTCGAAATCGTGAAATACATGGAGATTGACGGGCCTAATCCCACCTTCACGGAAACCACTGGCAGTGGTTTCAAGGGATGCCGACCATGCATAAGCCTTCCCGAACAGTCCACACACTTGGAATTGTGAAACGGCCCATCCAGCATGATCCTTCATCCACTGGTCCATCTCTTGGGAATAGTAGACGCTTAATGGACGAAAGAAAGCGAGGTCCAAAGGCTGTATTCGATGGATAGTATGCAAAGGAAGTGATTGTATGATCACCTCTGCATCTCTGGCTAATTCTATAGCCTCAAGATTTTGAGTGTGGGATACATGTCCATGAAGAATTAACAAAACCTTCCTGTTCTTGTCATGTTTAGCGAAACTAATGAAATGTTTTATCCATTCACTGAAGAGCTCGATCGTCATCCAAACTTTTTCCTGGTATTTGAAAAGAGTTCCTGGATGAGCTCCGGCTTCCATCGCTTCTGGGGAATCACCTCCATCGGTGGGATGAAGTGACCAGCAGCACTCATTGTGCAGACAAATGTGCCGGTCTTTCCCTTCTCTGCAGATGTTATCGATCCAACGTGCCTACAACGTGTAATATGGACCAGTGGTCCATATTACACAACTCCTCATGGTTTATATTACACGCATGGACGGAGCAACATTGTTTTCAATCACATATCGTCATGGAATATGGTGCTCATAAAACACATGTATGGATTGTTAAGAAAATAAGTACATTTGCTACTATTAACGTGAAAATTATATTAAAATTACCTAGCAGCAGAAAGTAATACTTTCATTTTAACATACCTGCTACATCAATGATCATATAAACCAAAAACACGATTTCATAATCGTCCAAATGCAGGCACACATGTACAAGTCACCTCATGCTTTGGATAACACTAATATTCACTAAAGGCAATGGGATGGTTCTGCTATCTAGTGGTGAACATATAAATTTCCCCATGGTCCATATTACACGATGGTCCATAATACACGGATCTCCCCTACTGATCTATCAATGTTTAAGCATGCATGATTCATTCCTTACACTAGAAATTTCTAGAATTTTCTGTGTTAAATGCTGGCATGCTGAATGCATTATATACAGCAACTTCATATTCTAAAACGCTAACAAATTTTAAAAATTAAGAACAATCATGAGTGGAACAGAAATAGAACAACGATTAGACTAATAATAAATGAAGTAAGAAGAAACTTGTACATATTTTCTTTTTATATAAACGGTTGATAGCGTTCCATTCCGATTTTCTAATTTAGACGCAATAAAGTTTTTCCAAAGTCACTAATTCATACGTTTTCAGTGCACATTAAACCTGGGTGTACATATACTTTGTAAATATTGTTAATGTATAGCAGTTTTTAAGCACTGAATAAACTTTTACTATTCACGGAAACTCCAAAATATGAACACTGACCCGAGTGTGTGTGTGTGTTTGTTTGTTGAGGGGGAGGGGCCCACCACACGACTTTTGCGTTACTAGCCCGACGATCTATCCAACTAACGAGCTAACAGTCCAAGTTCAATCGCATTTCTGTTATTTCTTTCCGAGAAATTGAAGGACTGGAAATAATGTTTCAAAATTTTACAGTTGATTCTTATAATGGCCACAATAAGATAGCTCAAAATCACTAATGCACATGATATAAATATTTTCATTGCAGATTAAACGTAGGAGGAGTTATAACGTAATTCGATTGCTAATGTTTAGTTGTTTTTAAACCATGAGCAGGTTTTGAAAACACACTGTAACTCAAAATAGTAACACTGGCCCGTGGGGAGGGGGGGGGGGGATCGAATCCGAGACCTTCGCGTTATTAGCTATTAGCACGACGCTCTAACAAGCTGAGCTATCGGGCCCCGTTCAATCGTATTTCTGTAATTCCTTTCGGAAAAATAGGAAACATTGTAAATATTTTTTACAAATTTCATAATTGATTCTTATTATGGCCACAATAAGTTAGTTCTATAATCACTAATGCACGTTAAATAAATATTTTTAGTGCATATTAAACCTGGAGGGAGATGCAACAATTGTTATTGTTTAGCCATTTTTATACCACGAGCAAGTTTTGAAAATACACAGTAACTCACAATAGAAACACTGGTCCGTTGGGGGAGGGGGATCGAACCCACGACCTTCAAGTTATTAGCAAGGCGTTCTAACCAATTGAACTAACGTGCCATGTGTAAATCCTTTTTTAATTATTATTAACATTTTATCCTTTCTCATAAAATATAAAAATTGTTCGTTTTGCAGAAATATTTTACTGTCGATCTTCATTACGCCTACAATAAGAGAATTCGAAGCTCCCTCATGGACGTGATATAATTTATTTATTTATTTATTTATTTATTTTTAAGGCTAAACCTGGAAGAATACATTGCGTTTAATGATTGTTGTTTAATACTTATCCGGGCTGACGGTTTCTGTTGCTAGAGTCAAGTTTAAAGAGTGGCTGGCATCTTATCGATTTTTTGAGAGACCCTATATGTAATTAAAGGATCAGTACTAAAAATTGCTGGAGATTTTGATGAAAAAATATGTATTTAATTAAAAACGAAAGTTTTATGTCTGTTGCAAGGTAATTTTCTTTTTGGAGACCTGACAATCGACTAGAAATGCCATGCAGGAAGGACAAAATTTAATATTTTATGTCACAGTTCCTACTTATATTTATTTTTATGTGATATCGAATATCTATCTTCCTATCTACAGCAGATGAAGCTTTTGATGACAGCTTTTTAAACTTAATAAACTACTATTCTCTAAAAAATGGGTAAAAAGAAGTACTGGAATTTGATGTTAGCGACCAGCGGCACATCAACTAAATTACAGAAATAAATCGGAAAAAGGGGAGTCTCATTTTCAATATACAAATTAACTACCAGCATTCAACAATAATCAGTAAATAAGTAACTAAAGGAGCAGACAAACATGGGTCTCGCGCGAAAGGAACAAGAATCTTGCATCGTCGACCAACACACGACGCCAGATTGGCATGCATTAATTTCTCACATGAAATTCATCATTTTATTGAAAACAGTCTAAATATTCACTAACGTTTGTATATTTTACGAATTTCGTCATATATTTGATAAAACTATTAATCTCTTTTTTTATTTGTTAAAGATTTCGTATTTTTACTGTTACATTTTGGCCTCGGACCCTCACCGCCTCTGCAATGGGAGTGGCTATTTTGCATTCGTAATGAGCTCACGTCACCAAACGTACTCTTCGCAAAACCATCGATTAAGAAAAAAAATTCAGGTAGTCTCTGTCTTTTTTTCTTATTTATTTAACGCATTTCGGTACTTTTCTGTTTAACTGTTTACTGCTACTGGGTTTTCCGCGCTGCCAAATATAACTCACGACTCAGGACGGACAATTTTTTTTTCTCGCCGGAGGACCGTTTTTAAGGAACGCAATCCTATATTAAAAGAAGTATTTTAAAAGGTATCCGTACACCTTCGTAGAAGAAATTTTTAATTTTTTTTTTAATTTCTACTTTCAAAACTACTTTTTATGTTCAAATACAATTTATAACTATGAAAAGAGCATTTGGTATTCTGCTTTTAGTTGAAAAAAAATATTTAGAGTGGAAAATATTGGGAAAAATATCGAAAACTTGATCATTAGAATGTTGGAGATTATTCAAAAGCAAATAAAAATATCAATATTTTGTAAATTTTATATTAAATATTATAACATTATTTAGATCTGGTGCTACTCTCATGATTATAATCAACTTGTTTGAATCTATATAGAAGTTCGAGTAAAAACACAATGAAAATTTAAAAAAAAATTTTACAAACGCTTCAGTATACCTTTGAAACTAAGCCTAAATCAAACATATGAATATGAAAGTAGTACAGGCTCTTTATAACTATATAAAAAATTGGTACCTGTCAAATTTGAAGAAATTTCCTCCATAACTTTTTCTAAAATCTGCGTCATCCATTTTCTGATGTTTGGTGAATTTTTAAAGATAAATTTTTAGAATTTAATTTATTAAGTGCTGATCACGCGGTTTCTTTTCATTTCGTGATACTTTAAATCAATTTATCGTCACGTGCATAACAACGAAATAAGTTGACAAAATTTTTTTTTTTCTTTCTAATGTGGCAGACGATTGGACATTATCCAAAAAATATTCCTCCAATAAATGTTCCTCAAACTGTAGTATATTAACTGTACTATATTCTTTTGTATGTTCTATTAGATTTAATTTGAATATTTTCTTCTACATTATTTTGTCTATAAAAATCTCCGTTACGATTTCTTTATAAATATTTTTTTTTGTTTTCTTTTGGCATTAATTGCGTACATTGACCATTGTATTTAATTTTAATGTACTCCGTAGCGAAGTACGGGTATTCAGCTAGTATTATATAATATTTTAATTGCGCAATAAAAATGTAAACATACAATGCCGAGGCTTTGTTAAAGGAAGTGAGCTCCGGCTCGCACCTCAAGGAACTAAACTTGAATAATATTTTTTTAAATGTTCTTTTGTTATACTAAATGGCACGTGAGACCCTTTCGCATGCGATTAAAATACGATAAATTTTTTAGCAATGTTGATGGTTTGTAGTAGGATGAAAGAAGAACCGGTTCATGTTTTGCAATTGCTTATTTGTCAAATAACAGTGGTGCGTATGGATAATTCAAAACCAATAGCAAAATGCCTTTGGCCACGATGTTGGAGGTGAAGCATAAGACAAAACAGGGAAACATGAGATATGTACACGTCAAAACACCTTTGTAGACAATATTAATAGTTAAATAGGACACAAATTCGTGGAAAATGGGATAATTACATTACAAAACCTCTTTGTGCATACTATTTGACTGCGCCGTTTCGACGCATCCAGGGAAAGAACTTTAGGGCCCAAATTCAATTTTTCACTCCGATTTTTAAACAAACAATAAAATGTGTCATTCTGAATTAACAATTCGTCAGAAGAGGAGAACTTAATCTTTAAATGTTACCTCATTTATCGATTTTGGTTAAGTATGAAGGGGAGAGAAAGAGATCGTCACAAAAAATCACCTAGGAATAATATATATGGTTTTTCCATGCAAAAAAAGAATAATGTACACCTACGCGGATGTTGCCAATAAAGAAACTCATTAATGAAATGACAGAATGATAATAAAACAAACGATTTTTTAATTTAAAAGTTCAGTGTGATTGATGATGGAAAAAATAAATAAAAAAAGCTAGCGCGTGCGCCATCTAGGAGAAGAAAAATTGTTTTTAATGTTTATACTTCTATTTTTAATCAGACAATAAGATGTGTATTACTAAATTAACAATTCGCACGAAGCAGAGATCTGAATCTTTAAAATGGGACACTCATTTATTGATTTTGGTTAAGTATGAAGGGAGAAAAGGGGATAAGACAAAAAAAACCTCTTTTAGAAATAATATATAGAGATTCTTCTGATTATAAAAATAAAAAGTTTGTAAAAAATTCAAATGTCTTATGCATTTCACTAAGTTAACAAATATTTAAAAACATCAGATGAGGCATCAAATTTATTTCTGCCTTGGACCCCTCGAACGCATAATCAGCCACTGTTGGGAAAGAAAATTCATAGAATGTAAAACGCCTTCTAATCATTTCTATTTACCATCTCAAGTTGATTCTTTCCTTTAACACTGTGAGTAATCAAACCGATAGAGCAGTGCTCCGCAACCGCTGGCCCGTGGCACACTAGTGTGCCGCGAGGTGATCTTGACCGTGCCGCGGTGATTTTATCGATTATGATAATAAAAAATTAACCACCGCATTAAATAGAATTTTTTCTAAGTAAAATATTCCTCTAACTTTTTGTTAATATGTAATGCTTCTGGGTCGAAATTATACACAAAACAAAAACATGTAGTTACCGTACATTGTATGTATGCTCGAGCGTCATATTTCTGGATTTCAGTTAAGAAAGAATATCCACAAATTTCTGACAAGGCCATTGCAATTTTGCTCCTATTTTCTACGACATATTTATGCGAATAAAGTTTTTCGACACTGGTTCTAATTGAAAATAACAAACGTTCATATTTAAAGGGCCTTGACCATGAACTGTAGCTCTTTCTATTATAGAGCCAAATATAAAACGTGCAAATATAAAACGCACATTTATCATAACAATCTCAAATATCTCATCATAAATTAGTTATGTTTAAATTAACTTTGATTTATTAGGCTTAAGTAAAGACCAAAAACCAAATTTTAATATAAAAATTTAAAGAGAAATTTTTTTACTTGTAAACTATAATTTCATATTTTTGTTCTTGTGTTGGTGTACAGTTCAAAATGATTTATATAAAACTTAAATAATTATAATTATCTTGATACATAGAGCTAATTTTTTGTGTATTTTTATCTAATAAAAACATATACGTATTTATTGTAATTTATATATTTGCAAGCTTTTTCTTGTGGTTTGCCACAGAATTATCGAAAAAAAAACGTTGTTGTGCCGTGGAAGATAAAAAGTTGCGGAGCTCTGCGATAGAGGGTACTTTTTGTTCTTTTATCTTAACGTCTTCAATCGCTTGCCTGATAGATATCCTTATCTGTATAATCAACAATTTCAGAATTTCGAGGTAACTTCGGTTTAAAATCTTTTGCGACTTAATAGCCTGAAGGGTTTTTTAACTACAGTCGCCTTCTGGGATACAAGTTGCTGTGATCCGTTCCACTGAATAAAGTTGAATAAGCCACTTCGATTACTTTGCACTAATTTTGTGTTTCGACACTTAAATGTGCATTTATCACTCTGTAGCACTGATATAAGAAAAATCGATTCACTCTCTCATGTAGATCCGAATGTCTGATATCTCTCTAGTTCATCTAACCTTTGAACATCGAACCTTTAACTGATATCTCCGGCCAACAAAGCGTTTTGACAGATGTACCAGAAATAACGCGAATGTCTTAAAGACAAAATGGTAGAGAGCTATTTACAATATTCCCTCAACTCTTACTGGAAGGACTTAGTGGAATTTCTCTCTGATAAAGAAAATTTTGCACTTTGTTTAGCTTTAACTTTGGCGTTGTTTATATTGTATGAGAAATTGGTGAAAAAGAAAAAGCTCAACTTACCGCCTGGACCAACTGGATTGCCAATTTTAGGTTATATTCCCTTTCTAGGAAAAGAGCCATTCAAGGAACTGGACCGATTGAAGAACATATATGGAAATGTTTTCAGGTACCGTTTTAACTTCATTTTGAAGTGATGCCGTGCCACTAGCGCAGGGGGCCGCGCAGGGCCCGACTTAGTCTAATTGGGGCGCGGGGCAAAAACTTCTTTGGGGGCCCCCCTCTGCTTCACTACTTCAGTAATGAAGAACTTAATACTTATTACTAAACTTTCTATTCGATTTGGGGGCCCCCCTCTGATGTGGGGGCCCGGGACAACTGCCCCGTATGCCCCTGCTTTAGTCAGGCTCTGGGGCCGCGACCGCCAAGAATGCTCGCGAAGTCTTTTCTGGGGAGTCCCCACGGTTTTATTCAATCAAAATATCCTTTTAGCGAATTTGACCGACAAAATTTGTTAATATTTACCGTATTTTTTGGACCATAAGACGGTAGCATTAAAATAAAATTAATATTTTATTATGTATATTACATATATTTATTATATATATTATTTATATATTATGTTATACATATTATTAATTATATTTATTATATCTGCGCTGAGATGGCAAAATGTGATAAGAAATTTACGTGACAGCAGTTCTAAGATTCAAGATGTCAGAAAAATCTGTAATTTGTTTTGCATGAGCGAACGTGGTACCAATGTTTCAGAAAAATAGTGGACTATTACTTACAGTAGTTACAGTAAATAGAAAATATCGGTGAACGAGAATCCGGAATGTGAAAAACTTATTTTTTTAAGAAAAGTTTCTTAAGACATTTCCATCTGAGCATAGATATATAATTTTATTATATATAAATTCTACGTTTATTAAGTAAGAAATTGAAAAAAAATGTTTATATACCTAATAAAATACAAAATATTCTTTTCTAAAATTCTTCCCATAAATTTGAGGTGCGTCTGATTGTCCGAAAAATACGGTATTTACCATGAAAATGTGGGGCAGGGAAGTTTTTGAATGAAAATGTTTTATTCAAATCGCAAACTCTATAATTACAGATCAAGGGAGACAATTCGAGTCCCAGCTGGTCAGAAGTTTGGCTGTAATATGTGGTGCTAAA
This sequence comes from Dolomedes plantarius, assembly GCA_907164885.2. Lineage (NCBI taxonomy): Eukaryota > Metazoa > Arthropoda > Arachnida > Araneae > Dolomedidae > Dolomedes > Dolomedes plantarius. The sequence continues at coordinate 94,865,334 of OU015499.1, read as the reverse complement.
GTATCACATACAAATCCTTATCATCCTCAATGCAATCGCAAAGTTGAACGGTTACATATGACCTTGAAATGTGCTATTAAGGCCCATAATAATACCAAGTGGACAGAAATCTTACCAACTGTGTTACTGGGTTTAAGAGCTGCTATCAGACCTGACACTAACTCCTTCATAGCCCAAATGGTATATGGAACTAATATCAAATTACCAGGAGAATTTTTTGATCCACCTATTAAATTGGTCCTGAAACCTTTGGGACCAAGTTACAGAATTTTATGACAGAGCTGAAACCTGGTAATCCTTCCACTACTAGAAATGAAAAGATCTTTGTTCACAAAGATTTGAAATTTTGTCTCAAGTACACTCATGTCCATAAATTAGTGATAATTCAGGATCACACGGAAATCAAACACTAAAGTAAAAATTTCACCTGTAGAATTATCACACACACATCTTCAATCATAATATGAAATTACAGGTAGCCACCAGATGACGCCGATAGATAGTACGTCACAAAGACGAGAGTGTAAGAGAGGTTTATATAAGGGATGGTGGCAAAGACGTAAAATTGTTCACAAGCGTTCTGTAAGCCGCTCAGTGTCATAACCGAATGGTTATGACACAGAGGACGCATGTGGATGATTTTAAACATGGTAGAATTATCGGCCGCCTGGAATGTGGGCGTACTCAGATGGAAGTATCCGAGAAACTTGGAATTGCCCAAAGTGTCATCTCTAGACTTTGGCAACGATTCCAAGATGATAGAAATGGCAGTAGACGTTACAGTACAGGTCGCCCTCGAGTTGCAACGCCGAATGAAGACCGGTATTTGGCAGTAACTGCCAAAAGAAGCAGACGGAGCACAGCATCCGACCTGTCTCGTCAGATATCTGCTGCAACGGGAACCACAGTTTCAAGGCAAACCGTGTACGGACGTTTGGGAAATATTGGTCTATATGCTCACAGGCCTGTCAGATATGTTCCGCTCACGGCAACTCACTGTCGGCAGCTATTAGCCTGGAGTATAGAACATGCAATGTGAACATCGGCACAGTGGGCTTGTGTGGTGTTTTCCGACGAGTCCAGGTTTAGCTTGCAGTCTGATTCACGTCGGACTTTCAGATGGAGAACGCCAGGTACCCGTTACCACCAAGACAACATCATTGAGCGATACCGTTACGGTGGTGCAGGATTGCTCGTTTGGGGTGGAATTTTACTGAGCTCCAGAACAGATCTGCATGTTCAAATCGGAATCACGAACGGCCACATTTATCGGGACATCATTCTGGAACACCATGTACGTTTGTTTAGGGGTGCCATGGGTGCAGAATTTGTGTTTATGGATGATAACGCCCGTCTTCACCGAGCAAACATCGTAAACGAATGCCTTCAATCTGAGGATATCACCCGTATGAAATTTCAGCATTCTCACCTGACTTGAATCCGATAGAGCATATGTGGGACTTGCTTGGTTGACGAGTTGCAGCCCATGAACCGCCTCCTACATGTGTACTCTAACTTGGGAGAGCATTGCTTGAAGAGTGGAGTAATCTTCCCGAAGATCAGCTCGATAATTTGATACTCAGCATGCCTAGGCTTTGTACGGACAGTATTTCATCGCATGGGATACATGCAATGTATTAACCATCATACCAACCATGTAATATTAAATTTTTGTAAAGGAGATATTTTTTACAATTGCTCTAGGGAGCAAAAATCAAAGTTTTTATGAATGCTATCATACATACACCATCTTTTTTGTTCTTGATCTTTTGTTTAATTAATGGGCTTTATGAATAAGTCACGTTTGTTTTGCTTCTGAACCTTTATTTGCTGGAGCTGGCATTATCCTTAACTTTTTCCTTACGGGTTGGGATAGCATGTATCCCAAGAATGAACACACACACACACACACACACACACACACACACACATATATATATATATATATATATATATATATATATATATATATATATGTATGACGCGCTCGTTACTTACACCCTTCCCATTACGTCGTCTTCTCTTCCAACTTAATCCATATTAACCTATATCTAAGTAATTGTCAAAGATGTAGCAGTCAATGAAGTTAAGGCCGGTGGCAAAGAACTACAAGCAATTACATCTAACATCGTTTATTTCCAAATATTAACCTACCCGATTCAATCTGATAATATAATCTAGAATTCATCACTTAACCGCGCGACGCGTGACCGTCTTAATCAAGAATCTCCCGCCGTCTGACGAAAATGCTACTGTATTTCACCATCTAAAGCCATCGCGCATGCGTGTGGCGTTTGCACCGAAGATGAGTCAGCGGCGATCCCAATTTTGTTACTATTTATAGATAACGAAACTTCCTGGTTCTTCAATTTACGTGAATCAAGTCCACCCCGTAAAATACTTTCTGTGCGATGCTTTTCGAAATGGATATCCAAATAGTGGCGAATTACGCCAGGACAATAAATTAATTACTAAGTCCCCTTTAAATTTAGTTTAACCATTCCTTTCCCATATATACATATATATATATATATATATATATATATATATATATATATATACCAGTTTAGTCAATAAGTTCGGAGACTACCCTCCCCCCTCATGCCCGGTGTGTGGAGGAACCGAAATAACGACGTGGTTTGCAAATCTGGTTATCTGCGTACGCTTGAGACGCCACATGACGCTTTGCAGAATTGCTAAGGTGTGCAGCTCACCATTTGGCTGCAGACTGCCAGCATATGATGTCGATGTAGCAAAATGTCCTTTTTGGAGCAACGTTCCAACATTAAATTTAGTTACAAATTAGGAAAAAATACTGCAGAAACGTTACGGTTACTGCAAAAAGCGTATCGAGACGAAGCTATGTGCAGATCGAACGTTTTCAAATGGTACAGCTTGTTTAAAAATGGAAGAGACGCTGTTGCAGATGATTCGCGAAGTGGGTGGCCAGTGACCCCACAAACGGAGGCGAACATCCAACGGGTAGGGGCAGTAGTTGTTTGGTTAGTTGTAGTTTATTGGCGCAAGGTCCAGAAAGGACATGCTGCGCCAAACACATGGTAACATCGTCAACAAATGGTATGTACAGGTTCTTCGTCGTCTCCGGGAGACAATCCGCAGTAAACGTCCACACGTTTGGAAATCCAACATGTGGATGTTGTTGCATGACAATGTCCCGGCGCACCGATCCCTGATGGTGCAACAAGCCCTTGCTAAACACGGCACCACAGTTCTGCCACATCCCCCGTATTCGCCAGACCTCGCTCCTTGCGATTTCTACCTGTTCCCGAAACTGAAAGATCGCATTAAGGGCAAGCGGTTTCCAAATGCCGAAGAAGTGATGGCAACAGCGACAACCGCTTTACGACAGCTCTCACGCAACGGTTTCCAGGACTGTTTCCAGAAGCTCTTTCAACGCTGGCAGAAGTGTATCGTTGCGGAAGGACATTATTTTGAAGGTGATTGCGTTCAGAAGACTTTGTAAGTGTATTCGTTGTTGTAGTAAATAAAGTCCCCTAATTTATTGACTGTACGAGTATATATATAAGACAAAGTTGAAAGTGAAAAATCAGCATAAGCTCTATTACTACTTGCAACCAGGAACTAAAAACATGAAAAGGTAAGCATTAAAAAGGTTTTAGACAGCATCTCTTCATCAGCGGTGCCGATAATGTCTTAAAACCAATGGATTGCTTCTGATAAGTATGATCTATCCAATAAACATACTTAGACACCGTACAATCCATAAGAAACAGTAGAATTGAATAAAAAGTTGCTCAATCAAAGAGCACCAAGCCTGGCGCTAGACAAAGTTGAAGTTAAGAATAGGAAACAGCAAGAAGACTGACATCACAAACCTTGCAACCATGGAGTTAATGGATACACAGATGCAGACTTACTATGGAGAATGTGTTATAGGACATATAAACCTAAATATGTATTATTATGAATACTAAGAGTAAAATATTATTTATTATTTATTATTATTATTTTTACTTAAGAATATTATTATTATTAATTAAAGAGTATTATTTAGTATTAAAGAGTATATTTTTTAGTAGTTATTTTCACTAATTTTACTTATTATATTACTTATTATATTTTATTACTAATTAATTGCAACAGAACAAACTATTCATTAAATCTAAAAGAACCAATTATGTGCTTGGGAAGACTATCGGGGTAATGATTACGCTTTAGCACAACTAACAAGTCTAAAATATGCTTATTCCTATTGTCTTTAGAACAAAGCCTATTTATACGTACTAGCTGATTTACAATAATGTTCTTGAAAACAGATTTATGTAAACAAGTTATGTAATTTTTAAATTTAACAATATTAAATTCATAATCTCATCTTTTATCATATAAGTCAAAGCTAAATTGTTATGTATATATATATATATATATATATATATATATATATCGGGGTTATAATTAAACTTCCCCTATAAACGGCATCCTACAGCGCAAACGGGTGAACGAAATGCAACGAAATTTTGTATATAGGCCATACACGAGAAGCACTCACGGAATTTCGAAAAGAAAAATTTAGCTCCAAAATGTCCACCAGAGGGCGCCTTTTCGGGAAAAACATGAAATTTAACACAATAAACGAAAAAAACGGAATACAGAAACAATATTAACATTTATTGACTAGTTTCTGATCACCTTGTCATCGAACCACATTAAGTAAAGGTAAGAGAGAAACAAAAACAGTTCAGTTTGCAGAAACAAGAACAGATTAGGACGAAATTGCACAAGAGGACCACGTTCGCTGGATCTAACTCCGTGCGATTTCTGGTTATGGGGCTATTTAAAAAGTCTGGTGTATCGTGGAGGTGTTGCGACGTTGAATGACTTAAAGAACTCCATAACGCTTCATGTGCAAAGCCTCACAACTGATCAGTTACGACCTGCTGTTGAACACAGTGTCCATCGACTTGAAATTTTGCAGGTGAATGAAGGTGGTCGCGAGGAGCAGCTTTCGCTACATCGTCCTGGACACGAATGTCCTGGACACGCGTCCTAATATGCGCCCCTAACATAACTAGGGATACGTAATTTTCGTATTTACGAAATAAATTCTAATAAATGCGAAATTTGCTGATATGAGCGAATAAATGCGAAAATTATTTTTTTACAAATTTTCGGCGAAAACTCGGTGACAAACTGCTTTTTAAGAGAAATTAGGTTATAATTTATATATATTTATATATAATTTATATATATATATATATATATATATATATATATATATATATATGTTACCTAACAAAGTAAAATTGTGATTTTTTTAAATGCGAAATTTTTGAATTTATATATATATATATCTTTATATATAAAAGGCAAAGTCTGTGTGTGTGTGACCGAGTTTTTGTCTGCTCGCGGCGCAGCGCAAAGATGGTAGGTCGGACAGTCTTGACATTCGACACGAAGATGCCTCCCGAGGTCTCATTATGCACCTCGAAGCCCTTTTTTCGATTTTTTAATTAGATTTTCCGTAATTAAATATTTAGTCGCGATTTGGAGCTCCCGGACGAGTAAAAGCTCCGTAAATCCTAACGTATCCGTCCAAGAATTTTTTTTTTCGGACGAGCCTATACGGGAAAGATGACACTATACGGAAATCACAATTAAAATTGTCTGTCTTAATTTATCGATTAATTGTGATTTTTTTTCGATCGCCTGTACGCACCCGTTTTTCGGAAAAAACGCGATTTTGTCCGTGACCCTTTTTTCCAAATTGTCGAATCGATAAGTAAATGTCGTTACATTTTTACGAAATTTTTATCTCAGGGACCCTAGACATCACAGTTTCGAAAGCCAGAACCAAAATTAATTTACAAATTGTAGTTATTTTTTAATAATTTATTTTATGATTCGGAAACTCTTGCGAGAAATCTCATTTTGGAGATTTCGTTCTTCATTTCCGGACGAAGGTACAGCGGGTGAAAATAGGAGAAAAACCAGTTTTTCGACGTCATGCACGTGATGTGTTGGGGCGTTTGTTTTCTATGAGGGATTGGGTAGTTAAAGGAAATCGATTACTATTGCAGTGATAATCGATTAAAAAATCACATTTAGTAATGCCGTAATTTTTTTGGCCAGCACTTAGTTAATATCATATAATTTGTGGTGTATTTGTGGAAAAAATCTATGAAGATTTCAAAGAATTTCAGCATGTGGAGGATGTGATATATTCGCTTTCAAGGAAATAGATTACTATTGCAGTGATATTCGATTAGTAATCCTATGTCAAAAATTTTGCCAAAATATGCCAGAAAGGATTAAATTTATATGGGTAAAATATTGTATCGTGGTGAGGAAAAGGATGACAGCGACGCCCATTAACAAAGGGTTAAGGCTACTAAAAAATTGGTAATTACATTACCCGAGCAACGCCGGGACGGGTACAGCTAGTATATATATACAGGGTGGCTAATAAATACTGTAACACTCCAAAAAATAAGAGTTAATGTTAATCGTTTGGAAAAACAATTTATCTATCTATTTGTGTGATTGGCAACTTTTTGTAAACGCAGACGATTTTTGTTTAAAGTAAAACATGTAGAATATTTTTAAAGATGGAAGCCAAAAGGTTAATGGTAAAACAGCTTTTTGATCGCGGATTTTCTGCAGGTAAAATATTTAAGCAATTAAAATGCCTTGGTTTTAATAGGACGTTTATATATAGGACTATAAATCGATTATTGGATACCAATAGCTGTAAAGATCGACCAAGGTCCGGTCGTCCACGCACTGTTCGTACAAAAGAACGTATCAAAAGAATTCGTGAAAAGATACGAAGAAATCCACAACGTTCTGCAAATAAAATGGCCTGCAGAAGAGAACATCAGTCGCAGAACTATGCAACTTATCATAAATGAAGACCTGGGTTTTCGCCCTTATCGTAAAAGAAAAGTTCAAGGTTTGTCTACTGCACAAATAGTAAAAAGGTTACAAAGATGCAAGAAATTGCTGAACCGGCACGGTAGCAAAAGTGTTGAAAAAATAATTTTCTCTGATGAGAAGCTGTTTTGTACAGAACAAAGTTATAATGCTAAAAATGATGTTGTATATTCAGCAACCTTCGAGGATATACCTGAAAATCTTCGAACTGTTAAACGCTTTCAGAACAAGAATTCTGTTATGGTTTGGGCTGCAGTGTCACACAATGGAAAACTGCCTCTGAAATTCATCGATAAAGGGGTAAAAATCAATGCTGAATATTACAAACAGGAAGTATTGGCTACACGTTTATTACCACATGCTAACAGATTGTATCCCAAAAATAATTGGATACTTCAGCAAGATTCTGCACCGTCCCACCGATCCAAAACAACACAGGAATGGCTCCATGCCAATGAGGAATTTGCACATGTGGGGAAAATGCTCATTTCTATTTTTTATTAACAGATTGGTTATCAAATTGTTCGAAAACATCAATTAAAACGTATATATAGATCTAAATAATAAGAATTTTAAATTTAAAATAAGCGAAAAGTGTTGAAAAATCATGTGACCTCAAAACGCTACGTGATTGGTTCTGACGTCACTATGCACCATGCTTCAATGTTTACATTTGTCTAGCGCGAGATTCTACGTTTCCTCCTCTTAAACTAACATTTTAAAATCATATTTTTTTCCTAATTTGGTTTAATTTTTCTAATTTTAGTTTGTGGCTATTGTTTATTCCCCCTTTTTTTAAAATTATATTCTATCGTCGTCTTTATTCTTAGTTTTATTTCTGTTTTGTTTACCATGGCGTTATTACCCGGTTTTGCAAAAGGGCAATCTGACAACCTGCCTAAAATGGATTCATTTGCAGTGTTTTCCTTTTTGGGAAATAATTCAAGTTTTATGAGAGCAGAAATACGAGGATTTAAAGTTCAGAGGGATGTATATATTTGTTTGCATTTATTATTCTAGTTATGTAATGTAGATTGTAGAACGCTGACGTGCGTTGTGCTTTACACAAACTTTAAAGTTACACATTGTTTATGCATATTATTAAATTAATATCGTACTCTAAAAGTTTAATAAACAGCTTCTATTATTATTCATTCGTAGTACATGTTTAATTTTGTAGAATTAATTAGCTCTGCAACATTACAAGTAGTGTCTGTTATAGGATATTTAGTATTTTTAATTGTGTATTAGAAAGTTGACAGAAATTAAAAACACTACCAAATTTACGAATGTGTTCAGTGTTCTGCATTCATATCATAGAAATATGTGTATTTTAAATGGTAAAGGAATTATAATAAATCTGAACTATGCATGATAATTAAACTTTTGACTAATCACATACTAAGTGGTGCAAAGAAACAAATGTTTACTACTCATAATAATTTTAAACAATCCTCTAACTCCATAATTTTGTGTTTTAAAAACACATTTTTAAATTAATGCTTTAGTACTTAGAAAGTTACTTTTACTTAGATTTGGACGATAAGGCTATGGAGATAATGCTGTAGGATATGTTCAGGTAAAAAGGGATGGAGACATCTGTACAGTCAATGCAAGGGTGACACCAGAACATAATGTCACAAAAAAGACTTACAGTGTGGAACTCAAGTTGAATGAAAAGGAAGAAAATGTCCTTTCCGTCCAATGCAATGATTGTGCAGCATCTTTGGATGAGTTCCTTTATGTATTATATTTAATTTTATCTAAAAGTTTTAATGATAGTGTGTTTGGGGTAGATACAATAGACCATCCATGGTTAGCTTTCCCCGCTTTAAGTAATTTATAAATAATTAGAAATACTTCAGCAGTTATAAAAAAATCTTTTTAATACAATACTTTATACATTTTATGTAAAAAACTAGCACCCAAAACTAGTGTAAAAAGATTAATTAAAAATAAACTTACAAAATAATTAATATATTTTATGCTTTTGTCACATTTTGCACACAAATTGTATTTATTTTAAAATTTCATCACCTACCCCCGACCCAGCATCTGGTGAATTCCATTGTAACGGACGAAACATTCACGCACAAAATAAATAATAAAAAGATTATGAGATGCATATTAATGCTTCAAAATAGGAGAGTATTATTTTTTCCTGATAAAAACTAAAGATAAACTTGACAGGTTTCAAAATTTATTTCTGGTGTATTTAAGCTGAAAAAAAAAATCTTTAATGTAACGGATGCTACATAAAATGGAACATCATTTGTACTATAGCATCATAAGATAAAAAAATCTATGAATCTATTATGTCAATTTGTTCAAAAATTTAAAAAATAACATCACAAGACATGCCTGTAATTTATCAGAACCTTGACATAAAAAATCAGTCATTTTTTTCTGTAATAAAAAATATAAAAACTATTTGTAACAGATGTTACATATAATACATGATGCTGCAGCTGTACCCTTAACTAGGCTATTTATATTCAAAACAGTCACAAACATGCATTTATTTTACTTTTATAGTTTTTACATTAATATTAAATTTACTCCAATTAAATTCAGTCGCATAATTTACGTAAGTAATAAGGTATAAAAATGATAATTTTACTTGCTAAAAAAACTTACAAATAGATATTTTCCCATTACATCCCCTACAAAACAAACTTAATGTAAGGAAAAAGCAATAGTACGTTCTAGTTCTAGAGGTCATAAGCTTTCCAATGATATATAACACTTAATAATTTGTTTAAAATGATTTTCTTTCGTAATGGTTTCATGTTAGGTGGAATTCACCATCTGGAGAATATAACTCATAACAAAACTCGTTGTGTTTACAAATATATTTAAATATTTATTTAAGTGGAAAATGTCAAAACTTGTATTTTAAATTCATATTTGCTGCAATGATTTGGCAAATCATCTGTATCACATTAAAACTCACAATTATAGCTAAATTAAAAAATTATTGAATGAGGATTTTTTTTTTTCGTCGCGTTTTATTGCAACTGTCCATGATTTCCTTTTGACATTATCTGTTGGAACACTAAAAAAAAGCTTTCCAGGTGTATTTACCGTTGTGCTTGTGCAGCAAGGTACTATACAATATTTAAAATTTTCTGTAACACACTTTGACATCTTAAAAATAAAGAAAAGACACTAGATATCAAACTCAAACTACGCAACACAATCCAAACACCGAAGTAAACAAATTCGCCATAGTGCATTGTGACGTCACATGTATCCGCGTCGGAAAAGAAGCGTTTTTGAGACGAAGTAAATAGTGCGCGTTTAAAAACAAATTATGTTAACTTTTAGAGTTCTAAAACTAAAAAAAAAAAGATGCTTTCGATCATATTTTTCTATTTTCTATATCATAAATGTAAAATAAAAAAACGTGCAAATTCCTCATTGCCTGAAGTTTATCAAGCAAGAAGATTGGCCACCTTCTTCACCAGATCTAAATCCTTTAGACTATTGCATTTGGGGGATTTTAGAGTCTAAAGTAAATGCTAAGCAGCACAGAAGTTTGGACTCCCTCAAAGCTTCCATACGGAGTGAATGGGACAAATTACCTCATAAAATGATTCGTGCCGCAATAGGACAGTGGCGTAAGAGATTATCTTTAGTAATCGATAAAGATGGCGGTCGATTCGAGTAAAATTATTTCATGGTAAACTTTCATGTATAATGTTCATAATATTGTTGTATTTTTCATTTTCTATTTCATCTGTGTGTAATTAAATGATTCGATATTTGTCACAGTATTTATTAGCCACCCTGTATATATATATACTAGCTGAAAACCCGCGCTTCGCTACGGAGTACATTCAAATTAAATACAACGGTAAATGTATGCAATTAATGCCAAAAAAAATAAATATATATATTTATAATAAATGAGACGATCAATATATACAATTGATGTAAAAAAATATTTATATATATATATATATATTTATAAAAAAATCATAAGGAATATTTATTTTTTTTGGATAATATCCAATCGTCTGCTGCATTAGAAAGAAAAAATGTTTTTTTTTGTCTATTTAGTTGTTACGCAAGTGACGATAAATTTATTGAAAGTGCCAGAAAAAGAAATCACGTGATCAGCATTTAATAAATTAAATTCTAAAAATTAATCTTTAAAAATTCACCAAAAATCAGGAAATGGAGGTAAAAATTCGAAAAAAATTTCATTTAGAAGGAATTTTTATGAATCAGGAAATGGAGGTAAAAATTCGAAAAAAATTTCATTTAGAAGGAACTTTTATGATCTTTCTCGTGATATAAATTTTATAACCCTCAATGTATTATTTTAAATGCAAACGTAAAAAAAGTTTAAAAAACAGCTTGAAAATTTAATTTAAAAAAATCTAAGAAGAATTTTTGAAAAATCTTTTTTAGTGCACCCCTACACTATTAGAAGAATCGCCATGCAAAATTTCAGCCCTTTAGGTCCAGCGGTTTGGTCTGTGCGTTGTATGTCAGTCAGTCAGTCAGTGAATGAATGAGTCAGTTACGGAACTGTTTTATATATATAGATACTAGCTGAAAACCCGCACTTCGCTGCGGAGTACATTCAAATTAAATACAACGGTCAATGTATGCAATTAATGCCACAAAAATAAATATATATATATATATATTTATAATATATACGACGATCAATATATACAACTGATGTAGAAAAAAATATATATATTTATAAAAAAATCGTAAGGGATATTTTTATAGACAAAATAATGTCCAATCGTCTGCCGCATTAGCAAGAAAAAAAATATTTTTTTTTCTATTTAGTTGTTATGCACGTGACGGTAAATTTATTTAAAGTACCAAAAAAAAAAAAGAAATCACGTGATCGGCATTTAATAAATTAAATTCTAAAAATGAATCTTTAAAAATTCACCAAAAATCAGGAAATTGAGGTAAAAATTCGAAAATAATTTCATTTTGAAGGAATTTTTATGATCTTTCTCATGATATAAATTTTATAACCCTCAATGTATTATTTTAAATGCAAACGTAAAAAAAGTTTAAAAAACAGCTTAAAAATTTTATTTAAAAAAATCGAAGAAGAATTTTTGAATAATCTTTCTTAGTGCACCCCTACACTATTAGAAGAATAGCCATGCAAAATTTCAGCCCTTTAGGTCCAGCGGTTTGGTCTGTGCGTTGTATGTCAGTCAGTCAGAGAATGAATGAATGAGTCAGTTACGGAACTGTTTTATATATATATATATATATATATATATATATATATATATATATATATATATATATATATATATATTTATATATATTTGAGAATAAATGCGAAATTTTATGTACTTTTTTTTGCAAAATTTCGATATTTTTTATGCGAAATTTACGTATCTCTAAACATAACCAGTTTACAGTTATTGATTTTAAGAAATGTAAAAAGAAATATAATTAGAGAAATATTAAGAATTTTAAAATTGTCACAATAAAGTAAATAATTATTATCATTTTTTATGATTGTTTTCAAAATTTTCATTTAGCATTTAGTATTTTTATATTGTTTGTATGAAAAGAAGTGATGTGGTTTTGACTGTAATCCGAACAGTGCATTGTGATTATAAAAAAAACCAGCGTGTAGTGACTAGTGTGCAACTCATGCATAACTCGTGTCTACAAATAAACGACTGGATGTCGGAAAAAATTTCTTGAGTTTTTCTTCTAAAAGTTATCTACGCGCAACCTGAACAGTTTTAATAGTTGACGGGCAAGTGGTAACGAATAGAATGCTACCGCCTTAAGTTGACGATAAATCAAAATCGCGGTTATTTACTACGTACAGCACACAAATTCTAAACGTCAGTTTATCATTTGGCTGTCTGTGAGGTCACTTTTGGCATTACCATTTTAACCCGTAAATGGTAATATCGGACTCTCGGATGGGTAGAGTTCATACTTTTCCCGCCAAGATGCGTAATTGAGCTAGTTTGGTTTAGTTCTGAGCTATATAATTTTTATTGGATTATCAGCATTTGTGTAGATGTAAAGAGTAGACACATTTTCTACATAGGTTAACATTGAGATGAGCGAATCCAATAGGGTTTGTACACAACACCTTAAAGTACCATGTCAAATGTCAATGTATGCGCTTGTCACTAGTTTCATGCCAGCAGTAACTGTATTTAATATTATATATCGGATTTAATCTATTTCGTTGATATACCGTCGCACTTCGATAATACTATAGACAGGTTGTTTCCACAAATGCTGTAGCTCCGTACTGCATAATTCTCATCCAAGATCGCTGTACACTTCATCCTTTCGGGCCATGAAACTGCTCCTTTGTGGTCACGAACTGCTTACTGACTACTGGTCTGTGATCAGTCAGATGACTGGTCTGTGATCTTACTGACGACTGGTCAGTGATTTCACAGTGACACAGTGAATTCAACACATAATATTGAATACTCAATACGACTTGTGAAATTTCTCCCTCGACTGGAATCTGCCCCTTCTCTGTGACCACGAACTGCTAATCTTACTGGCGACTTGTCAGTGATTTCACAGTGACAGTCAATCGTTTTAAACTGACTCTCCCATACTATTGCTTGGATTCAGTTAGTTTTTCCAAATGCGAATCGATACGCTCAATAATCGTAAATCATTTTTACCATGTTTTTATTAACTCGGTTTCTTGTGTGTTTGTTTGTGTGTGTGTTTGTCCAGTACAAATCTTGCAATCGATTTTTAACTAACTTCCCGACTAGCTAGACATGTGAAACTTTTAGAATAGCTCAGAACTCTATGACAATGCATTATTTGAATACTTTTAGCCATCTTTAAGCAGCATTTAGTTCATTTTCAGTTAATTTTGTTTTGTAGAATGGTGCAGCCATCTATTGGCCGAGACGGGAACGAAAAGTTAAACGCTGGTTAACTTCCAATTGACTTCATTTTCTTTCAAGTAGATGGGATAATTCATCAAAAAAATTTTAAAAAAGTATTTATTAATACATAGAATTTTCAAGTTTATATGATTCAAAAGAAAATTTAAAAAACATGGTATATAAAAAGTTCTTTTTATCTTGTAATTATTGGACAGAAAACATTGATTTGAAATGACACGGAGAAGAATCGTGTTCTTTCCAACTTGTTGCTAAATTTCTCCAGCCGTTTAACCTTGTAAAAATTTTTTGTTTATGATTCGAAAAACAGTCTGTACTCATAACAATAGATAGCAAGTAAGTAAACGTACAAGGAATTTTAAATATTATTTATTATCTATGATTTATTTTCTCACGGTAGAAAAGAGAAATTCTACTTGTCAGCTATAATGTAGTAAATACTTACTACATCACCACGCTTTGTTTCTTGCTCGACGATCGGGAAATTGTCTAGATCAGAGGTTCTCAACCTTTCCGGCTCTGTGTCCCCCTTTGAACACTGATATGAGGTCACGCCTCCCCCCCCCACCACCACCACCACCATATGTGATCAATATAAGTAGTGCAATCGTAATTTGAAACGGAAGCTGGTTATTAAATAAAAATATAGATTAGATAATTTCATAACCAACTTGTTGCTAAATTTCTCCAGCCGTTGAACCTTGTAAAAATTTTTTGTTTATAATTCGAAAAACGGTCTGTACTCATAACAATAGATAGCAGGTAAGTAAACGTACAAAGATATTTTAAATATTATTTATTATCTATGATTTTTTTTCTCACGGTAGAAAAGGGAAATTCTACTTGTCAGCTATTATGTAGTAAATACTTACTACATCACCACGCTTTGTTTCATGCTCGACGATCGGCAAATTGGCTAGATCAGGGGTTCTCAACTTTTTTTGCTCTGTGTCCCCCTTTGAACACTGATGTGAGGTCACGCCTCCCCCCCCCCACCATATGTGATCAATATAAGTAGTACAATCGGAATTTGAAACGGAAGCTGGTTATTAAATAAAAAAAAAGATTAGATAATTTCATAACCAACTTGGTGCTAAATCTCTCCAGCCGTTGAGCCTTGTAGAAATTTTTGCTTATAATTCGACAAAAAGTCTGCACTCATATCAATAGATAGCAGGTAAGTAAACTCACAAATAATTTTAAACATTATTTATTATTAAAGATTTTTTTTTCTCACGGTAGAAAAGGGAAATTCTACTGGTCAGCTGTTATGTAGCAAATACTTACTACACCACCACGCTTTGTTTCTTGATCGACGATCGGCAAATTGTCTACATGAAGATGATAGCTGTTCCTAAGGTTCTAGGATGTGTTGCTGTTTGAAGCTGCTAATTTTAAGAGGTCCCAAGAACGTGCATCATCCGCCTGTGCGGTGATCCGAAAGTGTTACCAAAATATTTTTATCGTGATCGAGAAATTTTTTATTTAAAGAAAGCGGATTGCTGTCCTTTTAGATAATAAACACAAATGTTTGTGTAAAATATAGTTTTTAATTTAATGCACATTGTATAATTTCTCATCCAACATAAAATGTCCTTAAGGCTCCCGTGTACTAACCCTATTCGCTCACCTCAATGTTAACCTATGGAGATAATGTGTCCAAGAATTGCCGACCTGGATTGAAGGTTTTTTTAAATTGTACTGTGTAATAGACAAAGAAATTTTACACCTTGGGGCATTTTTCGTTTAAAAAAAATTAAAATAAATTTTAAAATTTAAATTATTCGTTGAAAAAATCTAGTATGTTGTGTTTTAAGCGCTCCTAAATTCCTTTGGTGGGCGAAATTTACAAAAGAAATCCTTTTGCAAGGTGCAGAAAAGGTCAGGCTATCTGGAAATACCATTCTTATTCGATTATCAGAATATCTTTAGCTCTAAATAGTAAACACATTTTCTCCACAAGTTAACATTGAGGTCAGCGAATCCAATAGGGTTAGTTCACAGCAGTCTTAACACTAAAATTACAAAGACAGTGGAATTCACTGGTTTCAACAGTGGTAAAAAACAGGCATGTCTTGATTGTCGGTAGTACAAGTGTTATTTGACTTCTAATTTCTTAAAACATCGACAATGATTAACTGTTTAATAAATGCTGTAATAAATTCTACATTAACAAAACATTTTTGCTATTCATACGTTTTCTTAATCTACATCAAACATGTTTAATTGCAGTTTATACCTCGGTCGAACTAAAGTTGTCATTCTTGGAGATTTTGAAGCTGTCAAGGATGCCTTCAGTAAATCTACCACTTTAGACAAACCAGCAAGACTGTTTGATTTCATACCAGATGGCTTAGGTGAGCAAATTTTATTACATGCAAACCTGTCTGTTAGTTTTTATTATACGGAGAGCATGATCAGTAAATTCCTGCTTTTACTGGTCAGAAGTGTGTATCACATGTATATTTTTTCCAAACATGTTCAGCTCGCTACTATAACCTAAGGTGCATAGACAGAAGGAAATGCGTGTTCAATCACATCCAAACTCCCAATATATTGAGGCTTATTACTCATAGAAAAGATTACGTTTTCATTGGCGGATTTCTGCACAGGTGGTGGAGGCACAAGCTTCCGGCCTCCCGAGAACTAGGGGTCCCCAAATAAACCAAATAATTTTAGCTACTCACATGTTACATTTTTTTATTTAAGTAGTCACTATTGTGTACACTGTGAAGACAAAAACTTTCGAAGCATTGGGGGTCTAACGCCTGCATAATGATTTAACAAATGTTTGGAAACTTCGGCATATAAAGATAAGATATAACACTACCTGGACCTATACCGACACCTTTAACCTGACTCCAGGGTCCTTGCCGATTCTATATTACTCTTATCTCGATGGCCAGTACCTATTTTAACTCATTCTCTTTTTGAGTGCGTTGTGGAGTGCTGTGCTTTTACTGATTTTTTTGTTCAATTTACTTTATGATAGCTTTATATTATATAATATTTTAACTACGCAATAAAAATGTGAAAGTACAATGTCGGGGATCTCTTAAAGGAAGTGACCTCCAGCTCGGACCTTAAGCAAATAAACTTACACTGCACTAGAGCTTTCCAGTCCATAAAAAGTAAAGAAATTATGTATATATATATATATATACAGTAACCACCGCTTATAGTGATCAGTGGTTATAAGAATCAACCGTTTATAAGAATCAATATCGCGAAAACAAAAACAAATGTATTATTTCCATGTTAAAATTTTCGCTTTAAAGAATCAATCCACCGGTTTTAAGAATCAGTTTACACCATTTGCTTTCCTTTCATTTTTCCAAAAAAGCCACTTGAACCGTTAAAAGGCACGAAGTTCTTTTTTTACATTTTTTTTTAAAGAAAGATTGATAAGATGGGATGGAATATAGACGTAAAATTCATCCCTTTCTTTGTTAGACATAACATAATAGTTTTCCCTTAAAGGCTTTAGCACAACACTGTCCTATTAGCTTGACCCACTGTCCTATTAGCTTTACCTGTCCGTGTCCGATTTCACTTTTCTCCACTGACAAACAAAAATAGGGTCTCTTTTTTCCCACCTCCCACATCCTGGTTGCGGCTTCCTGTACCCTGAAACACATAAATCTTTGGCGAAGTGTCCACTATCACTTAGGCAAACGTGGCATTTAGATTCAGCACGTTATCAAAGCGTGAAACGTAAGCTAGAAGGTGAATCTTCGGCTGAGAATATTAGGATTGAAAGAGGTATAAACAGCCTCCTGAAAACTTCATTGCGTCAAACAACCACAGAAAACTTTTTCTTGCTCCCTTCCTGTAGTTGAAATGTTAAAACTGTTAAGCAGGTATATTGTAACAAATATTGGATTGTTTTCTTCTCTTACTATAATCATGTGTATCTACTTATAGGTCTAGAAATTGAGTTGTATTTTTAAATTTATTAAAAATAATTTTAATGAAAGATAATTAACGTAAATTAAAGAGTATTTTATGGTAAATTATCTAATATATGTATATATAGGTATGTGTGTGCCTTTCCAAAAACCTAAATTTCGGCTATAAGAATCAACCGCTTATAAGAATCAAAAACAGTAATAACAAACGTGATTCTTATAAGCGCAAATCACTGTATATATATATATATATATATATATAATAATAATATTTTCAAAATATATTTTTGTTATATTATTCTGATTATAAAAATAAAAAGTTTGTAAAAAAAATCACGTGTATTTTTTGCATTTAATTAAGTTATATTAAAAAAATGTGTTTGTTACATTGTTCTGATTATAAAATTAAAAAGTTTATAAAAAATTCAAAAGTCTTTTTTGTATTTAACTAATGGAACTAATATTTAAAAACATTAAAATGGGGCCCCAAATTTATTTCCGCCTCGAACCTCTCAAATGCATAATCCTCCACTGTGCGTAAATTAAAGAGCCAAAATTGCAGCAACGCTAAACTTCGACACGGGGAGCTACTGAATATGACTACGTGATCCGTTTCTGTTCTGCTAGTGGAATCTATCACCTCAACTGGCAAAACATGTCGTGAATCATTCATTTTACTGATTTTTGTCGGTGAGGCAAGGTTGTTTTCCTATATCACTGTTAGTGCAAGGTTTGAATTGATTAGGGTTTTTTTTCGGAGAATGATACGCCTGACCTATCTATGTACGCTTAGCTCTAACTTCTGAATAGAGCTGCGATAAAGTTAGCTTCAAATCGTGATTTCTATTCTTCTTCCATTTAAAAGATAAGTACATTGTAATATAGGCGAACATAATATTTGCACTCATATATTATCAAATTATTTAACGATATGATAAGGGAAGAAAAATAAGATGAAAAGATAAAAAAAATTCTGATAGCAGGAAAAACTTATTTTGTTGATATCGAGATATTGATAGAAACAAAAGTTGCCTATCCAGCGTTGAATCATTTCGGTCGTTAATCATTACAGACTTTTATCTAACTAAAATTTAAAAAATATACCCCTATTTCCATTCAGTCCAGTTCTCAGCGATTGCTTGATTGGTTGATTTTGGAGTGGAAAGGCCATTTTTCTTGTTAACAGTGGAATGAACCCCATCTTCCATGAAATGCGGGTTCAAACTCAACTAAGTGGAAGATTAGAAACGTGTCTAATGCTCTTATGAACACCTATTTTACGAGTTAAATTTGCAGGTATCTTTAATTCAATGTATATACAACTTCAGTGTAATCAGTAGTCAAACCCTGAGTTTCGCCTTCTTTGGGGCTTTTCAACATCACATAGCCAACGAGAATACTTAAGGCTGCACAGTTTCAAATTTAAAATAGCTTTATATCTTAACTAGTGGCTTATGTTTCCATTCAAACCACCTCTCAGGCAAAAATTCCGCGTCTTACACAATTGAAGGGTACAGGGGTAAAAAACCACTTTTCTCCAAAAACTTCGTTTTGAGAAACACAAATTTGAAAGTTGGAGTAAAGTGGTTTTTCCCCCGGCACACTGAAATTTTACAGCTATCTTTAACGGGTTTAAAGTGGTTCTGCTCCAGATATGAATACACGTTGTGTTAGTAATCCTTGAAAGCTACAAGATGGCACTGCTAACCCATTTTCGTAAAAATGGCTGTAAAGTGCTTTTACCCCTATTTGTGGTGTCATATTGTCACCGCCGAAGACAGAAATAAATGTCTTATGCATGTATTGTCATGTCTTTGTCAAACTATACAGAGTACACCGGTGTCTTTCCGTGTGTCCATCTGAGTTTGGGGAGAACAGACTCTTTTTCATCAGCAAATATCCTCCAGACCTAAGTCAGATTAATCCGACGGCGGTATAATTTTATTACTGGCGTATTGGGCTAAAAATGTACTGTTAAAAATAATTGGACTAAATGGTGGATAAAAGTTTTCCTGCAGCTTAAAGAAGAGTTGGATATGAGTCATCGAGTAATTAAGCGGGACAAGTTGACGTCTTTATAGCTATAACAATAATTCCAAGGGGACTTATTGCTTCCAATTATGTTATACTTCCAATTATTATTACTTCCAATTATAAGTGTTGTATAACCGTCCTATAAACAAACCATAAAATAACTTTAATGGTGGATAAAAGTTTTCCTGCAGCTTAAAGAAGAGTTGGATATGAGTCATCGAGTAATTAAGTCTGACAAGTTGACGTCTTTATAGCTATAACGATAATTCCAAGGGGACTTATTGCTTCCAATTATGTTATATTTCCAATTATTATTACTTCCAATTATAAGTGTTGTATAACCTTCCTATAAACAAACCATAAAATAACTTTAATGGTGGATAAAAGTTTTCCTGCAGCTTAAAGAAGAGTTGGATATGAGTCATCGAGTAATTAAGTGGGACAAGTTGACGTCTTTATAGCTATAACGATAATTCCAAGGGGACTTATTGCTTCCAATTATGTTATACTTCCAATTATTATTACTTCCAATTATGTTATACTTCCAATTATTATTACTTCCAATTATAAGTGTTGTATAACCTTCCTATAAACAAACCACGTCAGTCGTTTGATGAAAAAAGGAGGTAACTAACGAGTCAGACATATCCATCTCTTGAGTAATACGAGAACTAATGACTGGAGCTACCTATTTCTGGCGTCAAACGAAAGAGATTATAGAAAAAAAATTATATAAACCACAAGATAGTATATGTAACTCCAAACTGTACCAGGATGGAGCTACCTCCTTTTTACAGCAAACCTCTCAATATGTGTCTTTTGTAACTAAAGAATTGATGAAATCTACTTCATTTATAAACGTATGCTTTATATTGTGTTTTTAAGGTATCCGACTACGTTTAAAACATCGTTTTTGTCGAAAATTTCAAAATTGTTTTAATTCCTTTTTTTAAGATTGTAAATTTATATTTCTAAATCTGCTTTTATTTTTTCGATATGATCATTAGAAATGAAATGAGAGCGATTTAAAGATCAGCAGCAGCTATGGATTGCAATACAAGTTGAAAACTTCAATCGTGTTTTCTGAAGAACTTATTTTTCATCAAAAATGTAAACAACTCTTGTGATAACTCAAAATCTAATCATTATGAGATTTTTCACCTATGTTTTTCATATTACTAAGAATGTAATAGATTACAGATTTGGTTCTAGGTATATTATTTGTTGATTTATAGCTGCATTTATAAAAAATCTCATGGAAAATTACTAAATTTTTACATGTAATTGCATAGAATGACCTGTATTTTTTTTCAGATTTTAAGATATCGATTAAATTGTAGGTCATTACACTTAGAAAGTACTTACGTACATATGACAAAAAAAGTTAATGTGATATGCATAATTTTTTTAGAACTAGAGTCGTCTTTGTAAAATTTTGACCCAATTTCCTCGATTTTGTAAAAATTTGCATAGTTAATGTCTATTTTTTCATCATTTTCGATATTTGCTGTTATATTACTTCGAAAAATAAGATAGAAATTTTCGCAAGTACAGTTTTTCAAAAAAAAAGGGGGGCGGAACGTAGCCGGATACCTTAAATATTCAGGAACGACATTTTATTTTATACAGGACTGTCGGATGTCAATGGTGAAGAATGGACTGAACAACGTAAATTCTGTGTGAAATCAATGCGAGATCATGGAGTCGGCAAAAACAAATGGGAATACATGATACAGGCAAGGTTTCATTTCTTTAACTTTCTCTCTTTTTTTGATGTATTCGAGCAAGCCCTGTAATTAAGGTTATACTTAAATTTCTGCGATTAAAAAAAATCTTTTAATGGGTGGTTTCTATTTCGCGGTACATACGGATGAAAGAGCTCGTTTCTTATTTGTTAAGGGGACAGTGGACTTTCAAAATTGTGAAATCTGTCCAAAAATTCGATTTTTTTTTTCTATTTTATTGAATTGTGAAACTACGGACGAATAGGAATGTGTTGCAAAAAAAAATTTTTATTTTCTGTTATTACTTTCTAAGTTATAGGCATTTGTATTTAATTTAGATATTATGCGGTTACTAATAGCAATAACTTTAAATGTGTTTTTCTCAAAATGAAAATTTTCATGTCATACGAATATTCAAACTGCTCCAGGCGCATTTCTAATTATCGTATTGCATTGAAATTTAAGTTTTATATACTTAACTGTAAATAAATCGTATTGAAAATAATTATGCTTCGTAGCTCAGAATTTCTAAATTTTGTACTTAAAAAGATGATTTATAGGTATTTTGCGTAATAAAAAGGGTGTTTTCACTATTATTATTTTTTTTCTCTTTATATTTTTAATGAATGCTTAAAATAATCAATAAGTTTCATTGTTATTTCTATAAGGTATCCTGTAAATAAAAATTACCATATTATATGCAAAAGAAATGCGCATGGAACATTTTTAATTAGGCCAATTTTTGGTATAATTTATAATTCATAATTCCTAAATTATTAATATTTCATCATTAAATTTTAACCACTTTTACATATCTATGGTACTAATCACATACTCAAATTTCAAGCAAATCCATTCAAAACAAAAAAAGTTAGGTTTGAAGGTCCACTGTCCCCTTAATGGCACCTTCATAAGCGGGAAAGACGGTGAATTTTTTTTTTCAGAAAATAAAGCTTATCTTGCTTTTATACTACTGATCCTTGTCGTCGCATAAGGCAGTTATACGCAGCTCAACTCTTGCAAAAACGAAGGCAAAACTTTTGTCGTAAAAGGAATGGATTGATAAAATTCATACGGAATCATTCCTGCATGCTTAAACGATTGATTCATTGCGGTAGGAGGAGGTAGAAATTCCCCATCATTCCCTGAAAACATTAAACCGCGAGAAAAGTTGGAATTTTTACACAACCAGATTGAACTAAGCGATAAGTGATGTATCAAAAACATTGCAAATTCAAGACAACAAAACTCAAATAGGAATGATATCCTTTGTTAATCCTTTATTCACGTGGTTGCATCAATGACATTTCATCATAGTACCTTATTGCATAAATGTGTTATACCTTGTGTCCTTTTTCCGTGTTACATCCCATCAGCTACGTACCCCCCCCCCCCCCCCCCCCCCCCAAAAAAAAAAAGCGGCATAACAATATTTGGATAAGGTTCAGTTATACAAAGTTCAGTTATCCCTTGTCTTCAGTTGTTTCACTACGTTATTTTTGTCGTATTTTTATAGTTCCTTCTGTCTTTCTTTCTTCGTTCGTTTATATACTTAGGAACAGAGAAAAAAAAAATGGACATAGCTCCCCAAAGAGTTCATTCTTTCAAAATTGTGTAAATTAGACGTTTTAATATTTGTGTTTCTTAGGCAGAAAGTTGGGAAACATTAGCTCACCTTTAAGCAAATTCCCAAGCTTGTACTTTTTGTATTGCACAGCTGATAAAAGAGGCGGCATGAAAACATCTTTACACAAATTCCTAGGGAACTTGAACTTCACGTATTTGATAGATGACATAAAACCCAGTCGTTCATGCATAACCATAGGAACCATAGGAACATGTGATTAACTGTGTTACCTAGGCCAACGCCTTCTAACACAAATTTTTCATGAGATTGACAACGGAGAGCGAAAGTTCCACCGAAATGAGAAAAGGAATGTTCGTTTTTAGATATCTTCAGAAGCGTAAATTGCAACACAAAAGTGAAGGAGAGAGTTTTTTTTTTGGTCAGAGCTTGGGAGGGTGAAATGAAGAGTTCTCAATGGACGTCTCCAGGATCTTCGTGATGCTTCATTAGTGGAGGCGAAGTCAATAGCTGTCTGAATGCTGGTTTTCAGTTGGCAGGTAGAGAGAGGAGGAAGAAAAGAGTTTTGAGTGAGAGATTAGGTTCAGAATCCGTGAGTTCGAAAACTAGGAAATCGAGCAAATCCAAAAGGATTTACTCAGAGACAAATAATAAGTGCTAGAAGGAAGTTTAAGGAATGTAAAAAAGATTTTTATTTTATTTTATGAAAAATTAATAGTTTTACCCATTGCAAAGCCTAGTATAGTTTTTAAAAACTTTAAATTTTATTTAAATATCAAGAACAAGGAAATTTAAGACGAATGACTCAGGATGGCACGAGGCCTTTTCCTGTTAGTGGGGTCTGCGTGATCATAGTCTGCAAGATTAATTAAAAGTTCACTGTCAATAGAGTTGTGAAAGTTAATAGCTTCATGCATAACAAACTGACTTAGTTAGACACTCTAGCTATAATCGGTTTGTGCAAGGGAACGTCTCGAACAAGTAAGACACTAGAAGATATCAGGGAATAAAAACCCCTAATATCACTCTCTAATTAACAATAATAATACACTTTGACTACAGAAAGGTTCAATTCGAATTACTAACGGAAATTCAACTTTCTTACACACGGAGAGAGGAAGGAAACTTTTACGTGTAATTCAAACATAGACTAATGGCTGAAGAAAGTTAATAGGAAAACCGAGAAGAGAATAGAAAATCCTTAATATTTCACTAGAGGTAAGCTTTTAACGTAGGATTACGTTCCTCCATAACGGTCCTTCGGAAAGCAAAGTTTCAAACGCTAAAACTATCCATCCATCCGTGCTCGCGAGTTATAATTTTGGAAGCCTGCCAAACCCAGTCTGTATCGCTTTGACAAGCAGTAAACAGTTAAACAGAAAAGTACCAAAATGCGTTGAAATTTTGACATACATATAAGTAATATATATATATATATATATATATATATATATATATATATATATATATATATATATATATATATATATATATATATATACATACGTACGTACATATATAGATACATATATAGCACATAACACATACATACATATACAAAACAGGTAAGCAACGATAAGTAATCCTACGTTAATAACCCGCGGTAGTTTCGTTAGAAGAAACTACCCGAATTTTTTTTAACTGTTGATTTCAATAGGACCATAGGAAATGGGTCGCAACTGTAATTCCTGGGCCAAGCCCTCAATTGCAGACTTTCAGGTAATAAGCAGAGGGGAACCAATGAAACAGAGTATAGGAAAGGAGAGAAATAATTGGGCCGCTGCTAATCCGTGAGTTCATAGTATAAGACAAAGTGAGTAAGCATCTTGCAGGGCAGTAGAAAAGAGGGTCTACAAACGATGCAAAGATGAATAAAATTAAAAGAGAAAGTTTAAGGATAGAAATACATTTTTATTTGCTTTTATAAAATTTTTTGTTGTTTTTTACCTTGGCAAGCCAAGTATTATTTTTTATTTTTTATATAAGGACGAAGGACAAAACATTTAAGAAAATGACAGGATGGCTCTAGGCCGTTTCCTGTTAGAGGGGTCAGCATGATCATAATTTGCTAAATCTTTAAGTAAATCATTATCAATACTGTAGTGAAAGTTAATGGCTAGATTTTGAAGGTGTTTTTTGAGAGTGGGGAGACCGATTTCATTGTAGATGTCAACATTACGGAAGTACCAAGGGGCATTTATTATTTGTCTGATCGTGCTGCTCTGCTGAGAAGCTAGTTTTTTAATATGCATTTCAGCACAGTATGACCATGCTGGCCCACCATAAGTTAGTATAGGACGAAGAAACGATTTATACATGAGCAATTTATTTTGTATGCTTAATTTGCTGTTCCGAGCAATTAAGGGGTATATTAGTCTGCGAGCTGCTCGAAACTTGTTCCTAATGTGTGTGATGTGATGTTTAAAAGTGATATTTTTATCGAGAACAATGCCAAGATATTTTACAGTTTCAGACCAGGGGAGATTTGTGTTTCCGATTTTAATTTGATGATTTAAGAAGGATTTTTTACGCTTTGAAGTGAACATAACTGCAATACATTTTTCATTGTTAATTTTGATTCTCCATTTGTCGAGCCACTGCTGGATGACAGTCATGTACTTATTAATGTTTTTGACCGCATATTTAAAATTTCTGCAAAAAGAATAAACGGCTGTGTCGTCCGCAAAGATTGCTAGGTATACATTAGAGTGAATTGGAAAATCATTAACAAATAAATTAAAAAGAATGGGGGCGAGGACGCTACCTTGTGGCAGGCCGCTATAGATATTAAATTTGCTAGAAAGCTGACCATTAATTTTGACCTGAAAAGTTCTATTTTTTAGGTAAGAAATAAGAATCCTGAGGATTTGGGGGGAAATTTATAGTTAATTAGTTTGTGGATGAGTCCATCGATCCAGACTTTATCGAAGGCTAAGGAAATGTCTAGGAACAGGGCTGCAGTGGATTGCTTATTTTTCCTAGCATGTGTAAGATGTTCTGTTAGCCGATAAACTTGGTGAGGGGCAGAGAGGGATTTTCTAAAGCCAAATTGATAAGGGATGAGAATGTTATTTTCTTGAAGGTGATCATTAATATATGTAACTATGAATTTTTCAGCTAATTTACTTATTGAATTTAGAAGACTAATGGGCCTGTAGCTGCTAGGGGAATTGCTGGGTTTGTTAGGTTTTTGAACTGTTGATTTCAGTGAAATATTGAGGTTTTATTATTCCCTGTTTGGTTTTACTAGTGGTGGTGCAAAATTCCTTCCGACAAGAAGATATTTTTCATGTGACAATGCAATTGCCTTATGATAGATCCATCGTCGAAAACAAATGAGCTTTAACAAGTATTAAACAGTTCTGCTGCAGTTTTGTTTCTTTTTCAGATGGAAGTAGATGAATTTATCGGAATGGTCGCCTCTTTCAAAGGTCGACCATTTGACATCAGTCACATGCTGACTTCAAGCGTGTCCAACAACATATCACACTTCGTACTGGGGAGGCCGCTTCCTATGGACGATTGTGACAGAAAATTTCTCGATGAGGCAATGGATGATGTAATGGACTCATTCAGCCAAACAAGCCTAGGTACTTTCTTTCCAATTATACGAGATATCCAAACAAAGCTGGGGATAGGAATGTATGCCAGACTTTTTAAAACTCTGAATAGATTATGTAATTTTTTCAGGTAAATTTTCGAATTCATAAAAAAAGAAAATTAATATATATATATCTATATATATATACAGTGTGCACATGTACTGTATATTGATTATGTAACTTTGTACATAAATATTCTAATCTTGTGCTGAATATTTCTAGAAAGGAGGTAGCGAAGATAAAGGAAGTTTACAAGAGTGGTGAACACGATAACTTTACGGTGGACTACTTGAGAGAAATTGATAATAACAAGAATAGATCAGGTCATTACTTCAACGGTAAGTTATGCATATAACTGAAAAATTATTGAATTAAGAGTCTGGCAAGAATTAATTGAATCGACTCTGGAATTTTTATGACAGCACAATTTTTATGACTCATAAATATAGTGAAATTTTCTATTTACTTATTATTGTAAAAGTTTTATTTGTAAAGCTACACTGCCGGCCATTAAAATTGCATCACCATGAAGGATGGATGATACAAACGTCAAATTCGCAAAAAATGAAGAAGATACTGGGATATTCGCATGATTAGCATTTAAGCACAATCGAACGACGCAGGAGGAAGAAATAGCATCTCAAACTCTGTACAAAAGGAAAGTTGCGCAGCGGCTTTTTCATTCGTAAATCACATTTGAATGTTGATTGTTTGTGAGAAGATCGTGTATATGCCTCGTATAAGAAGGAGAAACTGCCGCCAGCATGCGTCGGAATTCGATAGCGGCAGGATCGTGGCCTATCGAGAGTGTGGTTTATCGTTCCGCTATATTGCTACTCGTATTGGTCGGAATCAAACGACTGTCATACGAATATGGAATCGATGGGTTCAGGAGGGTCATACTGACCGCCGTGCAGGATCTCAACGGCCTCCCGCCACTAACGCCCGAGAGGACAGACATGTTGTCAGGTCGGCCTTGCAGGATAACACAGCCCCATCACGGACCTTGAGTCAGCAAATGGGCTTGTTTACAGCACGACAAATATCCACACTGACAGTCTGCACGGTGATCATTATTGCAGCTTCCCTTGACACTGCAGCATACAGACGCGCGGTGACAGTGGCACCACGTCATCTTTTCAGACGAGTACCAGTTCTGCGTGCAGCGTCATGATCGACGTATACGTGTCTGAAGGCACCGAGGAGAACGCACGTGGCCTGATTGCATTCGATATCGTCATACGGGCCCTGCACCTGGTGTGATGGCATGGGCAGCCATTGGGTACACGACACGAACACCTCTTGTTCGCGGCGTTGGTAATCTGAACAACCAGCGTTACAGTTCTCAGATCTTAAGGCCGGTGGCTGTGCTTTATCTTCGAGGCTCTCATCTTTCAACAAGATAACGCATGACCGCATGTTACCCGTCGTGTCTTGAACTACCTCGACAAAGAGGGTGCTCGACTGTTGCCCTGGCCAGAACGTTCTCAAGATATCTCACCCATTAAAAACATCTGGTCATGGGTTGCTGAGAGACTGGACCGCCACCGTTCTCCAGCTACTACGATTGATGGAGTGGAGAATAGACTTGAAGCAGCATGGAATGACTTGCCCGTATCTGTCACCCAAGCCCAGTTCGACTCTGCCTAACCGGGTTAGGGCCGTTTTAGCTGACAGAGGTGACAGCTGTGTCTACTAATCTCGGACCCTGTATAACCCCAAATTGCCTACAAATTTAATCTTGTTTTCTTCCTACTATGCTATATACATACAATAAGTAAAGTTTTGTTGTTTGTTTTTCTTCCTGATGTTGCAATTTCAATGGCAAGCGGTGTAGATGCTTTGGAGGGGAAATGAGAAAGTAGCATTATCTTTGGAAATGAAGCAGAATTCCACGGAAATTTTCAAAATTAGATTAGGTCAAAAAGGATATCTAAATAGCTATTACCGGGTATGTCCAATTTAAGAAAGAATGTGAAACGTAAACTTCTGAAGAAAACCTACAGAAAATCCACCGTATACGTTAGTTAGTCTGCTTTATATGGCAAACAGAGACTCACTGAATTCTTGATTAAGGAAATTAGTATTCGAACATTGGAGGGAAACACTAACGAAGTATTGTAAACAGATGATGGAAGCTTAAAGCGGTAAATCTAGAGAGCAAGTGATGTTGATTCTGGAGTTTTTGAGTGCAGGTGTTCAGCAAGAGGGCATTCGTAAGATAGTGCATCCAGTTTCCAGCACCCTTGAAAGCACAAACTTGGTAGTCCTATGCTGGGAACCTGTTGTGTCCTGCACGAATTACCTATTGCTGACTAAGCGACCCGTTTAGTCTGTTGCGAAAATTCAAACATGATTCTGCTTGTACCGTTATGTACCCAAAGTTATTGACATTCCTCCTTAATTTGCTAATTTAATTTTCCCTTTTAGCAAGAATCTTGGCTCCGGGGTTAAGGCTGTTGTATATTAACCCTATTTGATACGCTCATCTCATTGTTAACCTATGGAAAAAATGTATCCAAGGATTGCCGACTTGGATTTAAAGATTTTTTTTAATTGTACTCCGTAATAGAGAAAGAAATTTTACCCCTTGGGGCATTTTTCATTTAAAAAAATGCAAATAATATTTTAAAATTAAAATTTTCATTTTTTTTTTTTGGGGGGGGGGTCTGGTATTGTGTGTTTTAAACACTCCTAAATTCCTTTGGTGGACGAAATTTATAAAATGAATTCTGCTGCAAGGTGCAGAAAAGTTCAGACTATCTGAAAATACCATTCTTATAGGATTATCAGCATTTATGTAGGTGTAAGTAGTAAACAAATTTTCTCCATAGGTTAACACTGAGGTGAGCGAATCCAGTAGGGTTAGTATACAGCAGCCTTAACGGGGTCCTAGAGTTCGCTACAATACCTCTCATCCATTACTTGATATTCCAATATGGACTTTTACCGATGCGGAATTTGCCCCTTGAGTTCCTAATTTTGTAGCTTGAAAAGGGAGTTCTTTGATAATTGCGAGCGTAGGGCTAATGTTGAACGTCAAGTATTCCTTAGAATGAATATATTTTCCTGTAATATTTGTTATGTTTACTTGCCTACCAGTCTGAGTTTCTTTGGGTGAAAACTCCTCCCTAAGAAAAGGGTATTTTCCGTATTGATAATGTTCTGAGTCTTGAACTCTCTGCCATTCTGAAAGGGAAACAAAAGCCGACCCTGTACCATTATTCGCTTAGAGACCGCCCGTAAAAATGTGCAATTTACGTGTTATCTCTGATTGTTAGATTAGGAGCGGCTTTCACAGGTGTATAGCTCAAATGATCACTCGGGGAGAGTTTGTGCAACTACTGAATCGCTGCAACTTTCCAATCCTGTTAACGAATCACACTGATGCATGACATTTGATTTCTTCTTTAATAGGGGGGTGGGGGTGATAACACCTAGAACCGCTGTCAGGGCTACTCTGTTTGCCCTAGTCTCTACTAGTATGAAGAGCCGTTGGAAGGTTGTCAAAGGGGACTTTATTTCGACGTGTGTTGTTCCTAGGTATGGCAGCATAACACAGGATTTATCTAAAAGTTACGGGGAGACGCCATGTTCCTGTTTATGATGGATACACTTCCAAATGTCCATGGTGCTTGGAAGATAGAATGTCTCTCTAAAGGTATTTACTAGACTTGGTCAGTTTGGTGAGTGTGGCAGTTGTGTGGCTCATATATGCCAGTTAGAGGGGATATTCGATTCCTTAAAATGTAGAATCATGGAGAGAAAAATGTTACATTATTGATGGGAAATTGCACTAAATTATTTCTAGTTATTGACAATTTCTGTTTATATATTGCACAACGTAAAGAAAACACTGTCTTTTCCATATTTAGAATTTTGTCGCCTCCAGTGCTTTCGTCAGCTTTATTGTAGGAAGAAAAATAATTATGAAGCTTAAGTCTGCTGTGTTCTAACCCTATTCGATTCGCTCACCTCAGTGTTAACCCTTCGGTAGGAACATCTGCCTGTGAGGCAGATATAGGTGGAATATCTTTTCCCCAGGTATTCCTAACTAGAAATTCAGAAGGTATTTGTGGTTTATTACATTTCATGGTAGCCACAATCGTCAAACCATTTCTCCTTAATCCTTGACCAGCTTTTATTGAACAGAACTAATTATCCCAGGTTATATTACGGTTCGTTTTGTAGAGGCATTTAAGAAAATCAGTCTTACTCAGCCTTTGTTTCAAAACAGGTAACATAAAATAGGGTTTGGCCAAAGTCGTTCACCAAAACCTTCAAAATCTCAAATCTAGAAAGATTTTTCAGACTTACTGTACATTTTACGCAAAATGCATGAAGAATATCTGCCTAACAGTCATATATTTAAACATACTTTGCTGGGAATATCCGCCTAGTAGACAGACAATGTTCTAGAAAAATGGCACGTACCTGAACCATAGAAGGCTGGACGGTTCGTTTTGTAGAGGCATTTAAGAAAATCAGTCTTACTCAGCCTTCGTTTCAAAACAGGTAACATAAAATAGGGTTTGGCCAAAGTCGTTCCCAAAACCTTCAAAATCTTGAAAGATTTTCAGACTAACTGTACATTTTACTCAAAATGTATGAAGAATATCTGCCTGACAGTCAGATATTTAAACATACTTTGTTGGGAATATCCGCCTAGTAGACAGACAATGTTCTAGAAAAATGGCACGTACCTGAACCATTGAAGACTGGCGTCACGAATCACCTGTTCCACACTGATGTTGACTGAAGCACTTGTAGACTTACAGTGCAATAGGCGTAGCGTCGGAGGTGGGGGGCACGAGGGGGCAAATGCCCCCCCCCCAACTTAACTTGAAATAAATTAAAACGTTTATTGAAGTTCAGTTAAAATCGGAAAATTGTAGTAAAGTTTTAAGAAAGTTGGTTTTTTCCCGCTTTTTCAAACTGTGAAACTGAAGATTCCAATAATGTCTTTAGCCTAAACATAGTTTTTAACAATGATATGATCCATAACAAAAATTCGACGCTATATTTTTTTTCTCATTTTATTTATATTATATTTATTTTTCTCATTGTATAACTTTTGAATACTACTCAAACATCAATTCTATTGTTATTTAATTTTTTTTAAAAATCATAATATTTCATATTTTAAAGAACGTTCGGAAGTCAATGCGCTAAGGAGGGCACTCACTGAATTCAATTCGTGCCCCCCCCCCCCAAAAAAAAAAGTTAGAAGAACACTACGCCTATGCACAGTACCCAAGGTAAAAGGGTGGGGGCCCCAGCGTTAAATAGAGAAACTATACCTGTCTGAGAGACAGATGTTCCCACCGAAAGGTTAACCTATGGAGAAAATTTGTCTACTATTTACATATACATAGGTGCTGATAGTGCAATAAAAATTGTATTTTCAGATAGAGTGAACTTTTCTGCACCTTGCGACAGGATTCAATTTATAAATTTCGTCCACCAAAGGAATTTATGAGCGCTTAAAACACACTATACCAGATTCCCCCTCCCCCGAATAATCTAAATTTCAAAATATTATTTGCATATTTTAAAAAAATGAGAAATGCCCCAAGATGTAAAATTTCTTCTCTATTACGGAGTACTTGAAATCCAAGAAAACTTTAAATCCTAGTCGTTAATCCCACGACACATTTTCTTCATAGTTTAACATTGAGGTGAGCGAATCCATTAGGGTTAGTACACATCACCCTTGAGTCCATGATTGTACTCCTTGATTTGCTCACAATATGCATATCTGCAAAGGCTTACTTGGATTTCTGTGTTCAGGGAATGTTACGAACTGCACCAACTTACCATTCTCTCTGAACCGGACAAATGTCACGGCACTCAAAACGTTCCACACTAATCAGCAGGGCCCGACTTAGCCTAATTGGGGCCCGGGGCAAAAACTTCTTTGGGGGCCCCCCTCTGCTTCACTACTTCAGTAATGAAGAACTTAACACTTATTACCAAACTTTCTATTCGATTTGGGGCCCCCCTCTGATGTGGGGGCCCGGGGCAACTGCCCCGTATGCCCCTGCCTTAGTCAGGCTCTGCTAATCAGTCTATACTATAAGATCACCGATAGCACTAATCTCTCTATTCTAAAAAAAAGTAACTGCCGCTGCTGTCGAAGCCTCTGTCAAAAGCTTGTCACGCTATCTCCTCCGAACCCGCTGGGGGTATGGGGTCGAGACCAATACCAAAAGATGCAGAACAATGTGGGGAAGAAAGTTAGACATGTCTCATCTTCGTCGGCCTTTAAGGTTTTTTTTTTTATTTTATGTTTTGTGGAAAAATATTGACTTTTTCATGTTCAGATTACGATATCTCGCCAAAAAAGGATCGTAGAATTTTGATTTATTTACAGTCTAAAACTACAGACATTTCTCCTTCAAACAAGACCTCATTTGTTTAAAAATAATTTAAAAAAGACTAATATTTTCCTTAAAATTTAAAACCCACTTTTTCGACAAATTTATGCGTTTCGACAAATACAAGTTTGATGTTCTCAGATTTATTATGTTACAAAAAAAACAATATTTACATCATCTGGAAGACGAAAGCTTTCTCATTCATATAAACCTAATTTCAAGTCTCTATCTTAAAATTTTGATTTTTAATTGAATTTTAAAGAAATACTTAAAAAAAATCTTCTCATTCGCTTCCTTCGCAGAAGGACATGAAAGAAGATCCAATTTTTCACCCATAGGCGAGCTTCATCCACTTCGCATAAGGGCGACTGACAACAGTAAATGGCTGTTACATTGCCCGAGAATCACCCCTATGTATCTCGCTATTAGCCATAACAGAGGAGCGAGCGTAGCGAGCCTAGGGGCAAAGCCCCTAGTTTTAGAAAAAAGAAAAGGGATGAGACTCTCAAACAAAAATACCTCTATTTTAGAGACTAAATGTCGTGAAGGGTCAAAAGGAAAAAAATAAAAGATGATCGAAAATTTTGAAATTCACCAAATGAAGCAGTTGGGCAGTTGACTGCAAGCTTTATATGATGGCCCGAAATGATGAAGTGTACAGCGATCTTGGATGAGAATTATGCAGTATGGAGCTACAGCATTTGTGGAAACAACCTGTCTCTAGTATTAGCAATTTCAAAATGTTCTGCGGCAACCTCAACATTAGCTTACTTCGAATTTCTGACCCGGATATTGGAAGATATTCTTTTCCCGTTGTATACTTGAGTGTAAATACTACAAATGAAGTATTCAATTCGTAATTGGGATACCTTTTTGCTTGGTATCAGTCGATTGGAGATGATTCAGAACTTAGTCAAAATTGTGTAACTTTCTTTGATACACCATTTCGCTTCATAATGTTTCAGAGTTCCTTGTTTGCTTATGGAGAAATGGTGCCTAGGTGAGAATATCATTGAAGAGTGCTGTTTTATACATTAGCTTATCGCATTTAATACTTTAAAATTTCTGTAGTACCTAATATATAACTTTCAACAATATATGTAACTGTAATAACTATTATATTAAATTATTAATTATCAACAGATAAGTATGGCATGGAAAACATACTGATGCAAGGTTTTTTTTTATACTTTCAGAAAAAAACCTGTACGGAAATATTCAAGCCCTATTTATAGGCGGAAGTGATACTACACGAACTTCTATCCATTGGCTTATTCTCATAATGGCAAAATTTCCAGACATACAAGCCAAAGTTCAAAATGAGGTGGACACTGCACTGGGTAAAGACGGCCAGATCCGGTGGTCAGACAGACAGAAGGTCCCTTACACGTATGCCACCATCATGGAAGGGCAAAGATGGAAAACTTTAGCACCATTTAATTCAGCTAGAATGTAAGCAAAATTTAAAATGTTTTGGAAAAGCAGCTTTTGTTATTTTATTGAGTTTAACTTTCAGTTTCAAAGAGTATCAAAATTTAGTTTAACGTTATAAGAGTATTAAAATAAGAGTTTAACTTTCAGTTTCAGGGGTCATACAACTGTTAAACCGTCAAAAAAATCTATCTTTTTGAGAAAATATATATGAAAGATTAACTTTTTCTGAGTATTTTAAGACAATCCGCTTGAAAAAATTCCCATAATTACGGAATTCATGAATAAAAACGTGTCAGATGTTTAATGTAAACATATTAAAAGGGCAATACTTCAAAGGGATTTATCTCAAAATGTGTTTTTTTTTCACATAACGCACATGTTATCTCTAGAACTATTTCGTATTTTTGCATGACATTTTCACAGATAGTACATATTATCATTTGCTTGAAACTGAACCTAAATTCGTTTACAGATCTCTAGAGAATGCATTTTTCATGCATAGATTAAATTTAATTTATTAAGGAAAAAAATGCACTTTTTTCAGTTTCATAGTAAAAATAGAAATATACTTTAAATACATACAAATTTAGGTTCAAATTAAACTTTAGTTTCTGCGGTATTTGTTAAAAGCAGAAATTTTGTCTTAAACTCAATATTTTGGAGTATTTATGTGTGTTAGCTTTGATATCACTTTTGTCGAAAGCAAATTGCTTATTATTTATGACTATCTAACAAAAATTATTTTTAACTATCAAAAAAGAAACATGTATATATTCATAAATAAAACATTGTTCTATTAACACAAAAAAAATTATGATTTTAAATATTATACTTTTCAAGATATAGAATGTCGTATATGACAAAATTTTTATACTCTTTCGACTTTTAACAGTCGTATGACCCCTTCAAAGAGTACTAAAAATTGCACTCGTAGAGAAGCGCGTGCCATGGTGAAGCAGTAGTTAATCGCTATCATATAGTGATGCGACATCGATAACAAAACATCGATGTTTTGAAACATCGATATTCAATATTAAAACATCGATGCTAATAAAACATCGCCCAAAAACCATCGATGTTTTTAAACATCGATGTTAAAAAAACATCGGCTTCAATAAATCGATGTTTAAAACATCGATGTTTTTATCAAAACATCGATGTTTTGAAAACATCGACATCGATGTCGCATCCCTACTATCATATTAAACTGGCAGATGCATGAAAACTTAACTGTCGATATAGTCAGCTCGTTCAGAATGTTTCTTCCACTTGTTGGTGAGTCAGTAGGTTTCTATGTAAAATCCTTTTAAGTTGCGCAGATAGAGTTCAATCTGAAATATGTCCAGCGAGCTCCGTTCTGTTCACTATTTTTTTTTCCTTTTGGAGGTCGTATAATTCAGGGTTGAATCTACCTCTCCAGAATTCACTTGCTCGAATTCCACTGAAAGTTTTACCTAGTGACTCGTCTTTGGAAAATGACAAAGGACAGCAACGTTACCGATAAAATAGCTGATTATAATTAAGTAAGCAAGGTTTTTACATTTGGGATTTAAACAAAGTGATCTAATTATCGAACTTTTCATTCCTTATTTGAGATCTAAATTCTTTTTAAAGTAATCGAAACATTTTATTTTGAAACTGAAATAAGAGCGTTAAAATCTTAGAGCGAAAAAAAAAAATGAGAAAACATTTTCTAAAAAAATAATAATAAATATTTTAAAAAAAAAGACCGAATTTCTTGGGATAAAAGATTTTTACCATTAAGGGGACAAGGGACTTTGAACACCGTTTTTTAAAATTTTCTATATTTTACTATACTAGGGGCTTTGCCCCTAGGCTCGCTACGCTCGCTCCTCTGGTGAATCAAGTGAATGAATGACTCAATAGTTGTTTACAGCGATTGAGTCATTCATTTTGTTTACAGTTGAAGTTCCCCCCCCCCCTCTCGACGAAATGGATGAAGCCCGGCGAAATGGAGGAATGGGTGAAAAATTGGATCTTCTTTCAAAGGAAACGAATGAGAAGATTTTTTTTGAAGTATTTCTTTAAAATTCAATTAAAAATCGAAATTTTAAGATAGAGACTTGAAATGAAGTTTATATGAATGAAAAGCTTCATCTTCCAGTTGATATAAATATTTTCTTTGTAACATAATAAGTCTGAGAGCATCGAATTTATATATCTCGAAACGCATCAATTTTTCCAAAAAGTGAGTTTTCAATTTTAATAAAAATATCAGTCTGTTTTAAATTATTTTTAAACAAATGACGTCTTGTTTGAAGGAGAAATGTCTGTAGTCTTAGATTGTAAAAAAAAATTAAAATTCTACGATCCTTTTTTGGCGAGTTATCGTAATCTGAACATGAAAAAGTCAATATTTTCCCACAAAACATAAAAATAAAAAAAAAAACTTAAAGTCCGACGATTATGAGACATGTCTTACTTTCTTCCCCACATTGTTCTGCATCGATTGGTATCGGTCTCGACCCCATATCCCCAGCGGTTTCGGAGGAGATAGCGTGACAAGCTTTTGACATCGGCGGCTGCGACAGCGCCAGTTACTTTCTTTTAGAATAGAGAGATATAACAAAATGAGAATACTTAATATTTTTTGTACCACAATGAATGCACTTAAATGCACCACAATAAATTCGCAAATAAGTATTTTGTTGAAGAATAAGACCTACTAATCAAATAATTCTTCAAAATAACTAGAATTTTTCAAAAAGCTCCATGCGCCTTAATTTTCTTCTGATTTCTTTGGAATTTCTCACGATTGTTTATTACAGTGTTTGTCACAAAACTGTGTATTATCCTTTGAAAACATATTTTTTCAAATTTAAAGACCATGAAATAAAGTAGAGACATGCAAAAACATAAAAAATAACATACACATTTTGACTTTTGATTTACTCAAAAAAAAATTCAATGCAGAATTATGTTTATATACATATGGTAAACCTATATTAAAAAATTGAAGGTTTTTAAATTATATGGGATGCGCATGGAGCATTTTGAAAAGGAGACAGCATTTTTGAAAAGTTTTTTGAAAAAAAAGGCTTTTTTCTGCCAAAAATTCCTTATTTTGAATTATAAGGTCTTAATTTTAGCAAAAGATAATATTGATTATTCCCTTTCTGATTATAGAGTTAAGAATTGAAAATTAAAAAATTCGAGATTGAAGGTCACTTGTCCCCTTAAGTCTTTTAAAGGGTAAATACAATGTATATATATATATAAAATTACGATTTCATATCCACCAGTTCGATCCCAGACTTTTTATGGGGCGGGAAATTTGATCGTAGCATTAATCAAGTTTTCTACCCTTGCAACGATAACATCCAGAAGTGAACGATGCTTAACGGGAATTCATCTGGGAATTGCGATCCCTTGGCAAAGCCCTCAATTGCAGAGATTTATGGTAGTTGTCACACGGAAAATTAAAACGATTGGGAGGAGAGAAGATGACAGTGGAAGAGGAGAAAAATAATTATAGATCCGTGAATTCATAGTAATGTTACACACACTAAAAGAAAGGGTTTACTTGGTGGAGCTAAAAGAGAAAGTCTAAGATTACCGAATTTTTCGGACCATAAGACGTACCTCTTTACATAAAAAATCGACTTAAGATTGGGGGAGCCACCTTATGGTCCGAAGGTAATATTAAAATAAAATGAATGCTTTATTATACATATTGTATATATTTGTTATAAATATTATATATATTTTACATATCTTAATTATTTTATTTACAGTATCTATTTTTTATCTTTATTATGTAAGAAATTGAAACTATCTTTGTATACCTAAAAAAATACAAAATATTCTTTTCTAAAAATCCTCCCATAAATTTGAGGTGCATCTTATCGTCCAATGCATCTTACAGTCCAAAAAATACGTTACATATTTTTAACGTAGGATTACGTTCCTCCGTAACGGTCCTCCGGAAAGCAAAATTTCAGCCGTTAAAACCGTCTGTCGTCGCGAGTTATAATTTTGGCAGCGCGCCACGCCAAACCCAGTCTGTATCGCTTGGGTAAACAGTTAAATAGAAAAGTACCAAAATGCGTCAAAATTTTGACATATATATATATATATATATATATATATATATATATATATATATATATATATATATATATATATATATATATATATATATATATATATATATATATATATATATATATATATATATATATATATATATATATATATATATATATATATATATATATATATATATGGGCTTGTGGCGGCCCTGTGGTACAGCGCGCTGGTTTTCGGTGCTGAGGGTGCTCAGATCGAATCCCGACGTTGCGCCACGAAAAATACCTCCGTTCGTGTCGTCCCTTCATATGGGTAGTGCTGTCCGCCTATATGGTGCCCCCATAATAAAATGGGCAGTAAAATTGCGGCGTAGTATAGGCCAATGTTTAATTACAAGTGCCTCCGCATTGGTAAAAAAAAAAAAAAAAAAAAAATATATATATATATATATATATATATATATATATATATATATATATATATATATATATATATATATATATATATATATATATATATATGTCAAAACATAACTGAACTGTCAAAATATAGTTGAGAAGTACGGGGAAAGGGGCTTAAAATAATAAGAATCTAACATTCATTTACAAAGCGGGGCGTATTTTGCTGTGGGGAAAATTATCTTTTAGAAGCGACTTGAGCGC
Source organism: Dolomedes plantarius (assembly GCA_907164885.2). Taxonomy (NCBI): domain Eukaryota; kingdom Metazoa; phylum Arthropoda; class Arachnida; order Araneae; family Dolomedidae; genus Dolomedes; species Dolomedes plantarius. The sequence continues at coordinate 94,826,153 of OU015499.1, read as the reverse complement.
AAAGCGAATAATTCTAGGCGAGAGGATTTATTTTTAGAAGTGTAAAGGTTTTGGGCGCAAAGATAAATTGCAAGATCAACGATATTAAAGGTCCAGATGACCAAGGTTGAGGTCTGCACATGCGCGTGCAGCAGAGATCGGAGGGAATTGGGATTTTAGCGGCAGATTGATGGGGATTGTCGTTGACCGCGGAAGCGCGTGGCTGCGTGCCGAATAAGTTATCTAAATGGCGACACGGAAAGAATTACCCTGGAGCGTGGTCAATAGAAGAAAATCAATAAAGAAGGATTAAGAGATCATGGACTGTTGATTGATCATGGACGTTGTTGGTGCGGACGTGACCGCTCTTATGATTGCGCGATCCTCGTGCGCATTTGTGTTCCCTGATCCTCCGCGATGGTAGACTATCCCTTCCGTGATCCATTGTTGCCAAAACCGATCAACTACCATATCGCTCTGACAGAGGTGGCGGCCGATACGCCTGTTCGACCAACCTCCTTCTCTGAGGCCTACTAAACGCCCCCTCTCAAAGTCCGACAATTGTTCCTACTACCGCCGGTTACGTCTCAGAGGCATCTCTAGTCACAATACTGTCCATCCAAGTCGACAGATTTGTTTGAATAATCCTATGACACGAGCAATCATGCTTTTAAACTCTCCCAGCTGCGCAACTCATATGCGCATAGCGCGCTTACCCTTGTCTCATTGGCGTCTAAATTTTAATCATTTGCATATCTCTTACCAGACTACATTCCTGCCAAGTTTCGTGAGAGTAGCTCGATTTCTTCTGGGTGCATATATTTTTTTGTGACAGAGTGTGTATTTACAATAAATACGGCGATCACTGTATACAATTGATGTGAAAAAAAATATATATATTTATAAAAAAATCGTAAGAGATATTTTTATAGACAAAATAATGTAGAAGAAAATATTCAAATAAAATGTAATAGGACGTACTAAAGAATATAGTACAGTTAATATAGTACAGATTGAGGAACACAATATCTTTTACTGTATTTTAATATTTTTTTGGATAATGTACAATCGTCTGCCGCATTAGCAAGAAAAAAAAAATATTTTTTTGTCTAATTAGTTGTTATGCACGTGACGATAAATTTATTTAAAGTACCAGAAAAATAAATCACGTGATCAGCATTTAATAAATTAAATTCTAAAAATTAATCTTTAAAAATTCACCAAAAATCAGGAAATGGAGGTAAAAATTCGAAAAAAATTACATGTTGAAGGAAATTTTATGATCTTTCTCGTGATATAAATTTTATAACCCTCAAATTATTATTTTAAATGCAAACTAAAAAACTTACTAAAACAGCTTAAAAATTTAATTTTAAAAATCTAACAAGAAATTTTCAAAAAATTTCTTAGTGCATCTCTACACTATAAGAACAATCGCCATGCAAATTTCAGCCCTTTAGGTCCAGCGGTTTGGTCTGTGCGTTGTATGTCAGTCAGTGAGTCAGAGTCAGTTCCGCAACTGTTTCATATAGATTACTTCTCCACAGTACTAGTGTGCTCTACAGAAATTATGCTGTAAACTGCAGCAACTATATATTGTGTTAATAACATAGGAAAATCAATTCAAGTAAAAATTTAAATACATTATCAAAATGAGGTAAGAGAAAAAATAATACTGACACAGCATACTTGATAGTATAAGGGACATTGGCATATATATAGTTGTTAGAACATAGACACTTTTAAAATAGATAAAAAACATTGAAAACCTCGCTGTCTGGAAAAACTGTACATTCATAGATCATAAAGCAGAACGGAAAAAATACTACATTTGGTTTTGATGAATTATAACAGTAATTTTTTAAAAATTCCCGGCATTTAAGACATACGCGAAAGCTGCATCTTGTAGATGTTTCAAGAAACATTCCAAATTCCATTGATGAAAAGAAAGACCTCTCTTTTAAGCTCTGAAAATTGCTCGTAATGAGCACGAAACCTTCGACGGGGCATTGTTACTGTCGACGTAAGATATCCGTAGTCGAAATGCAACAGAAATTTTTGAACATCAGTTACAAAGTTACAAAATCACCCTCGCTTCAGGAAGAGTAGTGGTAACTGCAGTACATGGGCCGGGCCCTACACTGTAGGATGATATAACAATGCATAAAACTTCAGTGATCAATAAAAAACGAAAGTAGGAAGGAAAATAGAAAGTGGGGAAAACGAAAAGCTTCGATAGTACAAGTAAAGCTAAAACAGGGGGGGGGGGAAAGAGACTGAGCGAACAAAGAACTGGACAAGCAATTAAGGGCCTGTTCACATAGGAGTCCGTTGCGCTGCGTTAAGGAAAAGATGACGTTGAGGCGAAAATAAACCAATCATATGCCTCCAAACGATTAGCAATGAAATTTTTAACGCCTATGATTGGTTTATTTTCGTCTCAACGTCATCTTTTCCTTAACGCAACGCAACGCAACGGACTCCTATGTGAACAGGCCCTAAGGCTGCTATGTACTAAGAAAAAAATCGTATTTCCCTTTTCCTCTTCTTGCAGACTCTTGTGGTGGGAGGAGTCCAGTTGACAGTCCGAGAATTCCACCACCCTTAGGATTGACATTTTGAGGGATTGTAATGGCTCTATCTCTATAGAGGGGTTAAGCGCTGCCCCCAAATTTTTTATTTAAAATATATTTTTGTCAACGATTTGAAGGTACATAACTGCTGATAATCAAATAAAATTGGTATTGTCAGATAGCCTGAACTTTTCTGCAAAGCGCTACAGGATTCATTTTATAAATTTCGTCCACCGAAGGAATTTATGAACGTTTAAAACACACTACCAGATTTTTCCCCGAAAAATTTAAATTTTAAAATATTGATTACATTTTTTTTAAAAAAACGAAAAAAGTACACAAATGTAAAATTTCCTTCTCTATGACGCAGTACAATTTTTTTTTTTAAATCTTAGAATCCAAGTCAGCAATCCGTGGACAAGTTTTCTCCATAGGTTAACACTGAGGTGAGCGAATCCAGTGGGGTTAGAAACATAGTAGCCTTAAAAGTTACGAGCAAGAATGTCGCATGGCCGTTTCTTGCTAGCTGGGTCAGCAAGGACGTAATCGGCAAGATTTTTAATAAGATCATTTGGTAAATATTTATGGAAATTAATAGCAAGATTTTGAAGGTAATTTTGAATAGTAGGGAGATTTATCTCCCTATAAATGTCAACATTACGAAAATACCATGGGGAGTTAGTGATTTGCCGAATAGTCATGTTTTGAGCAACAGCCAGAATTTTAATGTTGGAATCCGCTGCATACGACAAAACTGGTCCAGCATACATAAGTAAGGGTCTTAAGAAAGATTTATAAATGAGCATTTTGTTACTAAAGTTCAATTTACTATTTCGGGCAATTAAGGGATAAAAGTTGTCTTTTAGCACTTCGAAATTTATTGCGATTATTAATTGAACATCAAATTGAGAATCGTACCTTATATACACCTGCTGGGATGCGCATTTCTGATGCGCTGGAACTCCCGTTATTTAATTGTAGGGCACCAAATTTTAATCACTTGTACGTCCGGTCAAAACATCTAAGCATACGAAATTTCATTACAATCAGACAAATCCTTCTTGGTGCGTCTATTTTTTTTGTTTGTGATAGAATGCAATCTAAAAAAAATTCCCGGGCTTTTAATACATACGCGACAGCTGCATCTTGTAGATGTTTGAACAAGCATTTCAAAATCCTTTGATGGAAAGATCAATTTAAAAAACAATGGCCAATACAAGTTCTGTTCTATATCTGTTTTTAAAAAAAAGTTCTGCATGTAGTGAACATATTTTCTTTCCAGAGCAATGGAAGACATAAAAATTCAAAATTACGATATTCCTAAAGGAACTAACATCATTGCTAATAACTGGGGACTGCACAATGATCCGAAATACTGGAAGAATCCCGAAAAATTTGATCCGGAGCGATTTTTGACAGAAGATAAACAAGTCATACTGAAACCAGACAGCTATAATCCGTTTTCTTATGGTAAGTTTTATGAAGTGCCCTTACATGCAAATTAAATAAAATATCTCTATCTTCAAATGTAAAGAAATCTGTTAAAATTATACAAAACTAACTGAAAACCCGCACTTCGATACGGAGTACATTCAAATTAAATACAACGGTCAATGTATGCAATTAATGCCAAATATATATATATATATATATATATATATATATATATAATATATATATATATATTAATATATATATATATATATATATATATATATATATATATATATATGTGTGAGAATGAGGTTGGCAACACAACTGAACTATTACTACAACTTCCACTCCTCACTACTGCGGCACGAAGGACTTTAAAGCGGATGTGTTGTTCTGCAAGCTCCCGATGTTTAGCTATGTTGATGCGTTGTTTTTTTTAATTTCATACTAAGTGTTAGTCCTGTCTTGTAAACATCGTCTAGTTTAATTAAATGTTCAAAATAATTAAGTCTAATGATTCACTTCTAAAGGAAGGAGTTAGTACTCCTTCCTACATGGGTGCTCGGCCCTCGGACTCGAAAAATACCCCTAGCATGCTGAACTTAAAAAAAAAACTTTATTTTCTTTCGATGATACGACTTGATTTCGACTTGATTTCGACTTGATTTCGACTGGATTACTGTTGTCTGTCATTTTGGATTTGGATATCGAAAGGCGAAAGCCAAAGTGATGTGCCACGGACTCTGATGATACTCTGATGGGATGATGAGAACCAAACCAGAATTGTAAGTAACTTGGATCATATTAAAATTATTGATGCATACGTTGACGCTTGTTCAAGAAAATTTTGATGATTAAGGGAATTCTCAACTTATTGATGATTTAAGAAAACTGAAAGATATTTCAACGTTCTTTTGATGCAAGAATTTAATTGATGCTAAATTCATTTTGATGGTCTTTGACGTTGAATTTATCACTTCTGTTTTCTTGAAGAGAATTCTATTTCGATGAAATTATTTGATGATTTGATGAAAATTCGACATTTAACTTGAAGAATCTTGTTTCCTTGAACAAACCACAACATAACATATATTTTGAAAGATCGCGAATTGAATACTTTTGAAGATTATTATAATTATTATTTTGATGCATAATTTTGACGAAGCGAATGTTTATTTGATGACAACTTTGCTTATTTGATGCGCTTTGATGTTGAACTTAATTCTGCTGTTTTCTTGCGAGAATATTTTTTATTTTGCAGAATGCTTTGATGCTTTCGATTTCACAATTTTGATACTTTCGATTTCCCAATTTTGATGCTTTTAACATTAGAACTTTAACTATTATTTTGATGCTGCATTTACATCCTCTATTTTCTTCAACAGTGATTTATTTTGAAGATTAATTTGATGAATATTTTGCTGAAGTAATATCTAACTTGATACATATCTAAATTTACGTCATCTGTTTTCTTCAACCAGAGAAATTATTTTGAAGAACTTATTATTTGATATTTGATGCTTATTTTAGTTCATAATTTTGTTTTCTTGAACAAAACCTGTTTTAAAGATTACTTATTTTGATGCATATTTTGAGAATCAATATTTTATTATTGAATTGGTATTTGAAAAAATTTCGATTTGAAATATTATTTTCTACTTTTGAATTTGAGTACCTACGTATTATAAGTTGATTTTGGTTTGAATATTTGTATATTTGTGTACTATAATTGTTTGAACCTAGTATATAGTTATGGCTACTCTCAACGATTACCCCAATATTGCAAAATCATTAAAAATTGGTAGTACGAACCAAATAAAGGTTCTACATCGTTTAATTTTTGGTACAGACGGCGACAGACAAAATCGTACCAGATTGCGTAAATTTACAGGTTTTAAACAGCCATTCGTGTTGGAAGCAACGAAACAGAAAGTACTTAAAGATTTTTCACTTAAAGACTTGATTTCTATTTGTAATCTACTTCATTTAGAATTTTCAACTGACCCAGACAAATGTGCCAATACCATTCTTATGAGTCTTACTGATTTATCGTTATTAAAAGCAGAATTTTCTGATCTTTCGGAATGCGAAGTGAATGATGACTCACTTCCGGGTGCACGTTCATCCCAAACTAACAGCGTTATAGAGGAAATAGATCTCCCTTTTCCCCCACCATTGACGCAAAAGAATCTTCGAATAAGCAAAATACACACATTTCCGTTGGTGAATCAGATCAAAATTCATTGCCTTCAGTTGAAACTGCGAATCTCTCTTTCCAGTTGTTTAGTCTGAAAGACGTTGTTGATTTAATAAAACCTTTCTCGTCTCGTGATAATTACAGTGTTGAGAATTTTATATCTGACGTTGAAGAACTTTTTGTTTATATCAGATAAACAATCCAATTTCACCAAATTACTTTTGTTAGAAAATGTTTAACTGGTCCCGCTCAAACTTTAATTAGGTCTATTCGTGGAATTACAAATTGGGAACAATTGAAGCACCATTTATTAGACGAATTTTCGGACAAAATTAACGGTATTCAGTTACATAAATTAATGGAATCTCGACGTATGAAACCGTTTGAAACCCTACAAGAATATGTCTTAGCTATGAGAGATTTGGCACACAAAGGTTCTCTCGATGACTCCTCTCTGTTTGAGTATGTCATAAACGGAATTCCTGATTCAACAAACAATAAAGTTATTCTTTACGGTTGTAAATCCGTCCCTGAATTTAAGGAAAAGTTGAAAATTTATGAACAATCTTTAACAGTTCACAAAATTTCAGACAAAATAATCAGAAAAAAATTGATGCTTCCTACCTCAATGTGAAAGTCGATAATACACGTAGCCCAAATACACAGCCAGTATGTTTTTCCTGTGGCTTGAGAGGTCACAAAAGCAACCAATGTTTGATTAAGTCACATGGTAAACAATGCTACGGATGTAAAAGTTTTGGTCATGTTCATGCTAATTGCCCTAAAAGTTATCGAAATTTCTAAACCAAAACCTGAGTCTCAAAAACCTATTTCTGATAAAACTGTAAATGCACTTTCTCCTGAAACTTCATCGAAAAATCCCATGCATGTTGACATTCAACTTGCAGGAATTCAATTGACAGCACTCTGTGACACTGGGTCCACAGGCAAACCCTCGTCAATGAGAAAACCTATCGAAGAATTGGTTCGCCACCATTGCAGCCCACCAACATTCCCTTTTCAGGAATTGGCAAAAACCAAGTTCACAGCATCGGATTCTTTCAGGATTCCATCGAAATTCAAACCATTACTTTACCTGCTAAAATACATGTTCTAGAGGATGACTTGATTCCTTTTGATGTGATTATCGGAAATCGACTTTTTGCAGCAAACCCAATTTACATTTGATGAAGACGGTATTCGTTTTACTCTTGATAATAACATCTTCGTTAATATTGCTAATATTCCTGATGACGAAGCTTTCCCATTTGATCTTTCACACATTTTGAATTCTGAAATTCGTGAGGAAGTTCAAAATATCGTTACTTCCTACAAACCCCATAAAGTTCAAGACACTGAAATTAAGATGACCATTTTATTACAAGATGAAATCCCGGTAGCTCAACGTTCTCGACGACTACCTTTTGCGGAAAAGGAAATTGTAGAAAAACAAATTCAAGATCAGGGCCAAATAGGCATGTCTGAAAAACCTCTAACATCTACTCAAGATAAGATTTCTAGGGTAGAGAAAATAGATATTCCAATTGATTTTGAATGTGATGATGATGATGATGATGATGATGGAAAAGATTTAGATGATGCCGATGCCAATGATTTAGATTTGCTTCATGATAACGATAATGATAATGCTTTTGATATTGGAGCTATCAAGGCAACTCTTGAACCAAAAATGTTTGATGCCGATGATGATGCCCTTGAGAATGAATCCGTCAAAAGTGAAAAGGTTGAACCAAAATTTCAAGTTATTGAAGCTCCCAAACCCCCTGAACAAATAGCAGCTTTTCAACAACAGAAAAAACATTCTTTCACAAAATCCAGTTCTTCATGTTTTTCAACAGGGATAACCCATTAGAACTCCACACTGATGCCAGCTCCTTAGGTTTTGGCGCTGTGCTCTTGCAACAATCCGATGATGGACAGTTTCATCCTATTCATTATTTTAGCCGTAAAACTACAGTTCAACAAGAAAATATCATAGTTATGAACTGGAAGTTCTTGCCGTTATTGAAGCGCTAAAAAAATTTCGAAACTACTTGTTGGGAAACAAAAATTTAAAATTATCACCGATTGTGATGCTTTCCAAAAAAACGATGCACAAAAAAAGACCTACCAGCTAAATTGCTCGATGGGCATTGATGTTAGAAGACTTTGATTATGAGTTTGTCATCGACCCGGTAGACAGATGAAACATGTTGATGCTTTAAGTCGTAACCCCATTCTTGTAATTACCTCAAATGATATCACTCAAAAAGGTGAAAAATGCCCAAGACCAGGATGAATTTATATCTCAAATTAAATCTATGCTTGAATCTACACCTTCTGATGAATTTTTTGTTAAAAACGGAATTCTTATAAACTTCATCAGGATGCCGAACTTTTAGTAGTACCACAAATGATGCAGAAAGAAATAGTGCTAAACGCCCATTCACAAGGTCATTTTGCTTCACAAAAAAACCGAATTAATTGTTTCTCGTGAATTTTTCATCCCCTCCCTCAACTTAAGAAATTAGTTTCAAGAAATTATTTCGAATTCTATTCCTTGCATTTTGGTCCTCGCGAAAAATCTGGAAAACAGAAAGAGAACATACGACAATATAAGAAAGACGGCGTAAACCAGCTTGTAAATACAAGATAGATGACAAAGTGGCAAGTACAACGAACTCAATTTGGAACCGGATTAAAGCTCCGACCAAGTTCTTCGGACCATATGAGATCACGAACATCAACCCCAACGATCGTTACGAAGTTCGAAAGTTAGGACATCACGATGGTCCAACCATAACATCAACTGCCAGCGGACAAAATGAAACAGTGGTGCAGAAACTGAACACCATACCACTGTGTTGAACAGCTAGCTTGATTTTTTTGAAATATTTTTTCCTTTTCTGCTCTTTTTTTTATCTTTTCAGATTATTGTTGACAACCCAGCCGCGGACGTCTTGGCAAGTCAGAAACGGCCGTGTGGAGAATGAGGTTGGCACACAACTGAACTATTACTACAACTTCCACTCCTCACTACTGCGGCACGAAGGACTTTAAGCGGATGTGTTGTTCTGCAAGCTCCCGATGTTTAGCTATGTTGATGCGTTGTTTTTTTTAATTTCATACTAAGTGTTAGTCCTGTCTTGTAAACATCGTCTAGTTTAATTAAATGTTCAAAATAATTAAGTCTAATGATTCACTTCTAAAGGAAGGAGTACTAACTCCTTCCTACATATATATATATATATATTATATATATATATATATATAATAAATACGACGATCAATATATACAATTGATGAAGAAAAAAATGTATATATTTATAAAAAAATCGTAAGGGATATTTTTATAGACAAAATAATGTCCAATCGTCTGCCGCATTAGCAAGAAAAAAAAAATTTTTGTCTATTTAGTTGTTATGCACGTGACGATAAATTTATTTAAAGTACCAGAAAATGAAATCACGTGATCAGCACTTAATAAATTAAATTCTGAAAATGAATCTTTAAAAATTCACCAAAAATCAGAAAATAGAGGTAAAAGTTCGAAAAAAATTTCATTTAAAAGTAATTTTTATGATCCTTCTCGTGATATAAATTCTATAACCCTCAAATTATTATCTTAGATGCAAACTTAAAAAAAGTTACTAAAACAGCTTAGAAATTTAATTTTAAAAAATCTAAGAATTTTTAAAACATCTCTCTTAGTGCACCCCTACACTATAAGAAGAATCGCCATGCAAAATTTCAGCCCTTTAGGTCCAGCGGTTTGGTCTGTGCGTTGTATGTCAGACAGTCAGTCAGTGAGTGAGTCAGTTACGGAACTGTTTTATATAAATATATAGATTAGAGGACGTAGCTTGTTATACTTGCCTTTATCATATAAAGGACATTATAATTAAATTTCTCGTGATCCATTGAATCGGCCTCTATTCCAGGGATGTCTAACCTTTATATTTTCGCTTCACCCTTAGGAATAAGATTAGAGACTCGGGGCACGCTTGTTAAAATTTTAGATTTTTCCGTTTTTTAAATATTAAATTAAAGCAGAATTCATATCGGGAACGTGTTAAATTTAAGCTCAAATAAATACTTACACCTTTGTTCATTTTAGTCACTTACTAGTTGTTTGCCTGGCGTTTCCCGAGTACTTGGGACTTATCGGTTAGTCTCGGTCATTTTGGACATTTTATTTTTTCACATCTTCTCACCCATGCCGATGGGGCTGAACTTGAACTTAAATGACATCGGGAATGTCACTATTCATCTCAGCGATCACAAAAAGTATGGAATTCGACATTAATTTCGGTTGTTTTCTATTATTTTTACCTTTCACCCCCTTCCCACCAACTCCACTCCTAGGGATGCTAGGGATATCTTACCCCCACATTATTTTTTCCCACATTATACACTCATGTCCTTAAATTAAGGATAATTCAGAATCACGCGAAAATCGAACTCTAAAGTAAAAATTTCATCTGTAGAATTATCACACACATCTTCAAGAATAATATGCTAATTACAGGAAGCCACCAGATGAAGCCGACAGTACGTCCCAATGACGAGAGTGTAAGAGAGGGTTATATAAAGAATGGTGGCAAAGAAGTAAAATTGTTCACAAGCGTCTGTAAGCCGCCCAGTGCCATAACCGAAATTTTATGAAACAGAGGACGCATGTGGATGATTTTTTACGTGGTAGAATTATCGGCCACTGGATGTGGGCGTACTCAGATGGAAGTTCCGAGGAACTTGGAATTGCACAAGTGTCATCCTCTAGGCTTTCGCAACGATTCCAAGACGATAGAAATGTCAGTAGACTGTTCAGTACAGGTCGCCTCCAAGTTACAACGCCGAATGAGACCGTATTTGGCAGAAACTGCCAAAAGAAAGCAGGCGGAGCACAGCATCCGACCTGTCTCGTCAGCTATCTGCAGCCCGGTTACCACAGTTTCAAGGCAAACCGTGTACCGTTTGGGAAGTATTGTCTATATGCTCGCAGGCCTGTCAGATGTGTTCCGCTCACGGCAACTCACTGTCGGCAGCGATTAGCCTGGAGTAGAGAACATGCAATGTGGACATCGGTACAGTGGGCTTGAGTGGTGTTTGCCGACGAGTCCAGGTTTAGCTTGCAGTCTGATTCACGTCGGACTTTCATATGGAGAACGCCAGGTACACGTTTCCACCAAGACAACATCATTGAATGACACCGTTACGGTGGTGCAGGATTGCTCGTTTGGGGTGGAATTTTACTGGGCCTCCAAAACAGATCTGCATGTTCAAATCGTACCATAAACAGCCACATTTATCGGGACATCATTCTGGAACACCATGTATGTTTGTTTAGGGGTGCCATGGGCGCAGAATTTGTGTTTATGGATGTCAACGCCCGTCCTCACCGAGCAAATGCCGTAAACGAATGCCTTCAATCTGAGGATATCACCCGTATGGAATGGCTGCGTACTGTAGAATTGTCTAGATGTGTGTGACTGAACCTTTAGAGGTCATTGGGTGGGGAAACTATGGTTGTCACACCCCCGGTTGTCACACCCCCTGGGGGTGCCCGGTCAAAATTGTGGTGGCATCTATATCCAAGATGAACTCCGACTCTTTTGATGCTATTATAAACAGGATCCACACTATTCACCTCAAAGCCTATAATATAGGCTTTGGGAGACCAGGTCCATATAGGCCCTATATGGACCTGGTCTGGAACTTAGGGCTAGGGGCATTAGAAAATACTACAACAACCATCCGTGTTAGTCTTGCATTCCCATACCCTATCACTACACCCAAAGACTTTGCAGCAAATAATATGTATAATAAGTTTAATTCCCTTTCGGAAGTCGAATCGGGAAGTCTGTATCCACTTTTAAAGCGTTCTTTTTCATGTCTCTAACAGGGAAGCGGATGTGCCCAGGTGACACAATAGCCATGATGGAAATACTACTGTACTTCACTGCTTTGATGCAAAACTTCACTGTGACGGTGCCCGAAGGCAGATTCTGAATATGGAAGGAATTTTGGGTCTGACTTATCGAGGAGTGCACCAAGAACTTATGTTTGTTCCCAGAGAAGAGAGGAATGTTTTACGCGCGGACAAGAATCTGAGTCCAAAGGAATGATAACTTTATTAACAGTTGCTATTTACTTGATCTTCTAATTAAATAATTATTCCTGAATAGCACGCGCATCTCAGTGCATTTCACTTGTAACAGAAATTAATTTGATTCATGTAAACTGAGAGATTATTATTACAGATTTTTTTGTAATTTCTATTTGATGTCATCTGCTAGATGACACCATGAAGGTCGGAGCTTATAGCTCTGGACTCGTGTAATAAGGCTGTACTGTACATTTGGAGGATTTGAAAGACTGAATAGTTTTATTATTATGTTTCTATTGCTCACTTGAGAGTCCCAGATAGCTTAGTGGTAGCGCGTTATGCTTCAAACTAGGTTTGCTCAGTTCGAATCTCGACGAACGCTATTAAATACCTTCGTGTCTAGGTTGGATATGGGCGCGTTAAATACGTGTATTTTTTATTTGATGCCATCTGCTTTTTAGATTGGTTATAGGACCCCGTGAGATCGGAGCTTATAGCTCTGGACTCATGTAATGAGGTTGTACTTAGAGCTTTGGAACAATTAAATGGTTTAATTACTATGTTTTTATTACTGTTTTTATTACCCAGTTGAGGTCTCGAGGTAGCTAAGTGGTAGTGCGTTAGGCTTCGGACTAGCGCTGCTCAGTCCGAATCCCGAACGCCATTAATTACCTTCGTGTCTAGGCCAGATATGGGCATGCTAAACCCTACACTGGAATGTCTTTCAATGTGTGTCAGTGGCTGGGAGAAGGGTACGAGCCCTCGAGATGTCACCCCTAGGGTGATCAGTCAAAATTGGGTTGGAACCAGGGTTGGTGTTGGTTCACTGTACGCCCTCATTCAAAGCAACAGACGATTCTTGTGGATATAGTGTAAATGTCTTCAATGAGAAGTGTCCCACGTTGGAAAACAACAACAATTGCTCATTTGATCGAGTTGAAAAGATTTCATTCGACCTGACGTCAGTTTTAAGGAAAAAGATCGAAATTCCGCTATTGTTATATAAACTGTGACATTGTGCCAATCTGACTCTAAAAGAAACAACACTTTTAATCGAAATCACATCGTTGATAAGGCTTCCTCGTCGGAACATTTCAAGCTTACTAAACTTAAACAATTTTTTGGGGGGAGGAGGGGGCTAATGCGTACCACCTTAATTTTGTACCACCTCAACTTTGATCGAGTAAAAACTGCAATTTTTTTTAAGTTAAATTATTCCGGGAAAGAAATCTCGTATAGTGGTCTTAAACGCTCATAAATTCATTTGGTGGACGAAATTTATGAAATGAATTTTCTGTTTCAAGGTGCAGAAAATTTCAGGCAATCTGAAAATACCACTTTTATTGGATTATCAGCATTTATGTAGCTGTAAATAGTAGGCACATTTTCTCTATAGGTTTAACATTGAGGTAAGCGAATCCAATAGGGTTTGTACATCGCAGCCTGACTGTGGTTTATAATTTCGTCTACTTTACTATCGGCAACGGAACATATTGTTAATGTCTGCCGGCATAATTCTGAACTCTCTCTGAGAGAAGCTATTATCCTGAGACTGTTATGTTATTCCCCCAACTACAATAACCAAACATCAGGATTTTCTGCACTCTCTTGTCTCATATCTGTTATATGTTCTTCGGTGGGATGCAAAGGTTTTTCTTACATTCATGGATAAAAACCAGCAATCTTTCCGTCATAATATCTCCTGATTTGTCAACTTAGATATTTCCCCCAAACACCAATTAGTAGACCTCGAAAACTCCATGAACTACAAAGAAGCTAGATAGTAACATAAAAATCATATTGCAATTTGAGCTACTTCAACGAATTTAATTCTCGTCCGTGTAAAGCTATGCAATTCAGCAAACAACTTACATTAACCAGATTAAAAGGATATCATCACTGATAGGGCAGAATATACATGCCTTCAAAATTATACATGAGGGTATCTGTTGGTGGCATAATTTGTATTTATAAGGAAACCTGAAACCAATAAAACAATAAGAAAAGAATCACCCAAAGCATAGCTCATCAAGATATTTACATCTGGATGGCCTTTCCACATGTAATATACGATATCCACAGGATTCTATCAAAGTTTCGAATGGTGAAAAAGTAAGGCTGCTATGTACTAACCCTATTGGATTAGCTCAACTCAATGTTAACCCATGGAAAAAATATTTCCGAGGATTACCAACTTTGAGTAAGGTTTTTTTATTGTATTCCGTAATAGAGGAAGAAATTTTACAACTTTGGCATTTCCCGTTTTTCTAGAAAACAATTCAAATGACATTTTTAAATTTCAATTATTGGGGGGGGGGGGAATCTGGTACTGTGTGTTTAAAGGCTCGTCAATTCCTTTGGTGGACGAAATTTATAAAGGAACACTGTTGCAAGGAAGGTGCAGAAAAGATCAGGCTATCTTAAAATACCATTCTTATTTGATTATCAGTATTTAGGTAGCTGTAAATAGCAGTCAAATTTTCTCTATGTGTTAACATTAAGATGAGCAAATCCAGTAGGGTTAGTACACAGAAGCTTTAATTTACAAGGCTTTTGATAAACCCTTCTCCAGTCAAAACAGGACTTCCCTTTGTGTATCCCTCATGTGCAATCAACAATATATTCACTGTAATGATTTACACATAGACTGAGGTAAAGAAAAGCAAATATATTCCGTTAGATAATAAACTAAATGCAAATAAATTTCATTGCTCAAAATTGAATTTATCGAAATAAATTAACATAATACATGAATCTTGGAACAGCTTCGCCAATACAAAATATACACATTGGCGGTATTTGTATTGGCGATTTTTTTGTCGCCTAGTCAAACATCGCATCGTTAATATCGTATGAATTACATAGAAATTTAATTTTGCAAAATAAAAATTATAAAATAATTCAATATAAATTAAAAAGTAATACAAGAACGAAAATAGCGTAAACATTGTAGATCCAGAAATTATAGACAAATCTACTCGGAAAGGCAGGGTTAAATCAAAATAAAAAAATAAATAAGAAAAAAGCGGTACAACCTGGTTCGTGTCACGCGACTGTCGCAGGGTTGCCAAAAACGAATTCTGTGATACCAAATTACCATATCGAATTCTACTATACGAACCTAGGTAAATATGAAAACATAATACGGTTTTCTCTCCAAGCCGTTTTTTGAGCAAAATATTTGGCTTGTTTGTGGTTTGCCAGAAGAATAGTGTTAATTTACATTATAGTGTTCTTCGATTTGTAATGTCACATTGGCGCCATATCGCTACAGGTTGGCGACCGTATCATGTTCTTCATATTAACCCAAAACTATTCCAACGGGGTACAAAGTTGAAAATAGCGTATTCCATCGGGTTACAATCTGGAAAATGGTTTATGTCAGTTTAAAACACACGCGACTGTGGCAGACTTGCCGAAACGAATTTTGGGATACCTTAAGCGCCAACGAGGCGTTGAAAGGCAAAGTGGTGTAAGTCACATTTTCAACTTTTTTCATTTATGGGCAAATATGTAAACTCCATGTTCAATTTATAGTGGAATTGTAAATAGTTATTATTTGCAATATTGTAATATTATTATGAATTATAATTTTTCAATTTATGGTGGAATATTTTGTAGTTTTGGCAGTTAAACTCTTTTGACTTACACCTTTTGACTTACTGACTTACACCACTTTGCCTTTCACCGCCTCAAAGTGTAAAATGAAAAACGTCGCCAATACAAAATATCGCGAATGGGGTCTATATCGAAGCTGTACCGAATCTTTTTTAATACGAGTCAGTAGCCATTAACAATATTTACAAAGTATAATGATTTCGATCTAAGTAAAACGAAAATGCTTTGAAATTTCCAAAAAATTTCTTTACGTAAAATCGCAGTATTCTGAATCTCGATAGAAAGAAATTTTCTGTGACTGACAGCTTATATGAAATAATTAAAATACCAGTATAAATGTAAATAAGATTTTCTCCAACGTAACCACAAATTTTCAAAGTAATTTTAAAAGTACGCTTTAGAAATAGGACGCAATGTTTGGATCTTACCAGGAATTTCTTAAAGCTTTGCTAAATGTTAAACATTCAGCAGATTTCTTTTTGCATAAAAATAATTACGACTAGTAATATATTTAATTTCCCCCCCCCCACCCGTTTAGCATATAATAGTAAATTGATAATTAGTGACCTTCATCAAATATGTGTCAGATTCTATTTCTGCATTTATAGCTTTTAGTTCATCAAATAAATTCTTATACGATCTGAAAGTTCTTCTAAGGCGTCTATAGAAACTTCAGAACTACTAACTTCAGTTCCAATACTTTTAATATTCTTAGTGACTAATGATCTAATACTAGTACGTTTCTTTTTTAACTTACTCAAAACGTCGTCACCCATAGGCGTAGAGTGCTTCTAACTTTTTTTTTTTTTTTTTTTTGGGGGGGGGGGTGGGGGCGGCACGAATTGAATTCAGTTGGTCTCATCTTCAGCGCATTGACTGCCGGACGGTCCTTAAAATATGAAATAATATGATTTTTTTAATTGAATAACTTTATAATTGATGTCTGAGTAGTATTCAAAAGTTATACGATGATGAAAATAAATATGATATAAATAAAATGAGAAAAAAATACATATAGCATCGAATTTTTCTGATGGATCATATCATTGCTAAAAACTATGTTAAGGCTAAAGACATAATGGGAAGCTTCAGTTTCACAGTTTTAAAAACTGGGAAAAAACCAACTTTCTTAAACATTTTCAACAATTTTCCGATTTTAACTTAATTTCTATTAACGTTTTAATTCATTTCAAGTTAAGTTGCCCCCCCCCCCTCGACGGTACACCTATGTCGTCAGACATATTAATGGTTATGTGTGTCACAATATTTTTTTATATCAAACTTCAGTTCTAATCCAAATCTATATAAAAACCCTTCTTTATTGTATATCTATTTCAAAGAGCTTTCGTCGAGGCAGAGATGCCAAAAAATGTTGTCACTCCGTCCAACCTTCAAATTAAATACTTCGAAGTGACTCTTCGAACTTAGTAGGTAAGCAAAATTCCTACTGTATTGTCCTGGGGGAGCAGCTTAGATGAGACAGATCCTTATGTTCTTACGGTGGTGTAATCAAATAGTCTCGATACATATTAAAATATTTGGTACTTTTCCGTTAGCCGGGCGCATTTGACGTTTCACCCTATTAAGTATCGCCGTTGGCGAGAATGAAAAGGTCTACCCTAGGAAAAAGTTTAACAGGTAATAGTTTTACTAAATTTGGAGAAGCATCATCACACACAAAACCGTTGGAAGAAGATGACAGATCAGCGGGTATGAATCATGTGAGAGAACACGATTAAGTTCAGAGAACCAACTATATAACCCCGAAATTAACATGAATAAAAATTGGAAACAAATTAACCCAAACTTTATTAGCTTTCTTCACACACCATAAATAAACACACTTTTTAATAGTAACACATTAACAGTAAAATAAAGACACAAAGAAAAAAAAAAAAACTTCAGTCACTTCATTAAGAGGGAGGCCAAAACTTTTTATATCGTTCAAAATTTATAAAATGGATCATTCAGAACCGACGGGTTGTAACCAGTTTGCGCCGTGTGCGTGGCTCCATTCAATTACATAGGTTGCGACTCATCACGGGACTGGTTTTGTGATTTGAGTCAGTTATCAGTTTCTTTTGGTTTGCTCCGTACGCAGACGGGCTAAGGGATCGGTTTGGAACGGAATCAGAAAAACATTCAATCGTCCTCCCGGCAAATACCACCAAATAGACACTATTGGGGGAGAACGCGTTCCACGTGTTTTTTCGCCTTCAAAACATACTTTCATCTATTTCGACTATCAAATTGGGCCCATCCTATTTTTTTTTATTACCATATTTTTATTAACTTGCTTTCTTGTTTGTGTGTGTGTTTGTGTGTCTGTCCAGTACAAATCTTGCAATCGATTTTTAACTAACTTCCCGACTAGCTAGACATTGGAAACTTTTAGAATAGCTCAGAACACGATGACAATTGCATTTTTTAAATGCATTTAGGCCATCTTTAAGCAGATTTTTACCATGTTTTTATTATTTTCAGTTAATTCTGTTTTGTAGACTGGGCAGCCAACTGTCGGCCGGACAGGGAACGAAAAGGTAAAAGCAAGTTAACTTCCAATTAACTTCATTAGAACGGAAGTTCTTTTACGAGGCTTACAGTAAACTCGCAGGAATCGTCACGTAACGAAAAAACATTATGCCCCCTTAATAAGCGCTTTTTTTCAAGAACTCTGTGGCTGAATGGTTAAAGCTTTGGACTACGGAGTATCGGACTATCGCACTACGGAGCGAGAGGTACCTGGTTCAAATCCCCGCACACGCTGGCCGTTTTCGATTCTCACTCATTCTTGGAATAGCTCAGTATATATATATAATATATATATATAGATATTATATATAATTATATATATATGTTTATATATATATATATGTATGTATATATATGGGATGGCAAGATGTCTAGGGAAATGATTATGCAAAATCTGCAGAAACGAACACTATTAAATATTTCTTGGACATAACACTTACATAGGACAGCTACAACACAGCTAACATATGGACATTAAGAAATAAGATGAGCGTTGCAGTCTGTCGGAGATGACCTCGCTCGTTTCTCCTTACGACCGCTCTCACCCGTTTTTTCCTTCTCGCATAGTTTACCTTTGCCGCTCAAACCTCAGCGACATCTAGTAGCTATCCGCACAACTCTTGTACGGTTCGCCTTGCTCCTATAGCGCTCGACTATCCTGACTAGCAGTGTCCGCACTGCTGCAACAGCCTAGGATCTAAAATACACGAACTAAAAAAACACAAAAACACATAGATTAGTACACAGTTTAAAAACATTAAATTCTGGCCAAAACATTATATAAGTCACCATTTGGTCCAGGCTTCATTTGGTCCGCTGATGAAGATGTAACATTGGTCCTCATGATCTCCAATTTTGGCGACATCATAGCGATCATGGTATTAACTTTAGTCACACGGTAGGGTCCCAAAAATATTCCGGTCGGAGTTTCAGCTTGCTTCCAAACTGAGGTTCTCATAATTGCCACCAGTTCTCCTGCTTGTACTGATAAGCTTCCTTGCGTTTTCTATTGTAAAGTCTTACGATTCTCCTCTTGAATGCTTAAATATTCTGCTTAGCGTCTTTCCTAATGCTATCACGATGTTGATTAAATTGTCTTGACTTTCTTCACAAGCAAATTTCTTATAAGGGGCATCCTCGGGATTTTTCATTCTGTTTCCTATGAGAAATTCAAACGGTGAGTACTTAGTACTACGTGACGGACTGCAGTTTAACATTGTTGCAATGAGTCCAACATGTTTAAACCACTTCGCGGGATCATTTAAGGACATCTTTGTTATACCGGGATAAGGGTTCTATGTATCTTCCACTTGACCATTTGCTCTTGGTTACTACCCGCAGTTATTTGTACATGATGGATATTTCTCTTTAGTGCAGTATTCTTCGAATTCGTTGTATCTGAAAGCGCCTCCTCGATCACTGATTATGGTGGAAGGATTCCCGAAGTTTTCTCCTGTAGCTTTAGTCTTTTCGATGTCTTCTTGCGCTGTGGTTACTTTTAGTTGATACAGCCATGTGAATTTTGTCAATGCATCTACGCCCGTGAAAATGTGATTTTAATTCTTACTGGTTGTTGGCAGTGGGTCCATGAAATAAATCTACATGATATGTTGATAATGGGCGAATCTTCCTTAGAATAGGATGTAACAGTCCTTCTCCTTTATCAGTCTTCTTATTTACCACTATACATTCAACACAGTTTTCTTATCACATTCTCAACACACTTTCTCATGTTTTGGGAATAAAAATTGCGTTTCACCAAGTCTTCAGTTTTTACTGGCAGCAAAATGTCCAAAAGAATGTTGCATGCTTCACAACGTCCACTTGCATCATTTCCGGTACTACCAGTAACTCTCATCATTAGCAATCTTATACAAGACATTATTATTCAAGATAAATCGGAGTTTGACTGCCTGTAACAGTTTTCTTGATGGTTTTGATATATTCGTCACTGTCTTGAGCATTAACAATTTTGTAAGTCAACTCATCACTATTCACAAGCATAGCGGGGAATCTGCTCAATGCATCAACGTGTTGCATTTGTTTTCCAGGGCGATGTACTATTTCATATTGGAACTCTTGCATGAATAATGACCATCTGGCAATTTTCGGTGTAAGTTCCTTTTTATCTAGGGTTTTTGCAAATGCCGCACAATCAGTGAAAATTTTGAATTTGGTTCCCAATAAATAATTCCGAAATTTTTTAAAGCCTCGATAATCGCAAGCACTCAAGTCGTAGCTACACAATTTTCTTCCTGGATGGAGGTTTTTTGCTCATATACTGAATTGGATAATAGCGCCCATCATCACTTCTGGAAAAGTATTGCCCCTAAACCCAAGTTTGCTTGCGTCCGGTGCAATTCCAATTCTGCCCATCTCCGTAAAGGTGCAACAGGGGTTCACTAGACAGCGCGTCCTTGAAGTTTTTGAAAGGCTATTTTCTGTTCAAGGCCAAATTCGAAAGATTTTGAGGCTCGTAATAAATCACTAAGTGGTCTTGCTATAATGGCATATGAGGTATGTACTTTCTCAAATATCCTGTCAACCCCAGTAAACGCCTTCTTTTGCATTCTTGGGTTCAGAAAAACAACGGACTGCTGCAGGTCTTCTCTAACGACGGTCGAATGGTACCATTTAAATAATGTGGCCTAAAAAATTGATTTCCTCTGCAAAAAATCGGCACTTCTTAAGGTTCAGCTCAAGACCATACTTGGAAGCTGTTTTCTAACCACGACTTAATTTTTTATGAGCTTCTTTTCATTGATAGCTGGGATTATTGATATCTCTAAATAAATAATTAAAGTCCCGTCTCTCAATCGTCTCTGAACACGTAATTGATGTATCTTTGAAAGTAATTGCTGCTAATGGACAAACCAAACCGAACTCTTAGGAATCATACTGGCCTGAATCTGTTCAAACGCAGTGTATTTTCTACTTGCTTCATCCACCTCTACATGGAAGAAAGCATTTTTCACAATCGAGAGTCAGTGAACACCCTCCACTTTCTAACTTACTTCTAATACTTCCTCGATAACAGTAGCGGATTCTGTCTCTAACTATTCGCTTATTCAGAGCTCTGTAGTCAATGAACAAACGCATCGTATCATCCTTCTTTCTACACCCACACCAGGTGAAGCAAAATCAAAGCAACTCTCCCTAATTATTCCTTGTTCTAACCATTCGTTTATTTGTTTGTTCGAATTCCCTCTTTCAGGAAGCGACAACCTGCGTGATCTTCGACAAATGGGTCTTTCATATCGGTCAGAATTATTTTCATTTCAAAGCAGTAGTTTCGGTTTTGTTTGGCTCTAATTTTGAACAAGCGCAGGAATTTCGTTTCTCAATTTACAGTCAGTAATGTTTGACAGGTCAAAAGGGCAATCATTATACGATTCGGAAAGACGAAGCGGATGATCGTTGTTTATTAGCTCTCTCTAAATGTTTTCTCGTTTCCACGCCCGTACCGCTCGTAGGCGCCACTGCCTCATTGGTGTCAATAACATATCGTAAATTTTCGCTGGTCAAAATAACTTCAGCAACAATTTCAGAGCTCGCAGCCAAACTTATCGTGCTTTCCCACCCTCGCGTAGCGACAATGGCTGCTTTTGTAAACATTGCCAGTCGGCGCTCACCGAATGCACTTGTCAAAACAATCTGAGAAGAATTGGCTTGCAGCCGACACAAAATTCTTGTTAGGATTTAATTTTTATTTTATAATAATGTATTAATAGTGTATGTTGTTAATTTCAATTCTTTATAATTATGAAATACTTTTCTTCTACTAAATATATTTTATGGTTATAGCAAATTAAGATACATGTCTGAACTAAAGCCAATATTTTTTTAATTGTTCTCAAATAAAATATTTCTAGTAAACATTTCTACTTGAAATTAATGTTTTTTTTCTCTACTAACTATTGCAAAAATATTTAGTACCTGTTAATATTTTTTTACTATGAAACTCCATAAAACGGGTGAATATGGTAGGACCTTAATATAGAATTTAATCCCATTAAGTTAGTACCCATGAGTAAATGAGTTTTCATTCTATGATAAACAATGTTGTCAGTATAAATGCTTACCGCAAAATCTGTTGTGTATAATTTTAAAAAATAATATTTTCCGATCTTTTACTGTGACTACAATAAAACCCATACTTTGTGAAATGGAAAAATATAGCTGATTTGTCCTTGTCAATGTTATTTGCTTTTTTTTCTTTTTAATTCGCTGAAAAAAAATTTGTATTCAGTAATATTAACCAACTTGACGGTTATACCTCGAATTTAAAAAGTATAATCTGAGATGCTTTGAATTTTTTCCCCAAAGGAAGATGAATTCACAGTATTGTGTGATTAAATATCGAATTAACTTCCGATTTATTAGTCCTGATTATAATTTATTTGTGATTATTGATAGAAATGTGGTTTGCTTTCTTTTGAAAGGCTGTTAGTGTATGATGTAT
Source organism: Dolomedes plantarius (assembly GCA_907164885.2). Lineage (NCBI taxonomy): Eukaryota > Metazoa > Arthropoda > Arachnida > Araneae > Dolomedidae > Dolomedes > Dolomedes plantarius. Next base: position 94,803,252 of record OU015499.1, on the reverse strand, counting down.
TATTCATACTTATCTGCAACTAAAAATATTTTTCTATTATTGTGGTGGTGTTGTGTTTTGTTAATCAGTATATTTCCACAATTATTCTGAAAATTTATATATAGGAAGTGTGACTCTTCATGTAACAGATGTTGGACAATTGCATACTCTGTAGCTGCAGCTAGTGTGCGCTTTATTATGTGCATGTAACGAACTAGCTCTAGAAAATTATGTATCATTATTTACTCATTTCCTTTAAGAATTTGTAATGAAGGTTAGCATAAAAAGGCAGTTCAAATAAACATTTTGCAAGAAAATAAACATTGTTAAGTTGAATAATAAATTCATATTAAATACGCACTAAAAAAACTAGTTTTTTTCTTGAAAAATACGAAAAATCTATATTAAAAGCGTCTGGTTTCCGCTTTAAAGGCGGCGGAACAATCGGTGCGAGCGCCACCTAGTGCCGGCGACCAAATGTGAGCCACTATTGTAACACGAAACTACTCCTCCTTCTATAGCTTCATGCTATAATACGAATAAAGAAATAACAAAAACCGTAAAAATATGGAAACATCTTCAATGAACCGATTGCCTATCATGCCGCATTAGACATACGCGCTCGCACCACCCCTCTTCACCCGGAAGACAATCGCGAGACATTCGTCACGTTCCTGCATCGACACGGGTGACCGTTCTCACATTCGCGCCTCTTGCTATGAGACTTCCAGTCACCATTTGCCCCTTTGATTCATGCCATGCCACATTTACACATTCGCGCTCGTGCCGCCCGCCAAGACATTTGTCACGTTCCTGCATCGACGCGAGTGACCGTTCTCACACTCCCGCCTCTTGCTATAAACAAGACTTTCCGTTAAAACTTCCCGTCGCCATTCGCCCCTTTGACTCGTGCCAGACAAAACCGCTCCCGAAGCGAGCGCCATGATTGGGCGCCTGGTTTAAGCCGAGAGTTTTCCAAGAGAAAGCAAAGTTACCTGGGGGAAAAATCTGTATTTCATAGAAGAGTTTAATAGAATCCCTGCTTCCGCCTTCAAATAAAAACCAAGGGATTCTAACCCACGTTGCGGGACTCAGCTATCGTCAACCGCCAGGCTCAAAGCTTCACTATATATCTCCCATGGACTAACTTCTCCTAGCATCAGAGTATATGGTTCATGCTTATTAGCAGCTTCCACCCATCGCACAGTCTCTGAACATTATGTATATCAAAATTTTAATACTCTATATTATATCTTCTCTTCTATTTCCTACTAATTTCTTAGTACCCCTTCCTTTCTTTTTTTCATTGGTTAATATTCTTTCCGACCCTCTTCTTCCATGGTCTTCATATCTATTCTTTTAATTTCTCTTCATTCCTGGTCTTGGGGTGTGCCGCCTGTAAGTTTACATCTGTCTACCTCCGCAGTTCTCACGCTCGCCACATCGTTTTAAATATTGCTCTTCCCGTTTTTCCAATTACTACAAATTACCTCCATATTTTTTTTTTTTTTTTTTTTTGTCATCTGTCTATTTACAAATCCGATTTTGGAAACGTCTTCTAGAGCCTTAAATAAGGATTCAAAACTGTCATCTGACGATTCTAACAATTTTACTTCCGGCTCGAAGATAATATAATCTTTGAGCGTCATTCAACTGAGTGATGTTCATTATTAAATTGGCAAATTGGGTCTTGAAATTTGCCCAATCGGTTAAGCTCCAGAGAAACTGAGAGCGGAAATTTCTGTAAGCGTATTTGTTGAACCAATTGTACTTTCGGTTCATTAGATTGATTTAAAACATTTAGAGCACTATTTAATGACCTCAATCAAAGGCGTATGCTTACCTCTGATTTCTCGAGGCGGTCCATTGAAAGATCAATATCTGATTCTACCTAAAGAAGTTCATCAAAATCAGGTATTTCATAATACTGCTCTCTTATTTCTTTCGAGTCTCTTCTGATACTGCTACTATTCTCTTTAATTTAACTTCAAGCTCTGTTGTATTGGTATCCTTGGTTTCACTCTTTTCAGCAACAAAATTCTCCAACTTTCCGAGACGGAACAGAGGCTAAATCCTTTAAAAATCCGAGCTCTTAAAAAGATTGATTGGTTGTGTACCTAGGGCTTAAGGGGAACCACGATGCAAAATTTCAGCTTTCTCTAGGCCTTATGGGTCCAGCGATACAAAGGGGTTCTTTTAGAGGGGGGTTAAGCCCCTTTAACCCCTTAAAAATTGTATTTTACAAAAAGAATTTTTAGTGGGCACCAAAGGCTTAAGAGGGACCACCATACGAAATTTCAGTTTCCTGAGTCCTATGGTTTCAGATATACAATGGGTTTTTTTTCAGAGGGGGGGGTTAGACCCCTTTTAACCCCTTTATAATTTCTACTTTTAAAAATATTTCATAATGGGCATGTAGAGCTTAGGAGTAACCACCATGCAAAATTTCAGCATCCTAAGACTTTTTCTTCGAAAGGTTTGCGTTTTTAACATACTCATTTTGAATATTTTTCGTGTATTTCTGTTTTGTCATTAGTGCGCAATTTTTAATTAGAGCTAAAATTATTTCGAATCGAATTTTCCACACATTAGTATTTTTTTAACATGCTATTTCTCGAAATGTTGTTTATAACATCCGGGCACCGAAATGTTTTATAAAACTTTGACGAGGAGCCCAACTTTGATAAAAGATAACTTTTATCAAAGTTGAGGTATTGCACTGTCATATTTCTCGTCAAACTTCTTTTATAAAAGATCTTTGTAAAATAACTTTCATAACCTAAAAAAATAAAAAAAATCTTCAAAGCGAAACTTAAAACGGGAGCGAAAAGTAATGAATCGCGAAAACAATAATATCAACAAGAATGGGCGCATAATTGGCGATTTATTGCCGTTTTTTCGTCAAACCGCAAAGTTTCAGCTATAATACGTAAGTACCGGTAAGGGTATGTTTCGTGACGTATACTAATTACGAATGCTAAATAGCCACTCCCATCGCAGAGCCGGTGAGGCGTCCGAATTTGGGCCGAAATGAGACACTAAAATTACGAAATCTTTAACAAATAAAAAAAAAGAGATTAACAGTTTTATCAAATACAGTCGAACCCCGTTATAACGAACTTCAAGGGACCAAAAGTTTTGTTCGCTATATCCGGTGGTTCGCTATATCCGAACCATTACTAATAATGTTAGATTTCACAAAATGTGTAACTCATTAGTTGCTATGTATATTCAATAATGATTTTTGAAAGAATGATAAAATCTATTAAAAATGATCATTAATGAATTAAATTGACTAAAATCGATTACATTAAACTAACACAATACTAATTAAATTAACTAAAAATGAAGACAAATGGAAATAAATTGATTTTATCTTTAATAGTTGCTCACTGTTTTGATACAGATATAATCGGTAATCTTCTGCCGACGTGATGCCGATTTCAAAAACATTTTATGAATTTCTTTGTCCAATACATCAAACGACTCCAACACTCTTTCTTCCAATGTTTGTGTTGACAAAAACTTACTAATTACACTCATCGCTGCTGTAGCATCTGAGATGGTGGAGATTTCGTCATTTATGTGCTCCTCTTCATCAGCATCAGATGCAGAATCTTCGATTTCAGAATTATTCATCTTAATTTCTTCCACCATATCTTCATCAGTCAGATTTTCACATTTAATGACTTCATGATCACATGTTTCGAACAATTGCACGCCACAATCTGAGAATGATGAAATTTTGTGATTTTCTATCCACATCGTGATAAGTAAATCTTCATCATCTTGTTCTTCAACATTCTTTGCTTCTTCAACATTCGTTGTATCTTCAACATTCTTAAAAAGTTTGAAAATTAAAAAATATTCAGTTGTCGACTGAAAAAAATGTTCGTTATAGCCGATTCTTAAGATTTTGGAGGTTCACTATAAAAGGATAAATTAGCATTAAATACAATAGGAAAACGGCGGGACCAAAATTTTTGTTCGTTATATCCGGGAGTTCGTTATATACCAGGTTCGCTATAACGGGGTTCGACTGTACATGACGAAATTCGTAAAATATACAAATGTTAGTGAATATTTAGACTATTTTCAATAAAACGATGAATTTGATATTATGAGAAATTAATGCATCCGAATCTGGCGTCGTTTGTTGCTCGACGATGCACGATTCTTGTTGCTTTCGCGCGAGACCCATGTTTCTCTGCTCCTTTAGTTACTTATTTACTGATTATTGTTGAATGCTGGTCGTTAATTTGTATATAGAAAAAGACACTCCAGTTTTCCGAGTTATTTCTGTAATTTCGTTGATGTGCGGCTGGTCGCTAACATCAAATTTCAGTACTTCTTTTTTAACCTTTTTTTAGAGAATACTAATTTATTGGGTATAAAAAGTGTTCTACATCTGCTGTAGTAACGTAAGCAAGTAAGATATTCGGTGTCGCATTGTCGAGGAATATGTACTCTCAACGCATGCGCGAATGCAGAGGAGACTTTTTTGTAAACAGAACCGAACAGAACTGATTGAAAACTGATTGATAGAGGCCACACAAAACGCGCTGCATATTAGATGTGCGGAAATCATGCTAAATTTTAATGTAACCTTTAATTAGATGTTTTTTTTTTTGTAGTGTTCGTGTGTCACTAATGTTTTTATCGTTTTTTTAGCAGCGTGCGATAAAATTTTAGAAAAATAACCAGCTATACAAATTACTGCTTAAACAACTTTCAGCCCGGGATTCGACGACTTCAGAAAAGGTAAGAAGATTTATTTTCCTTTTTTTGAATTGATTGACTTTGGACTAGAATTAACTTTCACTGAACCCAAAATCTGGCATCCCTGCCGGGACTGAAAGTTAGATTCCATAAATATGGAAAACTTGAATAAGTTAAGAACGCCGATTTGAGCTAGTTTTACTCGACTCGCTACTCAAATAAATGAGGCTTTGAATACGAAAGTCGATGATGCTGACACTATAGCTGGTTTAATTGTTAAACTTGAGGAAAAATATAAGAATATTGAATTAATTGATACTCAAATATTGAATCTTTTAACAAGTGTTAAAGATTGTTCTCAACAAAGATTTGATGAAGAATACGAATTAATTGATGAGTATAAGGATAAATATTTAGACCTGAAAACCAAGCTAGATCGACACTTCAATAGTTTGGAAGGGCTAAACAAAGCTCTTAATAATTCAACCGATAGTACACCTTCAAAACGAAAGTTTAAATTACCTAAACTTGAACTAAAACAATTTAACGGCGATATCAAAGAATGGCTTACGTTTTGGGGTCAGTTTGAGAAAATTCATAATGATGCGGATATTGTACCTGAAGATAAATATCAGTATCTCATTCAGGCAATCCAAAAGGGATCTCTTGCACGAGATATAGTTGAGTCGTTCCTACCAACTGCAGAGAATTACGGGCAGGCTATAGAATGTCTGAAATCGCGTTTTGCAAGAACCGACGTCTTAATTGAAATTTATATCCGAGAAATACTCGGTCTTATGATGAATAATACAATGGGTAAAGGCCTAAAACTTCCTCTTTTTAAACTTTACGACCGAATCGAAACATATCTGAGATCGTTAAAAATATTAGGAGTCGCGAGCAATAATTATGCGTCTATATTATATCCACTTGTGGAGTCATGTCTCCCGACTGATATTTTAAGAATATGGGAGAGAAATTTAAGTTCATTGTCCCTTAGCTCAAAAGAGGAAAATAAGGAGAGTGACAATAAATTAGAAAGCCTCGTGAAATTCTTGCGTCTCGAAATTCAAAGCGAAGAGAAAATGAAACTAACAAAGAGCGGGTTTGGATGGGATAGTCAAAACAAAATGACGCCAATCCGGCGAGAGAGAATCTATCCCTCCGCCGCTGAGCTGTTTAATTCAGCTGAAAGCAAAACAAATGATTCACGAATAACGTGCGCATTCTGCAATAAATTTCACTCCAGTCCAGAATGTAAACAGGGTATAAGTTTGACATACGATAAAAAGAGAGAGATGTTGATAAAACGGGGAGCATGTTTTAAATGTTTGAAGCTAAGGCATGTTTCTCGCTTCTATAATGCGAAAGTCAGCTGCTCGTTGTGTGGAAAGGGTCATTTTAGAATTATGTGTCCGGGGAAGATTAACGACAATTCTGATAAATTAGAGGACATCCCGCAAAACCAAAGCATACACAACAGTGTTCTATATAATCAAACGCGCCCCATGAATGTAGTATTGCAGACATTGATTGTCGAAGTAAATAACGATGGCAAAGAGATGTCCGTTAGAGCGTTAATTGATTCCGGCTCGCAGAAATCTTATGTTACGAAAAAATTAATTGATCAAGTAGGACTTCAGTCTAATGGCGAGTTACAAATAAAACACACACTCTTTGGTGGAGTGCAGACTCAAGAAGAGACCCACCAGAAATATCAGGTAAATTTTATTAGCCCTGATAACTCTTTCCGTTGTACATTTGAGGTCTTATATCAAAATAGAATTTGTAATGAAATTCCTAAAATTCCCATCGGTCCGTGGATATATGAACTTAAGAAGAAAGAGATTTTTCTGTCTGACAAAGTAAATAATGCACGTTTTGAAGATGACACTATACATATGTTGATAGGAGCCGATGTGGGAGGAAAGCTGCTAACTGGCAAAATTTATTCATGCAGTAGTGGGCCAGTAGCAGTACATACTAAGCTGGGATGGACTTTAATGGGGAAAATTCCTTTAACGGATAGTAAAAATGAAATCAACACCTTTTGTGTGACTTCTCTCTTAACGAACGATCTAGAGAACCTTTGGAAGCTGGATGTGATAGGTATTTCGGAAATTGATGTAGATAAAACCAATGAAGCTTTGAAAAAAGAAACTGAAGAATATTTTTTAGGTACTGTTAAAAGAGATCATGATGGACGGTACGAAGTGGCTCTGCCTTGGGTTCGAGAAAAGGAAACGCTCGTATCCAATAGACACATTGCAGAGAAGAGGCTTGTTGCAGTGAAAAATAAGTTAGACATAGAGATTCTTCGAGAATATGGGAATATTTTTGCCGAATGGCTGACGAAGAACGTTATAGAAAGGGCTCCTGATGATTCGCAAGAAGGTGTCCACTATTTGCCTCACCGACCTGTAGTGAAAGAAAGCAGTTTAACGACAAAGATCAGGCCTGTGTTTGACGCTTCGGCCCACGGGAAGGGAATGCTGTCTCTCAATGATTGCTTAGAAAAGGGTCCGAATCTCGTAGAAGTTATTCCTACGCTGTTGAACAGATTCAGGAAGAATAAAATAGGCATCACTTCCGATATTGAGAAGGCTTTCCTCCAAATCGGAATTAGAAACGAAGATAGAGACTATTTACGATTCCTTTGGTATGATGAAGATGGGAAGATTGTTGAATACCGTTACTTCAGAGTAGTGTTTGGAGTCACCTCAAGCCCATTCCTGCTCCATGCTACGTTATCTCATCATTTGAATGAAGCCCCTGAAGCTCTTCGAGACACAGAAGAGCAGTTGAAGGCATCCTTTTACATAGACAACTGCGTGATAAGCTTCAGAAGTGTCCCCGAAATGGAAAGATTTGTCGTTGAATCTTGCATGCTACTGTCTTCGGCACAATTCAATTTACGGGACTGGACAACGAACGCACAAAGTAGCTTGTTAGATGAGAAAAACAAGACCGAAGTAAATGTATTAGGCATGACTTGGAACATTAGCGAAGATAACTTATCCTGGTCATTCAAAGACTTAGAAGTTGCCGAACCATATACTAAAAGAAAATTATTATCAATCGCAAGTCGTATTTTTGACCCAGTTGGTTATACCTGTCCAGTAACATTGATCCCAAAGCTACTACTTCAAGAAACTTGGAAGATGAAGTTAGCCTGGGACGAAGTTTTGCCCAAGTACTTATCAAATAGATTTTTAAGATGGATGAAGAAGTTAGAACCCATAGCATCCATCAAGATACCTAGATGGCTGCGTTTTGAACTAGAGCAGTCGGAAAAAGCAACTCTTCATATTTTTTGTGACGCTTGTAAGACCTCATATGCAACTTGCATATTTTTGAGGATTGAACAACAGGACAATGTTATTTGTCAACTGATACAAGCTAAGGCAAGAGTGGCTCCATTAAAAAACATTAATATTCCTAGATTGGAGTTGTTGGCATGCAACATTGGTGTAAGGTTGGCCCACGTAACTATTAGAGATCTTGGGATGGAAAATTTGAAAACATTTTTCTGGACCGACGCCGCCAATGCTCTTTATTGGATAAAGAAAGAAGAACCTTGGGCAACTTTTGTCATGAACAGAGTCAAAGAGATCCGCCTTTTAAGTGCACCTAAAGACTGGCATCATATTGCGGGAATTTGCAACCCTGCTGATCTCCCCTCACGAGGTTGTACGGCTCAAAAATTGAAGGAGTCAGCATGGTGGGAGGGACCATCTTGGTTGAAGAGACCTGAAGAAGAATGGCCAAAATCCGAAGCCTTACCGGAGATGGAAGTAGTAAATTCTGAAAGGCGGAAGACCATCATAACTGCTATGAACTTAGAGGCTAAAGACGATGAGCAGAAAATATACAACAGATTTTCTTCATATGCCAAAATTCTAAAAGTTACAGCATGGATCTATAGATTTGTTTACAATGCTAAGGCTCAGAAAAACGAACGCATAAACGGAAGTTTACACGTCGAAGAATTAGGCAGAGCTGAATTCATATTAATGAAATTAGTGCAAAAAGAATCTTTTTCTGGATCAGCAGACCAAAGATTGAAAGGTCTACAAATAATTACTGATTTTAATGGGCTTATAAGAGTAAAGACTAGAATCGAAAGAAGAGACGACACCCAGAACTTTCGACTTCCTGTCTTATTACCATCTGATCATCCAGTTGTGTCAAAACTGATACAATGGAAGCATGAAGAACAGTCACATGCAGGAGTACAAATTTTGATTGAAGCCTGCGGCACCGGTGCAAAATCACACCGCCACCGGATCGCTCGTGTGCACCGAGCCTAGAGGTATTTATAACAAGTAATTTATTGAAACTTGATCGGATGTACCTGTTACTGAGAAACACTCGTTTTTGACATCTTTATTTAGTTGACTGACATGCGATCAACTTTCTGTAAGACAGTTTTAAATATTGCATGACATATATACAACTAAAGAAACGAAATTAATTACGTTTTAACTTATCTACAAAATAATTCTGGTAGAAAATTTCCCTACATCATTAAAACTTGTGATTACTTTGATCTCTGAGGTCACTTATCTTACTAAAAATTTTCTGAGGTTACACAAAAGTTTTCTTTGATCTAATATGCTATTTATGCATATCGTAATTTAACTGAACTCAAACTCTATATAGCGTGAACGTGTTTAGAGGAAAAACGTTCAGTGATTTTATATAATATGGAGAATCTAGGGCAATGAAGTTCTAATTTACAAATTTAGGTAAAGTTTTTCTTTTTTTTCTGTCAAACATTACGATATTACTTAATCATAGATACGTTCCTAACATATTTACCACTGTATGAGATAACTCGAAAGACACAAGCACATAAATATTAATTTACCCTTCTAATATTTCCTTATCATGTTCAGAACTTGATATTTTATATAAAAGAAACAAAAAAGTTACACATTGTTTTTTCTTAATAATTACGAATGAATACTTCTTAACTTCCTGTTGTTATTCTAGACAATTAGCCATATAGTAAACAATTTATGACTTACATATTATTTTTAGTCTCCTCTAAGGTACCACGCCCATTTAATGTTATAATTCAAAATTTATTGGAAATTCCCCCTATTGTAATGCGAAAGATGAAAATTTTCAAAATTAATTTTGGGAATTATTCAAGAATTTTCTTTCCAATGACTGCGGTTAGATTAACAGTGAACAAAGTGTACAGAGGTCGTTTTACATATTTTAATTCAGGATTTTAATAGAATTTAAAATTATTACATCTATCGAATTCATGTCAAAAATTTTTAAAATAAAGTATTTACACATTGTATATATTCTATAAACTTTTCTAACTACGTTTCATTTCACTAATTTGTAAAATCGTTTATAATTGCATCAGATCTTGGACACGCCTAAATACTTAAAACATATTTTATTCACCTCCCATCTTTCATCCTCTTCGAATCTAAAACTATTTCTAAAATTATAGATACTGAAAGCTGAGGATGCATACATAAATTCTATCCACGATTCATTTTTTCTACAGGTGATGCATCTCATAGCAGGGCCATGTGTAGGAGGGCCGTTCCTAGGGTAGCTGAAGATAAATATTAAGTAAAATGTAAATTAGGTTAAAGTTAACTAAACAAAGAATTAGTAACAATAACAACATTTTATTTCCAACAAAGTTGGGCCAGGGTTTACGTTCAAGATTCAGGAGTAAAAATCTTCCGAGTCATCATGCTCGGCCAAAACAACAAGAAGAAGTGACAAACCGCGACAGACACCCCAGGGCATTGACCCGTACAGCGCTATCTGGCGGTGAAAACATATATATTCCCAACAAACTGGGCCGGGCTGAACAGCAATGTTCAGAACAATACTTATTACATCATTTCAAATTTTTTTTTTTAGGTTCAAAAGTTCACATTTCAATTACAATTTCTCAACATTTGAGTTGAGACCAAAACATTCAAAACTTCCAATTAATGTTCATGTTTCCAAAAAATCACCATCAAAATATTCATATTAAATTCAGAAAATCAAGTTTCCAATTAATGTTCATGCTTCCAAAATTATACAATCAAATATACATATTAAATTCAGAAATTCAAGTTTACCATATAATTCAAAAATATAAAAGTTTAAAATTCAATTGTGAATGAAGTATTTTTTAACACGTTAATAAGTTAATAATATCCAAAGACTAACAATCTATAAGAAATGCAACAAAACCTATACAAGAATTAACAATATACAATCAGCAAGGAACTTACTATTCTCACTTCATTGGAGATTCTTAAACACTTACCTAAATACTACAATTTTACACATAACTACACGTTTACATATGGAATCATTCTTGAAATTTCGCTACAAATAAACATACAATAAATATTATATACATTTTATATACATGAGACATTTGAACTACAGTTGTAGGAAAATGATTACATTAACACTCTAAATTTACAAGTAGTTGAACTGGTCGTTTAATTGTTCCTCTTTCAGTTTTAATTTCACAACTACGAATACGACCATCTCTACCTGGAAAGGTTTTTACAATCCTTCCCAATCTCCACATATTTCGTGGTAAATGTTCATCATGAATGATCACAATGTCATTTTCTTTCAAATCACCTTTAGACTGCTGATTTTTATTACAGTTTGCAGATTTCAAGTTCAATAAATAGTCTTTAGTCCACTTGCGCCAAAACTGATTTAGCAGTCTTTCGCGATACAAATATGCTTTTAGCAAAGTTTCTTTACGGCTTTGACCCACAATGTTATTGAATTTAACTGGAGGTAAATTGGACAGTTTATTACCTATTAGGAAATGAGCGGGTGAAAGTGGTTGTAGTTCATTGAGATCATCAGGGACATATGTCAGTGGTCTTCTATTGACCAATTTCAGTTAGCAAGGTGTGAAGTTCGTCCACACCTAAGGATGTTCGTCCAAGGGTTTTTCGTAGTGGCACTTTCACGGAACGAACTAGTCGCTCATAGAAAACCGCCCCACCAAGCCGCTTTCTCGGCAATATATCTCCACTGGATACCCGAGGAAGCATAATACGTTTTAACGTCTGGATGACTTATTACCTTCCACACCTTTTTAAGTTCTGCATCTGCAGCCTTGAAGGTAAGAGCGTTGTCCGAATACACAACTGAACAGATTCCTCTTCTCGAGACGAACCTGCGAAAGGCTAAGAGAAATGAGTTAGTTGTTAAATCTCTCGTTAGTTCTAAGTGTACAGCTCTTGTAACTGCACACGTGCACAACAAAATGTAGAACTTGGTATGCTCATTTTTCACATAAAGTGGGCCAGCAAAGTCTAACCCAACGACATCAAACGGTTGTGACTGTTCGATTCTTGCAGCCGGTAGTGGACCCACAACTTGATTTACAGGTCGAGCATTCATGCGTCTGCACATAACACATTTTTTTAGTATGTTTTTTACATACTGTCTACCTTTTATCATCCAGTATCGTTCTCTAATGTAAATGAGAGTACTTGATACTCCGGAATGATACACCTTTTCATGTGCATCAAGAACAATCAGTTCAGCTAATTTGTTTTTAGGAGGCATGATTATCGGGTGCTTTTCATAGTAGCTCAATGAGGATTTTTGGAGTCTGCCTCCCACTAATAAGACGTTATCTTCATTTAAGAAGGGGTTGAGCTCGAAAATGTTAGATTTTTTAGTAACTCGTTGTCCCAATTTTAGATTATGAATTTCCACTGCAAAATGTTCAGCTTGCGTTTCTCTAATTAATCGAATTTCTCCAGAGAATATTTCTTCAGCTGTCAAGGTGCCATTTCTTTTCGGTAAATGTTTTCTTGCATTATGAATAAATCGCATTGCCCATGCGATAATTCTAACAGCTCGACTTAATTTGCTGTAATTTTCAAGATCTAAAAGGGTTTTGTGATCGTCGACACTAGCTTGTAAAATTGTAATGTCTTTTACCTCCTTTTTCCTCTCTAACATGGATGTAACAAACGTCGTGGTGAAATCTTTAGGACACTTAAAGTATCCTACAGCTTTATACGCTTTTATTGAGGCTTCACAAAAAATGTGTAGTTCCAAATTATTGAATTTTCTGAGTTACCAGGAAAATATTCTCGTGTTAATTTCAGTTTCTTCACATTCTCTATTTCGTGATACCACTCAGACCACCATTGCTTGCACTCTTTCGGAATTTCATTATCAAAATCTATTCCTAATCGCCAAAGATTTTGAATTAATAATTTTGCACGTATTACAAAAGGCGGAATAAAACCTACAGGATCAAAGATTGTAGCAGTCACCTTTAATATGTTTCTTTTCGTAATATTCTCACAATTATTTAATGTTTCACACAAAGCTTCAAAGTTTAAGAAAATTTGGTCTTTACGAGTACACCAGTGAAGCCCTAGCACCTTTAATGAATTCTCTGAATCTTCTCCGTTTATTATCCCATTACTTATCCACCGACTCTTTAAAGCCTCTGAATTAGAACTAAATTTCCGTAAATTCATCCCTGCATCAGTAAATACTTTACATGCTTCAGAACTAAGCTTGAAGGTTTGCTCAAGAGTATCACCCCCATAAAAAAGATCATCTACATACACCGAAGTATTTAGCATCTCATAAACATCGGGTTTCTCTGGGGCTATCTTAGATATATGATACTTAATAGTACTAGCCAGAATGAAGGGACTGCATGAAACGCCAAATGGTACTCTAGTCATCCTATATGGTTTCAAATTAAAATCCTTATCAAAATACAAAAATCTCAAAGCATCTCTGTCAACTTCCGCTATTCCAATTTGATGGAATGCCTTCTCAATATCTGCGGAAAAGGCATATTTAAATTGTCTGAAACGCAGTATCATATCTAACACTGAAGGATTTAAATTCGGCCCAGGAACTAAACAATCATTAAGGGATGCGGCATTGTTTTGTTTTGAAGAGGCATCATAAACTATTCTTACTTTAGTTGTCGTAGAATTTTTTCTTACAACTGGGGAATGTGGCATGTAATAAGCTTTGTCACTGCTACTTTCAAAACTACATTCTTCAATAATTTGGTTATCTAACTGATCACGTATTATTTCATTATAATGTTTACGAAGCCAAAAATTTTCCTTAATTTATTTCCTAAAGACATTAAACGACTTTTCGCGTTTTCAAAATTATTACTTAAGGCTTCATGATTTTGTTTCCATAACAAGCGATAAACATATCGCCCATTATCAAACTGCAATTCCCTCTGAAATTGCTGAATAACCGATTCATCGGAAACCTCCTGTTTGTTTTCTGTCAACCCCAGTGTGTCCAGAGACCAGAACCGCTTTACGATGTCATTAATCTCAACATTCTTCGACGCGTCGGCAAAATACTGTACACCGATATTCATCACAGCTGCGTTCTCCAAGAGCTTGTCGTAGCCTCCACCCTGAATAGTCCACCCAAACAAGGTGTCAGTTGCGAACAAATTATTGCCTAGTTTCTCCTTCCCCACAGCCAGGACATTCCAGTAGTAATCCGCTCCCACCAGAATTCTTATCTCCGATGCTTCTCCGCTACGGCTAGCTTGCCCCTTTCGGCTAGCAGCCCCTTTGAATCTAAGATTTCACGAATGCTTTTAGTTGGTACTTTTACAAAGGCTCCTGTTATAGTATCTGTTACAAGCACTTCAATTATTATGGATTTTTGGGGGGAACTTAACATTTTAAGATTTATTTGAACGACTTCAAAATCCCGTTCACGACCTTCACTAAACCCAAATGAATAAACATACAGTTTTTCTTTTCTCAAACATCTTAAATTTAATTGTTTAGCTAGATCGGCTCTAATAAATGATTTCTGGGATCCTCCATCCATTAAAATCCTAACGGTACTATTTTTGTTCGTGTCAACATTTTCTGCTAAAACTGAACAAGTCTGTAATATACCCCCTTACAAGTATTTTCGGAATTTAAAGACAAAGATGCAATAACAGACTCTTTGTCCTCCGTTGGTATATCAATATTAACTTTCCTACAGAATAATTTGTTATGACTTGAACTATTACAATTTTGGCAGGGAGAAATTTTGCTTCTACCAATTTGGAGACATGTGTGTTTTTCCAAAACATTTATAACACCTACCCTGAATTTTCAAAAGTGTTCTTTTATCCTCGTCGGATTTTTTCGCAATCTACAACACTATGGGAATTTACTTTACAGAAAAACAGTATGGTTTAATTACTGTAGTAAAGGCAGACGCAGTTGGGATATTTTTACCCTTCAAATAACTATTTTGTTTAAGAATCCCGTTTTGTTTTTCTGATGGAAATCGAAATTATCTTTCGTATTACAGTCTTTACTAAATAGATACGACGCTTCCCTGCATTCAACTTCTTTTCGTACGAAATCTATTAACTCTGAAATATCAAAATCTGAATTAGACTTTCGTTTTCTGTTATACTCTAAACTTAACTCCTCTGGTAATTTTTGCAGTATTATTGGGCATAACAAGTTACCGTAAGAGCCCGACGTCACATTAAAGACTGTAGACTCCTAATCTGAATTTCGCAATTATCATAAAACGTTCTGAGGGCTTTTACATTACGAACATTTTTTACAGGATCTACCGATAATAAGTGTTTTATATGTGAGCTGATTACCATGTCATTCCTTCCAAACCGCTGCTTTAGCAATTCAATAGATGAATCATAATTTTCATTTGACAAGGAGAACCCAGAAACAGCCGCCAAAGCCGGACCTCCAAATACATTTTTAAATAACTAAATTTTTCAATTTAGTTATGTCATCATTATTATGTATAGTTATTAAGTACTGGTTCCAAAAATCTAACCAATTGCTAGGATCCCCAAAGAATTTTCCTATAGTTAATTTAGGAAGTTGGATGCTTTGTTTAAATGTATTTCCGGAAGTTGAAGCAACCGAGGTCTGAGAGTTCTCAACGATTTTACTTTTGTTTTCATTATTGAGCTTCTTTTTTGCTCTAAATGACCAGATCGTAATTTTCTCTTCGTACTCTTGTACACAAATTAGTTCTTCTTCAAATTCCTTTTCAGTAACATTTAAATTCAACTCTATTGCTTTATCTAATTCTTTTAAATTTCTGATTTTGTTGATAACAAATTTAAATTTTCTTCTAAAACTTCACAATCACAGTCCTTACTTTCGATTTCTGATTGTAGTTTATTTAAAATTTTGGACACAGCGGTCCTTATTATTTTTCTTTTTGATTTTAGTTTGACATATCTTCTTCCATATTTAAAAATATAATGTCCTACCTTATTCAGACGTCTTCAAGATCCATGTATGGTTTCAATAATCCATTTTCAATTGGCACAATTTTAATACTAAGATCGTGCCCCACGTTGGGCGCCATGAAGATAAATATTAAGTAAAATGTAAATTAGGTTAAAGTTAACTAAACAAAGAATTAGTAACAATAACAACATTTTATTTCCCAACAAAGTTGGGCCAGGGTTTACGTTCAAGATTCAGGAGTAAAAATCTTCCGAGTCATCATGCTCGGCCAAACAACAAGAAGAAGTGACAAACCGCGACAGACACCCCCAGGGCATTGACCCGTACAGCGCTATCTGGCGGTGAAAACATATATATTCCCAACAGTAGCTGCCGCTCGTATACGAGAATAATTTTGCCGCCCCCCCCCCCACACACACACACTTACTGTAAGATAATTGAAATTTTTCTGAAATATTTTTTACGTTAATTGAAACAAGTTACACTTCAGTTTATTTTTTAATTTTACAACCTATACATAATAATTATTAATGTATTGATATAATAACAACATGAATACGTTATATTAAATACATAAACGCATATCTATTAATACATATACTTAATAAGACAGTCAAAAAGCTTAAAAATTCTTTGCTTTTCTTACCTTTTTAATGCATATTCTGATATAATATTTGATACATCTATATCTTCCGAAATGTCCTTTTCGATACTAATAATAGATAAGTCTGAAAGCCTTTCTTGTCCCATTGTTGATCTCAAATAATTTTTTTTTATTTTAAGTTTTGAAAAGCTTCTTTCCCCGCTAGCCACAGTCACGGGTAATGTTAAAAAAATTCGTATGACAATCACTAAATTTGGAAACAGATAGATGAGGTTACTTGTAAATAGGTTATTGAACATGAAGCTGCAGAAGGAGTGTAAGCTTCAATGGGGAATTCCTCGGAAAAATGGACGATTATGGTCGCTCACCGGCAGATGGCGCGACATATTCTGCTGGAGCGCATATTTCATTGGTTTATATGGACACGTGTTTTGGAAAATTATTTTACAAATTTTTAAATACATTCTGTGCACAGATATGCCAACATGTTTTTCACCTGGTTGTTCCAGTGGCCAGATTCATAAAATTATGTTGCTGGTTATGTTGTTAGGAGGATCAGTAGATTTTCTAAAAGTGACCAATGCATTCAAACTTTACCACTACAAACAGCAATACTGATCACAAATAAATGTATTTATTTAAAAAGTAGAGGTTTCTTTATTATACTCTTCCGAATTGTTTTTAAAAGTAATTAATATTCTAAAATTGCAATAATCAAAAGTCTAAAAGTTAATAAACTGAATAATAAATTAATTATTTAAGTTATAAAAGAAATTTATACTGGTCCTCTTATGCCAGAAATAGGTTGCAATGAGTGACATAACATTAATTAATTCAAATGCTATCAACTTTTTTCTAATTCCGCGCATGCATTTTATATGCAAACAAGAAAATAAAAATTCTCAACTCAGTGCTAAAGTTAAAAAATTAAGAAAACAGTCAAAATTATAAATCACATTATTATTAAATTTAAGGTTTTATTTATATTACTTTTGAATTGAATATCATTAAATAATGTTATAAATATCTGTAAAACCTGTTATGTATAATTTTTTGTTCAAATTTATCTATAGTAAATTGTATATCAAGCCTTAATTTTTTATTTTATAATAATGCTTTAATAGTGTATGTTGTTAGTTTCAATTCTTTATAATTGTGAATACTTTTCTTCTATTCAAATACTTTGGGTTATGGCAAATTAGATACACGTCTGAGCTAAAGCCATCTTTAATTTTTAAATTGTTCACAGAAATAAAATATTTCCACTATGAAAACTTCATAAAACTGATGAATATGCTGAAACCTTTATATAGAATTTAATTACTGTTAAGTTAGTTTGATAAGTAAATAAGTTTTTCATTGTATGATAAACAATGTTGTAACTATAAATGCTTATGCAAAATCTGTTCTGTATAATTAAAAAAAATTACTATTTTCCGAACTTTTTACACTAAAACACATACTTTTTGTAGCTAGCTCGCTCTAGAAATAATGGTCATTATTTATTCATTTACTTTAAGGGGAGTGGTCACTTTTACGTACCTTTAAATGTATCATTTTTAGACCTATGTTCGATTGTATGTGCTACCCAAGATTTTTGCTTGATTTACATGAAAATTTTTTTAATTACTGAATATAAAACTGTTTATTTTTAGATGCAAATTTTCAAGGTAATTAATAAAAATAATAAAAATGAATTTTTGTGCATAAAAAGTGAATATTTTTTTTAAAATCGAGCATTTTGCAGTCAACTACTGTGCGCATTCTGACAAAATAAATTATTAAGGTACATTAATAATTTTTTTACTATATGTGATTACAATACTTCAGGCAACAATATCCAGCAGCATTTTTCTAAAATATATTAAAGCATTTTAGTACGTGCTATTATTAATTAGAAATTTCAAAATGACTGAGTAAAAGCTAATAAAAATTCTTTAAAAAAATTTAAATATATTAAGGTTCAAAATTTTGGTAGATTTCGTTGTCCTAAAGTGTTGGAATCACATATAGTAAGCAATTATTAATGTACCTTAATAATTTATTTTGACAGAACGCGCACAGTAGTTGACTGCCAAATGCTCGATTTTTAAAAATATTCACTATTTATGCATAAAAAATCATTTTATTTTTTTTTATTAATTACCTTGAAATATTGATATATAATAAACAGTATTATAGGCAGTTACTCAAAATATTCATGTAAATCAAGCCAAAAGCATGACTAGTACATACAATCCAGCATAAGTCTAAAAATTATCCTTTAAATGTATGTAAAAGTGACCACTCTCCTTTTTAGGAGGGAGATCACCTTAACCCTTAAAAAACTCAATGATTAATTTTGACGAATGGATATAAGGAATCCTATGAAAAAAATTTAAGTCGATACTACAATTAGAACCGATTTTATGGCCAAATGTATAAAGTTAATAGTAAAGTAATTTATAGAAAATTAAACTTTAAATTGCTTTTTCTAAAAACTGCTATTTTGAAAGTTTTGCGCACTATTTCTTCAAAACTAATCATTACAAATTGCTAAATTTTTTTTGTATACATGTATATCTTGCAGTTTCTACAATTTCTACCTAAATTTAGGTATTTTTTCTCAGAAATTTTTTTTTTTTTATTTATATTTTTTTTGTACATTACAATACATTTGGCTGAAAAAATATTTTTATGTGAAATATGGTAACTATTTTAGGTGTAGATTAAATTATAACCTATGGATAATATATACACAATAATTTAATATATATCTCTTATACTTTTTGGAAATAACCGCACATTGCATTGATCTAAGATTCACTATTCATATTACATTTTTTTTCTTAAAATAATTTCTAATAATCTCCCAACAATTCTGTTTTTTTTTTCTAATAGATAAAACTTTGTACAATTGACCTTTAAAAATTGGTTTAAATTAATTACAAATTAACTGTTTGACAACACATTAAGCTTGGTAGTAAAATCAGTGTATTTTTGTGTATGCAAAGGTGACCTCCACCTTAAGAATTTTGATGAAGTTTAGCAAAAAAAGCAGTTAAATAGGACATTTTGAATGAATATAAACAATTGTTAAGTTGAATAAATAAATTCATATAAAAAACGCAATTTAAAAAAAAACTTATTTCTTTTGAAAAATACGAAAAATCCACATTAAAGCGTATGGTTTCCGTCATGAAGCTACAGAAGAAGGAGCAGCTCCGTATTAAAAAGTGTCTCCATTTGGTCGCACAGATAGGTGGCGCCCGCGCCTGTAGTGAAGTCGCTATAACACGGAAAACATACGCATTAATATGGATTTTTCGTATTTTTCAAAAGAAATGTTTTTTTTAAGTGCGGTTTTAATATGAATTTATTTATTCAACTAACAATGTTTTTATTCATTCAAAATGTCTATTTGAACTGTTTTTTTTGCTAAACTTAATTAAAATTCTTAAGGGGAAGATCACTTTTGGGGATAAGAATGTCATTAACGACCCCTTACTTGGACGAGAGAAAATCATCTCCAATGCATATCAAGCTGGGCATAATGAAGCAGTTTGTAAAGGCTCTTGATAAGACCGGATCATGCTTTGCATATATAGGGGCAAAAATGCCTAAGTTCAGTCCGGAAAAAATTAAATGCAGGAATATTGACGGCCCACAAATAAGACAACTCATTTAGGATCCTGCCTTTGTAAGTTCCATGAATGAGCTTGAGCGAAAGCCTGGATTTCACTTGTCGTAGTTGTCAGAAATTTTCTGAGCAAATGCAAAGCTGAAAGCTATGTTGAACTGGTAAACGAGATGCTAAACAGTTTCAGATCCCTTGGGTGTAACATGAGCATTAAGGTGCACTATTGACACAGCCAGTTAGACCATTTTCCTGAAAATTAGGATTCACCAGGGAGGAACTAGGTGGAAAGATTTCCTCAGAATATAAAAATTATAGAGGGCCGCTTCCAAGGAAGATGGGATACGCACATGATGGCAGATTAATGCTAGAGTTTAAAAAGGGACCTTTCCAAAATGCATTCAAGAATGTCACGAAAAAATAAGCTTCCGAAGTGTTCAGTGACTTGTAGTTTCATCGATGACTTTTTTTTCTTTCTTGCTGTTTGTCATTAGATAAGCACTACTGCAATATTCTCTGATTTTTATGTTCCTTTAACATTTAAAAAACTATATATAATAATAATACTAATAAAATTTCCATGTTTAGTTTTTTTTAATTTGATTGATGGATTTAACTTAAATAGTGTAACATATATTTCACTAAAATGTTTATATCTTAGAAATTTGAGCTCCTAGTCAAAAACTAATGCCATATTTAAATTCAGGCCATCATAATTCATATGAAATCAGCACCAAATTACCCTGGCACCAAACCCACTGTTTACTCTGTGTGTACTAATTCAACTTATGTGCCACATTACAACGAGTTGGCCGCCAGATTTGAAACGTCAAATATCGCAGTAATTATCAATTTTTAGAAATGTTTTCTTAAAATAAAAATTTCTATTTATGTATTAGAATTTATGATGCATTAATATTTTTATATTAAAATTATTAACCCCCCCCCTACACACACACACACACATACACTGACACCTCTGCATCCAGCTGTACCCGTCGAACGTCCGCATTCTGAAATATGCCCTCCTTGTAGAGAAAGTTGACGACCCCTGGTTTAGAGCGTGGTGCTCAAACTCTTCCCGACTGCTATCCATTCTCTGTAAATAACTAAAACTCACTCGAACCCACCAAAATTTTTGTTGAAAGTAGCGAAATTTCAATAAAATTAGGAAACTGTTCAGAAAAAAAAATTAAAAAGAAATAAGCCAGATTTCGCAAACTATTTTAAAAATCAATGAGCTGATAATTAATGGATTTGACACGGTAGAGGGATGCACAGAAAATTCTGCTCATCAAGCGCCTGTGTGTAAAAATAAAATTGAAAAATAAAAATGAAATAAAAATTGAAAATTTTGAAGTGACACGGGAAATTCAATTAATTACTGTTTGTTCTGCTTAAAACAGTATGAAAATAATACATTTCCAATCTTACCAAGCCACGTAAACATTCTTAAATAAAAAATTTCTTGACGTGAAGTCCAGAGTACATTTCTTATAATTATGTCAATATTTAGAAGAAATAGGGAAGACTTTTTTTTCGATTATGAGTATTGCCGCTCACTCAATAACTGTTTAATGTGTTGTGAAAACCTACTTACCGTATTTCCCGCCGTATAACGCGAACTTTAATATAAAAAATAACATCCAAAATTTACGGGTGCGCGTTATACACCGGATATAAAAATGCTAAATTTAAAATAAGAAAAAGGATGAACATAAAAATTATAGTTCTACATGTTCCTAAATGCTGTTTATTAAAAGAAATGACATATCTAATGAACTTAAAGATTTTAATTATCGGAAAACATGAATAGTTCATCATATTCGTCTTATATTATATCTTTAGGAACATCATCGAATTTTGTTCCCACTTCACCATCAGTGTTTACTCTGATCCATAAATAAACAATCATCTTCTGTTCCACCTAGATTGTAGATATATAATTTTTTTTAAATGGCTTTTTAATCATGTCAGGTTTAATTTCATTTCATGCTTTTATTATCCCACTCACACACGATTACCCGACTGGCATGACGAATTTGTCCTCCTGTTGGAAATGTTTTTTCACCTTCAACACGTGTTACTCTGTCGTTTTAAATTTCCTTTGAATGGTTTATTGATACACACATCTAAAGGCTGAACTAATGGCGTTAATCCACCTGGATTAACTGCCATGTCTGTGTTACACTTTTCATCAATTTCTTCGTATTATCCGACAGAGGGATCTGAACATGTCCCAACACTGAAAGACTTTCTCGATTCCTTAAGTGACTAGAAATTATATACTCCCTCAAGTATTTCCCACACACACATATTGTTCCTTTATCGCTTGTCAATTCAGTATACCATTGTTCGAATGCCTGGGAAATCCTTCGAATGAATGACATTCAAAAGGCAAGAGCATCGCACATATACATTTCAGTTATCTCGTCTAGAAAAGGGTGCGCGTTATACGGAGAATATACCTAAAAATTAAAATATATATATTTCAGCTAGACTCCTCTAACGAAAATACCGCGAGTTATTAACGTAACGTAGGATTACTTATCGTGTACTATTTTTTTTCTCTTTTTTGCACGTATTCTGGTACTTTTCTGTTTAACTGTTTACTGCTACTGGATTGTCGCACTGCCAAAATTGTAACTCGCAACACAGGACAATTTTTTTCCTCCGAAGCACCGTTATTGAGGAACGTAATCCTACGTTAAAATATAGTTTAAATTACAGGTGAGCATTATACGCCGGAAATTCGGTATAGCCTTATGTACAACCTTTACCTTCATGCGAGTTAAATTTTTTTTGGTTTGATAAAAAAATTTAAAAAGTTATTGTAACGTCAACAGACGCAAAAATGATCGATATCGGGAAAGAAAATGTAATCTGACAAATTACTGGCACGGTCATCATATATAGGTTCACATTCATGTAAAGCTCACTCAGGTTAGACATTTTGGTACCGCCCTTTTGGCAAGCTTTAGCATTTGGTGGTAACATTTGTGTTCAACCTGACCATATCGGCTCAAAATATTTTTATATGAGTTAGAAAAAGGTACTAAAATTAAAATAAGGTGTATTAAATTATATAGCAATCTAAAGAATTCAATGGTTTAATAAACAAATTACGGTACTTACGTATTATAGCTGAAACTTGGCAGCTTTTTACCCTTGGGTGCAATATCCGCCCGCCTAAACCTAATTTTCACAGTGGCAACCTATTTTCTAAACGGAAGTTATAAACACTATTTCCAGCAATAGCATGTTTTAAAACTTACAAATGTGTGGGAAAACGTGTCAGATAAGGACAAGATTTCGATTATAAATAATTTTAGCTTTAATTAAAAATTGCGTACTAATGACAAAACAGAAATGCACGAAAAATATTCAAAATGAGTATGTTAAAACAAACGTAAAACTTTATAAGCTTAAGCTCTTAGGATGCTAAATTTTGCATGGTGGTACTCCTAAGTCTTACGTGTCACTAAACAATATTTTTTAAAAATTCCAAATTTTAGGGGTATAAAAGCGGCTTAAACCCCCTCCCCCTTTAAAATACATCACAATGTATCTCTTGAACAAAAGGGTCCGGGAAGTTGAAATTTTGTAAACCCTAGGTGCACACGAATAAATCTTTTTATTTTTCAGTTCAAATTTTAAGCGGTTTAGCCCCCCCCACCAACAAAAAACCCACTGTATCTCTGGAACCATAAGGCATAGGAAGCTGAAATTTGGTTGGTTGATTTCCTTAAGCCCTAGGTACACACCAATTAATCTTTTTTTTAAGTTCAAACTTAAGGGGTTTAACCCCCCCCCCCAAAAAAAAAAAACAACCCACTGTATCTCTGGAACCATAAGGCCTGTAAAGCTGAAATTTGATTGGTTGGTTTCCCGTAAGCCCTAAGTACACACCAATAAATCATTTTTTTTAAGTTCATATTTTAAGGTGTTTAGCCCCTCCCCCCCCCAAAAAAAAACAAACAACCCACTGTATTTCTGGAACCATAAGTGACCATAAGCCTGTGAAGCTGAAATTTGGTTTGTTGGCTTTTCTCAACCCTAGGTGCACACCAATAATTTTTTTTGTAAAGCTTAAATTTTAAGGGGTTTAGCCCCCCCCCCCCCCAGAAAAAAAGAAATAAACCCACTGTATCTCTGGAACCATAAGGCCTGGGAAGCTGAAAATTGGTTTGTTGGTTTCTCTTAAGCCCTAGGTGCATAACAATATTTTTTTTAAGTTCAAATTTTTAAAGGGTTTTTAGCCCCCCCCCCCAAAAAAAATAAAAATAAATAAATAAACCCACTGTATCTCTGGAACCATACGGCCTTGGAAGCTAAAATTTGGTTTTGTTGGCTTTCCTCAATTCTAGGGCACACCAATAATTTTTTTTTTGTAAAGCTCAAATTTTATAGCTTTATTTTAAGATATTTCTTAAAATTTTAAGATATTTCTTAAATGTACTAGTGGTTAGCCCGTCAAAAATGACGTGTTGATGTTTAATTTTTATCAATTTACATCTGCAAAATCAATATTACAGAGGCTGTTCGCCACATTTTTTAGACGATTTTGGTAAGCGGTAATAAAAAATCGTTTCCTGCAAAAGAAATAATTGCCAATTCTACTATGTTTTTAAAAGTCAAAATTATCGTCTGCGGCTTGAAAGTTTTGTTTTATTCAAAATTGGCGTTTTTAACAAAGCAGTGGTTCGAGGCTACATTTATGCTCTTTCCGAAGAGAAATATGCCATACTCCGTTATCCAAAAACGATGTGAGAGTCGTGGTTTTGTGATATCTAAAGCGTCGATAGGTAATATCGTCAACAAGAAAGGAAAAAACGTCAAATTTGGAGCCTCAAGTGGGACAAAAATTCCAAACAAGTATCCAAGGAAAAAACGGATATCTTCGACTATTGCAAAGGTACGTTGTTTAATGTTAAATGAAAATCCCCCTGGTCAAGGACAGTTGCAAAATCATTAAAATGCTCGGTGTCCACTGTAAACAAAATGATAAAACGTTGATTTAAATCTAAGAAAGCGAAAAAAACGCAATGTGTATCGTCTTCTTCCAAATCATATCGCTGAACGCAGGACACGTTGCAGAATTCTATATGAGAAACAACTTATCCAAAGAAAAATGGAAAACAAGTGTCACAATAGATGAATCATGGGTGTGTTTAAATGATTGCAACAAAAAAGAGCCATTTATTATCATAAAAGGGGAGAAAAAAATTTAAGTACATGGTTCAAAGAATCGATAGAAAGTTTTTTCTAAGGGATTCATGATTGTTGCTGGTTTTTTCTTATAATGGCAAGTTAAAAATAAAGAGAGTGGGGAACATGTCAAGATTAACTCCAATACTATCAGGAAACATATTTTATCGCCAATTTTTCTGAATGAAATACCATCGCTTTTACCCACAGTTGCCATCAATTTGTGAGACTCCATCAGAACAAAGTTAGCAGTCACACATCAAAATCCACTGTAAATTTCCTAAAAGAAATGGAACAAAAAACTGGTATCCAGGCCATACCCTTCACTGATATCCCTACTAATCTCCCGATGTATCACCTATGGATTTTTGACCCTCGGACTTTTAAAATCTGCATTATCCAAACGTCGTCCCAAAACCCTTACAGGACTCTGGAAAGCTTGTTCAGGAGGAATGGGATAGAATACCTCTTCTGACACTTCAAAAGGCATTATTATCCTGGAAATTGCGGGGTTCGAAAGATAGTTCAGAATAAGGGATGTCAAATAGAACATTTAAAACACAAGAATTTTATGTAATTAGTTTTGTGAATACAATATACATCGTTTAAAAATGTGTGAACAGCCTCTGTATTTGTATACTTATAATAGATTCTCTACTTTTTTTATTACATTATAAACATTTTTAATTATTTAAAATTATGAAATATCAGCACTATTATAATCCATTTAAGATGCATTTTTAAAAAAATTTAAATAAATCTGAACACCACATAATAGCATCACTTTACTTAATTCTATTACGCTAAATGATTAATACATTAACTGCGGTGGAAAAAATTTGGAACAGATGTATTACACGCACCTCCCTTGGCGACAATTTTTTTTTTTGACGCCAAATACTCGTCAAAAAAATTTGTCGCCAACTTTTCGCCAAAACAGGCCTACGCGGACATTTTACACTTAAAATAACAAAATACACAAAATATCAATAACAACTCAAATATAAAATAAATTCAAAACAAACTTACCAATGGCAATAATAAACTTTCAAAACATTGTCACAAACCACAACAGCTACTTTAAAACATACACGAGTATATCTAAAAACGGCTGTATTAAAATTCAAAATCTAAACAGAAAATGCACAACCGCTACTTTAAAACACACAAAAATATCTAAAAACAGCTGTATTAAACTTCAAAACCTCAGCAGAAATACTCAACCACTTATTTAAACATACGCAAATATATCTAAAAAACGGCTATATTAAAATTCAAAACCTAAACAGAAATGCTCAACCGCTACTTTAAAACATACGCAAATATATCAAAAAACGAAGACATTAAACTTCCAAAAACATTACACATATCCGCAACATCTATTTAAAACATACGCAGATATATCAAAAAACGAAGACATTAAACTTCCAAAAACATTACAGAAATCCTAAACCGCTACTATGAAACGCCAACAAAAATATCGAATACCGGTATATTAAACTTCCAAAAACACTACACAATACCACAACACCTATTCAGGGTTGCAACAAAAACAAACATCACGCCAAATCGCATGGCTGCCAGACCAAACAAAAACATCGCCAAATTGAAAAGGTGCGTGAACACATCTGTACCAAAAATTTAACTTAGTTGTTTCATATTTTAGCTCATAAATGAACACGCGCCAAATATAAACCATTGAGGTGTATGGTATGCAAAATGTTACAAGTTGAAAAATATTTTTATATATTTTGATCGAGAGGAAAGTATAATCTATATATATAAAACAGTTCCGTAACTGACTCATACATTCATTCACTGACTGACTGACATACAACGCACAGACCAAACCGCTGGACCTAAAGGGCTGAAATTTTGCATGGCGATTCTTCTAATAGTGTAGGGGTGCACTAAGAAATATTTTCAAAAAATTCTTCTTAGATTTTTTTAAATTAAATTTTTAAGCTGTTTTTTTAAACTTTTTTTACGTTTGCATTTAAAATAATACATTGAGAGTTACCAATTTATATCACGAGGAAGATCATAAAAATTCCTTCAAAATCAAATTTTTTTCGAATTTGTACCTCCATTTCCTGATTTTTGGTGAATTCCTTAAAGAATAATTTTTAGAATTTAATTTATTAAATGCTGATCACGTGATTTCTTTTTCTGGTACTTTAAATAAATTTATCGTCACGTGCAAAAAAAAAAAATAGACAAAAAAATATTTTTTTCTTGCTAATGCGGCAGACGATTGGACTTATTTTGTCTATAAAATATCCCTTACGATTTTTTTATAAATATGTTTTTTTTACATCAATTGTATACATTGATCGTCGTATTTATTATAAATATATATATATTTATTTTTTTTTTGGAATTAATTGCATACATTGACCGTTGTATTTAATTTCAATGTACTCCGTAGCGAAGCGCGGGTTTTCAGCTAGTCTATATATATAACAGTTCTGTAACTGAGTGACTGACATACTAACGCACAGACCAAACCGCTGGACCCTAAAGGGCTGAAAATTTGCATGGGGATTCTTCTCATAGTGTAAGGGTTCACTAGGAAAGATTTTTGAACAATTCTTCTTAGATTTTTTAAAATAAAATTTTTAATCTTTTTTAATAACTTTTTTTTGAGGTTTGCATTTAAAATAATAATTTGAGGGTTATAAAATTTATATCACGAGAAAGATCATAAAAATTCTTCAAGATTAATCTTTTTCCGATTTTTACATCCATTTCTGATTTTGGTGAATTTTTAAAGATTAATTTATAGAATTTAATTTATTAAATACTGATCACGTGATTTCTTTTTCTGGTACAGTAATTAATTTATCGTCATGTGCATAACAACGAAATAGACAAAAAAAAAAATTTTTCTTGCTAATGCGGCAGACGATTGGACATTATCCAAAAAAATATTAAAATACAGTAAAACATATGTTTCTCAAACTGTACTATATTCTTTAGTATGTTCTATTGGATTTAATTTGAATATTTCTTCTACATTATTTTGTCTATTAAAGCTTCATTTCAATTTATTTTATTTTTAAAACGCAGTAATCACAGTGCAATTGAATATGGCAACGAAAAGGAAAAAGCGTTCCAGACCGAGAAATAGATCTGTGCTATTATTAGGATTATACGAATTCTTGTTTTTATGTAAGATATAAAAAATAACATACCCAGTTTTATAAAGCACTAAAAATAGTTTCACTCTTTTGGTAGGAAGTTTGAGCTTATTTTAAAAATTTAAGAGTGGGTTCAAAATCTTCAAATAAGGCCATTTTTATTTTCTTAATATTTTGGAATAAAAAATTATAACCTGAAACTCCTCGCTAGGTGTCCTCTATGAAACTTTGTACAGGTTTTCCATTGTTTTTTAGAGTTAAAATTCTGAAAACGTTTCCCCAAAGCAAAAGTTACACCAAAATATTAAACTTTTATTTTGCCGTTTAAAAATTTATTCAACAAAATTTTTATAAATCCTTAAGATAACTTATCTGGTAACCTTCCCCGTGCACTAAAGGAAAAAAAAAAAGCATGTAAATAGTGGCCGGTTCGGAAAATTTATTTGCGGAATCAAAAATTTAGTATTCAAAAACAAAATTTTAAATATTTCAAGAATTTAACATATCCACAAGATATAAATATAATTGGAAATATTATTGGAACAATCTTCTGATTTACCCTTCCATAGGCACGGTAATTTTCTATACAGTTCCATGAACGATATTAAAAATTCGGGATTAAAGAATAATTTTTCAACTTCCATTTTGTTCGAAAACAAGCGGTAAACTAATAGAAACTAAAGCCGGCGAACCTTCAGCCGTCTGGTATCTCGCGTCCAGGACACTCACGGAGACTTTTGGCGCCAGGAATTCGATCTGGAATGAGATTCCAGACACCAGATTTTTGTCATCAGACGTCTCACCAAGACACCCCACTGACGGAGGCTTTTCGCGTCCCAGATACCAAAAGTCCGTCGTCCCAGACAACAGAAGTCTACGTGAGTGGCCGGCTTTAGACAAAATAAAAAAGCGACGCGCCAAGAAGGGGTAATGTAAAATGGACAAAAATTGATATGCATACAGGTTTCGACGGAAAATTGAAATATTTAAAGTTAAGCAATCGAGATTTTAAAGTAATGGCAATCGGAAACCGTAGAACCAGTTTTCCTTGTGAATTCTGACTGTTTTGCCGCAATCTTTAATATTACATCTCCAGCTACTGGTCGAATAAAATAGGCAAGCATGTTGTCAAAGTTCGGGCACAGACGTTGACTGGGCAAAATTCCACGGATCTGGAAAAAAAAACACTGCATCTTCTTCCTTTTGGCCTATATTACACTATCAAGTTCTTTGACAAATATAATTTTTAAAAGTTATTTGCATCTTTTATAAAATTTATACATAAAAGAAATGCTATGACCTCAAAATACCCTATTATACTACGAAAGTTCTTTGACAAAGATCTTTTATAAAAGTTATTTTTATCTAAGGGGGCTAAATCCCTTAAAATTCGAGCTCTTAAAAAAGATTTATTGGTGTGTACCAAGGGCTTAAGGGGAAGTACCATACAAAATTTCAGCTTCCTAGACCCTATGGTTCCAGAGATACAGTAGGATTTTTTAGGGGGGAGGGAGCTAAACCCTCAAAATTCGAGCTCTTAAAAAAGATTTATCAGTGTGTACCTAGGGCTTAATTGGAACCAGATGCAAAATTTCAGCCTTTCTAGGCCTTATGGTTCCAGCGATACAATGGGGTTCTTTTAGAGGGGGGTTAAGCCCCTTGAACCCTTCAAAATTTGCATCTTACAAAAAGAATTTTAGTGGTCACCTAAGGCGTAAGGGAACCCACCATACGAATTTCAGTTTCCTGAGTCCCATGTTTCAGAGATACAATGGGTTTTTTTTCAGAGGGGGAGGGGGGTTAAGCCCCTTTTAACCCTCTTAAAATTTTCTACTTTTAAAATATTTCTTAATGGGCATGTAGAGCTTAATAGTACCATCAAGCCAAATTTCAGCATCCTAAGACTTTTTTCTTCGAAATAT
Source organism: Dolomedes plantarius (assembly GCA_907164885.2). Classification (NCBI taxonomy): domain Eukaryota; kingdom Metazoa; phylum Arthropoda; class Arachnida; order Araneae; family Dolomedidae; genus Dolomedes; species Dolomedes plantarius. Next base: position 94,772,812 of record OU015499.1, on the reverse strand, counting down.
TTGCGTTTTTTAACATATTCATGTTGAATTTTTTGTGTATTTCTGTTTTGTCATTAGTGCGCAATTTTTAATTAGAGCTAAAATTATTTCGAATCTAAATCTATTCTAATCTCCCGCGTTTTCCACACATTTGTATTTTTTTAACATGCTGTTGCTCGAAATGTTGTTATAACATCCGGGCACCGAAATCTTTTATAAAACTTTGACGAAGACCCAACTTTTATAAAAGTTATCTTTTATCAAGTTGAGGTATTCACTGTCATATTTCCTCGTCAAAATTCTTTTATAAAAGATCTTTGCAAATAACTTTCATACCTAAAAAATAAAAAACTCTCAAAAACAAAACTTAAAAAGGGAGCGAAAACCAATGAATCGCGAAGACAACACTATCAACAGAATGGGCGCACTAATTGAACGATTTATTGCCGGTTTTTTCGCCAAACCGCAAAGTTTCAGGCCATGAAGCTACAGAAGCAGCGTAAGCTTCAATGGGGAATTTTCGAAAAATGAACCGGATTGTTGTCTCGCTCACCGTTAGAACGGAGTGACATGCAGCGAAGTTGACTATTTACTTGAGTTATACGGCGTGGTGGTGAAAGTTGTTTTATAATTTTAAAATTTATTCGGTGTGCAGAAATATGCCAAACACGTGTTTTGTTCCGGGTTGTTCTAATACTGGCGTATAGATCAGCCTTAAAAAGAAATAAAGAACTGACAGAGAAATCCTGTATATTTGGCTGCTCCTAAGGTAAGAACATTATTATTGTTTTGTGTTAATCATGACGCTACAGAGCCCTCATTATTTTTAAATTGTGCACAGAAAATCAAATATTTCTAGTTAACTTTTCCTTTAATATTGAATTTATCACGTATAAGTTAGGTGATAAGTAATATCAGTTTTTCAGGTATGATAAAGAATGTTGGTACTATAAATGCTTATGCCAACTCTGTTGAGTATAATTTTTAAAAAAATTCATCATTTTCCCTATCTTTTTACTGTGAGTACAATGAAACCCATACTTTGTGAAAATGCGAAACAATATAGCTGATTTGTCCTTATCAATGTTATTTGGGGTTTTTTTCGTTTAAATTTGCTGAAAATATTTGTAATCGATAATTTACCAACCTTGAAGATAATTCCTGACAATGCTGGAACCATATTATTGAATTTAATCACTATTAAGTTAGTTAAATTACGTAAGTTAGTTAAAGTACGTAAAAGTGACCACTCCCCTTAAGGGGAGTGGTCACTTTTACGTACCTTTAAAAGTATCATTTTTAGACCTATGCTGGATTGTATGTACTACTCATGATTTTTGCTTGATTTACAAGATTTTTTGCGAAAGATTTTGCGCAAGATTTTTTTACAAGAAAATTGCATCTATAATAAACAATATTATAGGCAGTTACTCAAAAAATTTCATATAAATCAAGCTTAAATCATGAGTAGTACATACAATCGAACATAGGTCTAAAAATGATACTTTTAAAGGTACGTAAAAGTGACCACACCCCTTAAGTAAATAAGTTTTCATTGTATGATAAGCACTGTTGTTACTATAAATGCTTATGCAAATCTGCTTACAAAATCTGCTCATGCAATAAAATGCTACTTTGTGAAAATTCAAAAATATAGCTGATTTGTCCTTGTCAAAGTTATTTGTTTTTTTCTTTTTAATTCGCTAAAAAAATGTTGCATTCAGTAATTTACAACTTGACGATTATACCTCCGGTTTTAAAAAGCGTAATCTGAGATGCTTTGACTGATTTTTTTTTACAATGGAAGATATTTTAAACTATTGTCTGATTAAATACTGAATTTGACTTCCTATTTTATTAGTCTGATAAGAATTTATTGTGATTGATAGAAAATGTTGCTTTTCTACTAGGGTGTGTGTGTGGTTTTGATTAATCAGAACTATTATTCTCACATTTTTTTTTTCCATAAGAGATTATGAACAATGATAAAAAAATTTCTTCACAATTCTTTTCTGTAATTTCATTTCCTTAATTATTAAATTATTACAAATTCTGAACTCATTTATTCTGAAACCAATACACAATTATTCTGAAAAAAGTATATTTACTCATTTCATTTCAGAATTTTTAATGAATTATATCAAAAAAAGCACTTGAAATACAGATTTTTGAATGAAAATAAGCAATTGTTAAATTGAAATAAATAAATTCATATTAAATAACGCACTAAAATAAAACAACTTGTTTTCGCTAGGAAAAATACGAAAAATCCATATTAAGCGTATGGTTGTCCGTGTCTAATTGCCCGCTGGTGCACGCGAGCGCCCTCTAGTGGCGGCGACAAAAAGGGAGACACATTTTTAACACTGAGCTGCTCCTCCTTCTGAAGCTTCATGGTTTCAGCTATAATACGTAGTACCGGTAAGGTAAATTTTCTGTGACTTATGCTAATTACGAATGCTAAATTGCCACTCCTATCGTAGAGGCCGGTGAGGCGTCGGAATTTGGACCAAACTGAGACACTGAAATTACGAAATCTTTAACAAATAAAAAAAAAAACAGATTAACCAGTTTTTTCAAATACATGACGAAATTTGTGAAATATACAAATGTTAGTGAATATTTAGACTATTTTCAATTAAAACGATGAATTTGATATTATGAGAAATTAATGCATCCGAATCTGGCGTCGTTTGTTGCTCGACGATGCATGACTTCTTGGTGGTTTCGCGCGAAGACCCATGTTTGTCTGCTCCTGTAGTTACTTATTTACTGATTATTGTTGAATAGCTGGTCGTTAATTTGTGTATAGAAATGAGTACTCCAATTTTCCGAGTTATTTCTGTAATTTAGTTGATGTGCCGCTGATCGCCTAACATCAAATTTCAGTACTTCTTTTTCCTTTTTTTTAGATAATACTAATTTATTGGGTTTAAAAAGTGTTCTACGGCTGCTGTAGTAACGATAAGCAAGTAAGAATATTCGGTCATCACATCCAAACCCTAATATAAGTAAGAACTGTGACAAAAAATATTAAATTTGTGCCTTTCTGCATAGTATTTTTAGTCCGATTGTCGGGGTCTCCAAAAGGAAATTACACCGCAACAGAAAAAAAAAAAACATTCAATTCTATTAAATACCTATTTTTGATCAAAATCTCCGGTAATTTGTAGTAGTGATGCTTTTAATTATTTATAGGGTCTCTCACAAAATCGGAAAAGGTGCCCAGGGCACTCTTTAAACTTGACTCTAGCGACAGAAATTGTCGGCCCGGATATATATTAAACAACAATCGTTAAACACATATATTTTTTCCAGGTTTAGCTTAAAAAGAATTTATATCACGTCCATGCGGGAGCTTCGAATTCTCTTATTGTAGGCGATCGACAGTAAAATTTTTCTGCAAAACGAACAATTTTTTGTCTTTTATGAGAAAGGAAATAAGGATAATAATAATACAAAAATATTTACACGTGGCACGTTAGCTCAGTTGGTTGACTGTCTAGCTAATAACGCGAAGGTCGTGGGTTTACATAAAGACTCTGATGGAATATTTTTGCATTACTTTATTTTCTTACATGCATTCATGCCACTTGTTTCTATAATTCCATCCTACACGGTTTAGCCTTATTTTCCTGTAAAAATTTATTAATATCCATAAATGTACATGGTGAATAATTCAACATAAAATTTTATACAAATTTTAAATATCCAGAGGTAATATTTCAAAAGTATATATCTAAGCAGAATTTGGTTTTGGTAGTGGAGTACCTGGCCTGACGGCTTTATCTCCTGTAAGTAAGTAATTGTTATCACGGTGGAAGTGCTCATTAGTTAAAGTTTAAAAGAAAAAATTAAAATAATTAAGGGTAAGGATACGCGAAAAGTAAAAAAAAAAAGTTAATTTACTAGAGTAATAATTAAAAATTAATTTAAGTAAAATAATAAGAAAAATTAATTAATAAAAATTAATTAAGTAGTAGCAAAAACAAGTAAGGAGTAAAAGGCCCCAGAAAGCCATTAATTCATCGTACAGAACAAGATAGAATATAATTTTTTATTTTTTTTTCCTGATTTTGTGAGTTTTACAATTTTTTTTTTTTTTTTTCAAGTTTTAATATATTTTTCCGAAGTCGTGAACTGCAGTAAAAAAAAAAAAAAAAAGGCCCGCAGGACCATACACTTCGAAAAGAAATAACTATGGCATATGCATTGGGGACAGCTAAATGTAGCTTGAAATTTGGAAAAGAGAAAGGGCTCCGGCTGGGATCGAACCCGCAACGAGAGCGAATCCGAGCCAGAGCGAACGCGCTGTGCTATGATAGGCACGAGTAAGAGTTGCATGGTGCGATTAATGGCACGGTAAGGGAATAAAGTTAGCTTTTTAGGAGGCACGCCCGAGGGCGCTTACGATTAGCTCTGCTAGAGTAATCGTAATCCGGATATTCCATAGTTATTTCGTTTGGAAGGTTGGGCAAGTTATCATAAAATCTCTTAGAGATTTTATGGGCTTGGTGTACGAAAGATAAAGTGCCGAGGTCTCTCCTAACAGTCACATTGGACATGTACCGAAAAGCTCGGCGGATTCGCCTGAGGGTTCTGTTTTGGAGTTTCTCAAGTTTAGTGATGTGGCTCTTTGCAGCAGAGAACCATACAGGAATTGCATAGAGGGTGATGGGGAGGATGCACTGTTTGTAAATTAAGGCCTTATTCTTCATGCTAAGGTGGCTACCGTAGAGAAGACTTCGGAGTTGCATTACCGCAGCATTGCACTTACTGATAGTATTATTTACATGAGTGTTCCAGGTTAACTTACGATCCAGGGTTACCCCGAGATACTTGACTGTGTTTTCCCATTCAAGTGGGGAGTTATGAAGATAGAGGCGAGGGGGATTCAGATAGCTATTACTAAAAAAGATCGCGTGACACTTAGAGGGATTGATTTTAATTTTCCAGCACGTAAACCAATTTTCTAAAGTGTCAATGTGACGCTGAATTTGAATAGTAAGGTAGTTGATATTGTTAGCAGTGGAAAGAATAGCAGTATCGTCCGCATATAGAGCAAGAAGAGTATTTTCACCTCTTGGAATCGAGTTTATGTAAATATTAAACAGGGTCGGCCCTAGAATCGATCCCTGTAAAATTCCAGAGGTTATGAAGTTACTCCGGGACAATTCCTTATGTATGCGGACGGAGAAATTCGATTATGTAGGTAGTGGTTAATTAAATGAATGAGACTATCTGGCAAGTGAATTTGAATAAGCTTATAAATAAGTCCCGGATGCCAGACTTTGTCGAACGCGCATTTTATGTCTAGGAATAGCGCAGCGGTAGGTCTTCGAGCTAGTATCCCGTCACGGGCAAATTCAACTACCCTTAAGAGTTGCTGCGTCGTATTATGAGAAGACCTAAAGCCAAACTGCTCAGGAATGATAATATCGTGCTGGTCGAGGTGATAGGAGATTCTGTTAAGAATAACGCGCTCCACCACCTTACTAAGGGAGCACAGTAAGCTGATTGGTCGGTAACTCCTGGGATCGTTGCGGTCCCCCCCCGGTTTGGGGATGGGGCAGACGATCGAAGTTTTCCAGCACTCAGGAAAATAATTGTACTTCAGTATGGCATTGACTATGCCAGTAAGGTAGAAGATGATATTTTTGGGGAGGAATTTTAAGGTGAAGTTGTTGATATGGTCATTACCAGGGGACTTTTTATTTTTAAGGCTGGAGATAATATCATTAATTTCGTGAATGGAGGTCGGGAGAGTAGACTCAGAGGGGGGGGGGGAGGAGAGGAAGCTTTCGACCGTGCTGGTAACCAGACGGTCGTTGTCTTCATCTACCAAGTCCGGGTTAGGAGAAAACTGCTCCTTGTAAGTATCGGCGATGGCATTAGCCTTGTCCGAGTCGGTAAGTGCAACTCCGTGGGGGCCGTTAATGGGCGGAAATTGAACGTGTTGGGACTTGAGACGTCTCATATAGTTCCAAAGGGAGTTATCTTCAGGCGTGAGGCTATTAATGAATTCAGCCCAGTTTTTATTACGGAAAACTCTAATATCCAGCCGAACACGCGCGCGCAGGAAGTGATAATTGCTCCTGTGAGAGGGAGTCGGGAGAACTGATAAAGTTTACGAGCCGCGTTACGCTCTTTAATTAAGTTTACAATATTAGCAGGGAGGTTATGAAAACGCGGTTTTTTCATTGCATGAGTAGAATTAGCCTTGGCGGTGACGATGGCATTAGTTAAAGTATTGGTGGCACGTTCTATATCCTCAGAGCAACGGATATAAGGGTAGTAGAGGGGGGAGTATTTTAGATTATCCTGGAACTGTTTCCAATTAGTACGGGTAGGGGGGCTAGGATTTTGAATATCGACCTGTTGATCGAAAGTGATTAGGACAGGCAAGTGATCTGAGTCGAATAAGTCAAGAGTCTCGATGACGTGGGGGTAGGGGATGTTTTTAGTTAGAGCCAGGTCGATAGTGCTAGAGCCCGTGGAATAGAAGTGGGTAGGGGTGGGGGGGAGAGAAGTTTAATGTCGTGATTATCGGTGACGAATTTGAAGAGGGCTCTGCCAGCAGCGTTGATGTTGCGATAGTTCCAGGCTGTATTGCGTGCATTTAAGTCACCAGCCACAATACAGAAGTTACAAGAGCTGAATAATTTGGAAAAATCCGCGTTGAGAAAGTATCTTGAGGGGGGGGAGGTAGACGGAGGAAATAAGAATTTTGGTCGCTCTGTTGGGGAGGAGTATTATCGAAGTATTCTCAACAGCGGTAGTATTGATACTATTAATTTTATAATGGTTTAAACCCCTACGGATATAGATGGCGGTGCCACCACCAGGATTCCTGCGAGAATTAGGGATGGGGGGGCGATCATTTCTATATAAAGTGTAATTACAAATATTAAACCGCCAAGGTGCAGTAAGCGGGTTTCCTGAATTAAGGCGACGTCAATATTGGAGTTTTCCATAAACTGCCTGAATTCATTAATTTTACCGGTGAGACCATTAGCGTTCCAAAACAGAACCCGCAGTGAAGGAAAATTCTGTGAACTACTCATTACCAAGAGCGGGACCTAAATAGTTGCCAAGTTCTACAACTATGGCTTCCAATTTAGTGTAAAAGTCAACATCGCTCCTGATAATGGATGCAATTGCTTTAAACAATTGCATAATGTCGGAGATGTTGAATGCCGACATAAATTCCCTAACCATTTTACCAATTGAGATGAAATCAGAGAAACCTGAGTTGGATGGCTGTTCACTCGAGCAGGAGCTGCTCTGAAATGAAGCAGCGACAGTAGGGGCAGCGCTGGGCGCTGTAGTAGGACGCGTGTTTTGATTGGACCTCCTAGCCGCGCTCTGAATGGCTGGATTTGGATCCGCTCGGGGGGTTACCTCGGCACTTTGAATTTCGGCGCTCATAGCTTGGCTGACTCTGGATGTAGAAGCATCGCTGGCCGGTTCCGATGTTTTTTTATTAAAATTCAGGGGTGTCTTCCATGCCGAAGTTTTTGGTGGCTCGGAGGGAATAAAGTGAGCAGGTTTGGGGGCTTTACTTTGCTGGCTATTGGGCTTGGGGCTTGGTTCTTTAAGTTTAAGTTTCTGTTTATTTTTAGGATTCATAGGGCAACCACGGTAGTTAGCCGTGTGGTTACCCTTGCAATTAGCGCAGCATGTGCTACCATCTGCCGCCTGCAAAGTGCATTCTTTAGCTGTGTGGTTACTTCCGCACTTAACACAGCGCGGAGATAATTTACAGTTTAAAGAGGAATGTCCGAACATTTGGCACCTGTAGCACTGGCTGACACCGGTTTGGGTGTAATGCTCGAAGCTCACTTTAAGATAATTAATTTTCTTAATACTAGTTAAGTTATCAATATTGGGCGATGGTCTAACAGCCACCAAGAACAAAGGCATGGGCCTTTTAGTTTTTCTGTTGGTAAGATAAGCCGTCTTGACCGGCTCGAGTCCAATTTCTTTAATAGCATTCTCAATGTCTTCCACCGGAGTATTAACGGGGAGACCGCGAATTATGTACTTCTTGGGACGCTCGGAGCGTGGATCGAGCGTTCTAAACGGGATCTTATTTGCGTCCAAGAAGTGTTGAATTTTCCGATAGGACTCGGTGCTATTAATATTAATTTTAATTAGGGAGCCCGTCAGGGATGCTTCAACATCGTCTGCCATTTCACTGATAGTTTTTAGCATATTACGCCAATTGTTATTTATTTCAAAGAATACTTGGCATCGCTTAGATGCCGTTTGGGATTTGTTATTAGAGCTTTCAGCCTGACCTCCGGTTTCCATATCAGTCGCCGGTTCAAATGGCTGAGTTCCTACAATGTCGGATTCATTATCGCTGAGAACAGCATATCTGTTCTTGGTCACAATTTCATTATCAGGTTCTGAGTTAGCTTTTCGCTTGGAGCTAGATCGCTCGGTAAGCTGAGGTCTATTATTAATCATGATGAGGGAAAGATGCATATGAGCCAAAAGTTCGTTAATCTGGGCCCACTGGTTAGTATAAAAGTAGTCAAAATAGGTTAGGTTAAGAAATTCATTTATGTCTCTGGTTCTATCATTAAGCACTTCCGCCAGTGAGAACAAAAATCTACTCACCAACGGGGCATCAGGAGAGTTGATCAGGTTGATGCCAGCATAATCCAGGAAAGCTCTCACGACTTGGAAGTACTCCCAGTCACGGTAATTTGCGTCAAAGAAAACATAAAGTTCATCAAATGAAGGTAGAGGCTTGAGCGTCTCGGGTTGATTCACTGTAGTTGAAGGGCTAGCAGGAAGCGTAGCTGATGGTTGGAAGTTTTGCGATGGAGCTTCTAAGTTATTCATAATTACAACTTAGAACGAAAAAAATGCTAGAAGGAAGCAAGGGACACAGCTATAAGTGGGCAATCACTCACACGCAGGATTAAAAAATCCCCATGTGGTCAAATATCCAAAAATAACTGTGCTTATAATACACGTGCACGCACGTGTGAGGCTTAAGGCAGCTAACTTCACTCACGTCCTTCCTCTCACGAGTCCGGACGGGGAAAATGAAAGTATATATCCGCAGCTGGTTGGGGGGTATGAATGGAAGTACCTTGGTCCACTTGGACTTTATCTTCAGTAATCAAGTTAATTATCATCAAGGTATGTGTGCTCAGTAAATTAATTTAAAGTTAAGTATATATCATTTATTCGAACTTATTCCTATGTTTACGTTTTTTGTAGTAATAGTGGGATTTTCTATGAGTGTATTAAAAACATCTTGACAATGCCCTTTATTTCTATATTTTTTCTTCTTTTGAGTTTAGACATTAAAACTGTTGTTTTTCATTTATGTTAACAAAATACTGAATTGTAGTGATATTTACTGATTTTTTTGTGTTTCGCATTCAGCAGCGTAATTTTTGCAGTAATTATACAAACTGAACTTTTTTCAGTATCATAGCTAATCATTAAATGTTTTATTGTTGATCCAGTATTGAAATGAAGACTGATTTAAAATGTCAAATGTACGCATTAAAATTTTTAATGATGATTATTTTTTTAATAAACTTTTGTCACTATGTCATAAGTTTAGAAAAACAGAAGTGTTTATATCGAAAATTTTTACCGGGTTATAATTGAAGAGGAGAAAAAAGGACTTGATTTCTTTAGGAAATATAGTTAACAGCTGAAATTATTTGATGAACATCACTTCGTGAGGATCGTTTCATCTATTATTCGAGTTAATTTAGAAATGTCAGCATAGGAGGGCGTGGCTCAGGTTATACTATTCCTCCCATATATCCGGAGAGGGACATTGTTTCTAGGTGAAATTTTTTTTCCGGTTCACGTACATGAAAACATGTTTTAAACCTAAATTTAAAAAATTTGTGTGTTTAATTACATAATATTGCTTCTATTTTACAAGCGAAATTAAATAGTTTTTCAAATATTTTTTGTGTTTTAAATGCTGTGTTTGCTGTATAGTAGTTATGATAAAACTGGATGTCCTTCTTAGGTAGGATTAAATAATTTATATATTTTTGTGTTACTTCCTGGTGGTGCTGAGTGGGAAAGGGGGTTGAAGGTGTGCTGGCAATAAATCTTAGTGCCTTGGGATGTAGTTTTAAATGAAACTTATATTGTTTCTTTCCATCTCCGTATGCTCTGCAGTAAACTACTTTCTCTGATGATACCAATTTTCAATATATACTGATTTTGTGCAAAATTGCTTAATGCATGTTACCTTAAACTCAGACAAATTCTCTTCGGGTACTGAGAAGAGTATGGTAATATACCAATTCTGTAGAGAAAGATATTGCATATATCATTTATTCCCTTGATAAACAAATAAATAAACTGACTACACTTCACAAATCACACAAAAATTAAAATTATAAAATCCGTAGCTTTAATTTTTCATCAGTTTAATAACAAACGCAACAGAAGAATATCACAACATTAAAAAAATTATTTTTTTTCTAAAAACGTAAATAGTAGAAACGCATGAATGAATATCATTAAAATTGATACAAAGAAATTGGTAGGATATTTTCGGGCTGTACTACTAAATCCGGATTCGAAAGGACGGAATTCGGTTAGCATAATTTAAAAGTTACAGCAGCAAAATATTATCGTCCTCTTTGGGGGAAGGTTCCGTTTTAAGCAGCACAGCCCAGGCTTTTTCCCCTTGAATACCCACCTCTTTATTAGAGCGAAGGGTTAAGGTCATAAAATTATACTACAATGGCCAACTAGTACTGTACTAGACTGTACTGTAAGTAGTATCTTTGTGTTTTTTCATTTTGAAATATTTTAAATATTACACATTCTTTAACGACAACCCTATATATCCCCCATTAGAACTTGGAATATATTCTAAATTTCCTGTTTTAGTTATAGGGATGGATCGGAAGTACTGGACCTGTTACTTTGTAACAGGTATATGTAACTGAATTTGGACCTGTTACCGATTTCTAAAAGTAACAGGTACGCCGTACTTGTCAAACGATAGAAGACCCCCCGCCAGGCGAATAGAATAGGGTCGCCAGGCGGGAAGGCGGGGATGAAATAGTATACAAGTATTTGTCCCGTACCTGTTAACCATGAAGCTACGAGCAGGTCTGTAGCTTCATACTGTTAACAGAAATACTCCCTTGCCTAAACGAGTATTTCCACACTCGTTATTACTTATACTTCTACGTGCTACGTCAGTACGTAGGAAGGTTCGTCGGGCGCATACAAAACATATAGACGTGTTTTTCTACTTGTCTTGTGACCTTCCCCACTTTCTGTTTACTAGGAAATATTCGCTTACCTAAACATTTTCATGTTCGTTTCTAACCATTATTTTCCAATAAAATTGACAGTTGATCTGAATTTCGTTGGACATATTCTAACTTTCTTCTTCATTTAAATTCATGACTATTATTAAATACTAATACTAATGCACTCAAATACATTTAAAAAATATTTACTTTCATTGGTTTTGAAATGAAACAACATTTTTGCGTTAATGTGTTGATAAAATTCACTGATTATTCATATATTATTCGTAATCATTTATGTGTTTTATGACAGGTGAAAAAAATTGGTATCTGCTCACTTGTCAGGATTTTTGTGAATTAATTGTTGAGGACAATAAAAACAACGTCTTAAGAAAAAAAAATTATTTATAGTAAACAAGATTATCATTAGCAAAATATAATATTTTTAGAAAAACACTTGGTATATATGTATTTATTGTACAACAGGTATACAGATTTTATAAATAATCAACTGAACAATCTTAGTTTGCACATAAATTTTAATTATCCCTTTACTGTAAATATGAATTAAACTGTTCCTAATTCAATTATATATTATTACAGAAAAAGTAATTGCTAAAAATTTTATTGAATAAAAAAATAGAATATTATTTAATGTTCTAAAAATTAACAGTTTTAACAGCTACCTTAATAGTAATAGTTTTGTATCCAAATCAAATGACGAAAACAGAATAGGTATTTAAATATAAAAGTATTACATTAATTATTACGCATTATTGTTAAAATGTACATGGCATTTGTAAAAATCTTACATTACTCCATTAAAAATGTTGTTACTCTTAAATGTTTGTTTCGTTACTTCTTTGTTTATTTTCTTTATTTATTTTTAGTTTTAAAATTATTGCTCATCGATAGACGGCAAATACCACAGAATTGGTCTATTTGTTCTATTTTTTTATCTATACAAAATCGCATAATAGCTATCAATAAATAAAACAATGAAAAATGATGACAGTAAGTGGATAAAAGATTGGTAATCAATTACTAATGATAATTGCCAAATTTCGAAGCCCTTTATGAGCTAAATTGAGCGTTCGTGTTTAAAAATAAAAGTTGATTGACTTTTTCGCCATCTAACCCGGGAACGGCGATCGGATTTTATACCTCCAGACCAGAGAAAATATTCTCTCGTACGGGACAGAAGTTTCAACGGCACAAAGCTTCTTTTTTTGCTAATTGGCTAAGAAACGTGTAATTAAATTTTTGTTCCGCCCACCACTTCATAGCAGATTAGACACTAGGCGAAGAGGTAACAGGTACGGGGTAACTCGGACATACTCTGAAAATGAGTATGGAGGGGAAGAGAGGGTAACGGGACAATGGGAATAAAACTGGAGGACGAGGTTTGAGTAATAGGTATTTTGTAACGGATATTTTCTTTGGAACTGGATTAGTTGCACCTGTTACCTGTTACTGGAATATACTCGTTTATGGCATCTCCACTTCAATCTGTTGATTTTCTTCCGGAGGAAATTGTTCTAGTTTATGGGAAATTTCGCATTAACTCCGATATCCGGGTCATGCGATTAGCATGATATATACAGTTGACTTTTTTTTAATCGTGATAAACAGTTATGGAATTTTTTAAATTTTTTTTTGATAGAAATTTCTGGTAGTTAATATAGAAAGTTATTTTTTTGTCATAACGTAGCTGAAAACACCCTGTCATGCCGAAAAATAAACTGAATGTGCTCATTACTCTCACATACAGAGATATATTAGAATAACCATCTTACAGAATGAAGTATTTGTTTCCATGTGTCTCTGAAATTTATGAAGCAAAAATATTTTCGAAATTAAACTGTTGAAATAGTATGATAAATTACAAACAGATTTCCATGCAGGCCGAAATACCTATGATAAAACGTCTTTACTCTTTGTTTTAAAGAATAAAATTACTTGCAAATTTTTTAAATAAAATAAATAAATATAAAACACTTAATGTTTTTAAACTGCGTTTTACCCAAATTCTGCCATTGTTAGTTAAACGGTAGTGCAGACCCCGCCCATTTAGGTATGTAAGCAAGTATGGAAAACGCCCAACGGTCTCGGATTTTAGAAAATGGAATACTTGTAATCAGAATTACCGATATCAATCAGAGTATTGAAAAACAGCACAAACATAATTCACCGAAATCAATAAGTGGCGAATACGCACTTTCTAATTAATAGTCCTTTTAATATTTTACATCATGGGATATTGAGAAATAAAGAAAATATAAAATTTGTAAGGCGGTAAAAATTCAAATTAACCGAATAAATTAAAAACAAGTAGAAGAGTAGTAACATATTTTGTAATAACATAAATAATGGAAAAATAATACTGTATTTATTTGAACTTTTCACAAATCATTTCCTTAACATGGCAGCAGATCCTTCTAGAATGGTAAGCAGTGTAAGGAATCAACAGAAAAAATAAGTGAAAAATTTTGAATTCAATGGTATCAGAAATTGATTTGATTTTCAGTTACTATAGGATAATATGTACTAAAAATATACTGTCTAATTTCTTTGCGAATATTGAAATACTGGATATAAAATGCAGAGAATATTGGTAATCGGGATCTTTACACTTCCCATTTCATAGTAATGTTGTTTCCATGAAGCTACAGAAGGAGCGTAAGCTTCAATGGGGAATTTTCGAAAAATGAACCGATTGCTGTCGGAAATTTTTCGAAAAATGAACCGATTGGTAGAGGGCGCGACATGCAAGCGAAGTGACTATTATACATTGAGTTATACGGCGTGGTGGTGAAAGTTGTTTTATAAATTTTAAAATTTATTCTGTGTGCAGAATATGCCAAACACGTGTTTTGCTCCGGGTTGTTCTACTGGCTATAGATCAGCCTTAAAAGAAATAAAGAAACTGGACAGAGAAATCCTAGTATATTTGCTGCTCCTAAGGTAAGAACATTATTATTGTTTTGTGTTAATATAAGATGTATAATAATGAGAGAAAAGTACAGCTGCTGTGTTTTAAGTGAACGCAAAGTTAACACATCTTAAGTTTTGCTGGAAATAACCATAATATTGAATTTAATCACTATTAAGTTAGTTAAATTACGTAAGTAAGTTAAAGTACGTAAAAGTGACCACTCCCCTTAAGGGGAGTGGTCACTTTTAAGTACCTTTAAAATTATCATTTTTGGACCTATGCTGGATTGTATGTACTACTCGTCTATTGTATGTACTTTTTTAAGGGTTAAGGTGATCTCCCTCCTAAAAAGGAGAGTGGTCACTTTTACATACATTTTAAAGGATAATTTTTAGACTTATGCTGGATTGTATGTACTAGTCATGCTTTTTGCTTGATTTACATGAATATTTTTGAGTAACTGCCTATAATACTGTTTATTATATATACAATATTTTAAGGTAATTAATAAAAAAAATAAAATGATTTTTTATGTATAAATAGTGAATGTTTTTTAAAAATCGAGCATTTTGCAGTCAACTACTGTGCGCATTCTATCAAAATAAATTATTAAGTTACATTAATAATTGCTTACTATATGTGATTACAACACTTTAGACAACAAAATCTACCAAAATTTTTGAACCTTAATATATTTTAATTTTTAAAGAAATTTTTATAAGCTTTTACTCAGTCATTTTTGAAATTTCTAATTAAAAATAGCACGTACTAAAAGGTTTTAATATATTTTAAAATAATGTTGCTGGATATTGTTGCCTGAAGTATTGTAATCACATATAGTAAAAAATTATTCATGTACCTTAATAATTTATTTTGACAGAATGCTCACAGTAGTTGACTGCAAAATGCTCGATTTTAAAAAAAAAATTCACTTTTTATGCATAAAAATTCATTTTTATTAATTACCTTGAAAAATTGCATCTATAATAAACAATATTATAGGTAGTTACTGAAAAAATTTCATATAAATCAAGATTAAATCATGAGTAGTACATACAATCGAAAATAGGCCTAAAAATGGTACTTTTAAAGGTACATAAAAGTGACCACACCCCTTAAGTAAATAAGTTTTCATTGTATGATAAGCAATGTTGTTACTATAAATGCTTATGCAAAATCTGCGTACAAAATCTGCTTATGCAATAAAATGCGTACTTTGTGAAAATTCAAAAATATAGCTGATTTGTCCTTGTCAAAGTTATTTGTTTTTTTCTTTTTAATTCGCTGAAAAAATTTGTATTCAGTAATTTACCAACTTGACGATTATACCTCCGGTTTTAAAAAGTGTAATCTGAGATGCTTTGACGGATTTTTTTTCCAAAGGAAGATATTTTAAAGTATTGTCTGATTAAATACTGAATTGACTTCCTATTTTAATAGTCCTGATAAGAATTTATTTGTGATTGATAGAAAATGTTACTTTTCTACTATGTGTGTATGTGTTTTGGTTAATCAGTATTATTTCTCACATTTTTTTTCCATAAGAGATTATGAACAATGATAAAAAACTTTCTTCACAATTCTTTTCTGTAATTTCATTTCCTTAATTATTAAATTATTACAAAATTCTGAACTAATTTATTCTGAAACCAATACACAATTATTCTGAAAAAGTTTATTTACTCATTTCCTTTAAGAATTTTATTGAATTGTAGCTAAAAAAACACTTGAAATAAAGCTTTTGAATGAAAATAAAAAATTGTTAAATTGAATAAATAAATTCATATTAAATACGCACTAAAATAAAACAACTTGTTTTCGCTAGGAAAAATACGAAAAATCCATATTAAAGCGTATGGTTGTCCGTGTCTAAGCCGCCCGCTAGTGCACGCGAGCGCCCTCTAGTGGTGGCGACAAAAAGGGAGACACATTTTTAACACTGAGCTGCTCCTCCTTCTGTAGCTTCACGGTTGTTTCCATGAAGCTACAGAAGGAGGAGCAGCTCAGTGTTAAAAATGTGTCTCACATTTTGTCGCCGCCACTAGAAGGCGCACGCATGTAATAGCGGGCGGCTTAGACACGGACAACCATACGCTTTAATATGGATTTTTCGTATTTTTCCTAGCGAAAACAAGTTGTTTTATTTTAGTGCGTACTTAATATGAATTTATTTATTCAATTTAACAATTGCTTATTTTCATTCAAAATCTTTTTTTCAGACTCTTTATACAGAAAAGAATTGTGAAGAAATTTTTTTATCATTGTTCATAATCTCTTATGGAAAAAAAAAATGTGAGAAATAATACTGATTAACCAGAACACACACACACACATAGTAGAAAAGCAACATTTTCTATCAATCACAAATAAATTCTTAACAGGACTAATAAAATAGGAAGTCAATTCAATATTTACTCTGACAATACTTTAAGATATCTTCCTTTGGGAAAAAAAATTAGTCAAAGCAGCTCAGATTACACTTTTTAAAACCGGAGGTATAATCGTCAAGTTGGTAAATTACTGAATACAAATTTTTTCAGCGAATTGAAAAGAAAAAAACAAATAACTTTGACAAGGACAAATCAGCTATAATTTTTCAATTTTCACAAGTACGCATCTTATTGCATAAGCAGATTTTGTACGCAGATTTTGCATAAGCATTTATAGTAACAACATTGCTTATCATACAATGAAAACTTATTTACTTTAGGGGAGTTGTCACTTTTACGTACCTTTAAAAGAATCATTTTTAGACTTATGTTCGATTGTATGTACTACTCATGATTTAAGCTTGATTTGTATGATATTTTTTGAGTAACTTCCTATAATATTGTTTATTATAGATGCAATTTTTCAAGGTAATGAATAAAAATGACTTTTTATGCATAAAAAGTGAATTTTTTTTTAAATCGAGCATTTTGCAGTTAACTACTGTGCGCATTCTGTCAAAATAAATTATTACGGTACATTAATAATTTTTTACTATATGTGATTACAATACTTCAGGCAACAATATCCAGCAACATTATTCTAAAATATATTAAAACATTTTAGTACGTGCTATTTTTAATTAGAAATTTCAAAAATGACTAAGTAAAAGCTTATAAAAAATTCTTTAAAAAATTAAAATATATTAAGGTTCAAAAATTTTGGTGGATTTTGTTGTCTAAAGTGTTGTAATCACATATAGTAAGCAATTATTACTGTAACCTAATAATTTATTTTGATAGAATGCGCACAGTTATTGACTACAAAATGCTTAATTTAAAAAAAAATATTCACTTTTTATGCATAAAAAATCATTTCATTTTTTTATTAATTACCTTGAAATATTGCATATATAATAAACGGTATTATAGACAATTACTCAAAAAAGTCTTGTAAATCAAGCAAAAATCATGAGTAGTACATACAATCCAGCATAGGTCTAAAAATAATACTTTTAAAGGTACGTAAAAGTGACCACTCTCCTTGAGGGGAGTGGTCACTATTACGTAATTTAACTAACTTACGTACTTTAACTAACTTAATAGTGATTAAATTCAATATTATGGTTCCAGCATTGTCAGGAATTACCTTCAAGTTGGTAAATTATCGATTTCAAATATTTTCAGCAAATTTAAAAGAAAAAAACCCCAAATAACATTGATAAGGACAAATGAGCTATATCTTCGCATTTTCACAAAGTATGGGTTTCATTGTACTCACAGTAAAAAGATAGGAAAATATTAATTTTTTTAAAATTATACTCAACAAATTTTGCATAAGCATTTATAGTAACAACATTCTTTATCATACAATGAAAACTTATTTACTTATCAACTAACTTAATAGTGATAAAATTCAATATCAAGAAAAGTTAACTGGAAATATTTTATTTCTGTGCACAATTAAAAAAAAAATGATGGCTGTAGTTCAGACGTGTAGCTCAATTTGCCATAACCACAAAATATATTGAATAGAAGAAAAGTATTTCATAATTATAAAGAACTGAAATTAACAACATACACTATTAATACATTATTATAAAATAAAAATTAAATGTGTGATATACAATTTACTATAGATAAATTTGATCAAAAAATTATACATGACAGGTTTTGCAGATATTGATAACATTATTCATTGATATTGACAAGTCAGACAAGAGAATAATTCAATTCAAAAGTAATATAAAATGTAAGCTTAAATTTAATAATACAGAATTATAATTTCAATTCTTTTCTCAATCTTTTAACTTTAGCGCAGAGTTGGCATTTTTATTCTCTTGTTTGCATATAAAATTCATGAGCGTAATTAGAAAAAAGTTAATAACCTTTTGAATTAAATTAAAGTTATGTTGCTCAGTGCAACCAATGACTGGCATAGGAGGACCAGTATAATCGTCACTTTACTTACATGTCGCGCCATCTACCGGTGAGCGACAATAATCGGTCCATCTTTCGAAGAATTCCCCATTGAAGCTTACGCTCCTTCTGTAGCTTCATGGTTGATTCATACTGTCTAAGTATACCACCAGTTTGAAGGTGTGAGGTTACAACTTCGTTTTTGGTGTTTTTGTATTTTTCTCTTTTATGTATTGATACTCGCTCCATCAACCGTTATGTAAATTTTACGCAACTACTGAAGTTTAAAAGCGAGTACATTCTTGTGATTGTGTGCATATATCCCTTAATTGCTCGGAACAGCAAATTAAGCATTCAAAATAAATTGCTCATGTATAAATCGTTTCTTCGTCCTATACTAACTTATGGTGGGCCAGCATGGACATACTGTGCTGAAATGAATATTAAAAAACTAGCTTCTCAGCAGAGCAGCACGATCAGACAAATAATAAATGCCCCTTGGTACTTCCGTAATGTTGACATCTACAATGAAATCGGTCTCCCCACTCTTAAAAAACACATTCAAAATCTAGCCATTAACTTTCACTACAATATCGATAGTGATTTACTTAAAGATATAGCAAATTATGATCATGCTGACCTCTCTAACAGGAAACGGCCTAGAGCCATCCTGTCATTTTCTTAAATGTTTTGTCCTTCGTCCTTATTATAAAAAAATAAAAAAATAATACTTGGCTTGCCAAGGTAAAAAACAACAAAAAATTTTATAAAATCAAATAAAAATGTATTTCTATCCTTAAACTTTCTCTTTTAATTTCATTCCTCTTTGCATCGTTTGTAGACCCTCATTTCTACTGCCCTGCAAGATGATCATCAGATCATCAGAAAAATGGTGTAACTACATTACATAGGCCACGCCTTCCAACGTAGGCTTGCATAGTAATGACCAGAGTAAAGGTGAAAAGAGATAGGTTGGATTTGGATCCGGGGAGTGGCTTGAGAGAAGGAAGTTTAATGTGGTAGATAAAGCGATGCTCTTGGAGACACTGACTGGACAGTATTACTGGAGATTTTTAATGGCAGAGTTAGTTATATTATCTATACCGGGGGCCTTTTTATTGGGGAGGGAGTTTATTGCATTTATTATTTCGGCCGGGGTGGCCGGATTAATGGGGTCATTATTAATAATGGAGAGCCTGTTGTTAAAAAACTTTCTAAGAATATCATCGACTTTATCTATTGTTTCGGGGCAGAAGATGCTAGTATGGGGGGAAAACTGGTTTTCGTAATTATCTGCCAAGGCCTCAATTTTGTCGGAGTCACTAGTAATTATGCCAGAAGGGGATTTGAAGGAGGGGAGAGGGGTAAAAGGTTTTTTAATACGTTTAATATAATTCCATATACTGTTATCAGATGCTGCTAGTGACTCGATATACGTCGTCCATTTGCTATCTTTATATTTTTTAATTTCAATTTTAATTTTAGAATTTATCCTATGCATTTCTCCTAGGGTTGAGGGGTCGCCAGTTCGCTGAAAGTTTTTTCTAATTTTAATCATATTTTTAATATAGAGGGGTAGTTTATTGTAGTTATTAGGGGGAATATGGGCCTTGGCAGAGCTAAGCGCGTTATTAATTAGTTCCGTGATGGAGGTAACAGCTTTATCTATGTCATCGGCACTGTTGATGTTGTTAAAGGGAGGAGGAGAGTTAAATATAATATTAGTGTAGTCTTTCCAATTAATAATGTGAGGGGTTAGGATAGAAGGAAGGTTAGAGTTACTGTGTAAGTTAAGGAGAATGGGGTTGTGATCGGATGAAAGAGTGCTAATAGTGTTGATGTCATAGGGAAAATTAATGTTATTAAGAAGAGCGAAGTCAATAACAGACTGTGAACCAGAGTGTCCGAATCGGGTGGGAGCAGGTGGGAAAGCAATGTCGATTCCGTTGTGGTTACAATAATTATTAATTTGCCTGCCGAATCGGCAGGTATAATTTTTATTGTAGTCACAATTCCACCGGGGGTGGTGGGCGTTAAAATCCCCCATCAGAATGACTTGCTCTCCCAGTGAAAAAAGATTCTGGAGATCTGATATCACAGTGTTATTGAACGCCGCTCTGAGATAGATATTACAGATGTAGAGAGGGTTGTTAGGAGAGAGATAGATTTTAACAATGGTGTTTTCGAGAATGTTTAAGTTAAGGCTAGGGATGTGATCAAAGTTAATGTTGCGTTTGACATAGATGGCTGTACCTCCGTACGGGAGGGTATTATTGCTGCTATCTAGACGGGGGGTGAAAATTAGTTTATAGTTTTGTATCTTGAGATACCTAGCATGTCGGTTCCTGACCTCCTGTACAAGAATCAAATCAGCAGAATTATCTATAAGAAAGTCCCTCAGTTCATCGATTTTGGTTTGGAGCCCATCAGCGTTCCAACTCAATATTCTGACTGCAGACCGGGGAATTAAAGGGAAGAGGGCGAAAGCATTGAACCCGCAGAAAGCGGGAGACTAAGTCCCAACATTTTACTGAGCCCACTCTTTTGCAGGTTTTGGTGCAGATTTTGGATGTTAGTCAAGAGTTGTTCTATGGTTTTTAATTTATTTATATAGTCATCTAACTGTATTATGGTGTCTTGGTTTGGGATGGCGGTATTTTGGGGGATTTCAATGGGGGCCCTATCTTCTATGGTTTCCGTGGGAGTTTCTATTATTTTGGTTTTGGGGGGAGCCTGAGTACTATTTTTTAGCATATCGCTATATGATTTAGTTGGTTGATTTTCGACTGGTTTAAAAGTGCTACCTGACTGGGTTTGAAGAATTTTTCTCCCGTTGTCTATATTAATTCTCCCTAAGTCCCTGATAGTTTTAAGTTTTTGCTTTTTGATAAAATTGGGGTGACGAGAGCAGCCCTGGTAATTTGCCGGGTGATCTCCACCACAGTTGGCACAAATAGCTTTTTCGGATCGAGGTCTAGAGCATTCGCTTGTTTTATGATTTTCAGCACATTTTAGACACCTCGCATCCATTTTGCAGTTGTCCGAGCTGTGGTGGAAATTTTGGCAGTTGTAGCACTGCTTCGCCCCCCCTTTGAATTTGTAAGCTTCTACTCTAACTATAAATCCTAAGAATTCACTGATCTCATAAATTTCCCTAGTTTTTTCTGAGGGGATCAAGTTACATAGAAAAATTGGCAGTTTAGTTTTGTCCTTGAAACGTCTAAGTTGCGATACTCTCTGTACAGTAAACCCTTCGTTAACTAGTTCATTTTTAACCTCTTCCACGGGTATATCGGAGGGGATTCCCTTGATAAGAACCTTCAAAGGCCGCTGATCCCTAGGCACCATGGCAAAAAATTTAATATTATTTTCAGTCAATTTATCTTGAATGATTCTAAACTCGTTGCTGTTATTTGGAAAAACTTTGATAAATTTCCCAGAATCCTGAAGGGGTAGCTTACAATTAACCCACTTGTTGATTTCCCCGGCAATCCTTCTCCATTCGGTGGCTTGGTCCTTTTGAATCCAAAAAGGATCAGGCTTTCTTTCCCTGGGACCCGAAGCTGGGGTCGAACCCGGGACCTCGTCCTCAATTCCCTCGCTCGCAGTTGCCTCTATCCCACACGCCATCGGTTCTTCGACCGAAAGAGCGCCAAATCGGTTATGCGTTTCAATGGGGTCCTCACTCGAATTTGCGGAAGTCGCCGTTTTGGCCAATTTCTTTGACCTCTGCTTTTTGCCTGCTCTAGCTAAAATCATCCCTTCATTATCATTAGAAGTTACATTATTTAAAGTTACACTCTCGCTATCAGAGCAGCTGGAGTTTCTAGTTCTTTTTTTGTTTTTGGGGAGCAAATTAAACATTTCCATAAACTTTCCTAGTCTTAAAACATTATGAGTACTGCAATCACGTTTGATATAGGTAATAAATTTCCACATACCTTGGATTTGCAGGTCAGCGTTGTCGAATTCAGGAGCCGTTTCGTCAGAGTATCCATCTAATATGTCTTGCAGGACAAGGCATATTCTATCAGCCAGATCGGAGTGTTCAGCAAAGGAGGATGTTGCACATTTGCCTTTGATGCATCTTATCACTTCCAGGGTCGTTTCACGGTAGAAGTTCGTAGCCGTTATTTCCGCATTCATGGTGTCAGAGTCCGTATCCAAGTCGTTAATAGTATCCAAGCCGTTAATAGTATCCAAGTCGTTAGTAGTATCCAAGCCGTTAATAGTATCCAAGTCGTTAGTAGAATTAGGGTGGCGTGATATTTCACTAGCAATGCAAGTAGCCGTCACTAGATTAGGCCCGTCTCTCATGCGCAAGAAATAATTCCCCGCAAGGACACAGGCGTTAATTTAGGACCGAAGAGAAAGCACGTGGCAAGCGTAGACTAAGCAAGAGCTCTCGATAAGCGACCGTACTCCACGGAGCCGGTCAAACAGTAGTTAGTGTTAAGTCAAGTGACGTTGAACCTCAGCAAATAAAATTTGTATGTAAAAAATTCTGAGTAAAAAAATATTGGTACGTGTTCTAAACATTTTGTAGTTATGGCCTGTTTACGTGGAATCCGTCAGTGTTAGGGTTACTTGTATTGACATATTTTAAACCAATCACAGTCCTGAACAGCTTCGTTGCTAATCGTTTGGAGGTTTGTAAATGGTTAACCAAATATATTTTATTACGAGTAACGCTGACGCTGATGGATTCTGTAGGAACAAGCCCATTGTTTCTTTTAAACACCAAGTTGTAATAAATTTCGAATCATCGGATATATATATATATATATATATATATATACCACGCAGTAAGCTTGGGGTCAAATTCCGAATTAGACTTGGTCGTTACCATGTTGTCCCCTGATAGGAAGCAATGTCAGCTCACCTAAATGGTGCTCCCATAATTAAGTAGCAAGCAAGAATTCGGGGTGAATTACAAAAAGCGAAGGTTTCACGACAACTGCCTCCGAATTTAAAAATAAATGAATAAAAATATAAAATAATAAAACAATAGTCCAGATATATTGACAACGATATGCCACTTAATAGATTTTCATAGTCATACATCAAAATTTGGAGGAGGGGCCTATTACATTTAGGCATTTACTTATAAAAATTGTACTATGTGCCTACTTCTCAATCATAATATCAACAAAATTGAGAAGTTCAGAATCTTTCAGCGTAAGATACAGATTTAAAAAAAAAATTCTAGGTAAAGCGGGCTAAAGAATTAAAACTGGTTCAAGTAAGTAGACAATCATAAATTTGATGAATGTATTGTTTTTAACTATGAATAATAAGCAAACAAAAGTAATTCCTATACTATTAAATAAAGCTGCTTACTCTTTCGCCTCTAAAACTCTTTTCGCCTCTGTCGAATCGCTACCACTCATAAGTTTACGATAGCACTTGTGATAATTGTTATTGCAAGAAATATAAATTATATATGAGGCGTGTCAATTTCGCAGCATGCGGTCACATCCTGTTTTTGGACTGTCAGTAATGCCTATCCACAAAATCCTCTCAGTAAACTTTTTAAGTGGAGGGCCCAGCCCAGTGAATTTACGCTGTAACTTATGTGTAAAAGAGGTACTAAAATAATTACCACGATGTAGATAATACTGCTTTAACTAATTCAGAACTTTCACAAACTTTTTAAATACATTTTAATGTTCATTTCACAAATGTGACCGGGTGTTATAGTGATTATGTAACAGCAAAAAGACGAAATAAATATTCAGGTATTAGAAAGATAACCTTAATTCGCTTCTATTATTTAAAATATTTTATTTAAAAACTCGTATATCTGTAATACGCAAGCAATGTAATAATTTTGCTCAACCAAGCTGTACATTTCTATAGTGAGGAAACAAATGAAAATTTTCCATTAAATATATAATATAAAAAATTTGTGTTAAGTATTTTATACTACATAATTAAATTGAATTTCGCTATTCATTTTATAATTCATTTGAAATGTAATATTATTATGATTACGGAATTAAATTAAAATGAATTTAATTTTTTTTTCTCATTTTTTTTTAATGTTCATCATCTATAATTTTAAATACTGTTAGCCTGAAAATTGTGATAAATATTTTGACTAATATAAACTACAGCTCTAGGGTTCCATTCTGGTCAAAATGTGCTGTTGATGGTGCTATGTTAATAAAAGGGAGGAGCTTAATTTTCTCTTTGAGAAGAGAGGAGGGTTTTTTTCTTTTTGAAGAAATGATTTTTTTTATTTTTATTTAATGACGCGGTGGAGCAAAGATACATTAGATTCGTCTATTCTGATGTTAAAGTGAAACTTTATTTTCATATAACTAGGAAAATACAATTTAATAGACATATGATTCCTTTGCTTTTGATAAAATAATAGAAAGCAATTAATGAAATAATATAAACTTATTTGCTATGTATTACAGACTAATTTACAAAACATACGCATTTCATAAAAAAAAACTTCTTTCACTTAAAAAGAAAGTGAAACAGTCCATTAATAATTTCCTTTTCGCTTCATGGTCAAGATTTAGAAATCGTGCACTCTATCCAGAAGGTGAGAATCATTTGTGGGACACTTTATATGCTACGGTCCCGCATCTGAAAAAAATTCGGCTCAGAACTATGGATACGAAGTGTCTGTAGCCGCGATAATTCATTAATGGGTGCTTTCTTCTAACACCCCTACTGCTGATATCGAAGATGGTTTAAATGTCATATCTTCCAAGATATTTACTGTCTGAATTTATTTAAACTAGTAATTTTTTATTTAAATTGTTCTGCCACTATCAGTAAATTATAATGCAACAATTAAATATATAAAACCTATTGTAGAATTCGTTTCACTCAATAGTTGCAAAGATTCAAGACAAGGCATTGGCTTAGACCAATCGCTTAAATATTAAATGAAACCACGTATGTCTGATATGGCGGTCACGCACATCTTCCCTGCACAATATTCAGGGGGAAGCGAGTAATAAATGGGCAGCGCACTGCAAAGTCGCTCCCCAACAATCCTGCGCTCGGTCGGCGTTTGTATAGATCACTAAAGTGATTCGAGGGGCCTTGGAGGGAGGACCGTAAGTAATCGATCCCCAAATGTGTCAACAAGTGTCGGGGGGCTGCGTACTGTAGAATTGTCTAGATGTGTGTGACTGCAGCATAAAAAGCGCCGCTGCAGATTTCGAAATACTGAGTAACTGAGTGCACGAAATGACCCTTTTTCTGCAGTATAGTAGTGACGCGTATGACTCAATGATGCACTCTGTCTCTCGACAAGATGCAAGGATATATCAGATTCGTCTTCTCTGATGTTAAATAAGAATATTTTTTTCATATAACTGGAAAATAGAATTTAACAGCATTCTTATAGAAATATGATTTCTTTGATTTCGATAAGATAATAGAAACTAATTAATGAAATAATATAAACTTATTTATTTTATATTAAAGACTAATTTATGTTACATACGTATTTCTTAAAAAAATCTTCTTTCGCTGTAAAAAAAAAATGAAACATTTCGCTATTAATTTCTTTTCGATTTTACGGTCGAGATTTAGAAATCAAGCACTTTATCCAGAACAGGCGTTCCATTTATGGGAAACTGATATGCTACTGTCTCGCTTCTGAAAAAAAAAAAAAATCCCCTCAGAATTATGGATACAAGCCCTCAGCGGCCGCGAAAATTCAAAAATCGGGGGCTTTCTTCTAACACCCCCTACTGCTGATATCGATGATGGTTTAAGAGTTTTCTGGGTCGAGCCGATAAAAAATTATGTTGTTTACCAATCGTAAGACTAAGCAACCCATGACGCTGTTTATGGTGGCTATTAGACCCCTCTCCTGATATTGATAATTTAGTTAACATCAAAACGGTTAACTACTCAATGGTTACCTTTGAGTCATAGGACCATAGGAAGATGTTATGTACTGCGTTCCCCAGGCCAACGCCTTCTAACGCAGAGATATCTGATGATATCAACGGAGAGCGATTGTTCGTCGATGTGAGAATAACCTTTGAGCATTTTAAGCAACATGAGGTAAATCAGTGCTATGCATGTCAGGCGTTTGGTCACTTCTTTCTTACGTGTAAACATTCCCCACGATATGTAAAATGTGACATGGGTCGTTCATTCTTCGGGGGAATGAACCCTTAAAACCACCATCGGTAAAACCAAGTGCAAATTATAAGGGAAATCATACGGCTAAGTACTGTGGGTGTCCAATGAACACGAAAGACAAAAATAAATTAACGATGAAAGTTGTTGATAATCTTTATGCACAGGAAAATGAAGATTTACGTAGGAAACCTAATAAAAATTTTAAAAAAGCAACATTTGTACTTTCCGAACCCCCTAAAACTTCGGTGTGGGTAATAGTAAAATATAACAGTAAATAACAGTAAAATAAGTATAACAGTAAAATATAAATACCTTCTATCGAAAGCGCTGCTTAAACACCTTACCTTCATGAATAAAATACTGAGACATCTTCTAACATCTCTGAAGCAACCCTCCCTTCCCGGGAAAATTTCCCATAAAAGATTACAAAATTCCCCACCCTCTATATCCGAAATTCAAAATTCTCAGTCTACGGCTATCACTTTCCAGACAACAGCAATTATTGACACGCCCACTTCTGTTCAAGCGTAGATTTCAACATTAGCTGAATTCTCCAATAAACTTTTTAAAAATTAAAGAACTGATGTCAGAATTTATTATTAATGACCTAATTCAATTATTTAAATTCATTTTTATCTGTTCTAAACTCAAATGTACACAGTGAATTCTATAGACTAAATACTAAAATTAAACTTGAAATTTGGAGTCGAAAGGAGGTCGCCTGGGTACGAAAAGAAAGAACGAGACCAAGAGGAGATAGAACTGACGTCTACTACTACATAGAAGGGAAGACCGCTCGATCTAGATCATTAAATAATATTCAAAAGTACTGTTTCGGTGTGGAAAGTTCCATATAACAGTAAAATATAAATACCTTCTAACGAAAGCGCTGCTTAAACACCTTACCTTCATGAATAAAATACTGAAACATCTTCTAACATCTCTGAAGCAAACCTCCCTTTCCGGGAAAATTTCCCATAAAAGATTACAAAATTCCCCACCCTCTATATCCGAAATTCAAAATTCTCAGTCCACGGCTAATACTTTCCAGACAACAGCAATTATTGACACGCCCACTTCTGTTCAAGCGTAGATTTCAACATTAGCTGAATTCTCCAATAAACTTTTTAAAAATTAAAGAACTGATGTCAGAATTTATTATTAATGACCTAATTTAATTATTTAAATTCATTTTTTACTGTTCTAAACTCAAATGTACACAGTGAATTCTATAGACTAAATGCTAAAATTAAACTTGAAATTTGGAGTCGAAAGGAGGTCGCCTAGGTACGAAAAGAAAGAACGAGACCAAGAGGAGATAGAACTGACATCTACTACTACATAGAAGGGAAGACCGCTCGATCTAGATCATTAAATAATATTCAAAAGTACTGTTTCGGTGTGGAAAGTTCCATATAACAGTAAAATATAAATACCTTCTAACGAAAGCGCTGCTTAAACACCTTACCTTCATGAATAAAATACTGAGACATCTTCTAACATCTCTGAAGCAACCCTCCCTTCCCGGGAAAATTTCCCATAAAAGATTACAAAATTCCCCACCCTCTATATCCGAAATTCAAAATTCTCAGTCCACGGCTAATACTTTCCAGACAACAGCAATTATTGACACGCCCACTTCTGTTCAAGCGTAGATTTCAGGAAAATGAAGATTTACGTAGGAAACCTAATAAAAATTTTAAAAAAGCAACATTTGTACTTTCCGAACCCCCTAAAACTTCGGTGTGGGTAATAGTAAAATATAACAGTAAATAACAGTAAAATAAGTATAACAGTAAAATATAAAAATCTTCTAGCGAAAGCGATGCTTAAACACCTTACCTTCATGAATAATATACTGAGACATCTTCTAACATCACTGAAGCAACCCTCCCTTCCCGGGAAAATTTCCCATAAAAGATTACAAAATTCCCCACCCTCTATATCCGAAATTCAAAATTCTCAGTCCACGGCTAATACTCCAATACATCTGCTTGGCTTCCCCCATCGTACTAGTTGCAACTTAATATGTTATTAACTCCTACTTGCCCAGTAATTTTAATTAACTTCAGCTTATCCTTCTTTAATTAATTTTAACTCTAATTAATCTTAATCTTAATTTATTACTTCAGTAACTAATGTATAAACTAATTAATTAATTTTAATAAGTAAACTTAACCAAGTTAATTTTAAATATTAATCTTTTTTCTTTTTTTTTATTTTTCCCTTTTTTTATTATTCATTAACTTTAATCTCTGTACTGCATCACGTGAGAACGGTAATAATGATATTTTCCACAAAGATACCGAGGATATGGAGCTCTGCTCCCAGGAGCCTCACATGCGTATTATGTCTATGTCTATGCGATGCTCTTGGGAGCAAAGTAAAAATAGTTAGGAAAAACTTAAAATAAAGCTCACTGCTTACCAAAGTAAGAGTAAGATTACAAAAATTAATGAAAAAAGAAGTTTAAAATAATTAGGAACAGAGAACGGCTCTAGGCCGTTTTCTGTTAGCAGGTTCGGCAGGATCATAGTTGGCGAGATTTAAAAGGAGTTCATTATCAATAGAATTATGGAAGTTAGTAGTTAAATTTTTGAGGAAATTTGGAATAGTAAGGAGGCCAAGCTCCTCGTGGATTTCAGTATTTCTGAAATACCACGGTGCGTTAACAATTTGTCGAATAGTAATATTTTGTGCTACAGTAAGCTTTTTAATATGAGAATCTGCTGCGTATGACCATGCCGGAGCTGCATAAGTAATAAGAGGTCTAAGAAATGATTTGTAAATGAGCATTTTATGATTTATAGATAATTTACTGTTCCGAGCAATTAAGGGGAATAGTGAACGTTTAGCAACTCGAAACTTGTCCCTAATTTGTGTTATGTGATGCCTCCAGGTGAGATTTTTGTCAAGGGTGACTCCTAAATACTTAACGGTGTCAGACCAGGGGATAATAGAGTTACCAATAATAAGTTTGTATTTGTCAATTGTTCGTTTAGTTTTTTGTGTAAACATAATAGCAATACATTTATTGGTGTTAATTTTGATTTTCCATTTGTCGAGCCACTGTTGGATAATTTTCATATGGTCGTTAAGGTATTTGACGGCGTACTTGGGGCTATGATCAGTTGCGTAAATAGCGGTGTCATCGGCGAAGATGGCAATATTTGTTTTATTATATTGATAAATATCGTTAACGTAAATATTAAATAAAATTGGAGCAATAATATAACCATGGGGAAGACCGCTATAGAAATTTAATTTGGAGGATAATTTATCTTTAATTTTAATTTGGAAAGTACGATCTTTTAAGTAGGAGATAAGGAGTTTAATAAGATGAGGGGGAAAATTGTAATTAATAAGTTTATGTATGAGGCCATCAATCCAGATTTTATCAAACGCTTTAGCAACGTCAAGGAAAAGGGCAGCAGTGCATTTTTTATTTAATTTAGAGTCGGCAAGATGCTCAACAATGCGATAAATTTGGTGAGGGGCTGAAAGAGATTGGCGAAAACCAAATTGATAGGGGATAATAATATTAGCAGAGAGGAGATGATTATTGATTTCATAAGCAATGAATTTTTCAGTAAGTTTACTGATGGTATTTAAGAGGCTAATTGGCCGATAGCTATCAGGAGAGTTCTTATTTTTTCCAGGTTTAGCTATGGGCACAATGATAGAATTTTTCCAACTTTGAGGAAAGTGATTCAATTTAAAGATAGCATTAATAAGGGCAGTGATTTTGAAAATGAACTTAAGGGGGATGTTTTTAAGCATGGTATTAGTAATTTGGTCTTCGCCAGGCGATTTACGATTAGGGAGTTTTTTAATTATTTCCTTAACTCTAGAGGGGGGAATGTAAATTTCAGCAGTGGGGTGGTTAATAGAATTAAAAAGGTTTATATTAGTTTGAACAGTATTGTCAATGCTAGTATTGGGGCTGGGATTAAGGATGAAGTTGTTGGCAAGGGTTTGAGCGATAAGGTTAGATTTATCTTCGTCAGAATAAATGAAGTTATTATTACTAGGATTAATGAGGAGGGGAATGACATTAGGTTTATTTTTAAGGCATTTAGCGGCTCTCCAAATGGAATTGTCAGTTATGTCAAGTGAAGTAATGTAAGTTTCCCAACTTTTATTGGCTTTGTCATGAATATAATATCTTAAGTTTTGTTGAGCGTTATTCATTAAAGTTTTATTATATGTGGTTTTGTTCCTTTGCCAATTTTTACGCGCTCTATTTCTTTCATTAGTGAGAATTTTAAGTTGGGTGTCGGTACGAATTTTATTAGTAGGAGGAATAATTTTGGTATTTTTGGTGAGGGCGGAGTTAATGTCATTAGTTATGCTATGAACAAGATTATCGATGTCGTTTTGGGTATTAATTTCAGGATGGGTATAGGGTAAATTATGCAGATCTTTTTTAAAGTTATCCCAGTTGGTGAATTTGGAATGATTGATAATTAAGGGATTAGTGTTTAAAGGAATGGTGAGTGCAACTGGGTTGTGATCCGAGGAGAGATTGCAGAGGGTTTCAATAGTAATATTATGGGGAAAGCCTTTAACAAGAGCAAAGTCAATAGTGCTACTACTATACCTGGAAAAATGAGTGGGGGAAGAGGGGGCAATTATGTCAAATTCAGAGTTCGCAGTAAAATTATAAATGGTATTACCGTAAGTGTTATTAGTTTTACAGTTCCACAGAGTGTGATGAGCATTAAGGTCGCCGAAAAGGATAGTGTTAATGTTTAATTTATCAAGAGTTTTTAAATCGTCAAGGACGTCGTTAGGATTTTGAACCGGGGGAATATAAGTAGAAACAATAGTATAAGATGGGAGGTTATTTAGTTTAATATTAACAGCAGTAGCGTTGATAATTTTGAGGGGGGAAATGATAAGTTCATGATGGGGTAAAGTATTTTTGATAATAATAGCGGTGCCTCTTTTGGCTTGTGTGTAGGAATTGTAATCAGTTCTATAAGTGGTGTAATGAGGAATGTTAAGTTTATCCTCTGGTCTGAGATGAGTTTCTTGTATGAGAATGATATCGGGGGTATGCTCATTTTCAAATTCTTTAAACTCCCGGATCCTGGAAAGTAAACCATTGGCATTCCACGCAAGAACAACAAGGGAAGGAGAGGGCGTACCCATTAACTTGAAATTTCCGGACGATTAAGCATGCCAGTGAAGAAGCCAAAAATTGTGTCATCTTCAGTCTGACCTTTATTAATTCTGTCTCTTGTGGTGGTAAGTCTATCAATTAAGTGGGTTAAATTGGAGGTACCTAAGGCAGCTTTAATTTCCTCAAGGAGTTCGTTAATTTGTTTCATTTGTTTTAAGACATTTAAACCATCAGTAAAATTAGGATAATCAATAATTTGAGTGGTTTCGGCAGATTTAGTATTTGTTAAATTTTGGGAGGGAGTAGAAGAGTTGGTTTGAGGGATATTTCTAGTGGTATTGGATTTAGCTGCGTTAGCATAGGAAAGACCGTGGGTTATTTCTTTAGATTTTCTTTTGGCTTCGGCTTTATTATGGGGAAATGCAGGACAACCTCTGAAACTGGCCACATGGTCTCCATTACAATTACAGCATTTTGGGTTTTCTAACTTTCCTTCTCCTTTGTTACAGTCACTAGTTTTGTGATCACCGGCACATTTAACGCAACGGGGATTCATGGTGCAATTTTCCTGATGATGATGATAATACTGACATCTGAAGCACTGGAGGGTTTTGAAGGGGGAGTTGTATTTTTGAATGGTGATTTTAATGTGAAAGAGGGCTTGTAGATCGTAAATGTTTTTAGAATTTTCCGCAGGGGTAAGTTGAATTTGGTGGAGGGGTAGGGGGGTTTTTTCTTCATTTTTCTTACCTCTCATGAGGCGATTAACTTTATGGACTGGATATTCTAATCTTTCAAGTTCTTTTTGAATTTCGTCCGGTTCAATATCAATGGGAAGTCCTCGGATGACCACTTTAATTAATTTTACTGATCCTAATGGTAAAATGAAAGAAATTTAGTAATATTCCTGTGGTCATCTTCTGATTTAGGTTCAATCCTAATAAATTCTCCGCTCATTCGTGCGTGAAAGTGCCTTTCGTCTTTACCCGCTAATAGATTCAAAATTTCTCTATAATTTTCAGTTTTGGCAATCGTAATATGCTTGATCTTGATTTGATTTTCCTTAGGGGCTTGAGATTGGATAGGGTTTTCTTCAATATGGTTTTTAAGAACATTAAATTTGTTGACAGTTACAGTATTGGTAGGGATAATAGGGATAGTAGCTTTGGCAGTTAATCTTCTGGCCGGTGTCTTAAAACCGTTAGTATTCTCCTGAGTATTGGGTTTACGTTTTTTGTTAGTGTTAGAATTTGAAATGGAAATGTTAGTATGGTTAGTTTGGTCAAGACTATGCTTACCAAGTCGATATCTTTCATAAGCCAGAGGGAATGCCTTTTCCAGAGTTTCGAGAAGATTGTCCGGTGTCAGTCCGTTTTGTAAATTGGATAAGATTTTTTCATTATCTTCAGATAGTTCAGTAAGAATAGGTTGGTTTGATTCATTGTCCAAGTTCATATCCAGAGTATCATCAGCCAGGGTCGAGTCCGTTTCCATCAATTTATCATCCATAATACCACGAGTAAAACTCGTGATATGAGAAGTTGCCTCTAAATCAGGCCCGTCGCACATCCGCAGGAGAGAATCTCCCCGAAAGGCCACAGACACAGAAGTAGGGACCGAAGAAAAGCAAAATGAAAAGCAGGTGTACTAGCGCAAGGCTTAGCACACATGGAGGAAGGCAAGAAAACGACTATACACAACGAAGGTACAGAAGGATCTCTGCCCTGCAAGCCAAGCTTATATAAGGAGGACTTAGTGGGGCACCTGGGCGTGAGCCGAATCCCCAGTGATACATGTAAGACATAATTAACGCAGTGCTCGTGAAAAGTTAAAAAGTAGTGAAACGGGGATTACTTAAATTTAAGTTTAGAGTTTGGAGTACGAGAAAACGTAATGAAAATTTAAAAAGAAAATGAAAAGAACATAATAAAAACAGGTTAAGGAGAATCAACCCGGTCAGGGGGACCCTGGTTCCGGATGAAAAACTCACATAAAATTTTGAATACATCTATCAGTTTTGAGTGGGTTTCGCCAGGAGCTCTGAGAGCTTCCGCAATGTTTTTGAATAATTGTAGTATGTCAGCAGTAGAGTAAAGTTCAGAAAAATCTTTAATCAGTTTGAAGAAATCCGTGATGTCTGAGAGACCGTCACTGTTTTTATCGGCGGGTTCCTTAGGAGTATTGTTAGAATCAGTTTTAGAGGTATATTTGGAAATGGGTTTTTCTATGCTAATTTTTTTCTTCGGAGCAGTCCGAATGCAATGATTAGGTTTCTGAAAGGGGGAATTTGAAGTTTGGTTTACATTAGAAGTAGTTGAAACATCAGAAAGGGATTGAACAGGAGGATTATTAGACCAAGCAGAAGTAGAAGGTACAGGGGCAGGGATAAAGTTTTGAGATTTTTGAATATTTTGTTTTTGAGATTTATTGTTAATTTATTAAATTTATAATTGTTAATTTATTATTGTTAAAATTAGCAGTACAATTAGAAATAAAATAAAATTAATTATAAAGTATGCAAAAGTTTATACAAAATTTTTTTTTTTGTCTTTTTATATCTGTTCAGAAGTTTAAATATTCCCAACCATAAGACAGATGGCGGGCAGTTATGAGAGTGTGAGCAGATATATAATTTTTTTTTTTTTTTTTTTTCACATATATGCAGAATTAAAGCAGAGAACATTAAGGCAGGAAGATGAGAAGGATTAATCCGGCGCTGGCTCAAGAAGAGCAGCGCGCGGGCGCCTTCTATAAGAGGGTTCTCGGAAATCATAATCCGGGAACTCGCCGAGAATTTCGTTTGGGAGTCTGCTGATGTTATTGTAAAAATTGACGGAGAGCCGATGGGCCTCCCTGGCAAAAGTGCGGATATCGTAATCTCTCCTAATAACCGCATTAGAAAGGTATCTGTGAGCCTTTCTAATCCTCCTCAGAACCCTGTTTTGTGCGCGTTCCATTATTTTGATGTTAGACATAGCGGCATGTGTCCAGACAGGTTCAGCATAGAGAGCCGTTGGAAGAATAACAGACTTGAAGAGCAGAATCTTATTCCTATTGTTGAGGTGGGGGCCGAAAAGGAGGGAGCGTAGCGATTCGACTTTGTTATTGAAATTTTGCTTGGTTTTTAAGATATGGGGTTAAAAGGTAAGGCGGCGGTCGAGCGTGACACCCAGATATTTTACCGAAGTCTCCCAATTCACCACGGAGTCGGAAATATAAAGGCGAGGAGGGTTTTTAAAGGAGCGAGAAAAATAGATGGCTTGGCATTTAGAGGGGTTAACTTTAATTTTCCATTTAATGAACCAGGATTCCAGAGCATCAATGTGATTTTGAATAAGGGAGGCGATAAGGTTGATATTATGAGAGGTACAGAGAATGGCAGTATCGTCCGCATACAGGGCGAGAGAAGTGTGGTCGTTACGTGGGATATCGTTGACGTAAAGGGAGTAAAGCGTTGGCCCAAGGATTGAACCTTGAGCTACGCCAGCAGAGATAGGTTTGAAAGGAGAAAAAGTGTTTTGTATGCGGACACAGAAAGACCTATTGAGGAGATAATTTTGAATAAGGTGGATTAGATGAGAGGGAAGGTTAAGTTTAATTAATTTAAAAATGAGACCAGCGTGGGTGATTTTATCAAATGCTTTAGCGAAATCTAAGAGAAGAATACCGGTTGGTCTCCGGTCCTGAAGTCCGCCAGAGGCGAACTCCACAACGCGGAGTAACTGGTGAGAAGTGGAGTGCTGGTCCCGGAAACCGAATTGCTCTGGAATAATAACGTTATTGGTATAGAGAAAGTCGTTAAAAAGATTGAGAATGACCCGTTCGGCTACTTTAGATAGGGAGCTAAGTAAACTAATAGGGCGATAGCTCTCGGGGAAGGTTAAGTTTGCACCTGGTTTTGGGATGGGGCAGACAATAGCATTTTTCCAGGCGGTGGGGAAATAGGAATATTTAAGGATAGCGTTAATAATGGCCGTTAAGTAGATGATAATATTATTGGGGAAATTTTTAATGGCTTTGTTAGTGATGGTATCCAAACCAGGCGACTTACGGTTAGGGAGATTTTTTATTATGCTGATTATGTCGGTGGGGTGAATATTAATATTAGGGGGAGGGGGGTGAGAGGATAGGTAGTCATCGACCGTACGTGAAACGTAGAGGTCATGATCCTCGTCCTCAATTTCATCATTAGGGGAGAATTGGTCGGAGTAATTAACAGCAAGGGCTTCAGCTTTAGATAGATTGTCGAAGGCTACGCCATTATAACCATGGATAGGGGGAAAATTTCTGTTGGTATTTCTAAGACGTTTTTGGAATTTCCACAGGGAGTTATCTTGCGGGTTAAGATTAAGAATAAGCTCGGCCCAACGCTCTTGTCGGAAACGAGATATTTCCCTTCTAACACGAGCCCGGAGAAAATAATATTCCTGCCTGCTAGGAGGATCACGGTAAGTTTGAAAAAGTTTCCGTGCTGAGTTGCGCTTTTTAATTAAACATCTAATATGAGCCGGAAGGTCGTGAATTTTGGCTTTACTGACACTCTGGGAGGCTAATTTAGTGGCTTGGACAATAGTGTCAGTTAAATTTTGGACAGCACGGTCGATATCAGGAGGAGACCGAATTAGGGGATAATACAATTTAGAGCAGGCGAGGAGGTCCTGGAATTGACGCCAATCGGTGAACACTTGGGAATCAGTATTTTGAAGAAAAACATTCAAATTTAGAGTCAGGAGCACCGGAAGGTGATCCGAGTCGAATAAATCCAAGACTTCAATTTCATGGGAGAAAGGAATGTTTTTCAAAAGGGCTAAGTCAATAATAGACGGATTACCAGTCGAATAATGGGTGGGGGTAGGGGGGTGAGCCAAAACAATGTCACTGTGGGAAGTGACATAGGCAAGGAGCTCCCTGCCATAAGTGTTCGTACCTTTGCAATTCCAGGCCCTATTGTGCGCATTGAAGTCACCGGCTACAATGCAACTATTATGAGAGGAGAGAATTTTAGTGAGGTCACTGGAGGGGAATCCGCTACGATGCCGAATGTATGCGGAGGTGAGGAGTAATTTAGTATTTTCACACGGGCTAACCATGATAGAAAAGGATTCCAAGTCCTGAGTGATAAGATCGTCGAGGGAGTAGTGATTTATATTATTTTTAACGTAGATAGCAATACCTCCCTGCGGACGCGGGGGAGGGGGGGAAATCCTGTCTTTTCTATAAAGATTATAATTACATATGTTAAACCTAGAGTTATTTAGCTTAGTTTCCTGTATGAGCACAACATCAATGTCTGAATCTTCCAAAAACTCTCTGAGCTCAGTAATAGACCTGCCCAGACCATTGGCGTTCCAAAACAGAATTCTGAAGACGGGTTTAGAAGAGAGACGATTATCCAGAGCGAGGCTGAGGTGCAAAGTAATTACATATAGTTTGGAACACGTCCATAATTTTATTGATGGGGTCGGCAGGTTCCCGACAAATTCTAGCTATTTCTTTGAAGAGATTTATAATGTCTGCGATGGAATATTCGTTAAGTTGGTTTTGTATAGTTTTAATTATATCAGCAAAGTCTGTGAAGCTGTTTGTGTTTTGGTTGTTGTTGGTAGTAGTGTTTTTGTTTGTGGAACTATTTTGGCTAATTCTTGGGGTGCTATCCAGAGCAATTTTTACTTTGGGAGCTGTTCTAGGCTTTGTATTTATATTAGGATCCACATGGGAAGTGGTGGGTTGCGAGGCAGTAGGGGGTGGGGGGCAGTTAGCTTCCTCCGGGGGGGAGACATGGGAGGACAGTTGCACGGGAGCTCTATTTTCCCATGCCGAGACAGTGGGCACAGGAGCCGGCACGAAAGTCTTCGTGGTCGCGGCGGAGTTTGAGGGGGAGTACTTTTTACCTTTCTCTATATTGAGGGGGTGTCTATCGCAACCCTTGTAGTTCGCGGTATGGTTACCGGAGCAGTTGGAACACTTAACTTTCGAGTGATCTCCTCTAACAGGGCAGAACCTAGCTTGATGGTTTTCACTGCAGATGAGACACTTAGTAGTAAGTTTGCAAGTGAGGCTGCTATGCCCGAATTTTTGGCAATTATAGCATTGCGCAAACCCCACTTGCTTGAAGGTTTGGATAGTTATATTTAGGTGGTTGATTTTAGTTAAATTATTGAGGTTGTCTATGTTTGGGGAAGGCCTAAGGCTGGTCATAAAAAGCGGCATTGGTTTTTTAGTTTTTTTATTGGTGAGGTAGGCCACCTTGAGTGGCTCTACACCCACAGATTTAAGAGCATCCTCGATGTCTCTGACGTTCGTGTTGGCAGGAAGGCCCCTAATCAGAAATTTTTTGGGTCTTTCAGACCTTGGGTCGACAGTACGAAGTGGGATTTTAGCTTCTGTGAGCATACGCTGGGCTGTTCTGTAGTCTTCTGTGTTTTTGAAAGTGAGGTGAATGAGGTTACCCGCTAACTGAGAATCAGTGTTCGGGGCCGCAGTCATGATATTGTTTAATAGAGTGTAGTAGTTTGTGTTTGTTTCATAGTAAATGTGGTATTTTTTGTTAGAGTTTGGTGTGGTGTCTTGGGCTTCCATAGCCTCATTGTTTACATTTTCAGGCTCGTTATTTACATTTTCATTAACTATGGGGTTATTGTCACAGTCTACTTCAGGATCGAGTAAAGCGAATTTGCTGGAAACCTGCACGTCAAGCTCCACGGATCTCCGTCTCTTTTTTGGGGCCAGTGGGCCAATTGTAACTTGTTTATTAACAACATTCAAAATAAGGTTAAATTTTAGTAATTCAAGATTTATATGCTTCTTATAGACCCTAGCATAATCAACAAAGTAAGGAATAGCAATAAAAGTATTAATATCAGTTATACGATCATTGAGCACATTGCCAATAGAATCTAAGAAATGATTTACCTTTACTGGAGGGTATCTTTCAGGGTTCCTCATCATATCCAAGGCAAACCGGATGAGGATTTTGACGAGATCATAGTATTCCCATTCGGGGAGGTAAGTGTCCTCGAAGACAGTAAGTAATCCGGTCACTCTGTCCGGGATGGGGATCCGATGAGCTGGCGGTACGATATTGCAGTCTTCGGTGTTGTCACAGGAGTCAGAGTTCGCGGAATAATCCTGGACTTCCGCGACTCTAGTCGTGGCACTTTTCACAACACGTTCTAGGGGCTTGATGCAGGAGGGCCGCGGAGTGCGATCCACGAGGAAATAATCCTTCGATAGTCCAGCATTAGAGCTTTGAGTACAGGTAACTTCCATGCCGTCCTCGTCGTCCGAGATATCGGCGGGATTAACACAAATAAGGTCAGACTTAATGCCCGACGGGCCAGCTACCCCGGCCGAGTCACCCATGTGCAAGCATATTTCTACCCCACAGGCTAACTAGACCAGCCGTAACTGGTGACCGAAAAGCAAGATAAGCCTAAGCACGCGGGAAAGAGCACGTGCGGATGCACGCACAAGATACGCGGCGAAAGAGTCGCTGTGGCGGAAACAGGATCAGAGCGCGGAAAAAACACGTCTGACCAGTGCGGCAGCGCGAGCGATGTCTGCCCTGCAAGATGCTTACTCACTTTTTCTTATACTATGAACTCACGGATTAGCAGCGGCCCAATCATTTCACTCCCTTCCTATACTCTGTTTCATTGGTTCCCCTCTGCTTATTACCTGAAAGTCTGCAATTGAGGGCGTGGCCCAGGAATTGCAGTTGCGACCCATTTCCTATGGTCCTATGGTATGATTGTGTGCATTTTCAGTCCAGTTGTTCTGTGCCAACTTGCTGTTGTTATTCTGCTGATATTGTTATTTGATGCTCATCTGATGCTCGACTGTAGTCGTAAGTGACTGTTTAAAATTTTTGTTACTGGTTTTAGACTATAAAGAATTAAACTTCTGTTGCTGTTATCTGGACATTGAGCCCTGGCGTTCGTCTCTTGCTGACGGTTTTCATCGCTATCTTTCACCCTTTCGTCATGAATGACGGTGAAGCTCAAGCTGCCGTTCCGGCCATTGCTCCATTCCCTGACACCCCAGTGACTGGAACTTCCACGATTACTGCTACCTCCCAAGGATCGTCTATTACGAATGCTCCTTCGATTACACAGGCCAACGAAAAAGGACTTTTTGAAAACTTTTTTAACGTAATAACTGATTCTTATGTAGTTTTTGGTGCTAAATTCGCATCTGGCCTCAGTTTTTTCCTATCATCCACAGTTTCGTTACAATGTGACTTCGCCTGAAACTAGATAATTAGCCGAACATACCATAGAAAATAAAAATTAATAAATGTTACTATATGAACAAACTTTTATTCAAGTATAAACATGAAAATACCTTTTTATTGCATAGGTTTTATGTGTGCTTTGGTTTATATTTCCTTTCCCTCTTCTCCTTAAAGTTTCAGATACTGCTTTATCGCTTGTGAATCGCTTGCTCAACTTCTCGGTGAAGTGGCCAACACTAGTCTCCCATCATATTGGTATTTCAGCGGCCCTGATATCATTTTCTATCAATTTAGTATCTTGATGAAACCGCTCACCTTGCTCCTCACTGACATCACCCAAATTATCTGGGAAAAAATCAAGGTGACTCTTCAAAAAATAAATCTTGAGGCTCATCAAACAACCTAACTTTTTGAACTTTTCCAGCATGTTTGCTACAATAGAAATATAATGTGGGTCCTTTATATTGCCCAAGAACTTGGTCACAATCTGCTTGAATGATACCCAAGCCTCCCTCTCTTTTAAAGTCATTTTTCGGATGTCAGGCCCAACAAACAAGCCTTCTTCCAATTTTGCATCTGATAGATGAGGAAACTTCTCGCAGAGTTATTTGAAACATTCTCCATCAGGGCCGTGCTTAAGGGGTGGCGAACTTGGCAACCGCCCAGGGCCGCTAAAATTTTGGGCCGCTAAAAATTTAGGACCGCCATTTTTATTCTTCATCGCAACACTTTTCTAAACGTTACGGGTTTTTTAAGAAATACTTCATTTTCCGCGGTATCTATAATTCGACTTATAAAAAAATATATTTTTCGATTTTTTGAAAAGAATCGTAGAAAGAATCTTAATTGACAAACTACCATTTTGGTTCCAAAAATTTCTCGGTTATAAAAACATGATTTATCTTCAATTCAGCTATAGTAAAACCTTGATTATCAATCTCTTTTTTCAATATCAGTTTCTGCTAACTGTCAGTCACTACATACAATCATTTGAAGAATTTTAAACCGTTTTGTTGGAATCTGTTCGTTTTCACGGAATAGTTGCAAACTGAGAAAAACGTGAACATATCTTTGTGAACGAATACTAATACCGTATCGTCTAACGTTTCGGCTATTCAAAGCAAACAATAGACAAGACATTTCTCCAGGTAGTATAAGACAATTATGTAAATGCGCTCCAAACCTGTTGGGAAGAAAGGGGTCTGAAGGCTGAAGGAGTGAGGAAAAAAAATTGCTTTGACTTGTTCTCTCTATCATTATAATGAATTTTATTTCCCACTTCTCGAAGAATTGAAAATATTACAAAGCAGGTACAATCCGTATGCTTTGAATACGGATTGTAAGCCTGTCCTCCTTGGCACTTATTTCTAATGAAAATGATCTCTCATCATCTTTGGACTTTTCACTTTTAATATACAATTTTGCTGCTCAGAAAGCAAGAAAAATTGCTTTATAACCAACAAATTCATACATGTAAGTATTTGTTTTTTAACACTTTACATTTTCTAAATCGTGTAAATATTTTTTCCGTTGTTTCATTATTCATACAAATGCATAAATTTTATATTTTAGTGGAGCAATTGTAATTTTATGTATAATTTTCTTTTACGTAGCTAGAGTGTAGGTTATTTAGTACTGAAACGTAATGCATTAAAAGCAATAATTAGTAAAATCAGTAGTGGATGCACTTTTTCGGGGGGGGGGGTTATCTTACAAGATCTATTTCTCAGTACGTAGAGAAATTTGATTGCCAGTAAATGTGTTTCACCCAGGTATGTTTCACCCAGGTATGCCAGTAAATGTGTTTCACGCCCCTAAAAACGTCAATGGAGAAATGAATCTTAATTGTTCTAAGATACTATCGACAGCATCGCAGATCTTTATTCACGCAAAACTTGACTTGGAGTCTCCCCAACTCTCCCTTGTTTCAGTTGAACTGCGATTCAGTCTTTCTGGAAATTCTAAATGGAGCTCTACCACAATTAGCACTGTTTTCTGAAATGAATCTACAGTTGTTCAACAAAATTATTTCTCTTTCCGTCAGTGGAGAAATCAACTGTTAAGGGGATAAAGGACACAAAATTGTTCGAATTTTCGAAAAAAATTTTATTGCATTAAAATTTTTATGTTCTTTTACGCTTAAAATGACGTTTAAATCATGTTTCGATCTTAATTAGGACAGGAAGAATTATTATCATTTTTTTGCAACATTCTAATAGTAGCCAAGCGTTGTTTAAACCTGTAAGTGCGTTTTCTGCAAGAATGGTTTTTGCCCTATTTCTCATCTTTAAATTGTTATAAGTCAAGAACCGTTAAAGAAAAATGGTTGAAACTTAGAAAATGTATTTTTCAACTATTTTACTTTAATTTTGATTCAGCAAATTTGAAAAAAATATTTACTTTTGAAAATATGATTTTTTAAAAATATATTATATAGTTTTTTTGTAATTTTTAATATAAATATTTTTAATTTCTTTAAAAATTAATATTTAGAAAATGCTGAATCATAATTAAAACTTATATATTTCTGTTTAATTAAATGAAAAAGAATTGACATTCGACAAATAATATTTCGAGTTATAACAATTTTGAATTACCCCAATTTTAAAATTTTTAAATTTTTAAAAACATTTTGAGAAGTTTTATGAAGTAATTTTGTTTAGAAATTATATGGTAAATCATCACCAAAAAATTCAAAATTATAACTCAATGAATAATTTTTTTTAAAATGTGTCTCGGACCCCCTTAACGAAACGTGGGATTGAACACTGAAATGTCGAAAAGTCGACTGAACCCTGGTTTCTCGACTTCGGCACTCATTTTTATGTCCAGATTTAATTAAAATTTCGGAATCCATGTGTATCTTCATCAAACACCTGTCTACTTACTTTTTTCTCCGTCGACAAG
Source organism: Dolomedes plantarius (assembly GCA_907164885.2). NCBI lineage: Eukaryota > Metazoa > Arthropoda > Arachnida > Araneae > Dolomedidae > Dolomedes > Dolomedes plantarius. The sequence continues at coordinate 94,729,905 of OU015499.1, read as the reverse complement.
TGCGTTTGAGTTATTCAACCTCAAAGTTAACAGGGTGTCTTTTTCCAGAAACCTTTTGATAGATAGAATCCTTTTCACAATGGCGACCAAAAAGGTGAAAGAAAGAAACTTATATGGAAAGATTAGAATTTGTCTATACAGTCGAACCCTGTTATAGCGAACCCGGTATATAATGAACTCACGGATAAAACGAACGAAAATTTTGGTCCCTCCATTTTCCTATTGTACGGAATTTAATTAGTATTGTGTCAGTTTATTGTAATCGGTTTTAGTCGATTTAATTCATAATTGATCATCTTTAACAGATTTTGTCCTTTTTTCAATAGACTTCTCGAAACAATTAGGGGAGCACATGGTTTTAACGAAATTATGCAAATACTTACACCGGTAAGTAGCATAAAATAAATCATCCATAATTTAAAGCCTAGCAAGAAACAGAAGAAGAAAACTTCATATGCAAATCAAAGTTCATGACGTCAAAAACGAGAAAATGAACATAAGAGCGGAAATCGGGATGTTGCAGAAACGTCTGTTTCACTGCCTTAACTGTGAAATTCGATTGCTCAGTTATTCTTTTTAAGAAAATGTGACTTTAAAATGTCTCAACATCGTGATTTACCGGAATCCATGGCATGGCGTATTATAGGCAGACTTGAATAAGGGCAAACACAACGTAGTGTGGCGGACGCTGTTGGAGTCGCCAGAAGTGTCGTTGCAAGGCTGTGGAATCGATTCCAAGAAACAGGGAATGTTAGACGTCGACCAGGGCAAGGTCGTCTACGCGCCATTACAGCAACTGATGACCGGTATATACTGTAAACAGCTCGTCGAAACAGAACAGACAATGCTACTCAGCTGCAAAGACAGTTGCTCTTGGCATCAGGACGAAGGGTGTCCAGCCAAACAGTACGTAATAGGCTTCATCAGGGAGGTCTCTATGCACGTAGGCCAATGGTCTGCATTCCGTTGACCTCAAGCCACCGTGCGGCCTGAAGAAGTTGGGCTGCTGAACATCGAGATTGGGAGCAACATGATTGGAGTCAAGTGCTGTTTACAGACGAGTCCCGATTCAGTCTGGAGTGTGACACTCGACGTGTTTTGGTATGGAGGGAAAGGGACACTTGAAATAGCCCCACATTCGTTCGTGAAAGGTCACAATACAGATGAGTTGGTTTTATGGTATGGGGTGGAATCAGCATAGGTGGACGTACGGACCTGCATATCATTCGGAATGGTAGTTTGACGGACCGAAGGTATGCAGACGAGATACTAAGACCTCATGTCATACCTTACGCTGCAGCCATTGGAGATTCCTTTGTTTTCCAGCATGATAATACCAGACCGCATACAGCTCGTCTTGTGGAGAACATGCTTGAAGTTGAAACAATACAGCGTATGGAATGGCCAGCGCGCTCTGGAAACACGAGACGCGAATTGAAGACACGATTATGCAATGCTTTTTTAAACAATTTATTGCAGTGTTTGGGGGAGATGCTTCTCCGTCCAACGCTGATGAGCGACTGCTTCCCAAAACGGTCTGCATTGCGCAGATTGAATCAAAACAACATGTAGCGAAGCACCATGCCGCCCACCTTGAAAGCTTTAAGAGCTTTCAAAATTAGAACTAAACATGAAGATGTCTGAAAGAAAAAATAACAGAATCATTAACTAACAAAAACAATAATGAATTGAAATACAAAACACATAAACTAGAGTTGATGAAATTATCTTGTTAAAGTTTGCATAGTTTTGCCACAGCTCGTGACAACATGCCATCCGCAGTTTTTAATGTTACAACTCGAACTTTCCCATCATGTCCAGGATGCGCCGAGGAAACTCTACCGAGTTTCCATTTCGTGGGAGGTAGTTTGTCATCTACAGTGAGGACAAGATCACCACAAGTTAAGTTCTCTTTTGATTGCTGCCATTTGGATCGTTGCTGCAGTTGAAGAACGTATTCTTTCTTCCATCGATTCCAAAAATGTTGGACGAGGTTTTGTGTTAACTGCCATCTGAAAAGCCTGTTCATCTTTGTTGTACTGTAGTCTTGCTCGGGTATAGCTGTAAGGTCCACCAGCTATATAGTGTCCAGGAGTTAATGCTGTTAAATCGTTGGGATCCTTGGACAATGGGGACAGGGGTCGTGAGTTCAGACAAGCTTCTATTTGTGTGAATACGGTATAAAGTTCCTCGAAGGTCAGTGTTACGTTGGAGACAATTTTTCTGAGATGTTGCTTCACACATTTTATGTTAGATTCCCAAAGTCCTCCCATGTGAGGAGCACTTGGCGGATTAAAGTGCCATTCGATGCTGTTTTCACTTAAAGAATGTGACACTTTATCATTATGTTTATACGATCTGAGAAGTAATGCGAGTTCAGCTTTTAATTTACGATTATCCCCAATGAAGTTAGAGCCACAATCACTATACATGTGTGAGCACTTTCCTCGACGACTGACAAATCTCTTGAGGGCTGCAATGAAACTATCAGTCGTCACGTCACTGACGAGTTCAAGATGAATTGCCTTTGTTGCAAAACATATGAACAGAGCTAAATACGCTTTTGAACTTTTTGCTCTAGTAGATTTTGAAATTTTTACAGAAAAAGGTCCGTAGTAGTCAACACCACAATGTGTGAATGGTGGGGATGGGTTTACGCGTGAAGCCGGTAAATCACCCATTTGTTGTGTTAGGTGTTGAGCTCGATGCCGCTTGCAAACTACACAATTGGCAATGATTCCACGAATAGCTGACCTGGCTGAAACAATCCAAAATTGCTGTGTCAAACATGCTTGCATTAATTGAGCACCGGCATGTAAATTTTTCAAATGAATATCTTGTAAAATCAATTTTGTTAGATGATGTTCCTTAGGCAGGAGAATAGGACGCTTTTGTGATTCTGGAACATTCGCATGTCTTAGCCTGCCGCCCACCTTTAACAATCCCTCGTGTAACACTGGATTGAGAGACAATATTTTGCTCTTCGCAGCAAGTGGTTTAGATTTTTGTAAAGCCTCTAATTCCGCACTAAAACTTTCTGCTTGAGTCTTTCTGACCCACAACATTAAGGCATGGTTAAGTTCCGAGGCAGTGAGAAATCCAAGATTTCTTTCATTTAACGGTAATTTACAGTTTTTACTGAACCGACAACAGTATGCCGTCACTCGTTTTAGCCTTGATAAAGAATAATATTTTTGCAGAAGATCAAAATCATTGGGTTCTTTCATGGTTTGAGTCACTAGACTTGTTATCCTTTTTTCTTCCCGTTTGAGTTCTATTTCATTTTCTTCAGTACATGTGGGTTCGTGAGAAATCCATTCAATTGTATTAAGAAATGGTGGTCCGTTCCACCATAGATCATGATTTCTAAGTTCGCTTGGACTTATACCGCGAGAGGCGCAATCTGCTGGGTTTTCCAAACTTGGTACATAATGCCAGATTGCATTTGGCATGAATTCGTTAATTTGTGCAACACGATTGGCTACGAATGTTTTCCACCTACTAGCAGGCGAATCTAACCACGCGAGAACGATTGTGGAATCACACCAGCAGCACTTTTTATCGAATGAAAGGCTTGAGCCAGAAATTAACACTGACATCAATTTGGCTAACAAATGAGCTCCGCATAATTCCAATCTAGGTAACGTTAAGTTTTTTAATGGAGCTACCCTTGATTTAGATGCGATTAAATTTATCCTTACATTTCCGCAACTATCTATTGTTCGCAAATAGAATACGGCAGCGTACGCTTTTTCGGACGCATCTGAGAATCCATGTAGTTCATATTTCACTGCGCCATCGATTGAAACATATCGCTGAATTTGTACAAGTTCTAACTCGTGTAAATTGTTTTTGAAGTTGTTCCAAGCAGTTTCTAAAGGTGATGGTAAAGGTTAATCCCAATCTAACTTTTCTTTCCATAACATTTGGATCAGAATTTTGCCAACTATCGTTACTGGTGTAAGCCATCCCAAAGGATCGAATAATTGTGATAGCATTGATAAAACATTCCGCTTGGAGTTGTATGCATATTTTCCATTAATTGACACCTTGAACAAAAATACATCTTTCCTAGGGTCCCACTGTATGCCTAATGTTTTAATTGTATTGTCGGATTGAACCTGATATTGATTTAGGTCTAACAAATGATTGCTCAAATTTTGTAACACTTGTGGTCCATTCGAAGACCACTTTCTTAGTTCAAAACCACCCCTCTTTAATAATGCATTAATTTCTACCTGTAACTGAATAGCCTGCTCAATGGTGTCTGCGCCTGAAAGCAGATCGTCTACATAAAAATCCTTGTTAACCGCCGTTGCCGCTAACTGAAAATCATGCCCTTCGACGTGTACTAATTGTTGAAGGCATTTGGTGGCTAGGAACGGTGCAGATGCAGTTCCGTATGTTACTGTAAGCAGCCGGTAGGTACTGATTGGTTCCGAGGGAGAATTTCTCCAAAGTATTCGCTGAAAGTTTGTATTGTTAGAAGAAATTTTTACCTGCCTGTACATTTTTACAATGTCTGCCTTTAGGGCGATTTTCCTTTCCCTGAATCTCAATATGAGATTAAAAAGATCATTCTGAATGGTTGGTCCAATTAACAAATTATCATTTAATGAGACATCGTTCGTAGTTTTTGCAGAAGCGTCAAATACCACGCGGAATTTAAGATCCGATTCATTTTTTATGCAATGATGAGGTATGTAATACATAGATTCGAAGGTAGCATTTAACTCGTTTTCAGGAACTATTTCCATGTGACCTAATGTTAAGTAATCACTCATAAATTTAGAATAACTCTGCATTAAGATCGGATTCCGTGCAATTTTACGTTCAATTTGTTGCAAGCGTTTAATTGCCACCCCCCTTGACTCCCCAAGAGGTTTAGCTGTTTCCTTAAATGGTAGGTTTACAATGTAACGGCCAGAATTATCTCTGGAATGTGTGATCTGAAAATGTTTATCGCACTGGATTTCTTCCTTAGTCCACTTACTAGCATTAGGAATATCTTCGACTTGCCAGAATTTCTGCAAGGAAGAGTCGATATCAGAACTACTATGATGTACATGAACAACACGTTGCTTCGATTTACAAGGTGTGGCTTTCCCAAAGATAACCCACCCAAAAATTGTTTCATGTGCTGCAATTGACTCGTGAGGTGCTTTGATACAATTACCGACAAAAATATCTGAACAACAATCCGCACCAAGAAGTATATCTATGCTACCCGATAAGTGATAATTCGGATCAGCTAATTTTACTGAATTAAAGCAATCCAATGTTTTTCCATCCACGGAACTTTGCGGTAGTTCACCTGTAACCTTTTTCAAAATATGTAATTCACACTGTACCGATTTTTTGCTGTAGCATGAAACTAAATTTACAATTGCACTGTCGTTAGTGGTTGCCGTTTCTTTTCCGGACACACCAGAGATGCGTAACTTAACAGATTTTCTGTTCAATTTCAATTTTTGAACACAATTTTCGCTTATAAATGAAGACTGTAATGCACTGTCAATTAAAACCCAACAATTTTCATAGTTACCGCTAGCATCGATAACATTGACTATGGCCGTGGTAAAAGAATTTGACTATTTTCACGTTGAGCGCAATGTGTTTATATCACCGGATCAACTTCTGGTTCCGATCTACCGTTGACCATTGTGTTTGGATTTTTATTGATGTGTAATAGCGTATTATGTCTTAAATTGCATATTTTACATCCACTACTAGCACAGGCTGACGCGCGATGACCCATTCGTAAACAATTGCTACATAATTTATTCTTCGCAATAAAATCTTTTTTGTTGTTAAATGAAAGTTCAATAAAATCATCACATTTATATATAGGATGTTGCCCTTTACAGCAAAAACACGCATGAGAAAAAGTTAAATGCTCTGACACGTTGTTATTTTTACTGAAAGATTTACTTTTGTTTTCATTAAACGAAACTCGTTTGTTTACATTAATCGCCGCCAACGCGGAAGCGCGTTGTTCGAGAAAAACTTTGAATTCAGCAAATGTTCGTAATGAACGATCTTTATGTGACAGATGCCACTCCTTTAAAGTATCAGAGTCAAGTTTCTTCCGCAAGAAATATACCAGAATAGTATCCCACTGTTGAATTGGCTGATTCAATACTTCTAAAATGTCTAAGCATTGATTCGTAACGTCTAACATTCTACGCAACCCTTGTGCATTTTCGATTTCTAATGCTGGCTGCGAAAACAATTTATCTAGTGTCGAATAGATTATTTCACCTACATTTTCGAAACGTTCACATATCAATTTCCACGCTTTAGTATAGTTAGCATCCGAAATTTGAATATTCTGAATTATTGTCGATGCTTCCCCTTTTAACGATAATTTTAAGTATTGCAATTTTTGAACATTACTTAGGGAAGAATTATCATGAACGGTTGACACAAATATATACCGAAAAGAAATCCAATCTGTAAAATTACCTGCAAATGAGGGCAAATCTAATCGCGGCAGTTTAATATTACAATGTACATTATTTCTACTACTACTTTCGATTTCAACCGATTTATTTTCTTCTTTAAACATATGCGCTATGTTTATTTTTAACGTATCTATTTTTTCTGCAACTGTATTAAACTCATTTTCGTTCTCTTGAATGCATTTCTCCTTACATGTACACATAATTTTATCATGTATAGTTAACAGTTCTGTCCACAACTCGTTGGCTTGTGTGGCATACACTTGAACAGTGACGTTATCGTAAGTTGTTAATTTTTTAACACTACTAGTAAGTCGGGTACACTTACCCTTGATTGCTGTTCTTTTTCGTATGAGTACATCCATTTCGATTCGATGATTAGACTAAGGACTAGCTGAGTGGCAACCCGATGTGTTGCATTTTCGATTTAAAATAAAATGGTTTTATTTCTTAAAGATTAAAAGCTGTTTAATCACTGTTAAAAATATATTAAAATTTTTTTTAATGAAATAATTAATTAAAATTCTCTTTTTCAAATTTCGATTTCTGACTTTTGAAATAATTCTTTCAAATTTCCATTTTCAAATTTTGCTTTTTAAACAAAAAATTTCATTCAATTAGAAAAAATTCTAAATTTTTTAATTCCTCATTTTCTAAAACAAAAATTATTTGGAACAGCTTTCTCAGACGCACCGCCCTTGGCGACAAATTGGCGCAAAAATTTTTGACGCCAACTTGACGAAAAGTTGGCGTCAAAAGTTTTTGGCGCCAACCTGACAAAAAATTGGCCTAATAAACTGTCCAGTACCTATGTAAATAAATACCCAATAAGGGAGGGCGGATTGGGGCCTCAGACTTTGTGAAGAAAAGTCATAAAAAATAAGCTCCTGATGTAAGCATATTTCTTATAGAATCTGCCGGAAAATTGTTACACTTTTTCGGCATTAGTTTTTATATATATTTTTGCATGTTTCTCTATCTCTATCCCTCTATCTATCCATATATATATATATACATATGCATATATAATTGTCAATTTGCTACACGAAAACCAAGACCCAAACCGTAAGCTTCTCTGCGCACCACACTCCTTCACATCGATCTTATTTCTGCACACCCAAACATACCCATCAGAAACATTATTCTTTTTTCTTAATTTCATTTTTAAATCACATTTCACGCAAAATATATCAGGCTTTAAAAACTTCAAATCCAACAAGAATTCGAAAAATATCATTCGATCAGCATAAATAAACTCATGTACAAGTGACTCATTTACCACCCCTTCCGTATATCTATCACAAGAATAACGCCCTCTAACATTACCCAAAACTTTCGCCTGGTATTTACTAACAACATCCTTCACACTGAAAATGGCCGCCATCATAAATCTCGTAACAATTTACAATAAAAAAACTTTCAAACTAATCCAAGCAACAACAAAAAACGATTAAATACCCATAATTGGTCAAAATAAATCACGTGATACATCCGTCACGAAATAATCACATCATAAAAACGTCACGAATTTACAGGAACCAGAACGTTGGCGCCTTAACCGCCTCAACTTTTGCCAAATTTTGTCAAAATCGCACGGTTACCACGCCATACACAAAATCGCTAAACTTGGCAGGGCGGTGCGTCTGCGAAAGCTGTACCAATTAGTTCTGGTACTTTAAAATTATTTCTGGATTCCAGTTATTAAATGACTCGTGCTCAACTAATAATTTTTCCTTTCGGCAACATGGCCGAAGGTAAATATTAAATCTCATGGGGGAAAAAGTTCTTAAAAAATAGAAAGACGGGGAAGAGTTCCGTATCCTGTGCCGCTTGGCGCTATTTGGCTCGGTTTCTGATTTTTTTCGCGTTTGGCGAAAAACTCAGAATAATGCAACCTACCTAAGCGACGCCATTTTTTTCGGCGGCACTTAGGCTTACGGTATCCGACCATCTACGGAGCACTTAAAAAAAATACTTCCGTCAATTTCTGTCTTATATTTCGAAGGGGTATAAACACAAAAAAAAATACTAAAATGATGAAAAAATAGACCATGACTGTGCAACTTTTAACAAAATTTATGAATTTGCGTCGAAATTCATCAATTTTTTACAAAAACGGCTCTACCTCTGAAAAAAAAATTTTGCATATACCAAATTCTTTTTGTAATATGTACATAAGTACCTCCTGAGTGTAAGGAACTAAAAGCTAATCGATATCGTGAAACCTAAAAAAATTACAGATCATTATATGCAATTACATGTAAAATTTTAGTAATTTCTTATGAGATTTTCTATAAATGCAGCTATAAATCAACAAATAAAATACATTAGAACTAAATCTGTAGTTCATTGAATTCTAAATATTAACAAAAACATACGTGAAAAATTTCATTGCAATATCATAACATTTATTTGCATTTTTTATGAAAAATGAGTTCTTCAGAAAACATAATTAAATTTTTCAACTTGTATTGAAATTATAGCTGCTGCTGACCTTTAAATCGCTCTCATTTCATTTCTAATGATCATTCAGAAAAAATAAAAGCAGATTTAGAAACACAAATTTACAATCTTTAAGAAAATTAATAAAATCACTTTCGGAATGTTCGTTAAAATCGACGTTTTAAAGGTAGTCGGATACCTAAAAACGGTACTTTTCCGTTATAAGCACTACAATCGTTTTGACGCCAATTTGGCTCATTTTTAAAAATCACCGCAGCGAGAGAAGAGTAACGCGATATAATGACACTAATGATTGGTAAATTACAATATTAAAATATGCAAATCTCGAGATTCAAGGATCACGAGACGATATTAGATATATTATTTTCGTGGTCATGGAGATAACGAAACTTCATGGAATGCCGTAATTTAATACGCTTACTTTAAATTGCAATGAATTTAGAGTCCATCAGAAAATCGGACCGTATTTTTACGTAATGGATTTTAAAATATGGAATTTGCCTAAAGATGAGCAGGCAGCTATTACATTACTTCAAGAATGGCAACCCGATGTGTTGCATTTTCGATTTAAAATGAAATGGTTTTATTTCTTAAAGATGGATAACTGTTTAATCACTTTTAAAAATACATTAGAATTTTTAAAAAACGAAATGATGATTTAAATTTCCCTTTTTCAAATTTTGGTTTTTTGGCTTTTGAAATAATTCTTTCAAATTTCCGTTTTCAAATTTTGATTTTTAAACAAAAAAAGAAGCTCATTCAATAGGGCAATGTCTCGCAACATGTCACATCTCAACTCTTGCAGATTTTACTTCCTGTTTGGCGTGGAGTGGCAAAAAATTGCATAATTTAACATGGCGTTCAATGAGCATTCTTACAGCTTGTTGAATAAAATGCTCTCAGATTACGCAAAGTCTTTAGATACGGTATCTAAACAAAGGTATATCACTAAATTAAACATTCAGGTACAGCCCTGAAAGGTTTATTCAGTATGTGACCCGTATTTATTGACAGAGGAAGACTGGAGTTACGATATAAGACGCTGGCCTGAAGTAACTTATCCTGATATCTATACATCTCAACATAATAATAATCATTTTCATTATATTCTCTTAAACCTTGCGAAATATAAAAAAAAAGTGTTAAAATACCTGTTACATACAACTAATATGAGGAATTTTATAAATAAACTTAAATTATTTAACTCAAAATGAAGGTATTGTCCAAAAACACATGCAAACGCATAGGAACTGCTTCTGTTTTCTGCCACCCGATAATGACGTCATCTATAGCAGAAGAAAACTGACGTAGGCAGTAACGTTGCGACGTTTCGCCTTATTAGAAAAAAAATGCTACTGGTTTTAACTTCTCCTTTCCTGAAACTAAAATTATTTCTGGTACTTTAAAATTATTTCTGCATTTCAATTATTAAATAAATGACTCGTTCTCAACTATTTTGGCATTTGGTTATTTTCCTTTTGGCAACATTCCGGAGTGTAAACATTACATCTCATGGGGCGAAAAAGGGCTTAAAAAAATAGAATGACAGTTCTCAGGAATTCAAAATTGGTGGCGGAAGAATCCTCATCACTTCCTCATTAATTAGAAACAAATTTCACGAATTTGCTGGAATTATTAGTGAGTAAAATAATAAGTCGAAAAATTACAAACTCGGCATTCAAGTTACATTAAGATACAATGGCGATGAGTGATTGAAATTTGAAAAGTGAGTTTTGTAGGTACGCTTTTTTAGAATGATAACATTTTTTCTATTAAATGTATTTGGTATATTTTTGAAGCTGAACATCTAGGAAATGCTGATAAATTATAAAATTGACATTAATAGGTCCAGAAAACCGAAATATTTGTCCATCAAAATTGTCGATTTCGTGAAATTCGGAAAACTGCTTTGGGGAAAAAGCTTCGTTTGCAGTGAAAAACATTTTTAACTTTTTGAAAATGTGCATATGCTTAAAGATGAAGAGTTGTAGAACACATGGAAATAAAAAATTTGTCGACTGGTGGGCGGAAAAGTTTAATTTTGCATGCATGAAAATAGTGGAAATTTGCGAAACGGAAAGGAGCTGGCCCACTCGGAATGACATGTTTCTATTACCCGCTTCTTTTGAGTTCGGTGGTTTTAATTGAATAATTTAAAAAATTTAAAGTTTTGAAAGTTGAGGATGGTACCAGTGCACGCGTCTCGTCCGACCGCGTCCATCGGTACCAGTCTCGATATCCTGCTATGCTCGGTTCGCGAGATTAGCCCGTCCCCGTTTTCTGCTAACAAACTAACATTTGTTTACCTTCAGCTGTTATTATATAAGATTAGTATCCCGGGTGAAGAGGCACCATGGAAACACGAGACGCGAATTGAAGACACGATTATGCAATGTTTTTTAAAAAATTTATTGCAGTGGTTGGGGAGATACTTCTCCGTCCAACGCTGATGAGCGACTGCTTCCCAAAACGGTCTGCATTGCGCAGATTGAATCAAAACAACATGTAGCGACGCACCATGCTCTAATGACCTGAATCCAATCGAACATGTTTGGGACATGCTCGGAGGACGCATTGCTTAGAGATCAAGGCCTCCTTTTACTCTCCGAGACGTGGAGATTGTACTTCTTGAGGAGTGGAACAGTATTCCCCAAAGTGTTATCGATAACATCATCGCATCCATGGAAAACAGGTGTTCAGCAGTCTTAGCTGTTCGAGGAGACCACACACCATATTAAAAATCTTGCATCTTTTCTAAACAATACTTTTTTATTTGTTTACATGTAACCAAATTGTTGCCCTAAATCATCTGTTCATGTTTTTTCCATATTTTCAGAGAATTAAAGCTTAATTACAAATTTTTTACGTCTTTTTTTCTGTATTGCGCATTGATCCGCGTGTACTATCCATTTTATGCCAATACGTGGCTGTCTCGCACGGTTTTCTTAACTTCTTTGCTTGCTCCCCTAATTTTTTTGAGGAGTGTGTATCATTATTGACTGAACATTGCAACTAATGAGTTATACATTTTGTGAACTGAAGTATTTTTCTTAACGGTTCGGATACAGCGAACTACCGGATAAAGCGAACAATACCTTTGTTTCCCTTGAAGTTCATTATAACGGGGCTCGACTGTAAGGTGTAACATTAAGTTGAGGATCCGACGACTTGAAGATGCTGACAGGGGTGGAGGAGAAAGGCTGAACTGAACAATTGAATCTTATTCTCTGAATTTTCTCTGATAAAGCGAACAAAAGCTTTCGTCCCTTGAAGTTCGTTATAAGGGAGTTCGATTGCATTGAAATTTATACTTCTCTGACAACCCCACGTGTCGATCGGAGATCTATTGGAAGGGCCTCATCCACCCAGGGTTTCAGCAAGTGAGTCCTCATGTTTCAGCTTAGCGTACCTGACAATGGTGGTGGGATCGAGACTAACATTTTTCAAACGAATAAAAGAAATGTGATTAACAACTGGGTAAATACAGTCGAACCCCGTTATAGTGAACCCGGTATATAACGAACTCACGAATATAACGAACGAAAATTTTGGTCCCGCTGTTTTCCTATTGTAATTTAATTAGTACTAGCTGAGTGGCAACCCGATGTGTTGCTCTTCGATTTAAAATGAAATGGTTTTTATTTCTTAAAGATTAAAAACTGTTTAATGACTTTTAAAAATATATTAGAATTTTTAAAAACGAAATAATTATTTAAAATTTTCTTTATCAAATTTTGGTTTTTGGCTTTTGAAATAGTTCTTTCAAATTTCCGTTCTCAAATTTTGCTTTTTAAACAAAAAAGAAGTTCATTGAATTAGAATAAATTCTAAAGATTTAGGGCCTGTTCACATAGGAGTCCGTGGCGTTGCGTTAAGGAAAAGATGACGTTGATACGTAAATAAACCAATCATATTCCTCCAAACGATTAGCAATGAAATTTTTAACGCCTATGATTGGTTTATTTTCGTCTCAACGTCATCTTTTCCTTGACGCAACGCAACGGACTCCTATGTGAACAGGACCTTTAACTTCTCATTTCCTAAAACAAAAATTATTTCTGGTGCTTTAAAATTATTTCTGGATTTCAATTATTAAATAAATGACTCGTTCTCAAATATTTTGTCATTTGATTATTTTCCTTTTGGCAACATGGCGGAATGTAAACATTACATCTTATGGAGCAAAAATTGCTTTAAAAAATAGAAAGACAGTTCTGATGAGTTCAAAATTGATGGCGGAAGAATCCTCATCACTTCCTCATTAATTGGAAATAAATTTCACGAATTTGTTGGAATTATTAGTGAGTAAAATAGTAAGTCGAAAAATTACGAACTCGGCATTCAAGTTACATTAAGATACAATGGCGAACAGTGCGGGAAATTTCAAAAGTGAGTTTTGCAAGTACGCTTTTTTAGAATGATAACATTTTTTCTATTAAATGTATTTGGTATATTTTGGAAGCTGAACATCTATAAAATACCGATAAATCGTAAAATTGACATTAATAGGTGAAGAAAACCGAAATATTTGTCCATCAAAATTGTCGATTTCGTGAAATTCGGAAAACTGCTTTGGGGAAAAATCTTCGTTTGCAGTGAAAAACATTTTTAACTTTTTGAAAATGTGCATATCCTTAAAGACGAAGAGTTGTAGAACACATGGAAATAAAAAATTTGTCGACTGGTGAGCGAAAAAGTTTAATTTTGCATGCATGAAAATAGTGGAAATTTGCGAAACGGAAAGGAGCTGGCCCACCTGGAATGACATTTGTTTCTATTACCCGCTTCTTTTGAGTTCGGCAGTTTTAATTGAATAATTTAAAAAGTTTAAAGTTTTGAAAGTTGAGGGTGGCACCAGTGCACGCGTCTCGTCCTTCCGCGTATATCGGTACCAGTCGCGATATCCTGCTATGCTCGGTTCGCGAGATTAGCCCGTCCCTGTGCCTGCTGACTAACAAACAAACTAACATTTGTTTACCTTCAGCTGTTATTATATAGACTAGCTGAGTGGCAACCCGATGTGTTGCATTTTCGATTTAAAATAAAATGGTTTTATTTCTTAAAGATTGATAACTGTTTAATCACTTAAGAATACAGAATTTTTAAAAAACGAAATGATGATTTAAATTTCCCTTTTTCAAATTTTTGTTTTTGGCTTTTGAAATAATTCTTTCAAATTTCCGTTTTCAAATTTTACTTTTTAAACAAAAAAAAAAGAAGCTCATTCAATAAGGCAATGTCTCGCAGTATGTCACATCTCAACTCTTTCAGATTTTACTTCTTGCTTGGCGAGGAGTGGCAAAAAATTGCATAATTTAACATGGCGTTCAATGAGCATTCTTACAGCTCGTTGAATAAAAAGCTCTCAGATTACGCAAAGTCTTTAGATACGGTATCTAAACAAAGGTATATCACTAAATTAAACATTCAGGTACAACCCTGAAAGGTTTATTCAGTATGTGACCCGTATTTATTGACAGAGGAAGACTGGAGTTACGATACAAGACGCTGGCCTGAAGTAACTTATCCTGATATCTATACATCTCAACATGATAATAATCATTCTCATTATATTCTCTTAAACCTTGCGAAATATAAAAAAAAGTGTTAAAATACCTGTTACATACAACTAATATGAGGAATTTTAAAAATAAACTTAAGTTATTTAACTCAAAATGAAGGTATTGTCCAAAAACACATACAAACGCTTAGGAACTGCTTCTGTTTTCTGTCACCGGATAATGACGTCATCTATAGCAGAAGAAAACTGACGTAGGCAGTGACGTCGCGACGTTTCGCCTTATTAGAAAAAAATTCTAAAGGTTTTAACTTCTCCTTTCCTGAAACTAAAATTATTTCTGGTGCTTTAAAATTATTTCTGGATTTCAATTATTAAATGACTCGTTCTCAACTAATACTTTTTCATTTTGGCAACATGGCCGAATGTAAACAGAAATTCTCATGGGCGAAAAAGGGCTTAAAAAAAATAGAATGACAATTCTCAGGAATTCAAAATTGGTGGCGGAAGAATCCTCATCATTTGCTCATTAATTAGAAACAAATTTCACGAACTTGCTGGAATTATTAGTGAGTAAAATATTAAGTCGAAAAATTACGAACTCCCCATTCAGTTACATTAAGATACAATGGCGATCGCAGTGCGGGAAATTTCAAAAGTGAGTTTTGTAAGTACGCTTTTTTAAACTGATAACATTTTTTCTATTAAATGTATTTGGTATATTTTTGAAGCTGAACATCTAGGAAATGCTGATAAATTATAAAATTGACATTAATAGGTGCAGAAAACCGAAATATTTGTCCATCAAAATTGTCGATTTCGTGAAATTCGGAAAACTGCTTTGGGGAAAAAGATTCGTTTGCAGTGAAAAACATTTTTAACTTTTTGAAAATGTGCATATGCTTAAAGATGAAGAGTTGTAGAACACATGGAAATAAAAAATTTGTTCGACTGGTGGGCGGAAAAGTTTAATTTTGCATGCATGAAAATAGTGGAAATTTGCGAAACGGAAAGGAGGATGGTACCAGTGCACGCGTCTCGTCCGACCGCTTCCATCGATACCAGTCGCGATATCCTGCTATGCTCGGTTCGCGAGATTAGCCCGTCCCCGTTTTCTGGTAACAAACTAACATTTGTTTACCTTCAGCTGTTATTATATAAGATTGTGTCAGTTTATTGTAATCGATTTAATTCATTAATGATCATTAATAGATTTTATCAGATTCATTCATAGATTTTATCATTTTTTGATACATCATTATTGAATACACATCGCAACTAATGTGTTATACATTTTCTGAACTCTAGCATTTTTCTTAACGGGTCGGATATAGCGAACCACCAGATAATGCGAACGAAACCTTTGGTCCCTTGGAGTTCGTTATAACGGGGTTTGACTGTAGTTTACAACTCCCTTTTCAATATTAAAACTGATTCTTAAAGAATAGTGTGTATGACGGTCAGGAGCAATCATTAGTGGATAATTAATTTTTCAGTTGACAAAAATCCTCCTTGACGCATGTTTTTCAAAAATTTAGTTTTTTGGTTATATCCGTAAAGGAAAATCCCTAGGGTTCTGGATAAATGCTTGTACTTGATGCACGTATCACATTAGTACTCCAGTGATGATTTTAAAAACGATACAAGATATGCGGAAATACTTGCAGCTCGTAACTGACACAAAAAACCTGAACAAACGCTTGTAACATCTATATAATGTTAAAACTCTGAGATTATTTATCTATAGTTCGATTCAGGGGAAACTCAGTAGCACTGTATTTGTTACCTTTGAAAAGAGTAGAAATGTAATATAACAAGTGCCTTTAAAATCGGGCATAGGATAACTGAATTAAATGCATTTTGAAGGCTGTAATTCCGATTAGTCATCTTTCACCAATTAATTCAGGTTTTCGTTTATTTATCGTTAAAATAATATTTATTTAAATTTATTTACTTTTTTCAATCAGTTTGAAGCTTTTTTGGTTCTTTTATTAATTTAATGACATTGGTGCAGTGGTTCTCTTGAAACCAGACCCGCAATGTCATGATCTATGTTGGAAAGTTTTATTCTGAGGTCTGCTTGTACATTGAGTTTGTTTCTCTACTTTGATTTCATATATATAACAGTACCGAAAAAGCCTGTATACATAAACATGTTGTGCAGAACGGAATCAAATGTTGGAAGGCTTCATTTGCAAGTAAAGGGTAATCAGATCTGAGAAATAACCAAAAGTTTGCGAGTTCATTTTTGTTGAATTGTAGTTTCAAAGACGTATCGCATGATAATTCCACGAGAATATCTTGTTCAAGCATAGATTGATAATGTCAAAATTGTTTCGCGGACACCCGGTAATGGCTACGTGGACCCCTGGGGGTCCGCGGACCACAGTTTAAGAATCTATGATGTAGAGTATTGTAGCACTGTGAAGTCAATAAAATACATTTTCAAGTTCGTTAACAAGGGCAGTGACCAGGCATCTATCGGTCCAGAGAATGAGGAGGATGAGGTGAAGTTCTACGAGTGTGGCCAGTACCTCAGCTGCTCTGAGGCAGTTTGGAGGATCTTGGAATTCCCAATTCATGAAATGTACCCCACAGTTCTTCACCTGGCTGTTCATCTCGAAAATGGTCAGGGTATGGACTTTACCTCTAAGAATCTGACGGAAAAGCTCAAAAATCCTCCTCAGACAACACTCTTAGCTTTCTTCCAACTATGCAAAATTGATGACTTTGCAAAATTGCTTTGGTATTTTGAGGTTCCTTCTTATTTTCTGTTTAGAAATAAGAACAAGAAGGAAGCGAGGTAAAGATGTTGATGGTTAGCCAGGAGTGAAGAAAGTCTCTGTATTGGGAATGGTTTATACCATTCATCCTAAAAATGTTGAATGCTGTCACCTTCGCCTGTTGTTACATGAGGTTCGTGGACCGACATGCTTCTCAGATTTGAAGACTGTCAATGGTGTCCTTCGTCCTACATTCCAGTCTGCATGCATAGGACTCGGTTTGTTAGATGGTGACAAGCAGTGGGACTCTACCTTGAAGGAAGCTGCCCTGTGTGATTCTTCTTTCCGGATGCGGGAGCTTTTCACGGTGATGCTGCTCCATTGTGAGCTCTTAGATCCCCGAGTCTTTGGGAGAAGTACAAACACTGCCTTTCAGAGGACACAACACGCCAAGTAGAAAGACAGTTACAAGGATATGTGCAGCATGTTATGGATGAAATATACAACAGATGCTTGGTGCTGATTGAAGATGCAGTATGGTCTCTGGAGGACAAGATTTGAAACAGTACTCCCTTCCTAGACCAAAAAGATCTGGTGATATCTTGGGGAACAGGGACTATATGAGGGAGACCTGCTATGACAAGAATGCTTTGGTACAAGTGGTGTCGAATAAAGAGAGTTTACTAACAGTTGATCAGCTCTCTGTCTATCGTCAGGATCTTGCCAGCATTCTGTCAAGTGTTGGCCGTGTCTTTTTCCTAGATTCTCTAGGTGGTACTGAAAAGACTTTCCTCCTCAGCTTGCTTCTTGCAAAGGTAATGAGTGATTGTGGCACATCCTTAGCTGTTGCATCCTCTGGCATCGCTGCTACATTATTGGAAGGGGGTAAGACAGTCCACGGTATCTTCAAACTGCCCTTCGATCTCATAGATAGTGAAAATCCCATGTGTAACATATCTAAACAAAGTGATATGGCACAAGTATTGCGGGACTGCAAGCTTATTGTCGGGGATGACAGCACCATGGCACACAAGGGGGCATTTGAGGCACTTAGCAGAACTCTTGAGGATATCCGAGACAATGATGGATCGATTGGGGGAATCACTTTGTCGTTGGCTGGGGATTTCCGCCAGAGTCTGCCAGTAGTTCCAAGGGGAACTAGGACTGACCAGGTTAAAGCATGTATCAAAGCTTCATATCTGTGGCCCTTCATCACAAAGTTATCTCTCAGGAAGAACATGAGAGTGCACTTGATGGTTGATGTCTCTGCTGGCGAATTCTCTGAATTCTTACTTAAAATAGGAGATGGAGAATATCCAGAGTCTGAAAGGAAAATTACCATCCCTGCAGGTCTTGGCTCAGTTGTGACATCCCTTGCAGCCCTAACAGCCTTGATATATCTTGATATTTCCATTATCAAGGAGAAGTCTTTGGACTGGTTAGGCGAACGTGCTATTTTGACTCCAGAGAATGATAGTGCTGATTATATTAATGAGAGTCTACTGAAGAGTTTTGAAGGCGTAGAAATGACATACAAGTCTGTTGACTCAGTCTTGGACATGGAGGATGCAGTCCATTATCCTGTGGAGTTCCTGAATACGCTTAACCCTCCTGGCCTCACAACCCATATGCTTCATCTCAAAGTGGGGGTTCCAGTGAGTGGCGTAGCGAGAGGGGGGCAAAGGGGTCTATCATGCCCCGGGCGCCACTCTCAGAGGGGCACCAAATGGTCCTTTTCCCAAATTCTATATATATATATATTACTATATGGTTTTCGGCGAGGGGCGCCAAAAAGATATCGTGCCCCGGGTGCCAGTTATGCTCGCTACGTCACTGGGTCCAGTTATGTTACTATGCAACCTCAACCCTCCAAAACTTTGCAATGTTACCAGGCTGAAACTAAGAACCCTTCAAGGAATGTCATTGAGGCTACAGTGTTCACCGGCTGTGCTTGGGGACAATCTGTTAGTCATGGGGAGAATCTGTGCGTCATTAAGGGTACACCCGTGCAACGCCGGGTATATAAAGCTAGTCAAAATATAAATAAATATCACGTTTGACAGGGCCTGTGGCGGCAGTGTGATACAGCGTGCTGAGGGTGCTCAGTTCGAGTTCCTGTGTTGCGCGACAAAAAAATGCCTCCGTTCGTCTCGTCTCTTCATTGGGGGTAATGCAGTCCGCCTATATGGTGCCCCTATAATAAAATGGACAGTAAAACTGCGGTGTAGTAAGGGCGAATGTTTGATTACAAGTGTCTCCGCATTGGTTAAAAAAAAAAAAATAACGTTTCACGACTATAAAATCAGACCAGGGTGTACTTAGAATTTCTATTTTATTATCTTACTATATTTTTAATTTTTATTCTAAACAGGAATAATTTTATCTATTCTCCATAATAATTGTTGTAAAGTTTCATTTTATGGCTTCCGATAAACTTCACTGTTTCTTATCCTATAAATATATGGCTTTACACTTTATGAATACTAAAAGATTTTTGTGCCAATATTGGAATTCAAATTTAACAAAATAAAATATTTAGACTGTGAAATTTTTAAAGAATTTATAAGAAAATAACACATAAAAAATATGAAAGAAAATAGGTAGTTTATGGCTCGGGAATACAGAATTCTCCCCTAAATAATTAAGAGTTTCCATGCTTGGTTTAGCCCCTCCCCGTATAGATTATCAAGTGTGGCACGCCTCCTAGGTTGAGGTTTTGTTTGATTTGGTGCACTACGGTCAACTTTTTGCTATACGAGGGCTAATTAGACCGGGACCTACAGTTTACGCTTGTGGAAGGCTCGGTTCACACGAGCGATCCGGTGCCGGTGCGGCACCGCAGTTGCGATCAGAAGTACATAGAGTTGAACTAACAGACTCACACGGAAGTAGGCGTCGCTGCGGCCTCGGAACGACCGGTTTTTTCATCCCGTGTATTGCTTCATCGCATGAACGACAAAGGCTTAGAAGTACCTTCATTTCAACTGCGCAATTCACGCGGACGAAATTTTACCGCAAAAACAAAATGGCTGAAAGTGTAGACACAGAACTTTCAATAGAGGAAGTTAAAAAGATTAGTGAATTGTGGGATATTAAATCTGAAATGTACAATATATTTTCAATATATTAAATATATTAAATTGTACACAAATCAATTGCACAAATTAAATACATAATTTAATATATTTACAATATATTAAATTGTGTGCAATATATTTGCATTATTCTAATTTTTTTAACCATGTTATGAAGTATTCTAATATTTTGAATTTTTTTCACTTGCTGTTTTAAATATATTTTCTATTTCATTGTAATATGTTTATATTTTTATAATCTACAAAATATGCAGATTTGTATTATGATAATTTATATTTGATATCATTGATTATTTATTTGATAAATTAGATTTGCAATTCCCTTGACCATATTTTCTTTCAGTATTCTAATTTTTTGAATCGGAGCCGTAGTCTGAAAACAGACTCAATCCTAACTGGAAAATTCAGTACAGATGTGACTTTTAGTTAAAGGAATCTTGCAGACCGTTAAATACATAATGGTGGGTCACTTCCCTAAGTTGAAAAAG
This sequence comes from Dolomedes plantarius, assembly GCA_907164885.2. Classification (NCBI taxonomy): domain Eukaryota; kingdom Metazoa; phylum Arthropoda; class Arachnida; order Araneae; family Dolomedidae; genus Dolomedes; species Dolomedes plantarius. The sequence goes on along the minus strand of OU015499.1, from coordinate 94,709,157 downwards.
GGGTCAATTTTTAGGAAAAGACCACAAAGAGACAATTCAAGGCCCGGGGTGTTAGGCTGACAAAAAGGAACGCATGCCTGGATGTGACCAGTTGACATTTATATAAAGGATCACGACAAGCAGGTTTACAATATTTCAGATAAATTTACATTAGTCATATTTCAGTCTCGTATTAATTTTTGATGTTTTCTCAAATGTAATTAGATAAAAACAGCAGAGCATAGCAGTATATAACTTAATTAAAAATTAAACACAAATCTAAACAATATGCTAGAAAGTAAAAATTGAACATTTTTTTGATTTATTAAACTTTTATTAATTTCTATTTATTAAATTTTTAAATATTTATTGTTATTTTATAAATATAGCATTTTCCATTCTCATTTATTGTTAATTGCAGTCATTTTGCCATGGCAGTTTTCCGACATCACTAATGAAATAGTCCGCCCATGTATTTCTGATCTGATTTAAATTGATCCCTCCTTGATTTTGATGGGATCCTTGATTTTGGCCGCTGTCATAAAATCCTTCGATACATAATGTATCTTCAAATTTATATCCATCTCTTTTGAGAACATAATATTGAAGGGCACAACACGGTTTGACGATGCCTATAGCAAAATCAGGTATCACGTTTAGAGGCCTATGTAGTATTCGCCATTTGTTGCTCAAAATTCCAAACGAACATTCGACATATCTTCGAGCTCGAGATAGTCGGTAGTTAAGAATTCTTTTTTTGTGGGACAAAAATTTACCGCTGTACGGTCTCAGGACATTTCTTGAGGAGGAAAATGCTTCATTTCCAACAAACACGTAGGGCAGGACTGGGCGATCCATCCCAGGCAGGGGTTTACCTGTTGGTATTTTCAAGCCTCCGCTTTTTAATTTTTTATTGAAAGAACTATTTTGGAAAATTAAACTTTCCGAATCTTTGCCATAGGAGCCAATATCTACATACAAAAAGTTATATTGTGAATCAGCAATTGCTAATAACACCACGGAAAAATAATGTTTGTAGTTGAAGTATAATGAACCACTTCTTCAAAATAGTGTTTGCTCATTCGGAAGTAATTAAAAAACTTTGCTTCGTCATGACACAAGTCTTCATATAATAAGGAAAATGTCCCTTTTAACAACCTCGAACTCACCAGTGGGTGGACCCAATAATTTCTTTTTCTGTATTTTAAATACTTATAAACAAAATACGAAAACACAACTCCTTTTCTTGAGTACGCTTCCAACTCCATAGCTTTCTTCAATGTTACAGCTCGCGTTCGCTAATTGTTCGCTCGTGTGCACCACCTGTCTGTCACGTAAATTTCACAGAACAGCCGAAACCGCAACGGGATCGCCTCTCGTGTGAATTGAAGCCTGCGGCACCGGTGCGAATTCACACCGCCACCGGATCGCTCGTGTGCACCGAGCTTAGAGGTATTTATAACAACTAATTAATTGGAACTTGATCGGATGTACCTGTTACTGAAAAATACTCGTTTTTAGCATCTCTATTTAGTTGACCGACATGCGATCAACTTTCTGTAAGACAGATTTGGATATCGAAAGTCAAATATAATATAGAGCTAAAGAAACGAAATTAATTACGTTTTAACTTATCTACAAAATAATTCTGGTAGAAAATTTCCCTACATCATTAAAACTTGTGATTTCTTTGATCTCTGAGGTCACATATCTTACTGAAATTTTTCTGAGGTTACACAAAAGTTTTCTTTGATCTAATATGTTATTTATGCATATCGTAATTTAACTGAACTCAAACTCTATATAGCGTGAACGTGTTTAGAGGAAGAACGTTCAGTGATTTTATAAGATATGGAGAATCTAGGGCAATGAAGTTCTAATTTACAAATTTAGGTAAAGTTTTTCTTTTTTTTTCTGTCAAACATTACGTTATTACTTAATCGTAGATACGTTCCTAACAAATTTATCACTGTATGAGATAACTCGAAAGACACAAGCACATAAATATTAATTTACCCTTCTAATATTTCCTTATCATGTTCAGAACTTGATATTTTATATAAAAGAAACAAAAAAGTTACACATTGTTTTTTCTTTATAATTACGAATGAATACTTCTTAACTTCCTGTTGTTATTCTAGACAATTAGCCATATAGTAAATAATTTATGACTGACATATTATTTTAGTCTCCTCCAAGTTACCACGCCCATTTATTGTTATAATTCAAAATTTATTGCGAATTCCCCTATTGTAATGCGAAAGATGAAAATTTTCAAAATTAAATTTGGGAATTATTCATGATGGGAATTTTCTTTCCAATGACTGCGGTTAGATTAACAGTGAACAAAGTGTACAGAGGTCGTTTTACATATTTTAATTCAGGATTTTAATAGAATTTAAAATTATTAAATCTATCGAATTCATATCAAAAATTTTTTTAAATAAAGTATTTACACATTTTACATATTCTATAAACTTTTCTAACTACGTTTCATTTCACTAATTTGTAAAATCGTTTATAATTACATCAAATCTTGGACACGCCTAAATACTTAAACATATTTTATTCACCTCCCATCTTTCATCCTCTTCGAATATAAAACTATTTCTAAAATTATAGATAGTGTAGAGCTGAGGATGCATACATAAATTCTATCCACGATTTCATTTTTTCTACAGGTGATGCGTCACATAGCAGGGCCATGTGTAGGAGGGCCGTTCCTAGGGTAGCTGCCGCCCGTATACGAGAATAATTTTGCCCCCCCCCCCACCTCTTACTGTAAAGATTAATTGAAATTTATCTGAAATATTTTTACGTTAAATGAAACGAGTTAAACTTCAGTTTATTTTTTAATTTTATAACCTAACATAAAAATTATTAATGTATTGATATAATAACCAAATAAATACGTTACATTAAATGCATACAACGCATATCTATTAATACATATACTTAATAAGACAGTCAAAAAGTTTAAAAATTCTTTGCTTTTCTTACCTTTTTAATGCATATTCTGTTATAATATTTGATACATCTATATCTTCCGAAATGTCCTTTTCGATACTAATAATAGATAAGTCTGAAAGCCTTTCTTGTCCCATTGTTTATCTCGCATAAATTTTTATTATTTTAATTTTTGAAAAGCTTCTTTCCCCGCTATCCACAGTCACGGGTAATGTTAAAATTCGTATGACAATCACTAAATTTGGAAACAGATAGATGAGGTTACTTGTAAATAGGTATTGAAAATGAAGCTGCAGAAGGAGCGTAAGCTTCAATGGGGAATTCCTCGAAAATGGACCGATTATGGTCGCTCACCGGCAGATGGCGCGACATATTCTACTGGAGCACATTTTTGATTGAGTTATATGGACACGTGATTTGGAAAATTGTTTTACAAATTTTTTAATTTATTCTGTGCACAGATATGCCAACATGTTTTTCACCTGGTTGTTCCAGTGGCCAGATTTCATAAAAATTATGTTGCTGGTTATGTTGTTACGAGGATCAGTAGATTTTCTAAATATGAGTAATGCATTCAAAATTTACCACTATAAACAGCAATACTGATCATAATAAATTTATTTATTTAATAAATATAGGTTCTTTATTATACTCTTCCGAATTGTTTTTAAAAGTAATTAATATTCTAAAAATTGCAATAATCAAAACTCTAAAAGTTAATAAACTAAATAATAAATTAATTTTTTTAGTGACAAAAGAAATTTATACTGGTCCTCCTATGCCAGAAAGAAGTTGCAATGAGCAACATAACATTAATTTAATTAAAAATGCTATGAACTTTTCCGCGCACGCATTCTAATTCCTCGCACGTTTTCTAATTCCGCGCTCGCATTGTATATGCACACAAGAAAATAAAAATTCTCAACTCTGTGAGAAAGTTAAAAAATTAAGAAAACAGTCAAAATTATAAATCACATTTATTATTAAATTTAAGTTTTTATTTATATACTTTTGAATTGAATATCATTAAAAAATGTTATAAATATCTGTATAACCTGTCACGTATAATTTTTTGTTCAAATTTATCTATAGTAAATTGTATATCAGGCATTAATTTTTTATTTTATAATAATGTTTTAATAGTGTATGTTGTTGGTTTCAATTCTTTATAATTGTGAAATACTTTTCTTCTATCAACATTCTTTGTGGTTATGGCAAATTAAGATACACGTCTGAGCTAAAGCCATCTTTATTTTTTAAATTGTTCACAGAAATAAAATATTTCCGCTATGAAAACTTCATAAAACTGGTGAATATACTGAAACCTTAATATATAATTTAATTACTGTTAAGTTAATTTTTATAAGTAAATTAAGTTTTCATTGTATGATAAACAATGTTGTAACTATAAATACTTATGCAAAATCTGTGTGTATAATTAAAGAAAATTAATATTTTCCGATCTTTTTACAATAAAACACATACTTTGTGTAGCTAGCTCGCTCTAGAAAATAATGGATCATTATTTACTCATTTCCTTTAGGGGGAGTGGTCACTTTTACGTACCTTTAAATGTATCATTTTTAAACCTATGTTCGATTGTATGTTCTACTCAAGATTTTTGCTTGATTTACATGAAATTTTTTTAATAACTGCAATTAAAACTGTTTATTTAAGATGCAATTTTCCAAGGTAATTATTAAAAATAATAAAAATGATTTTTTTTTGCATAAAAAGTAAATTTTTTTTAAATCGAACATTTTGCAGTTAACTACTGTGCGCATTCTGTCAAAATAAATTATTAAGGTACATTAATAATTTTTTACTATATGTGATTACAATACTTCAGGCAACAATATCCAGCAGCCGTATTCTAAAATATATTAAAACATTTTAGTAAGTGCTATTTTTAATTAGAAATTTCAAAAATGACTGAGTAAAAGCTTATAAAAAAAATTCTTTAAAAAAATTTAAATATATTAAGGTTCAAAAATTTTGGTGGATTTCGTGTCTAAAGTGTTGTAATCACATATAGTAAGCAATTATTAATGTACCTTAATAATTATTTTGACAGAATGCGCACAGTAATTGACTACAAAATGCTCGATTTTTAAAAAATATTCACTTTTCATGCATAAGAAATCATTTTATTTATGTTTGTATTAATTACCTTGAAATATTGCATATATAATAACAGTATTATAGGCAGTTACTCAAAAAATTACATGTAAATCAATCAAAATCATGAGTAGTACATGCAATCCAGCATAGGTCTAAAAATTATACTTTTAAAGGTACGTAAAAGTGACCACTCTCCTTTTAGGAAGGGAGATCACCTTAAACCCTTAAAAAAACTCAATTTTTTATTATTATTTAATTTTGAAGAATTGAATATAAGGAATCCTATGAAAAAAATATAAGTCGATACTACAATTAGAACCGATTTTATGGCGAAATGTATAAAGCTAATAGTAAAGTAATTTATAGAAAATTTAAACTTTAAATTGCTTTTTCTAAAAACTGTTATTTTGAAAGTTGTGCGCACTATTTCTTCAAAATTAATCATTACAAATTGCTAAAATTTTTTTTATACATGTATATCTGGCATGTTTCTACAATTTCTACCTAAATTTAGGTTTTTTTCTCAGCATTTTTTTTTTTAAATTTATATTTTTTTGTATATTACAATACATTTGCCTGAAAAAATATTTTTATGTGAAATATGGTAACTCTTTTAGGTGTAGATTAAATTATAACCTATGGATAATATATATATACAAATAATTTAATTTATATCTGTTATAGTTTTTTGAAATATCTGCACATTGCATTGATCTAAGATTCACTATTCATATAACATTTTTTTCTTAAAATAATTTCTAATAATCTCCCAACAATTCTGTTTTTTTTTCTAATAGATAAAACTTTATACAATTGACCTTTAAAACTTGGTTTAAATTAATTACAAATTAACTGTTTCACAACACATTAACTTGGTTGTAAAATCAGTGTATTTTTGTATGCAAAGGTAACCTCCCCCTTAAGAATTTTAATGAAGTTTAGCAAGAAAAGCAGTTTAAATAGACATTTTGAATGAATATAAACAATTGTTAAGTTGAATAAATAATTTCATATCAAAAACGCACTTTAAAAAAAACATTTCTTTTGAAAAATACGAAAAATCCATATTAAAGCTTATGGTTTCCGTCATGACGCTACAGAATGAGGAGCAGCTCCGTATTAAAAAAGTGTCTCCCATTTGGTCGCCACCACTAGGTGGCGCGCACGCCTGAAGCCGCTATAACACGGAAAAAATACGCTTAATATGGAATTTTCGTATTTTTTCAAAGAAATGTTTTTTTTAAGAGCGTTTTTAATATGAATTTATTTATTCAACTTAACAATTGTTTATCTTCATTCAAAATGTCTATTTAAACTTCTTTTTTTGCTAAAACTAAGTTCTTAAGGGGGAGATCACCTTTGCATGCACAAAAATACACTGATTTTTACTACCCAAGCTTAATGTGTTGTCAAACAGTTAATTTGCAATTAATTTAAACCAATTTTAAAGGTGAATTGTACAAAGTTTTATCTATTAGAAAAAAAAATTGTTGGGGGATTATTAGAAATTATTTCAAGGAAAAAAATGTTTTATGAATAGTAAATCTTAGATCAATGCAATGTGTAGATTTTTTTTTAAACTATAAGAGATATATATTAAATTATTTGTATATATTTTATCCATAGGTTATCATTAATCTAGACCTAAAATTGTTACCATATTTGACATAAAAATATTTTTTCAGGCAAATGTATTGTAATGTACAAAAAAATATAAATTTTTTTTTAAAAAATTTCTGCGAAAAATACCTTAATTTAGGTAGAAATTGTAGAAACATGCAAGATATACATGTAAACAAAAAATTTTAGCAATTTGTGATGATTAGTTTTGAAGAAATAGTGCACACAAGTTTCAAAATAACAGTCTTTAGAAAAAGCAATTTAAAGTTTAAATTTTCTATAAATTACTTTACTATTAGCTTTATACATTTGGCCATAAAATCGGTTCTAATTGTAGTATCGACTTAAATTTTTTTCATAAGATTCCTTATATTCCATTCTTCAAAATTAAATCATAATAAAAAATTGAGTTTTTTGAAGGGTTTAAGGTGATCTCCCTCCTTAAAGGAAATAAGAAAATAATGATCCATTATTTTCTAGAGCGAGCTAGTTACATATAAAACCACACACCAGCTGCAGCTACAGAGTATGAAATGTCCAACATAAGTGACAAACATCTGATACATGAGGAGTTATATACTTCATTATATAAACATTTTCAGAATAATTTTGTATTAGTTTCAGCAATAAATTAGTTCAAAATTTTGCAATAATTGAATAATCCAGGAATCTTTTTTTTCTGAAAATATCGGGATGATTGAAAAATAAAACATGCTTACTTCCGGCAGAATTTTAAGCGTCTTAACTTTGTATTCGCTTAAAACACAGCCCGCTGTATTTTTCTCTCACTATTATACACCTTATATTAAACACAAAACGTTAAGGGGAATGGTCACTTTTACGTACCTTTAAAAGTATCTTTTTTAGACCTATGTTCCATTTGTACGTACTACTCATGTTTTGCTTGATTTACACGAAATTTTCTTGAATACTGCCTATAATACTATTATTATATATGCAATATTTCAAGGTAATTAAAAAAATTATTTTTTTATGCCTAAAAAGTGAATATTTTTATAAACGAACATTTTGCAGTCAACTACTGTGCGCATTCTATCAAAATCAATTATAAACGTACAGTAATAATTGTGAACTATGTGTGATTACACACTACTTCAAGTAACAAAATACCACCAACCATTTTTTAACCCTTAACATATTTTAATTTTTTGTAAGAATTTTTTTATAAGCTTTACTCAGTCATTTTTGAAATTTCTAATTAAAAATAGCATGTACTAATTTTTTTTAATATATTTTATAATATTGTTGGTGGATATTGTTGCCTGAAATATTGTAGTCACATATAGTAAACAATTATTACTGTACCTTAATAATTTAGTTTGACAGAATGCGCACAGTAGTTGACTGCAAAATGTTCGATTTAAAAAAAATTATTCACTTTTTATGCATAAAAAATAATTTTATCTTTTTACTTACCTTGAAATATTGCATATATAATATAAAACAGTTTTTATAGGCAGTTATTAAAAAAAATTCATGTAAATCAAGTAAAAATCATGAGTTAGTACATGCAATCGAACATGGTCTAAAAATGATAGTTTTGAAGGTACGTAAAATTGACCACTCCCCTTAATAATGGCTCTTACCTTAGGAGCAGAAAACAAACTAGGATTTATCTGTCCAGTTTCTTTGTTCTTTTTATTGGCTGATCGATAGCCACTGAACAACCAGGTGCAAAACATGTTGGCATATCAGCGCACGGAATAATTTTAAAACTTTGTAAAACAATTTTTTTAAAACACGTGTCCATATAAATCAATGAAAAATAAGCTCCAGTAGAACATGTCGCGCCATCTGCCGGGAGAGCCACAATCGGTCCATTTTTCGAGGAATTTCCCATTGAATCTTACGCATCCTTCTTTAGCTTCACGGTTCCGTGTTATAGCGGCATCAGTACAGGCGCGCCGCTCCACCTAGTGGTGGCGACCAAATGGGAGACACTTTTCTAATACGGAGCTGCTCCTCCTTCTGTAGCTTCATGGTCCAAACACTTAGGCCGGGCGCAAGTTGAGACGCAGCTTGGTGAGGTGGGGTGAAGTGACTCACCGTGCCATTTCTGTGAAACATAGACGTGAATACTTCACCGAATTGTTCGACCGCAGGGTTCCGGTTACGCAGCTTTAGAAAGCCCTTGAGCTGCGAAGGTTTGTGCTCGTGCCGCAGTTTGTCACTAGTGGACTACGGACCTGCGAGTGAAAAGTTGCGTTGAGAGTAAGTTCACGATGGAGGAAAAAATTTTATTTAGGCAGTTCGAGGGAGAACAGTACTATACGATACGTCACATGGTGACTAAAATTGTTGATTTGGGAAGAAATAGCCCAAGAAATTGGAATGAAGTCTGCTAAGTTTTTATAATATTTTACTTAAGATTAATTTTTTGAAGTGTACATGGGGAAAACGGTTGCTCTTTTGAATTAAAAGTGTTTTCTGAATAGTTTGCTTACAATGTATTCAATTTGTTCTCATGTAATTCATACTTTTGGAACTACTACCGATTTCCGCTGCACCTTTTATTTGTTTTAGATAACATTTTATGTACAGCAGATTTTCGGGCGAAAACAAAACTGCTTTGTAGGTATATATCTTTAATTTCTATACAGAGTGTGTCATAGTTAGTATAATAAATGACAAGAATTATTTAGTTGAAAAGATGTAGATTTGCAATTAAAAATAAAATAAACACGTAATCTTGAACTTTAATTTCAACTTCTACAAATATTTTATTATCATGTACAGTAAAATAATAACATTGCTCCATGTTCCGTACAGACGATTCGAAATGATGCATTTTCTCGGAATGATTTTATTTACTAGGAACTACCAATTAGTTACGTTCCCCTTTAACATGTTTTTCCGTTCGGAGGTAGGTATTAAAATTTTCCGAAAGAAACTTTATCCAACCGAAATTTTAAAAGTAACTTTAATTTAAATTTAAATGATTGAGAAAAGAAAGGTGTTACAACATTAAAAAAATAAGCATTTAAAAATGTATTATGTTTATTAAAAAGTATAATATATAATGCCTTAAAGATTAATTTTTATATTTTAATTATTATACCATTCTCAGCACTTTCCATTTAACACGCAATCTCTCTGCCAAGGAACTGAACCTCCGGGTGAATTAAAGTATTCCGTGAACTTTTTGACGAATCCAAAACGCTTAAGATCCACTTCGTGCATTGGTTTGATGCAGTGGACGTAATTGGTACAGAGGCAAATCTTGTTCGGTGATATTACCTCCAGTTTGAATACTGCAGAATTTTCTCAAATAGTTGTGCAGTACGCAAGATGCTTTTGCAATTTTTACTACAGTGCTTACTTTACATTCAAAAGGTGAACGAAAAACACGAAACGCGAAGCAAGAATACAAAAGAGCACTCCACAACCTTGCCTAGCCCACGAAATAGTTTACACGGTAATAAGTTCTATATTTTCATAGAAAATTCATTCTTGAGAATGAATTCTCCGTGCATCGTTCTTTTCTTTAGGTAATTGCTTTTCGGAAGCTTTTCACGAAAGTAATGTTGAAATTACTTGGTCTTCGAATTCATCGGAATCAGATTCCGAACTAAGTTATGATTGTATATACATTGCCATCGCGCAAATTTTCGTTTGAAGAGAAATATGTCAAGAGATGGCACTGCAAGCCCATCGTTTGACTTTATTCTCAAATGTTTACAATTTAGAATTTCGTTCTCGCTCTTGTTGTTTGCTAGAGTGATGAATCAGTTTTAGAATGTAGTTTCTTTGAAGGGGATTAAGAGTCCCATAATATGGTCTATTCTGTTGAATTTAGTTAATTTTTGAGGCTTTCCAGCCTATATTCATCTTCTTGTAATATGTAAATAATATTAAATTCATTTAAAAAACATGCAAAAGGATTTAAACCTTTGGCACCACTTTCGTTTTGAAGTTTCTCACTCATTAGTTTAGTTTCTAGTAGAACATAGTAGTCAAATTCCTTCATGGGGCATCGGCCGGGAAGCCTAATCGGCAACTAATAGTTTAGTATAGAGTAAAATATTTAGTAATCGTTCGTGAATATTTAGAGTAATTGGACAGCATTTTATGCGAAAACTGCAAAGGTAAAGTTTTTTAATACTTTATTTATTATGGATACCAAAGCATTACAAAAAAGAGCTATTTTACGTTTCTACATCACGAATATTGTTTAAAATGTTGATAATTGATTGAAGATTCAGAATACAGTAGAATTGGACAATTGTTTTGAACGTTAAATTCGGAACAAATTAGAAATTTCGGATTTAGATGAAAAATCCAAGTTTGATTTTAAGATGAGGATAGTAAACTAGAATTAGATATTGAAATTCCATGGAATGTCCGTGATAAAGTAATAGTAACGAAATCAAAAATTCAAACGTTATTTCACGAGCGTCCGAATCTCAAAAAATGAACTTAATATTTCTAGCGACTCGCATTCAGAAATCAGAAGTAAAAAAGAAAAAGAATCTGAAAGTAATGTCAAGTTACCCAAAATGTCAATACAAAAGTTTTATGGCGATTGTAATGAATGGAGCAATTTTTGGAATTCATTTAAAATTACAATTCACGAAAATTCAACGCTGTCAAAAGTAGAGAAGTTCAACTATTTAAAATCGTATTTAGGTGGAAATGCAGCAAGTTCTATTGATGGATTTTCGATTTCAGAATCCAATTATGATTCGGCTGTAGAAATTCTTACCAAAAGATTTGGTAAAACGCACTTGATAATTAATACGCACATGTCAAATCTCTTGAATTTAAACCCTGTACAAAACTCGAATGATGTAACAAAAGTAAGAAAATTGTATGACACAATAAATGTTCAAATTAGAAGTCTTTCCTCTCTCGATGTAAAACCAGAATCCTATTCTAACATGTTAATTCCGGTTTTGATGAAAATCATTCCCAACGATATTGCTTTGGAGTTCCATCGTACCAATACAGATAGTTCAACTTTGTGATTAGACAATTTCTCAAATTCTTACGAACTGAGATAGAATCCCGGGGAAAAAATCTCCTGTTTGTCGCTTTCTCACAAATCAAAACAATTTCCGGAATCCAAGAACACATATAACAAATTTTACTCAAAGTATTCGTGGAATTCTAATGTTAAAAGAAAAGACTTTAACAAATATTCAAAACCAAAACCGTCGGTTACCACACATGAATTTATTGCAAGGACATACCAAGCCGGAAGTGTATTTTTTGCTCTCAGGAACACTTATCGGAAAACTGCGGAGTGTTTACAGTAAATGAAGAAAGAGACATTTTAAAACAGAGCAATAGATGTTTTTTGTGCACGTCTTTGAAACATAAAATTGCATTTTGCCCCTATCGACAACAAAGGCTTGTAGGATCTGTGGGGGCAAGCACTATGAGGTATATGTTTTAAATCAAAACACGGCAGTTCAAAATTTCGGAAGCTGATAAATGTGAAGTTTCTTCAATTTCAAAAATTGAAAACACAAGTTGAACCACGAAGTGAAAAAATTGTTTCCGCCGTTTCGCATGTTAACAATGTTATACTTCTGCAGACCTGCACGATAAAAATTAAAGGAGGAAAAGAAAAAATGTTTGCCAGGCTCCTTCTTGATACGGATCCATAACAATTTTTGTCAGTCATGAATTAGCTAACAAATTAAATCTCGAAGTAACTAGGAAAGAAAAGTTAACTGTTTACACATTTGGGAACACCACCCCTCTTCAAAGAAATTATGAACTGGTTAAATTGAGTTTGGAACATAAAAGTTCTTCTGACTCTAGAAATAGAAGTTGAATTATTAGTAACGGATCAAATTCAGGCTCAAACGTTCCGACTCCTAGACAAGAAGGAATTAGGACAAATTCGACAACTAAAGAATTTGATACTCGCAGATTCGCTCGATAGTGAAGAATCAATTGGCATTTAATCGGAGCAGACTATTATTATGATATTGTCATGGGACACATTAAACGTTTGAATAAAAATCTTGTCGCAGTAGAGGACTATTTTTCGGTTGGTGTTTACAAGGAAGGGAGAGTAAAAGATGTTCAAGGTCGTCTCTCTATCATTCAATGTTGTTGTAGGGGAAGATTTAATTTCTAAACAAATAACAAAATTTTGGACTCTAGGAAAATTCAGGGACTATTAGTGAAAAAGAAAATTTAGATTCAACCGAAAATGAAGCACTTAAACGTTTCGAATCCAATATAACATACGAAAATTCTGCTACAAAGTTAGATTGCCTTGGAAACATGACACTTTACACTTTGAATGATAATTGTGAAATCGCAGAACAAAGGTTCGATCGACTTAGAAAACGGTTTTAAAAGAAATCACAAGATCTATTTTTTGAATATCACAATGTAATACAAGATTACTTAAATCAAATATAATAGAACGAGTTAAAAGATGTTCAAGGTGAAAGAAACGTTACATTTTACTTGCCACATAGGGAAGTAAATACGCGAGGATCGAACCACGAGCAAATTACGTATCGTTTTTGATGCGTCATCGCATACCCCATGCTCGAATTCTTTAAATGAGTGTCTTAAAGTTGGACCTAATTTATATCCTGAGATATTCGACATCCTATTAAGGTTTAGATATAATCCTATTGCATTCACTGCAGACATCAGACAGGCCTTTTTGCAAATTCTCATAGATGAAAGAGTCCGAGATGTAACTAGATTTTCTAGTTCTCCGAATTTCCCTCTGATGAACCATCCCCCCTAATATATATAGATTTACTCGAGTGTTATTTGGGATGAACGTTTCTCCGTTTCTGTTGGCAGCGACTATTAGATACCACCTTAAAAAAATATAGGAGAAGTCTATCCTACAACTGTGGACCTTTTAGATGACAATATTTATGTAGATGACGCAATCGGAAGTCAGCTGACAGTCAGAGAAACTTTAACTACGACTCTAGAATCGATCAAAATTTTCAAAGAAGCTAGTATGCATTTGCATAAGTTTCGTACTAACTCGGAAGAATTACATGAACTGTGGATAAAGGAAGGTATCGTTTCAGATGAAGATCCCGAAACTTTGATAAACAAAATCTCCCATTTAAGTCTTAGGTATGGCGTGGGATAATTCTAACGATCTGTTGTATTTTGATGTTCGAAGTTTATTGTCATTTTTGTCTAAACCTATAGAAACAAAAAGATTTGTCCTACAGGTGTGTTGGGTCGGATTTTCGACCCTCTAGGAATTTTAGGACCCTTCACTGTTAGAATAAAGTGTTTGATACAAAGGATCTGGTCATGGCGTACAGATTGGGATGAACCACTACCAGAAGATTTGACCTCCCAATGGAGAAACTGGTGTGAGGAGATTCCTCAAATGGCCGAATTTTCTATCCCTCGTCATTACTTTTTCAAATTCTCGAACTTTGATGTCCAAAATATCGAATTACATTGTTTCTCAGACGCAAACACGAAAGCCTATGGTACAGTCGCCTACTTACGTTCACAACAAACAATAATGAAATTAAAACTGCCTTCGTTGCTTCTAAAAATAGGGTAGCTCCACTAAAAAGCTCTCACTTTGCCTAGATTGGAGTTGATGGGAGCATTATTGTCAGCAAAGTTAAGTAACAATATTTTGAAATCGATAAAGTAAATTTACCTTGCTTTTTTTGGACAGACTCGAGAATTGTTTATTTTTGGATCAGAAACAACCGGAAACTTTTCAAACCCTTCGTAAAGAATCGTGTCGAGGAAATTCAAAAATTGACCTCGCCTCAAATTTGGCATTACTGTCAGGCATGGACAATCCTGCAGATCTCGTATCCCGGGGATCGAAAATATCTAAATTAAAGAATGAACCCATTTGGACCCAAGGTCCACGGTGGCTTCAGCTCTCTCCTGTTCTTTGGCCAAAATTAGACCTTACAAGCACAATTGATGAAGCCAAACTTGAATGTCGGAAAAAATCTACTGATGTACATCAGCTTGAATGTACTACCGAAAATATTGATGACCTCTTTGACTTATCAAAATATAGTAATTTAGAGAAACTGTTGAGGGTCACCGCTTGGATAAAACGCTTCGTTTCAAAATTGAGAAAATGTAGCAGTGTTGAGGGAACTCTAAAAACAGAAGAACTATTAGAAGCTGAAAATTTCTGGATTCGGTCTCAACAAAAAACGTTTTTTTGCCGAAGAATATAAAACCTTCAAGAAGGCTAAAAAGAAGGTTGAAAAATTTTCTAGAATTTTTAGAAGATAATGTGTTAAAAATTTCATTGCCAAAGAGAGAACTCAGTGGAAGTTTATCATCGAGCGAGCCGCATGGTGGGGAGGGTTTTATGAAAGACTCGTAAGATCCGTCAAAAACTGTTTGAGAAAAGTTGTAGGAAAAGCGTTGTTGACCTTCGACGAAATGTCTACTCTACTCGTCGAGGTAAAAACTGTGCTTAATTCACGACCTTTGAGCTACGTTTATAATGAAAATGATGAGCCACAACTCTTGACTCCAATGTGTTTCCTGAACTTTGGACAAACTGATCCTAAGTACCCTTTGACTTTCGCTGAAATCATCGGTAGCGAAACAACAAGAAAGACTCTCTTAAAAGAAAACGCTATCAAGAATTGCTGTTAAGGCGACAATGGACCTTCAAATTGACAAAATCTGTCCCCAACAGATTTGTTTTTCTTTCAGAAAATGATTCTGCAACTCATCAGCTTTAAATTTAAAAAAAGTATGTTGATCACGATCATTATTAACCGAGTTATAAGTATTTTTTTCAAACGTAAACAATGGAAATGTTAGTCAAATTAAAACTTTAAATGCCATTTTTCTCAAAACAAGTTTTCATGTCGTTTCGGTAAGTACAAAATGTTCCACGCGTCTCATTTTTCTTGAATTTTCATAAACTTTCATAAAATGATTATTTATATATGTTAGAATAAATTTAGTAATCAATTCATTATACTATTTTAAAACAACTTAAATTTTTACAACCAAAAATTTTTTTGATAAAATTTTGCATAAAATGACCTATTTTTTATCGATTTCTTTTCTAGTTTTTATAAATATGACTGTAAATCAAATATTGCTAGTAACTTTTATTATAACTAATAAAGCTCGCTCAAGAGAGAAAATTAGATATCTGAGACAAAAATTAATGCGCATGGAGCATTTTTAAATAGCACCATTAACAAACTGATTTTAATTAATATCTTAATTAATTACATTCTGATTTTTTTTTAATTTAGAATTTCCATCTCTAAAACAACGCTGTATAAGTATACAAAATGTCATAGCAATTGGTTAATCAATAAAAAAAAGTTTTTCATGGTCCATTGTCGCCTTAAAGCAGTTGTGGAGTAAATGGAAACAGCAATATTTGTTAGACCTTAGAACTGCCCATTCTTTAAAAAATCCTGACTTTCAACCCGAATTAAAATTAGGTGATGTTGTGCTGATTCAAGGAGATAGCAAAAACAAACTGTTATGGAAACTAGGCAAAATCATTAAAGCCGTTCCTGGACGTGACGGTAAAGTCCGATCTTATGAATTAAAAACTGGAAATGGGACTTTGAAACGAACTGCACAACACTTATATCCTCTTGAACTATATTGAACTCTAACGTTTTTATATATCCTTTTTTTTATTTTACTTAAATATTGAATTGAATAATTTGAAATGTTCTTTAGTTTATTATTCTTTTAAGTTTGAAGTTTCAAACTTCACTATTTGAATTTGTTTAAAAATTTACATTCTTAATATTTGCATTTATTTTAATAATAATTCCTATTAATTTTTAATTTGTTAAACGCGTTCTTATTTTATTTTAAATAGAATTTTATGCCTATTATATACTCCAGATATTGAAAAGTATTGTTGTTATTGATGTGATTTAATTCAAGTATTAACCTATTGTTTATTTTCCTTTCTTTTTGTACTGTATTTTTGAAAAATCTGATTGATTAGAAATTTTGCTTTTTAGAAATGTGAATTTTTTGTTTATGATTGTATTTGAGTAGATGAACTGCTATCAGAGTTCAGGTGGGGAGTGTGAAGAGAAATATGTCAAGAGATGGCGCTGCAAGCCCGTCGTTTGATTTTATTCTCCAATGTTTGCAATTCGAATTTCGCCTTCGTCTCTCTTCTTTGTTGTTGCTAGAGTGATGAATCAGTATTAGAATGTAGCTTGCTTTGAAGGGGATAAAGATCCCATAATATGTCTATACCTTTGTATTTAGTTAATTTTGAGGCTTTCCAGCCTATTATCATCTTCTTGTAAATATGTAAATTTATTAAATTCATTAAAAAACATGCAAAAATGATTTGAACTTTGCACCACTTTCGTTTTGAAGTTTCCCACTCTTTAGTTTCGTTTCTAGTAGAACATAGTAGCCATATTTCTTCAGTTTCTTTTTATAATTTGCCGAAAACGTGAAGAAATGACATATCAACATCTGCCATAACGCCACAGATATATGTACGTCAAAATTTTAACGCATTTTGGTTCTTTTCTGTTTAACTGTTTACTGCCTTTCGAAGTGATACAGACTGGGTTTGGCGCGCTGCCTAAATTACAACTCGCGAGGACGGATAGACGGACGGTTTTAGCGTCTGAAATTTTGCTTTCCGAAGGACTGTTATGGAGAAACGTAATCCTACGTTAAAAAAAACTTATTTTGAGAAAATGTGAAAATAAACTTTCAAATGCAATTTTTAATATTGAATATAATAAAATATATTTCAAATGCCCCTGATTTATAAATAGCACCTTCTTTGATCTCTAAACAATGGCTTTTATTTTCCTTAGGGCTCTTAGTATTTTACGGCGCTGTTTTACATTAGGTGTTGAATGTCGTGCAGCATCGCGAATTCTAGTTTTATCGAGATGTTTGTACGATTTTGCAGTAAAATATCCTGGAGTTCCATTAAGTTTCTTTAAAACACCAACGCACCCTTCATACCCATCATTAAACTGAATTACAGCATCAATTGCACCACAATTTAAGGCATACAAAAATTCTTTAGGCACCTTCTGCCATTTAAGGGGGCAGTGGACATTCAAAATTGAGAAATTTGTCCAAAAATTCGATTTTTTTATTTTATTGAATTGTGAAACTACGGGCGAGTAGGAATGTGTTGCAAAAAAAATTTTTAATTTCTGTGATTACTTTCCTAGTTATAGGCATATGGTTTTAATTTAGATATTATGTGGTTATTAATAGCAATAACTTTAAATGTTTTTTCTCAAAATAAAAATTTTCATGTCATACGAATATTCAAACTGCTCCAGGCGCATTTCTAATTATCGTATTGCTTTGAAATTTAAGTTTTATATACTTAACTGTATATGAAATAAATCTTATTGAAAATAATTATGCTTCGTAGCTCAGAATTTCTAAATTTTGTACTTGAAAAGATGATTTATAGGTATTTTGCGTAATAAAAAGGGTGTTTTCACTATTATTATTTTTTTCTCTTTATATTTTTAATGAATGCTTAAAATAAGCAATAAGTTTCATTGTTAGCTCTATAAGGTATCCAGTAAATAAAAATTACCATATTATATGCAAAAGAAATGCGCATGGAATATTTTTAATTGGGCCAATTTTTTATATAATTAATAATTCATAATTCATAAATTATTAATATTTCATCTTTAAATTTTAACCACTCTTACATATCTATGGTACTAATCACATATTCAAATTTCAAACAAATCCATTCGAAACAAAAAAAGTTAGGTTTGAAGGTCCACTGTCCCCTTAATACCATTAAAACATTCATTTGTGTTCGTGTTTTTCCATGCAGGTATTTTGTATAAGAAGCTCTTTAGAACAACACAGTTCTAAATAAGTTGGCTGTACGATCTTTAGCGCCGAATGGCTAGAGCGCTGGCATTTGGTACCAGGGTCTGTGAGCTCGAGTTCCAATCTTGGCATGGGCGTTTGTAGCCGTTCGGAATCGACTTTAAAGGAGTAGCTTCCGGTCCAATTAGCCCTCCTTAAGGGGACAGTGGCCCTTCAAACCTAACATTTTTTTGTTTTGAATGGATTTGCTTGAAATTAGAATATGTGATTAGTACCATAGATATGTAAAAGTAATTAAAATTTAATGATGAAATATTAATAATTTATGAATTATTAATTTTATCAAAAATTGGCATAATTAATAATGTTCCATGCGCATTTCTTTTGTATATAATATGGTCATTTTTATTTACAGGATACCTTATAGAACTAACAATGAAACTCATTGCTTATTTTAAGCATTCGTTAACAATATAAAGGGAAAAAAATAATAATAGTGAAAACACCCTTTTTATTACGCAAAATACCTATAGATCACCTTTTCAAGTACAAAATTTAGAAATTCTGAGCTACGAAGCATCATTATTTTCAATAAGATTTATTTGATATACAGTTAAGTATATAAAACTTGAATTTCAAAGCTGTTAACCTTTAAGGTCGTGATCCGACAAATCATTATCTTGTAGAAGTAATTATAACTGTAGAACCAACTCTTATTTACATCTGGTTTATTGACACATTAAAATCTTGGTTAAATAAATCATTTACAAAGTTTCGTTCCGATGAACGTTAATACACTCGTGAGAGCCGGGCTCATTATTCAAAGTCCGTACGAGACCCTCTCTCTTCGTACGCGTGTCGACCCTTCAACAGTCCAAGTCTATTATCCCTCCATTCGCAACACCGTCTTTATTTATCCATTCTTTTCAGCCTTTCTCGAACCATCTTGGACCATCTCGCATCCCCCACTTCTTCCGGTTCCGCCCTCTGCAGACCACCGATGATGAATTTCTTTCCTGCCGACCCTTCCAAGGCAAAAGCGAACCGCTAATGGATTTCACAAATCATTCTAAATGATTCGCGTACTTTTACCTATTGTCGCACCTCTCCAAAGCTGTATATCGTTCGACATTATTTTAAATGAAAACAAAATTACCGAAACAGATCGCGCCTCCTATAGCGAAAGAAAAAACTAATAATTGCAAAAACCCAAGTACCCAGAAATCTGCATCTATGATAATACATTTTTGTATGATCCCGTATTTATAAAAGTAAACATGACTCTAAATTTTATTGAGGATTTCTGAAACTCCCTCACATTACTTCCTGAAATAGTAAGTAGTACGATGCAGTGTTAAAAGTCTCAAAATACGTTGATTACATGAAAATAGAAATTAAATCATACGATGGTTTTCTTAAAGCCTAAATAGTTAAAACCTTCATAATTTTCTTAATGCCTAAAGACCCCTTCATTTCGAGAATCGACTTCCCCGAGGCAGCAACCTTAAAACCAGTTCCAGATCTCTTCTGACGGGAGATCTGCAATACCATATTTAGCACATCGTTTGATAAGCCCGGATATTTTTCTTTTGGATTTTTGCCACACGATACGCATGGGTTTCTTTGCATTTGATGCACAATAGAATAAAGCAGCAACAAAACCTGTTGCCAACTATATTCAAAAGATTCTAAAAACTCGAATTCTCATTTACAAACTTACATATTTCGTATTATTGTATACTGATAGGATATCTTTAAAAATAAAAGTGTAAACAAACATTTTTCCCACTTCCCGTTTGCAGATTTTTACTTCCGGTTTCGCAAAATAGCTATCGAGTAAAATTCAAGTACTAGTCCTTTCAAATCGTCTCCGGAGGTGGCTGTTTCAGGAAAAAATATAGCAGTTTTTCTCACTCGTTCTATGTGTATTTTGGGGTGCTGAATCCGAATTTCAACTTTGCTACTTCCTACGGATATGGCTTCACAACAAAAATCGCAAAAAACCTCAAAATTTTCGATCTTTTTTTAGTTTTTTGCCAAAAAGTCCTAAAACTATGCACTTTTCGAGGCACCTCGCTACACAAAAATAAAGAACATTAAATTTCCTACAAAAAGCCCCCCCCCCCCCTCAAATGTATTTTTTTGGTTGAACGGTTTGGCCTCTAGAGCGCGCTAAAAAAAGGCCAAAATTTCCTACTTTGTGGAAAACCCAGTTTTCTCGTTAGTTTTTCGCTTGTAACTCAAAAACTATGCTTGTAATTACAAAATAGCTTTGATTCTGCTAAAACTACATTAAATTCCCTACAAATTGCACACCTTAATAATTTATTTCGGCCAAACCGTATAGCCGCTAGAGCGCGTTGAAATTTTATGTCATACGCGAAACCGCTAAGTCAAGAGCCCTTCACCCAAATTTCATTAGAGACCTATATTATCACTATTTACTTATTAAAAACTGTTTATTTTGTCGTTATAATTAAAAATTTATGTAATTACTTTTTAATTACATATTAATTTAATTACTTCTTATTAATTATAAATGTAACTACTTATTAATTATATATCAACTAAACCGTTGTTGTAGAGGTTGGTTTGTGCTTTTCAAGGGGGAATGTTCTCCTTTGAATTTGATAGGTAATTAAGACTTATCTCTGGACCGGGGTAAGTCCCCTACAGTCATCCCCTATTCAACTCTTTCACTTCACATGAAGCCTGTCCGCCGAACTGATAAGTTGTGGAGTGGCACGTAGAGTGACATGACTATTGAATAGAATCTTATGAAGTACATGAAAATTGAGGGTGTATTAACTCGACAATGAGGTGTAACTCCAAGTATTTTGGCTAGATGGACGCAGGGGATGTCTTCACTCCGACAAGTGTGTAAAGAAATGGAAGACTACTGTGGAGTTAATTTCAATACCTCAGAACAACTTGTTGATAGCCGGGACTCAAGGATTAAAAGAGACAGTCACGATATGAAGAAACTGTTGGATTGTTTAATCAGCAACCGTCTTTCCCAGAAACTCCAGAACTCATATCCATTAGTACAGGGATTGTTGGAGATGACAGGATCAACTGTCACTTGGTCATTGAAGTGGGTACTCAGGTTATGGACCGCATTGTTGGGGATGATTTCAGATCTTTTAAATTGAAACGAAGCGATGGAGTGAACCCCCTCACTATGATGAAACGCGCAGTAAATTTTCACGGTTAAACAGTTACCACCAACCCAACCACTCTGTTTCAAAGAATAACCATTGCGAAAGAGTCAGAAGAAGAATTGGAAGAATTCCTGAAGTACGAGCTGAGTCCTTACCCATCATCTTTGTTTGATGAGAGTGGCATGAGGAAGGTAACTAAGTCATCTCTCTACAAAGCCTTCAAACTTATAGAAAACACAGTTCTGGAAAAGTGCACATTTTTCATTGATGGTGAGTTTTTATTGTACCGTGTAGTGTGGCCAACTGGCGTGAGCTTTTCAGGCATTTGTGACAGATATGTTTCATATGTTTTGTCCAAATACAAGACAAGTGCCCAAATAGATTTTGATGGTTACTCAGACTGTGAGAAAAGCACGAAATACGTGGAGTGCATGAGAAGGTCAAACAAAAAACTTGCCACAGGAATGATATTCATTGACACAATGGTTCCCACTGTATCACAGTAGACATTTCTCTCCAATTCAGAAAACAAAAGTCGATTAATAGACTTGCTCATCTCAAAATTTGATGAAGCGAACATTGTCTGCAGCAATGCACATGAAGATGCAGACAGACTGATAGCAGTCACAGCTATAAACCTATCATCTGAGTGTGACACAATGATTGTAGAGGGAGAGGATATCGACCTTCTTGTCATAATGGTTGGGCTCCGTACTCCTTCCAATGTATACTTACCGAAGCCAGGAAAAGGAGTACATGCAATACGATTTACTACCCGCCAAGTGTGATCGACACATTCAGAGCTGCCCGTATTCCTTCTTTACACGCCATGAGCGATTGTGATACGATGTCAGCCCTATATAATTAGGGCAAAATAAAGTGTGTGAAAACGGTGAGGAAGAACCCAGACCTTGGACCTCTCATCAACATACTTAAAGACCCCCAGGTTGATCTAGAGGCAGTTGCTAGTGGAGGAGAAAAATTTCTCCTTGCTCTTTATGGGTCCAACAAACAAATGACTTCCTTAAACAAATTGCGACATAGACTGTACATAACATCTGCGTTCAAGGTGACATCTAACATCGCCATTCTCCCCCCAACAGAGGCTGCAGCACGGCAGCACTCACTGAAGGTCTACCTCCAGGTTCAGGCGTGGCTGGGCTTCGGGAAAGATCCTACATAGTTGGGGTGGATGAAGAACAGATATGGTCTTCAGCCCATCAACATCCTGGAGCCCCCGGCACCTGACAAACTGCTGCAGCTCATTTCCTGCAAATGCAAGATAGACTGCAAAGGGCATTGTGGATGTAAGAAGGCTGGCCTATATTGTTCCCGGCTATGCCCAAACTGTGAAGGAAATTGCAGCAATATGGAAAAATATTTCGCTGATGATGACCAGGATGTGGACGAAGTCGACAACAAAACTCAAACCCAACACATTTAGAAAGAACAAGGTAATTTTCATTGCTGCACACATTTGAAATCTCCACATCTCTAGTACCTATTAATTTAATTAAATTCTCATGCAGCTTCCCTAACACCATCATATTTACTTTCATTTTTCAGATGAAGAGCCTACCCCAGGGCCTTCACAGCGCATCAGTTAGACTACATCCCAAGCAGTGGCTGCAGATGAAAGAGACATACAATATTGAATTCGCTGCATTCATACTAAAAAAATGCAAGTATTCATTCTATAGTATCATTGTTAATAATGTCGTGTTTCCCTTTCATATTTCAGAAGAGCAACAGGGACCTTCAACCGCTAAGCGTGGTAGACTGTAGCTGTCCATCTCTTTTTTTATTTACCTATCTATGTTAATAATGATAATTAACATGAAAATTTATAATAAATTGTTTTTGTAAAATTTTTTATTTAAGTATTTTGTGTCTGAATACCCAAACATACTTTCGACAAAAAGTTGATGTCATTAATAAATAGTAATTAAATTGACATATAATTAATAGTTAACTACATTAATTATTAATTATAAAGACCAAATAAAGAGTTTTTAATAAGTAAATAGTGATAATATAGGTCTCTATTGAATTTTGGGTGAAGGGCTCTTGACTTAGCGGTTTCGCGTAATGTTGCATAAAATTTCAACGTGCTCTAGCGGCTACACGGTTTGGCCAAAATAAATTATTAAGGTGTGCAATTTGTAGGGAATTTAATGTAGTTTTAGCAGAATCCAAGCTTTTTTGTAATTAAAAGCATAGTTTTGAGTTACAAGAGAAAAACTAACAAGAAAACTGGATTTTCCACAAAGTAGGAAATTTTGGCCTTTTTTCAGCGCACTCTAGCGGCCAAACCGTTGAACCAAAAAATACATTTGAGGGGTGCTTTTTGTAGGAAATTTAATGTTCTTTTTTTTGTGTACAGAGGTCTACCTCGAAAAGTGCATAGTTTTAGGACTTTTGGGCAAAAAACTGAAAAAAGTTCGAAAATTTTGAAGTTTTTTGCGATTTTTGTTGTGAAGCCATATTCGTGGGAAGTAGCAAAGTTGAAAATTCGGATTCAGCACCCCAAAATACATGCAGAACGATTGATAATAAAATTTCTATATTTTTTTCCTGGCCAAAACACCGTTTGACTGGTCTACACCTCTAGTTCTAAATGAGATAGAAATAAAAGTCAAACGCCATTAAAAAGATAAAAGATTGAATTTTTCAAATAACATCAAAATCAGAAAATCAAAAAATTTGACGAAAATGCCATTTTAAAGGTGTGCCGATACCCTAAGGTTAATTTGTTATAAGATAAATGGTTTTGATGAAAAAACAAAAAATTGCAGGGGAATACCGATTTTTTCAGCCCATTTTTAATTTTCACCAATACTTGCAATTAGTTTTGTTAGATATTGTGGCGTACAATATGTGCACCAGAAGTTCACTTGAATTATCATAATCAATACGTTAGGCTGTAAGTCATTAGAAAAGGGGTTTGCTTTATCCATTTGCGTAAAATAATTAAAGTATGAGACAGTCAAAAGAGGGAGTGGTCTTTGTGGACGTTCTGCAGATTTCATTCTTCTATATCTTGCGTACTTTCGTCCTCAGCCTCTGCTTCGCCATCTTCTGCATCTGATTAAAGCACGAGAGAAAAAGAAAATGTATTAATATTTTTGAATATAGATGTATAAGCAAGCGCTGTTAACAAAAATTAGTTTATCAAGAGATAGTGGGGCATTTTTGTTTGAAGAAATTTGTTATATAAGCAAGTGGCATAGGTAAAGAACTGTAATGAACGACATTGTTAGACCAACGTTGCAAAGATTTACCTAGAATTCATGACTAAATTCATAAAATTTACTTGTTTCGAATGAGTAATGCTTCAAGAGCCCGACGTAGCAGCCTAGTGATAGCGTGTCGACTTTCGGAGCCGAGGGCAATCGGTTCGAATCCCAACAAGCACACATTAAATACCTCCGTATCTAGGCCAGATATGGGCACGTTCAATCCGTAGACAAGAAAGTCCCTCTATGAAGTCAGAGTGGGTGGTAGAGGCTACGATCCCTCTAGTTCTCGGAGTGATTGGTCAAAATTGAGGTGGCACTTAGCTAGGACGGACTCCCACCTTTGTGATGCTATTGTAAACTATACTCAGGGAAAGGCTAACCTGAGAGACTAGAGCTTCTTTCCCAACGGGGCACGCTATGCACGGAACAGTCCATTTGAATTTAGAGGTGGGATAGGTTAGGTTGAAGGGTGGCGCCATCTATTCGCTATTCTACGATTCACTTGCCTGTTACAAGTTGTTAGCTTCTCTTTTGTGTATCAAGTTAGGTTCGCTTTTCTTGTCTGTTTCAAGTTAGTCTTGTGACAAAATATCTGAAATTCTTTCAACAAAACGGCCCTTATCAGGGCCAAACAATTCTTCTGAAATTATTTTTAAAAAGCGGAGCAACAACTCTTCTGAAATTGTTTGTAACAAATGTGGTGTAAAATTCAGTCAATTGAAGAGTTTATACCGTCACAACCGAAAATTTCATGATGAAGAAATGGCCACGACAGGTAATCAACTATGTGGAATGTGTAACCAAAAGTGATCATAACACAAAAAATAAAAATGTTGAATACGGGAATGTGACATGTAATTCGACTTTGTAAATATATTTTCTAATCTCATAGTCTTGATACAGCTTCGATTCGGTTCTATGCACATTTTAGTGTATCTGTTTTAATATGTATGTCCTAAGATGTATGTGTGCTTGGGATCTTGTCTATGGTTTATTTTGTACCGGTTTCCGGAAGAAAGGTATGTACCTCCCGGAGGCTAATTTAGCGTAACCTGTAGAAAGGTGCACAGAATAAAAGAGTGACTTGCCACCCCTTCTCGGCTGTAAAGGGGTCTTAGAGTCCCCATAGCAACGGCCTAGCAACATCATTTTAGCCAATGAGAGCTGAAAGGTGTTTGTTCGAGGACATAGCTGCCCTCTGCTCTTCCCGGTTCAAAAAGAAAGTTTGAGAAATTTTTTCTTACTGAGTTGAAGAATAAGCAGCGACAGGAAGAGGACCTCGTGGTGGTCCGATCTAAAACTATCCGCCATTTTTTTTTCTTGCTTTGCCGATTCCGCTGGTCGACTTAGTAGAAACGATCAGATGCTTCATTCTCAAACGAGGGTGGTGGTAAGTCATAATTATTTGTGTTATATTTATCAGGCGAGAGTACAGTGCTTAATTGAAAATATGTAACTTGAATTTTATGTTTTCTAAAAATTTTTTTAATGTATGAAAACAATTAATATGATTTCTGTAAAAGTTTGCAATCAGTGTTTAAATTAATGTTAAGTAATATTAAGAGAAATTAAATGGTAACATTAGAAATTAAATTTGAGTTCGTGTCCTTTAGTTATTCTCAGACATGTGTCAGAGTGTATTTCTCAAATTAATAATTTTGCAAAAAATAAAAATAAAAAGCCACTATACAAAATATTCTAATTATTATATGTTCTAGCTTCATTTAAAAAGAACTTTAACCTTATGTTTCAAAATGCTCTAAATCTTTAAACAACAAAATAAAAACCCATTAAATTAATTTGTACTCTTAACGAGCAGTATAATAAATAATAAAAAAAACGTTTAAACATTAATAGCTGCAACAGCATACCAATTAAAAAATATAAATAGATAAAAAAAATTAGTAATTCAAGGTGTCAGTAGATGGCGCCACCCTTCAACCTAACCTATCCTACCTCTAAATTCAAATGGACTGTTCCACGCATAGGGTGCCCCGTTGGGGCCTGTATTCAGGTTAGGTTTGCCCCGAGTATAAAACCGCACTCTTTACCTTAAGTCTATATAGATCTGGTATGGAACACTTCCGGCCAGGGGACTGAAACGGGGGGGGGGGGAATTTGAACGAAGCTTCGATATTTACTATTAAATTCCAGCATTTAGCTTAGACGAAAGATGGGTTCATTTTAAAGTTCACTGCTATCATATACCTGCTCAAAGTAAAATGTTTTAGTTTAAAATCTCGAACCAATGTTTCTTACAATTTGAATTTTTCATTTATTTTCTATCTTTTTTCTTTTTTCTTTTTTTTTTAAATTATAGTTTTTTGCGTTATAGCTTATTACATAACACAGTAAAGTGGAGGTTGATGTCATCAGAAGCATTCTTTCATGAACTCGGAGAAGATACTCCACAAAATAAATAGAAATAACTATTTCTAAATTCAGAACAACAGGATTGGACGAAAATATTATCACGTAAGTAATTTCAACGTAAACCTTCATTTTAGTGAAGCGAAATAAAAATAATTGTCTCTACATTACTGTTCCAACGTGTTAATACTATTCATTAAGTAAAATATGAGTCAATTCAATTAAAAGGAAGTTCATAAAGTGTTTTCACAGGGTTATATTTTAGCATGGCAACAACATTCATCATTTAAAAGGATTTGTATTCTATTCAGTCACATTGCCAAGGAAGGGAGAGGGAGAGAGGTCTGTTTATGCTTCAAACAATGGCTGTAATACGAGAAAAACATGATTTACTTAGCACATCTAGAATGTAAGTACCATTTGGGCATTAAAAAATATTAGCAATTTGTTTTCATTTGCATTTTATTACAGAAAAATCTACTCTCCTTAAGGGGACAGTGGACTTTCAAAATTGTGAAATTTGTCCAAAAATTTGATTTTTTTATTTTATTGAATTGTGAAACTACGGACGAGTAGGAATGTGTTGCAAAAATAATTTTTAATTTCTGTGATTACGAGTACTTTCCTAGTTATAGGCATTTGTATTTAATTTAGATATTATGTGGTTACTAATAGCAATAACTTTAAATGTGTTTTTCTCAAAATAAAAATTTTCATGTCATACGAATATTCAAACTGCTCCAGGCGCATTTCTAATTACCGTATTGCTTTGAAATTTAAGTTTTATATACGTAACTGTATATCAAATAAATCTTATTGAAAAAAATTATGTGTCGTGGATTACGACATATAAAAAAAGAAAATAGAAAAGGTGCAGAAAAACCAATTAACAAACGGGACGGGAAATGGAACAGTGAAATGACGCCAGACGATACAAGAAGAATGTCGTGGGGATACGATATGTTAGAAGTTCGAAAAGGGCAGACAACCCAATTAAATCGGACAATCGGGGGTAAAATGAGAAAATTGAAATGGCGCTTGCCCATACAAAGGACCGGATGAAGGAGAAGAAATTTAAAAGCAACAGTTAAGAGACGAAACAGCGAGGGGGCTATATAGAGGGGACATCGAGATGAAAAGGGAATTGTTGGCAAAGAGAAGATGACCCCACACATAGCAGATGTTCTGGGAAAACAGGATCCCTAGAAAGGCAGGGACGAGTCGAAAGCGGAATTGTTTTTGTATGAAACGCCCCTCACTCTGAATGGTTTAAAGAAATAATTAGGGGGTGAAAATTAAAGAATCGAAGTAAAAAAAAAAGGTTGAACATGAGAGACGAATGAAAATGTAAAAGGCGTAGCGTTGAGAAGATAAAAAATAGAGAGAGTGAGAATATGAAAAAAGATGTAATTGATTTTGACTCTCAGACTTAACACACGAATATAGAGTTGTAGCCTCGTAAGCGAGAAGTCTAAAAAGAATATATGGGAGATTGCGCCCCGACTTAGCGCATCGCTGTAAGCCTGCAACCCAACGATGAGAGGAGATTAGATGAATAGTGGAGCCGAGAAAGATTGCCTGACCCCCGCAAGCTAGCGATGAGAGGAACTTAGAGGAGCGTCGGAGCCAAGATAGATTACCTGACCCCTGCAAGCTACCGATGAGAGGAGAATAGTTGAGCTACGAAACCAAGACAGATTGCCTGACCCCCACAAGCCAAAGATGGAGAACCGATCCTGCCGTTAAAGTCCGCCTCTTCCCGCGACATATAGCGATTCTGATGACTGCGTTCACCAGCGAAAGTGAATCCTGATAAAAGATATCCCAATCGATGCACGTGAATATGCCAGCGAATGTTTCCCTTCTGCAGTCTGCAAAAATGGAGGTAACCTTTCATTACCTATTGCCAAAAAGTCTATAACCCCCTGAGTCTTAAAATATAGGCGGAAGTTAAGAAATAATATATATTGCGTACTGAAATGAAATCAATTTAAATAAGTGAAATAGTAAAGTCAAATAATACCTTGATATAATGAGTGTTTCTTTAGGTTCATAATTATCAATAATAAAATTGAATGTGTACTAATATATGTGTTATGTTAATAAATTAATGTATTGTTTAGAATTCAGAGTAATGGTATCATTGCCTACTACTATACTAAATCACGACCCACCCAATTTACTCTACCACATTATGCTTCGTAGCTCGGAATTTCTAAATTTTGTACTTGAAAAGGTGATTTATAGGTATTTTGCGTAATAAAAAGGGTGTTTTCACTATTATTATTTTTTTCTCTTTATATTTTTAATGAATGCTTAAAATAAGCAATAAGTTTCATTGTTAGTTCTATAAGGTATCCTGTAAATAAAAATTACCATATTATATGCAAAAGAAATGAGCAGGGAACACTTTTAATTAGGCCAATTTTTTATATAATTAATAATTCATAATTCATAAATTATTAATATTTCATCTTTAAATTTTAACCACTTTTACAAATCTATGGTATTAATCACATATTCAAATTTCAAGCAAATCCATTGAAAACAAAATAAGTTTGGTTTGAAGGTCCACTGTCCCCTTAAACTACATTTCGACATATTCACCATGCGAATGAAGGCATATCTTGGCACTAATTGAAATATACCCACTTCGTAGAATTCGGCCGCCTGCGACCTGAACCAGTTCTGGACGTTTACCTTGATCTCATTATCACTTGCAAAGTGCTGGTCGGCAAGCAATTTTTTGGGATGAGAAAACAAATGTCAGTCGGATGGATCTAGGTCCGGCCTATAAGGCGGGTGACAAAATTGTTCCCAGCGAAATGAATCAACCAGCGTCGTCGTTACGCGTGCGGTATGCGGTCGCGCGTTATCATGCACAAACACAATACCAGAAGTCAGTAGTCCAAGTCTTTTTTTCTGTATCGCGCGCCG
Organism: Dolomedes plantarius; assembly: GCA_907164885.2. Lineage (NCBI taxonomy): Eukaryota > Metazoa > Arthropoda > Arachnida > Araneae > Dolomedidae > Dolomedes > Dolomedes plantarius. Next base: position 94,678,976 of record OU015499.1, on the reverse strand, counting down.
TAACTTCTTCAATGTCTCACAGTAAGCTGTATTGCTGTGCCTCGTTCCATCTAGTCCACAAACAAAATTCCTTTCCAGTCCCAAAAGATGGTGCATATGATTTTTCTTGGTGAGACGATAAATTTTACAAGGTCAAACATTTCTCCCATTCAAAATTTCTGCTGTCCAACATTTCTGCTGTTATTTCACAGCAGGCGGGTCGATCGATTGTTTTAAACATGATTACGAACAAACAATGACCTCAAACGTTAACGTAATCAAACAAAATGGCTCGGCTCCAGTGTTGCCAACCTCTAAGAAGCGCCTCCCCCTAGCGCCATCTCGAAATCCCTCGGTTTCCCCCTAACACCAACTTGAGATCACCCTAAAAGAAATTCTGGTTCCAAATAGGCATCCTGTTTGAGAGATAAATTGAAATAAATAGAAAATGCACACTTACATAATGAAATGGAGGTTTATTTACATTTGACATGTGTATGGAACTTATAATCTAATAAAAAAAAAACGCGTCTCGATTGTACAAAATATTAAAAAATGTCCCCCTCCACAAAATGCCCCTAAAAAAATGTGGCCCCTAAATTATAAAGAATATTTTTTATGGTGGTAGAACAATCAGTTTATGATTTTGTGAAAGGATTTACTCGGCTGAATTCAGAACTCTTTCACTGTAAAAAGGTTAAGAATTTTTTTAGACCTTTTTCTGATATAGCTGTGAAAGCTCTGGATGAATTTTCAAGTAAATGCTAATTCTTCATAAGACATTATTATAACCAATATCCTTTATGAAGGATGCGTCGTCATGTAGGAAATTATTTCAGAACAATTGTATTTTTATTTTTTTTCTTGAATTGCTTTAACTCCCTTTACGCCTATTTTCTTTCTAGTTCTTTTAAAGTCCTTCTGTTCAGATAATGGGTAGTAATTTTCCCACTTCTTTTTGTATTTTGCCGGAAATTTTCATGCACTTTCTATGTTCGAGCTTTCATTACTCCATGGATTTTACTCTTTTCTTTTTTAGCAATTCCACTCTTCACATTTCTCCGTTAAGGTACGGCAACACTCCTTAGGTACCCTTTTGGTTACCTTTGCTAAGGCCTTGTTCAAATTGCACCCGTCAGCGTCCTCGCATCGAAAAAGTTTTAACCAATCACAGACCTCCAAACGATAAGCCACCAAAATTATTAAGGTCTGAGATTGGTTAAAAATATTCCACTGCTAGTAACGCTGACGCTGATGGATGCAATATGTGAACAGTGAAGGCGTGTGAAGGCGTTTTCCTACTTGGCTTCTTTAGATTTTTTTTTTTAATTCCTGGATTGTTTCACTAGTTTTGGTTCTATCTATCCAATATTATATATGTAAAAAGTAAACAATAGAAATAAACAAAATTAAAATTCAAGCATAGACTGCTAAATCACTATAACATAAAACTTATCCTGCAAAGAAAACATTTTCAATAGAGGATAGCACAGAAGCTATCCTCTATTGAAAATGAGGATAGCTTCAGAGCAACAGAGGTAACCGACAGAGGATAGCAACAGAGGTAACCGACGAGACCTGTCGGTTACCTCTGTTGTTTTATGGTTCAGTTCCGGCACTTATACAGAATCTTGCCGTTGGTGCGTGGATGCCCAGAGTGCTTGATTTCTGTTTGTTTTTTGTCTATTTTAGTATTATTTTTATCTATCTCTGTTGGATTATTTATCCAATATTATATAGTAATATTTCACCCCGACCCCAACCTACTAAGAATCTCATCTTTCTAAGCTCCGGAGCAAATTTTGTACTGACTGAGCAGTCTGAGATGGCAGTTAGAACATTGGTAGAGACCAACTTGACCAAGCTCTACCTTTCGGATTTTGTCAGTACGTCGCCAGAGTTTGACCGTGTATAGATGCTTTATTGATCGTTCTCTTAGAATATTTTTGAGTTTCTACATTGCTGAAATTTATTAAGTTTCAATCAGAACCCCCAATAAGTAGGAAAAGTAAAATTTATGAAAGATGAAAAGGAATCAACGGTTATATAGAAAATAGTCATTGTATTCATATAAATCTGAAATAAAGCCTAATAAATTGTATCCGAACTTAAAAACTCTTAAGATTTTCATTAGAGGTGAGGAAAGAAATAATATTTTACCTATAGTTTCTTTATCTTTCTCCCTTTCTTCATACAACTGCTTAAAGTAGTCAGCAGCGAACCTGATAATGTCAATTGGATTATTCTTTATCACAGCATAACTGAAGTCATGCAATAATTTTGGCAAGTCTTCGGGGACAATGGGACGAGGTCTTGTCACAGACATGTTTCTGTTGGTGTAGAAGGAAAGAAATAAAAGATCATAAGTACCACAGAAATGACAGATTATCACAATTCATATTTCAGCATGTAAGTTTTTTGAAAACAGAAAATACCAGTCTGCAATGAACTATTTAAATCTAATTCCTTTCTTAACATAATACAGTGATTTCCGCTTATAAGAATCACGTTTGTTATTACTGTTTTTGATTCTTATAAGCGGTTGATTCTTATAGCCGAAATTTAGGTTTTTGGACAGGCATACACACCTATATATACATATATTAGATAATTTACCATAAAATACTCTTTAATTTACGTTAATTATCTTTTATTAAAATTATTTTTTATAATTTTAAAAATACAACTTCATTTCTAGACCAATAAGTAGATACACATGATTATAGTAAGAGAAGAAAAAATCCAATATTTGTTACAACATACCAGCTTAACAGTTTTAACATTTCAACTACAGGAAGGGAGCAAGAAAAAGTTTTCTATGGTAGTTTGACGTAATGAAGTTTTCAGGAGGCTGCTTCAATACTCTTTCAATACTAATAGTCGCAGACGAAGATTCACCTTCTAGCTTACCTTTCACGGCTTGATAACGTGCTGAATCCACTAATGTCACGTTTGCCTAAGTGATAGTGGACACTTCGCCGAAGATTTATGTGTTTCAGGGTCCAGGAAGCCGCAACCAGAATGTGGGAGGTGGGAAAAAAAGGGCCCCTATTTTTGTTTGTCAGTGCAGAAAAGTGAAATCGGACTCGGACGGGTAATAATGCCCCTGGGTCAAGCTAATAGGACAGTGTTGTGCTAAATTGTTTGAGGGGAAACTATTATGTTATGTCTAACAAAGAAAGGAATGAATTTTAAGACTACAGAAGCTGTTCGCACATTTTTTAGACGATTTTGATAAGCGGTAATAAAAAATCGTTTGCTGCAAAATAAATAATTGCAATTGTACTATGTTTTTAAAGGTCAAAATTATCATCTGCGGCTTGAAAGTTTTGTTTTTATTCAAAATGGCGTTTTTAACAAAGCAGTGGTTCGAAAGCTACATTTATGCTCTTTCCGAAGAGAAATATGCATACTCCGTTATCCAAAAACGATGTGAGAGTCATGGTTTTGTGATATCTAAAGCGTCGATAGGTAATATCGTCAACAAGAAAGAAAAAAACGTCAAATTTGTGGGACAATAATTCCAAACAAGTTTCCAAGGAAAAACGGACATCTTCGACTATTGCCAAGGTACGTTGTTTAATGTTAAAAGAAAATCCCCCTAGTCAAAGGACAGTTGCAAAATCATTAAAATGCTCGGTGTCCACTGTAAACAAAATGATAAACGTTGATTTAAATCTTAAGAAAGCGAAAAAACGCAATGTGCAGCGTCTTCTTCCAAATCATATCGCTGAACGCAGGACACGCTGCAGAATTCTATATGAGAAACACTTATCCAAAGAAAAATGGAAAACAATTGTCACAATAGATGAATCATGGGTGTATTTAAATGGTTGCAACAAAAAAAGAGCCATTTATTATCACAAAAAGGGGACAAAAATATTTAACATGGTTCAAAGAATCGAAAGAAAGTTTTTCTAAGGGATTCATGATTGTTGCTGGTTTTTCTTATAATGGCAAGTTAAAAATAAAAAGAGTGGAAAAAATGGCAAGATTAACTCCAAATACTATCAGGAACATATTTTATCGCCAATTTTTCTGAATGAAATACCATCGCTTTACCCACAGTGCCATCAATCTGTGAGACTCCATCAGGACAAAGCTAGCAGTCACACATCAAAATCCACTGTAAATTTCCTAAAAGAAATGGAACAAAAAACTGGTATCAAGGCCATACCCTTCACTGATATCCCTACTAAATCTCCCGATGTATCACCTATGGATTTTTGTGCTTTCGGACTTTTAAAATCTGCATTATCCAAATGTCGTCCCAAAACCCTTACAGGACTCTGGAAAGCTGTTCAGCAGAATGGGATAGAATACCTCTTCTGACACTCCAAAAGGCATTATTATCCTGGAAATTGCGGTGTCGAAAGATAGTTCAGAATAAGGGATGTCAAATAGAACATTTAAAACACAAGAATTTTATGTAATTTAGTTTTGTGAATACAATATACATCGTCTAAAAAATGTGTGAACAGCCTCTGAATATTCCATCCCATCTTATCAATTTTTCTTTAAAAAAAAAAAAAAAAAGAAAGAACTTCGTGCCTTTTTAGGGTTTAAGTGGCTTTTTTAGAAAAATGAAAGGAAAGCGAAGAGTGTAAACTGATTCTTATAACCGGTGGATTGATTCTTTAAAGCGAAAATTTTAGCATGGAAATAATGCATTTGTTTTTGTTTTCGCGATATTGATTCTTATAAACGGTTGATTCTTATAACCACTGATCACTATAAGCGGTGGTTACTGTAGATGAAAATTGCCCTTTTTCAATTGCTGTTCAACTTCGTTAATTTTAACTTACCTGTTGCATCTTACTAAAGTATAAAATACCACACGTTCTATCAACGTTAAGCGATGTAAAGCTTTTCGTTCTCCATGTAAATATAGATAACAATAATCAGGCAGTGTTTCTTGATTACCTTGTGATAGAAGATTGCCCATTCTCTTGCTTTTAGCATTTTTTAAAACATAATTATATTCATTTATAAACTATTATTTTATGTACCACATATCTATCTAATATTTATTCATATTAGAGACTTGTGTTTTAGGAGGTCAGGTTAATTCAAGGCTTTGCATGTTATCCTGCGAAAGTTTCAGTTACCTTCGAGGGTCCCAGTTTTACAGGAACATCAGCCTCCTTCATAGGATCCAAAGTTACCCGGTTAGATGACGGCTCAATGATTAGGTTGCAGGTATTCGAATCGCGAGTTATGGCCTGTTCACACTCAATACGGAGCATTATGTATCGACAGCGTTGCAAATTTTAACCAATCACAGAGCTCAATTCATTGACACGTGATGTATCAAACCAATCACAGGTCATATCAACAATCTCGGAGCTAACGTATTTGCGTAACGCAACGCTCATGATGCAACGTGAACAGACCTTTAGAGGGCTTGTACCTCTATCGGCAAGAATGTTTGCAAACATTTTGGAATTGGATTTAAACAGCAGGTCCCAAATCTAATCAGCCCTCGTTAAGCAAAAGATGACTGAATTGTACCCAAACAACAACTAACCAAACAAGTATAAGACTTGGACAGAACTGTAGCGATCGCAAGTCTGCAGACGACATTTAAAAATATTTGTATTTCATGTTTTGAAGCAGTTGCCTGGTGACCTACAATGAACCGGTACGAGAGTAGCAGAAAAAGAATTCTTCTGCATTCGTTAAGTTTTTTCTTCGTAATTTTTTGTATTCGTGTCATTCTTTAATTTGAACGAGTCGTGTTTTTAATGTTGAATTTATGTAACAAATATTTAAATTCTGATAATGTAATTTGGTTTTGTGTTATAAAAAATACTCCTTGAATTCACTACTAGCCAGTAACGACCACAAACTGACTACTCCTATAAAACTGGCGACCTGACAAACCAACCTTCTAGGTTGTGGATACAATGGATGCCGGACATAAAATGGATGCCCGATTTCTAGATGGAAGTAAATTTTTATACCAGCTGCTCTGATTTTTTTTTTACGCTGATTCTGCACCAGGTAACATTTTGTAGTTATTTTGGATTCAGAACCATATTTCGTAGTTTTTTCGAATTTTATATAGTTTACCTTATTCTCTATTTTTTTTAATCATGAGAGAAAAACAAAATCTTAGATAAATCATATCGCATTTAGAGCTCCGCCAATCTGGAAAACTAACGCCGAGCTTTGGTTCGATTTCAGTTTGTAACAGTTGGTATTTCTTCCGAAGTAACAAAATTTCATTGCGTTATTTTAACATTAGATTATGAGATTTTTAACTTTCGTAAATGATATTGTTCGCTTTCCTCCTTCCAAAAGCCTCACGAAGCATTAAAAACTCGAATCATTAGTCAATATGCAGATTCGGAAACTACTCGGTTGAAAGCTTTATTACAGGATTTTCAACTTGGTGACAAAAACTTTAGCAGTTACTTATGCAAATGAAAGTTTTGGCGCAAAATCGTGTAACAGACGATGTTTTAAAAAACACCTTTTTTATAACGTTTGCCGATAACAACACGAAAAATGTTATCGGTTAGTTTAGACGATTTGAGTGAATTCGCGCTGATTGCTGATACAATTCCAGAAAGTTCTGATGCAGACCTGCAAGTACGGTTCATCCACCAAGTTTAAAATTTTCCCTCTCTTTCCTACCAATATTTATAAAATAGAAATAATGGTATGTACATTCGCCTGCATTTGCAGGCATGCTCAGATTTCCCTTCAATCTTCCAGCTAATTTTTCGCCTTTACTAAAGATTATCGTGGAGGGGAACAACTGAATGGGCTTTTAGCCAATTTTTGGAATCCTGCTGAAAGGTGTACAGAAGCCATAAATGAGTATTTTTCAGTAACAGGTACAACCAATCCAGTTCCAAAGAAATACCTATTACTCTAACCTCGTCTTACAGTTTCATTCCCGTTCTCCCGTCACCTTCTCTCCCCTCCATACTCATTTACCGAGTACGTCTATACCCCGTACCTGTTACCGCTTCGCCTAGTGCCTAGTCTGCTATGAAGTGGTGGGCGGAACAAAAATTTAATTACCCGTTTCTTAGCCAATTGGCAAAAAAGAAGCTTTGTGCCCTCGAAACTTCTGTCCCGTGCGAGAGAATATTCTCCAAGTCTGGATATATAATATCGATCGCCGTTCCCGGTTAGATGGCGAAAAAGTCAATCAACTTTTATTTTTAAGCACGAACTCTCAATTTTGCTCATAAAGGGCTTCGAAATTTGGCAATTATCATTAGTAATTAACTACAAATCTTTTTATCACTTACTGTCATTATTTTTCATTGTTTTATTTATTGATAGCTATTAAGCGATTTTGTATTGATAAAAAAATAGAAACTAATAGACCATTTCTGTGGTGATTGACCGTCTATCGTGAGCAATTATTTTAAGACTAAAAATAAAAAAAGAAAATAAACAAAGAAGTAACGAAAACAAAAATTTAAGAGTAACAACTTTTTTAATGAGTAATGTAAGATTTTTACAAATGCCATGTACATTTTAACAATAATACGTAATAATTAATGTAATGCGTTTATATTTAAATACCTATTCAGTTTTGTCGTTTGATTTGGATACAAATGTATTACTATTAAGGTATCTGTTAATACTGTTAATCTTTAGAACACTAAATAATTTTTTTTTTCAACTCGGAGGCACTTGTCGCGAAGACATTCGCCTATAATTCACCGCAGTTTTGCTGGCCACTTTATTATGGGGGCGCCATATAGGCGGACTAGCATTCCCCCTATGAACGGACGATACAAGCGGAGGCATTGGAAAAAGAAGGAAAGGGGAGACAACACAAAGATAATCACACATATAAATATTTACGTGTGTGTGCGTGTGTGTGTGTGCGTGTGTGCGTGCGTGTGTGTGTGTGTGCGTGCGTGCGTGCGTGCGTGTATCACATTCGGAAAAATTAACACAAGGGAATTCATACGTAGAACTTATCGGAGATGCAGTCGTCACGAGGGTGTGGATCATACAGTAAATTGCTGCGCACAACTTCGAGAGATGCAGTCGGGCGTAGTGTTGATCCAGAGAAGCACTTACGAAATTTAGGAGATAAATACACACATGGAGCCAGAGAAGAGGAACACAGATTTAAGACGATATCCAGGAAATCACCTTTTTATTTAATTATGAAGCATCGCGAAGGCTGCAGCGGCCACTGGACTTGCCCTGACGGGGCGCGGGGAGCTGATTACATTACAAAGTTAAGACCAGAGCGGTATATCCACCGGACTGTGGACAGCAGGTCCGACAGCAACGAGAGTTAGAAACGAAGAGAGAGAAGTCTTCCGTTCAGGGAAATATTAAATGGGTGTTTTGCGATATTGACGCCAGAGGGCCTAAACTACTTAATTTTTAATTGGGCGACTTTTGGTTCGTGGAGTTCACGTGTCCACTTCGGTTTTCCCGGGTATTACTTTATGGCTAGATCCCCGCTTGTTAGAGCTGTGGCCTATTGACCTGGGAGCAGGATAAGTGGCCATAAAGTTCTTGTAAAGTACGGTTTCGACGTTATAGAACGCATAAATCCAGAGTGGTTCGAGGGCTCTTCAAGAATTTTGACATTACACTGACATTTGGAATCTCATAAACTTACACACTCATATCTGGGGATGTTATTGAGTTCAGATATTTCACATGCCTGCTTAATGATCTGCCGGGCTACGATAAATTATCTTATTTTACTTTTAGGCTGCAATTTTGGAAAAGGGGTCGTGCTTTATTAACAAGAGAATATGCTTTAAAGTAAAGTAATTTAGGAAGACGCGTTTTCTTATTACATCAAATATTTAGATATATTGATGACATAATTCTTATTAATAATAGCAATAATAATATAGCTCTAAATTTTTACCCTCCTAATCTAGAACTAGTACAAAGTAGCCAAGAAAAACTTAATGTAAACTTCTTAGATATAAACATAAAAATAAATCTCATAGTAAATTTACTTTTGATCTTTATGATAAAAGATCAGAATATGACTTTAAAATAGTAAAATATCAAAGTTACTTAACTTGCTTACATAAATCTGTATTTGATAATATTGTCTGTATTTGATAATTAATCATCTAGTAAGAATAAATCGACTATGTTCTAAGGACAATTGGCATAGGCATATAAAAGATTTGTTAATAGTGCTAAAACGTAATTATTACCCTGATAGTCTTTCCAAGCACATAATTGGTTGTTTTAGATTTAATGAATAGCATGTTCTGTTGCTAATAATTAGTAAAACAAAACTAAATGATTAAAGTTAGTAAATAACTACTAAAAAGTAAATAAAAACTAGTGTAATTAAAATAATAAATAACTCTTAGTCATAGCTTCTTAGTCATAATAAATGTCTAAGTTTACTTAGGTTATTATGTCCTATAAAACAGTAACCTAAGTAAGTCTTCTAAAGTGATTCCATTGGCTCCATGGTTGCAGTGTTTGTGACATCAGTCTACTTTCGGTCTCCTAAACTTAACTTTAACTTTTTCTGGTGCCGAGTTTGGTGATCTATGATAAAGCCACTGATTATTCCTTCTTCTGTTTCATATGGATTGTACGGTGTCTAAGTATGTTTATTGCTCAGATCATATTTATTAGAAACAATCCATTGGTTTTTAGACAGTATTGACACCACTGATGACAAGATACTGTCTAAAAATCTATTATTCGCTTTTCTATTCATATCTTTCACTTATCTTTTCATGTCTTTGGTTCCTGGCTGTAGTGTTTTATGGCTTATACTGGTTTTTCCCTTAGAACTTTGTCTAATATATATATATATATATATATATATATATATATATATATATATATATATATATATATATAACCAATGCGGAGGCACTTGTAATCAAACATTCTCCCTTACTAAGCCGCAGTTTTACTACCCATTTTATTGTGGGGGCACCATATATATGCGGACAGCATTACCCCCTATGAAGGGACGACACGAACGGAGGCATATTTCGTGGCGCAACGCCGGGATTCGATCTGAGCACCCTCAGTACCGAAAAACAGCGCTCTGTACCACTGGGCCGCCACAAGCCCATATATATATAATTTCTGTTTTTGTTTATTTTAATTTCTATTTCTAATTATAAACACACACATGAACATAGCATAAAAAGATAGGAGAGAATTTAGTTTTGCTGAAATTTTGGAGAGATTAGAGAGATTGATTTAAAAATTGCATAAATAAATTGTGAAAAAACCCTCCCCCCCTGTCGTGATACAAAATATTTATACATAAACGATGCAAATAAAATTAAACAATCAATATTTACTTAAACTTATTTGGTAAAAAGTTCTATGTTTAACCATCGAAATTTTTAATCAAGATTATTTCTCAAATCACAAAATATTTTATCCGATCTGTAGAAAAAGTTATCAATTAAAGTCTTCTTTTCTTTAACTATTTAAAATTACTGAATACATCATGAGTCCCTTTTTTGGGGGGAAGTCTTGACTATTGCATGCCCTTAACACTAGCTAATTTATGCGCAACGGATTTTCAAAGAGTTATTTACTTTATTTATATTATTTCGTTATGTTTCTAAGTTGAACTAAAGATATTTTATGCAAGGTTGACTATCAATTAAAACTACTGATTATGGTGAGTATATATCAAAAAATTCCATTACATTTCAAAGGCGACTTCAAATGTTATGTGGCGTTTAGTTGCGTTTATTGGAATCCACGAAATAGCCTTAAAATAGCCCGCAGCATGTAAAATACTCCTTTCAAGGTGTTAAAATAATTAGTGACAATTTGAAGTGGGATTTCATTTTTTCTGAGACATGATATTGAGCCATCATGTTTCAGCAGTCTCTATATTGTATCATTGGCCACGCCTTTCCCATTGATCCAAAAAACTCTCCGGTTCATAATGATGCCATCTCGATTCATATTTAGGTAACAACACATATTCTTATAATTTAAACAATTTATAACTGATATAATGTCATGGTAGGATAAAGTGTAAAAAGAACCTATTGTAAACTCTGAGAAATCACTAAAAATTTTGAAAAAACTTAAGGTGGAGTTGCATAAGTTGATATCGCGAATATATTTTTTATTATAACTACTGATTGTGGCGAATATATATCAAAGTATATATTATATATTCAGCAGTTATTTATAAGTATTTTAAAAAGATTTGAGGCTTCTTAATCTATATTTTCCAAGGTTCGTTTCTTTCAAAACTGCCTGAAACATTTATTGAACTGCATCCTGTGAATACCAAGTCAAAATCATGTACTGTTATGAGAAGTTATTAACAATTCGGCGCACGCCAATGGACGTTAATGGCGTAAAGTGGCAGACTAATAAATATTTTAATAATCAAGAGATTTTTTTAATAAAAAATAATTTACCTTATTTTATTCTGATAATTATCATATGAATAGATTTGTGAAGTGGATCACTAAAACATATTCAGGAGAAAAAAGGCATGGCTTGACCATATAAGGTTTCCTTACACATCTTGACGTCATCATTTGCGGAAGCACAAACTCTTTGAACAGAATAGCTAAAACGAGTGTTTTCCCCTTACTCTCGCAAACACCCCCCACTTGCGGAACGATAGTCACAAGTTTTCGCCGTTTGAACTGAATTTCGGTCATGCATTAAATGTAATCTATTTTTGGGCTTGCAAAACAGAAACTGCTTCTTAGAATTCCATGAGAAGTGACTGATTTTTGTCTGCATATAAGTCCAAGGTATCCATTTGGGTACCACTTAATTAACATAATTAAAAATTTTGAATTGAAATTTTTTGTTTATATTTATTTCACTTAATGTTATTTATGCTAGATAAAGTTAAAAATTGTGAATAAAGTGCATTATTTTAGGCTCGAGTCTCTAGAGGTTAATGTATGCATCCTCAGCTTGACAGTATCTATCATTTTAGAAATATTTTTAGAATAATAGAATGGAAGGTGAATAAAATATGTTTTAAATATTTCAACGTGTCAAAGAACTGATGTAATTAAAAGCGATTTTAAAAAATAGTGAAACGAAATGCCTTTACAAATATTTATAGAATATTTAAAAAGTGTAAATTCTTTATGAATAAAATTTCCTGACATGAATTCAATCGATCTAAAAATTTTAAACCCTATTAAGAATCACTAATTTAAAATCTATAAAAGACCTCTCTACACTTTGTTCACGGGATATCTAGCCTCAATCATTGGAATGAAAATTTGTGAATATATTCACAAAATGAAATTTGAAAATTTTCATCTTTCGCATAATAATAGGGGGAATTTGCTATAAATTCAGAATTAGAAGATGAAATGGGCGTGGTACCTTAGAGGTGGCAGCAAAATATACATAAATTATAAATTGTTTATTATACGGCAAATAGCCTGAAATTGAAACAGAAAGTTTAGAAGTATTCATTTGATATTATAAAGGAAAATGAATATGTAACTTGTTGTTTCTTCTATGTAAAATATCCAATTCTGAAAATGATTAGCAAATATTAAGAAGAAGAAATATTATGTGCAGCTGTCTCTTTTGAGTTATTTCAAACAGGGGTGAATGCGTTAAGAACGTAACCACGATGAGAAAATAACATAAATGTTTGACGGAAAAAAAAGAAAAACTTTACATAGATTATTAAATTAGGAGTTCGTGGCCTTAGATTCTAGATATCATATTAGATCACTGAACAAACTCTGTTACGATCTTCCTCTAAACACGATCATGCCATATCCGGTTTGAGTGCATTTAAATTACGAAGTGCGTCAATAACATAATACAATTCTTCAAGTAAACATTTTTGTGTAACATCACAAAGTGTCAGGAAGATGTGTGTTCAAAGATCCCAGAAATCACAATTTTTAATGAGGTAGGAAACCATATTACCAGAAATTATACACAGAAAAAAACATACTAAATTTCTTCGTTTTCCTTTTATGCTCGATGATAAGCGATGAAAGCTTGAAAGAAGTCGATCGTCAGGCGATCGCCTATGAATACCCGCAGATAGGCCCGTATGTAGAACAAACGCTGGAGCGATGTGACTCTCGCTCCGCAGTGGAGGGTGCTTGCGGCGCATACTATCGCCACTGATTGTGGGAATAGAATAGGGGCTATTGGCACCACCTCATGCGCGATCGGTGCAAACTGATAGGATATCGGGGTGAAAAATCAAAATTGCTTGTAGCTGCTTCTACCATTCACTTAGAAATTTCAACTATTTGTATAAGAAAAACTTAGCAAATGCTAAGTTTTGATTTTTTTTTGTCAATCTTTTCATTTACACGTATTTCCATTTAAAATTAAAAAAAGATAATATGAATTTTATTTTTTAATAATTTACTAAATAAAATAAATTAAAAAATAAATTAATTAATTAATTAAAAAATAAGTAATTAAATAAATAAATTAAAAAATAAACTTAATATATATTCTGATTCCATTTAATAAGAAATTTTATTATAATTTCATTATTCTAATTCCATCCCAAACTATCATTCTTATTATATATATTTAATTATGATAAAACAAATATTAAATACATTTAATTAATTATATATATTTACATAATTATATATATTTACATAATACGCAGTGGAGGGTGCTTGCGGCGCATACTATCGCCACTGATTGTGGGAATAGAATAGGGGCTATTGGCACCACCTCATGCGCGATCGGTGCAAACTGATAGGATATCGGGGTGAAAAATCAAAATTGCTTGTAGCTGCTTCTACCATTCACTTAGAAATTTCAACTATTTGTATAAGAAAAACTTAGCAAATGCTAAGTTTTGATTTTTTTTGTCAATCTTTTCATTTACACGTATTTCCATTTAAAATTAAAAAAAGATAATATGAATTTTATTTTTTAATAATTTACTAAATAAAATAAATTAAAAAATAAATTAATTAATTAATTAAAAAATAAGTAATTAAATAAATAAATTAAAAAATAAACTTAATATATATTCTGATTCCATTTAATAAGAAATTTTATTATAATTTCATTATTCTAATTCCATCCCAAACTATCATTCTTATTATATATATTTAATTATGATAAAACAAATATTAAATACATTTAATTAAAATTATTTTTATTCAGGCCACGGTACCCGGATTTAAATCAGCTTGATAAAGCAAAATTTCCTTTTCGTTCTTTTAACATTGTAATTTTGTATTAAATTAAAATAAAATAAATTTTAAACAAACTACTTGTTATTTACATCAAATAAGCCAAGTTAGAAAAAAAAATCTTGTCTAATATACTGCAAGGAATTACCCTTTCATATTCCCAGATTTATTCATATATATATACATGTATATGTGTGTATATATATCTATCTATATAAATAAAAATGTAAATGTTCGTTTGTTCAAAACCTCAAATCTCCGAAAGTTCTTCACCGATTTCTTTGAAATTTTCACACAACGTTGCATTCAAATACGTGAGTGTTTTTATATACCTATTATATAGATGACACACCTGTGACAGGTATAAACATGATTTTTTGAAACACATGCTATACTAAATGTTTTACGGCAAACGAGAAATCTCTTTCCCTTCCCCCTCAGAACAGAAATTTGTCACGGTGGGGTGCGACCCCACTATCAGCAGTCCTCACAGGTCATAAAGTACGCAGGTATCGTTCTAGACAATAAAAGACGATCGAAGAGATAAGAGAATGCACATGGCTGAGGATATTTTCCGTCGAATAAGCGAGGAAAATTCAAGTATGAACATGGATTTCACAGCAGAAATCTACAACGAAGCGTTGATAATGATTGAAGATTTGTGCTGAGAAATCGCGAACAAAGTTCTCAATCAATTGGGAATGCCATCACCGAATCGATCTGCTGATGATTCGTTCGATGTAGAATTGCGTCTTGAACAAAATTACAACACGGGTGATCTTTTGTCGTATTTTAATCAAATATTCCAAAGCTAATGCTTGAGCAAAAAGGCATTTACGATCAAATAATGCAAACTGTCAATAACGGGGTTGGAGATGTCTTTCTCTTAGATGCGCCAGGAGGAACTGGTAAAACGTTCCTAATTAGATTGATTCTGGCAGCAATTCGATCCCAAAATGACATAGCCTTAGCTCTTGCGTCGTCCGGAATAGCTGCGACATTGCTACCAGTTGGAAGAACTGCACATTCCGCTTTGAAATTGCCGTTGAACATTCAATTCATTGAAACTGCCACGTGCAACATTTCCAAAGCATCAGGCATGTGAAAAGTATTTCAGAAATGCAAACTTATTGTTTGTGATGAATGTACAATGGCACACAAAAAATCGCTCGAGGCTCTTGATCGATCATTGCAAGATTTGCGTGGAAAAAACAGACCATTTGGGAACGCATTAATATTGTTTGCAGGAGATTTCAGGCAAACATTACCTATAATTCCTCAATCGACACCAGCGGGCGAAATAAATTCTTGCCTGAAATGCTCAACTTTGTGTCGACACGTAAAGACGTTGAAATTATCTACAAATATGCGTGTCCATCTGCAAAACGATCGATCAGCAGAGTTATTCTCACATCAATTGCTGGAAATTGGGAACGGAAAGGTGCCGGTTGATTTGACATCAGGACGAATTTCATTGCCTCATAACTTCTGCAATTTAGTATTGTCAAAAGAAGAATTGATTGAAAAAGTATTTCCCAATATTCAAACCAATTATAAGAATCGTGATTGAATGAGTGAACGAGCTATTCTTTCGGCCAAGAACAAAGACTTCTACGAGCTTAACAATATCATTCAGTAAAACATTTAAAGCGAGGCAGAAACATACATGTCCGTCGACACTGTTGTGGAAGCAGATGAAGCGGTTCATTATCCAACAGAATTTTTGAATTCACTCGATCTGCCAGGGATGCCACCGCACGTACTGTAATTGAAAATCGGCGTGACAATTATAATGTTGCGAAATATCAACCAACCAAAGCTTTGCATCGACACGCGGCTTGCAGTAAACAATTACTGAGCAACGTCGTAGAAGGAGCGTTCTTGATAGGATCATTCAAAGGTGAAGATGTCCTCATTCTTCGCATTCCCACGATTACAACGGATATGCCATTTAAATTTAGGAGATTGCAATTCCAAATTCGATTGGCGTTTGCAATCACCATCAATAAAGCTCAGGGCCAATCTTTACAATTGTGCGGGTTAGATTTAGACACGGATTGTTTCTCACATGCACAATTATATGTTGCGTGTTCTAGAGTCGGAAAACCAGACAATCTATATATGTGCACAGACAATGGAACAACAAAAAATATTGTATATCCACAAGTATTGTAAAATTAAACATTTCTTAAAATTTTTTTATTTCCAATGCAGCGAGGGAAGGGGAACACAATTCTTTCGCGAAGATATTACATAAAACAAGCAAGTACTAAAAACTGAACTATAAAATACGAGTATGTTGGGCGGTAACGTTACTCGCGTCCGCAGCATACTTTAAACTACACGTGCCCCTGGGCAGTGCTAAATGAGTAACAGCTTTGCAGCCTTTATAAATTAAACATATTAGAAACGTGCTTTCTCTTTTCATTCTTTTCTATTTAACCAGACTGAGCCACAGCAACGCGTGGCCGGGTACAGCTAGTACTTATATATAAAGAGAGAGCGGATTTTTGTACGTGGAGGGTAATCTCCAGAACCACTGCACCTATTTGAAAAATTCTTTCACTGTTTGAAAGGTACATTATTCCAGATGGACATAGGCTATATATTATGTATATCTGATCAGTAGAAATAAAGTTTGGGGCTTAATCCTAACAATCTCCATTGTTACCGCTTTTTGTGCCGAACTCTTCAACGATCCTTAGCGTGGTGCTATCTATACTTATATATAAAGAGAGAGCGGATTTTGTACGTGGAGGGTAATCTCCAGAACCACTGCACCTATTTGAAAAATTCTTTCACTGTTTGAAAGGTACATTATTCCAGATGGACATAGGCTATATATTATGTATATCTGATCAGTAGAAATAAAGTTTGGGGCTTAATCCTAACAATCTCCATTGTTACCGCTACTCTCTTCTACCGTTTTTTGTTCCGAAGATTTCAAAGATCCTTAGAGTGTGCTATCGCGGTGGGCTTCTGTTCTGACGCTAGCGGTTCGAACCTAGCCGTTCTCCGACACGCCTTTATCTTTTAAAAAATTTATTTTAATTATTAACTAACGTAAAATTTATTTAAGGTATTATTATGTTATAATTAAGGTAAAAAAAACATTTACAATTTATTGGCTATCAACAGGAAATTTATTGGTATAACAATTTGTTCAACCCGGACAAAGTCGGGACGGGCCGCTAGTATATATATATATATATACACTCATGGACAAAAAAATTAGCGCACCAAGAAATAATTGCGGGATCGTAACGAAACTTGCAATGAAGGTACATGTCGGGGAGATATGCAAATGATTAGAAATGCAGCGTGATTGCGCATTACGTATAGCCGGTAGAGGGCGTTGAACATCGTACTCTGTGGAGTATAAAACAGGTAGCCAAAGCTTGTTTGAGTGTGCTGAATCATTTCCAAAGGAAGAGCTGAGATAGACATGCCATTACGCCGTGTTCGAAGACGCCGTGTTTCTCGCAGTTTCAGAAGGGGAGAATCGTCGGGATGATGGAGGCTGGGTGGTCAGCTAGGCGAGTAGCTCGTCACTTAGGCCGCTCTGATTGTGTTGTGAGGAGGTGTTGGGACCAGTGGACCCGAGAGATGTCATGTACACGAAGACCAGGCTCAGGACGCCCTCGACAGACCAGTGGTCGAGAAGACCGCCACATCGTAAGAAATGCACGCGTACAGTCAACTGCTTCATCGGCCGCCATACAGGCACAGGTAGCACCTTCACTAGGGGCCTCTGTGTCTTCTCGAACCATACGAGGGCGCCTGGCTGAAGGACAGTTGGTATCGCGGCGCCAATTACGTGTGCTGCCCTTGACGCCCACCCATCGACGCCTCCGTTTGGAATTTTGCCGCGCATTAGGAAACTGGACTGCAGTGGAATGGAACCAGGTCGTCTTTAGCGACGAATCCAGATTCAATCTCGGCAGTGATGACAATCGTGTTCGTGTGTGGAGAGCCCGTGGTGAACGCTTCAATCCTGCCTTTGCTGTACAGCGACACATCGCTCCCACAGCTGGTGTGATGGTATGGGGTACCATTGCCTACAATACACGGTCACCCCTAGTATTGTTCCGTGGCACTATGACAGCCCAGCGGTATGTTCATGAAATCCTGCAACCACATGTGTTACCACTCAAGCAACGGATCCCAGGAGCCATTTTTCAACAAGACAATGCTCGGCCTCATACGGCAAGGGTATCACAAGACTGTCTCCGCACTGTTACTACCGTTCCTTGGCCTGCCCGATCCCCAGATTTGTCTCCAATCGAGCATATCTGGGATCATTTGGGACGACGAGTTGGGCATCCCACGAGTTTGAACAAACTAGAAGCAAGGTTACAGGAAATATGGAACGAAATGTCTCAAGACATCATACAGAACTTGTATGACTCAATGCCCGATCGTATCGCATCGTGCATTCGCGCTAGAGGGGGTCCAACGGAGTATTAACTCCTCCGTTCTTTTGCCTTTTTCTCTGAAATAAATTATCCTTTTTCTTTGATTTTCTTATCATTTACTTATATCAAAGTAGTCATTACGTATGTAAAATTTCGTTTCATATTGATGACTCCTTCTTGGTGCGCTAATTTTTTTGTCCATGAGTGTATTTCAGGTGTTTGGTCACTCTTTTTTTATCTGTAACCATTAGACGGAAGTCGTTAGCATTCCAAATGTGTCCCTTACAGCATACGGCAGTGGTTATCAAAGCGTGGTAAGCGAACTCCTGTTGGACAATTCAAATGCACGCGAAAAATTTTTAGTCATCGCGGAAGAACCAGCTTATTAAAAATGTGTTATAAAATTTATTTCAAAAAATTTTTCCCCCAGGAATTATTTCAAAACTCAAGCTAACTTATTGATCATTGCAGTAGAACAGAAAACTGAACAGAAGTCTGATTCCTCTTTAAAGATAGATTTCAAAAATAAATGTTTTTTAAACTTCTGAGCAAATATTATTGGAGAGTGTGAACCACTAAAGGAAAGGCAATAAAGTTTCTGTTGCAATTTGAAAATACTAAGTTACTGGAGAGGGCGTTCTCTTCTTACGTAAATAATAAATATCGAAACAAATTCAATAGAAAACTGCATATGGAAATATACCTTGCAAAATTTGAACTTGACTTCAAAAGTTTCAAAGAAATAACCTCAAGGATAACTGACAATAATCTGTATGCGTTGTTCCTCACACATAAAATTTTTTTACCGATTAAGAGAACCTCTATCATCATGAGTTGTTACTTTCTTCCAAAAACTTCCTATGACGTTTTATTACAAACTTTACTTTCATCACGAATTTAAGAAAAAACCCTGAAGCTACCGCTATAGCTTTACGGAAAGAACATATCAGAAACCAAGTGAAAAGAGTCATGGACCAAAAAGAAATGATTGATATCAATTAACCAGCGATTTAATTCCCAGGCGTATTCATAGCAATTTGTATATATGTATATAATCCGCAGTTGTTAGTATATTAAATTTTTAAACAAAATATTTTCAGTAAAAAGATATTGATAGTTATTCTAAGCATTTTTTAGTTAGTTTCTTTTAACCGCCAAGTTTAAAAAATTTCGAATCATCTGATATATACACTGCTGGCCACTGTAAATGCAACACCCTGAAGGAAACATGCAAATAACATGAAATTTACAACATCCATTAGCGGTGGTGAGATATGCAAATGATTAGAATTTCAGCGCAGACGCACATCACGCGCGCCTGTGGCGCCACTTCAAAGCGCTATTTAAGGCTTGGAGATTTCGACGATTTCAAGTTCGGCAATTGTGTTTTTCTTGTGGTTTTTTAAAAAAAAACGATCAATTATGCCTCGTCGAAAACAGCGATCATCTTTTGATCAAGTATCCGAGTTCGACAGAGGAAGGATAGTGGCCTACCGAGATTGTGGATTATCTTTTAGGGAAATCGGTAGTCGTGTTGGACGAAACCAAACAACTGTAATGCGGATATGTGATCGTTGGATGCAGGAGGGTACGACGGACCGGCGTGTTCGATCGCATCCACCTCAGCGCACCACTTCACGTGATGACAGGCAAATTGTGCGCATGGCAGTGACGGATCGCTCAGTCACATCGCGAACCATAGCACAGCACATGCAGTCTGTAACGCCTCATCCAGTGTCTGCGCGTACCATTCGACGCCGTTTACAGCAGAGTGGTCTGTCCACAAGACGTCCATTGCTTTGTCTACCCTTGACGCGGAACCACAGACGTCTCCGCCGCCAATGGTGCGACGACAAAAGGATATGGACGGCAGAATGGAATGAAATTGTCTTTACTGACGAGTCACGCTTCTGTCTGCAACACCACGATGGTCGCATTCGAGTCTGGAGACACCGTGAAGAGAGGATACTGAACAGCTGCGTTATGCACCGCCACACTGGTCCTGCACCGAGTGTTATGGTATGGGGCGGTATTGGATATCACTCTCGCACATCTCTAGTACGCATTGCAGGTACTTTAAACAGCCAGCGCTACATCTCCGAGGTGTTGGAGCCAGTTGTCCTTCCTTACCTTCAGGGCTTGCCCACAGCCATATTTCAACAGGATAATGCGCGACCACACGTGGCACGCATTGTCCAACGGTTCTTCGTCAATCGCCAGATTGAATTGCTTCCCTGGCCGCCTCGCTCTCCGGATCTTTCGCCGATAGAAAACATGTGGTCCATGGTTGCTCTACGATTGACCCAGATTCCATCCCCAGCTGCCACAGCAGATCAACTATGGCAACGTGTGGAAGCTGCTTGGTCTGCTGTACCCCAAGAACTCATCCAAAGTCTCTTTGAATCAATGCCGAGGCGTGTGGCAGCGGTGATCTCCAACAATGGCGGCTACTCTAGCTACTGATTTTGGCAGGAACCACACTTCACAGAAGTCTATAAATTTAATCATTTGATACTTGGTCAACATGTTATCTACAAAATAAATTTTGTTGTGATATCTCTTGTCTTTCTTGATGTTGCAATTTGGGTGGCCAGCAGTGTATATATGCAATCATCAAACGGTACAGAGATATCTGTTTTAATCATGAGTTAGAATAGTGTAGTAGATAACGCTATGGGCTTCCACGCAGTAAGCTTCGGTTTAAATTCCGAATGATACTTGGTCTTTACCGCGTTGTCCCCTCTTAGGAAGCAATGTCGGTTCACCTAAATGTTGCTCCAATAATAGAGTAGCCAGCAAAACATCGGGATGAATAACAAAAAACGAATATCTCACAACAAGTGCCTCCACATTTAAAAAGTAAATAAATAAAAATTGAAGAAATATAAACATAATACAGATTTATTGATAACGTTATGCCACTTCGTAGATTTTCATAGTCATACATAAAAATTTGGAAGAGGGACCTATATCAGTTAAGAATATTTATAAAAATGTTAAGATGTGCACACTTCTCAATCATAATATCAACGAAATCGAGAAATTCAGAATTTTTCAGTCTAAGATACAGAATTTTTTCGAAAAATTGCATGATTACGCTAAAGAAATAAAACTGGCTCCAGTAAGTAGAGAATCGTAAATTATTTTTTTCATGTAGTGTCGATCATTATGAATAATAATGTATTTTGCCGATTTATCTCTGATAAATCGGCAAAAGAAATTCTTTTACAATTAAATAAATTTGCTTAATTATACTCTGAAGGTGTCTCAAATCGCTTCCACACAGAGATTTAAAATACTACCACCAATAATTGTTATGGTAACTCTTTATGAGGCGTGTCAATCAACCAACATTCGGACCGCCTTCTGTTCTTGGACTATCAAAAATGCGGCCACACAAAATCTTCTCAGTAAACTTTTCTAGTGGAGGGCCCAGCCCAATGACTTTCGTTTACGCTGTAACCTATGTGTAAAAATGGTCCTGAAAACGATACCACAATGTAGATAATACTGCATTAACTATTTCAAAACTTTTACAAACTTCCTAAATGTATTTTAATGTTCTTTTCACAAATGTGACCGGATGTGATCGTGATTATGTAACAGCAGAAAGACGAAATAAAAATTCATGGATTAGCACGATAACTTTAACTTTCCTGTATTACTTAAAATATTATATTTAGTAACACGTATACCTGTGATACGAAGGCAAGATAATAATATTGTACAACCAGGCAGTGCTGTTTTGTCTGAGGAAACCACTCAAAATTCTACCATTAAATACATATTATAAAAAAATTAAAGTCATGTAATTTATAGTATATAATTAAATTGAATCTCGATATTCATTTTATATTTCAACTGAAATGAAATATTATTATGATTACGAGAAAAAATTAAAATGAATTAAACTTTTTTCCTTAAAAAAATGTTTTTAATCATATTTTTAAATTCTTTTTCAGAAAATGAAAGAATTTTTTTTCTGAAATATGTTTATCAAAAATAATTTTAAATATTATTAGCCTGAAAACTGTGATAAATATTTTGACTTATAAAAGATATATTTGGTATGTTATAAACTACTGGTGTTCGGTTTCATTGTGGTCAAAAGGGACAGTGTTGTTATTACTACTTTAAAAAAAGGGGAGGGGCTAATTTTCACTTTGAGAAAAGAGGAGTGGAAAAGGCAAAGAAATGTTTTACTTTTTCTTTATTTACGCAGTGGGCAGACTGTCTCTCGACCAGACGCAAAGATATATCAGATTCGACTTTTCTGATGTTAAATGAGAATTTTTTTTCAGATTGTTTAAATGTCATATTTCGCGAGATATTTACTGTCTGAATTATTTTAAAAAACTAATTTCTATTTAAAATGTTCTGAGACTACCAGAGATTAATGTACAAATTTTAATATATATATCCTATTATAGTGCTCTTCCGTAATTATTCATAACTTCATTCTCGCGTAATTGCATTGGCGACGGCCAATGCTCGATTGAAAGTAGTGATGGGCATAACGGATCACTTGAGGGTAGAATTCATAATTTAAAATTTATACCTAAGCACAATTCTATAAAAGGCTGGTTATCGTATTCTTAGAACGCGGTAAGTATGTGCAACGAAAAGAAAAAAAAACTTTACATAAATTTGTAAATTAGAACATGGCTCTATATTCTCCATGAGATAGGATCACTGAAAAACTCTGTTACCTACTTCCTCAAGACCAGGGGTTCCCAACCTTTTTATTGTACCCATGAAGCTACAGAAGGAGGGTAAGCTTCAATGGGGAATACCTCGAAAAATGGACCGATTATGGTCGCTCACCGGCAGATGGCGCGACATGTTCCTCTGGTTCGCAGTTTTCATTGAGTTATATGGACACGTGTTTTAGAAAATTGTTTTACAAATTTTTAAATCTATTCTGTGCACAGATATGCCACCATGTTTTTCACCTGGTTGTTCCAGTGGCCAGATTTCATTATAAATTATGTTGCTGGTTATGTTGTTAGTAGGATCAGTAGATTTTCTAAATGTGACCAATGCATTCAAAACTTACCATTATAAACAGCAATACTGATCAAAGTAAATTAATTAAAAATAAATAATAATAAAAAAATAATAAATAAATAATAAATTTATTTTTTAAGCGATAAAAGAAATTTATACTGGTTCTCTTATGCCAGAAATAGGTTGCAATGAGCAACATAACATTAATTTAATTCAAAATGTTGTCAACTTTTTTCTAATTCCGCGCATGCATTTTATATGCAAACAAGAAAATAAAAATTCTCAACTCTGTGCTAAAGGTAAAAAATTAAGAAAACAGTCAAAATTATAAATCACATTTATTATTAAATTTAAGCTTTTATTTTATATTACTTTTGAATTGCATATCAATAAATAATGTTATAAATATCTGTAAAACCTGTCATGTATAATTTTTTGTTCAAATTTATCTATAGTAAATTGTATATCAAGCATTAATTTTTTATTTTATAATAATGTATTAATAGTGTATGTTGTTAGTTTCAATTCTTTATAATTATGAAATACTTTTCTTATATTCAACATATTTTGTGGTTATGGCAAATTAAATACACGTCTGAGCTAAAGCCATCATTATTTTTTAAATTGTTCACAGAAATAAAATATTTCCACTATGAAAACTTCATAAAACTGGTGAATATGCTGAAATCTTAATATAGAATTTAATTACTGTTAAGTTAGTTTTGATAAGTAAATAAGTTTTCGTTGTATGATAAAAAATGTTGTCACTATAAATGCTTATGCAAAATCTGTTGTGTATAAGTAAAAAAAAAATTAATATTTTCCGATCTTTTTACTGTGAGTACAATAAAACCCATACTTTGTGTAACTAGCTCGCTCTAGAAAATAATGGATCATTATTTACTCATTTCCCTTAAGGGGAGTGGTCACTTTTACGTACCTTTAAAAGTATCATTTTTAGGCCTATGTTCGATTGTATGTACTACTCATGATTTTTGCTTGATTTACATGAAATTTTTTGAGTACCTGCCTATAATATTGTTTATTATAGATGCAATTTTTCAAGGTAATTAATAAAAATGATTTTTTATGCATAAAAAGTGAATATTTTTTTTTTTAAATCGAGCATTTTGCAGTCAACTACTGTGCGCATTCTGTCAAAATAAATTATTAAGTTACATTAATAATTTTTAACTATATGTGATTACAATACTTCAGGCAACAATATGAAGAAACATTATTCTAATATATATTAAAACATTTTAGTACGTGCTATTTTTAATTAGAAATTTCAAAAATGTCTGAGTAAAAGCTTATAAAAAATTCTTTAAAAAATTAAAATATATTAAGGTTCAAAAATTTTGGTGGATTTTGTTGTCAAAAGTGTTGTAATCACATATAGTAAGCAATTATTAATGTAACTTAATAATTTATTTTGATAGAATGCGCACAGTAGTTGAATGCAAAATGCTCGATTTTAAAAAAATATTCACTTTTTATGCATAAAAAATTATTTTATTTTTTTATTAATTACCTTGAAATATTGCATATATAATAAATAAACAGTATTATAGGCAGTTACTCAAAAAATTTCTTGTAAATCAAGCAAAAATCATGAGTAGCACATACAATCCAGCATAGGTCTAAAAATGATACTTTTAAAGGTACGTAAATGTGACCACTCCCCTTTTAAGGAGGGAGATCACCTTAAACCTTCAAAAAACACAATTTTTTATTATGATTTAATTTTGAAGAATGGAATATAAGGAATCTTATGAAAAAAAAATTAAGTCCATACTACAATTAGAACCAAATTTATGGCCAAATGTATAAAGCTAATAGTAAATTAATTTATAGAAAATTTAAACTTTAAATTGCTTTTTCTAAAAACTGTTATTTTGAAAGTTGTGCGCACTATTTCTTCAAAACTAATCATCACAAATTGCTAAAATTTTTTGTATACATGTATATCTTGCATGTTTCTACAATTTCTACCTAAATTAAGGTATTTTTTTGCAGAAAATTTTTTTAAAAATTTATATTTTTTTGTACATTACATTACATTTGCCTGAAAAAAATATTTTTATGCGAAATATGGTAACTATTTTAGGTGCAGATTAAATTATAACCTATGGATAAAATATATACAAATAATTTAATATAAATCTCTTTTAGTTTTAAAATATACTCTGAACATTGCATTGATCTAAGATTCACTATTCATAAAACATTTTTTTCTTAAAATATTTTATAATAATCTCCCAACAATTCTGTTATTTTTCTAATAGATAAAACTTTGTACAATTCACCTTTAAAAATTGGTTTAAATTAATTACAAATTAACTGTTTAACAACACATTAAGCTTGGTAGTAAAATCAGTGTATTTTTGTGCATGCAAAGGTGATCTCCCCCTTAAGAATTTTAATGAAGTTTAGCAAAAAAGGCAGTTCAAATAAACATTTTGAATGAAGATAAACAATTTTTAAGTTGAATTTGTTTGGACATTTCAAACATGATCATTGTCAATTTTGTTAGGATAATTAAACTTTTATTTCGTTATTGTTAAAAGGCTTTGTCATGTATACATTATTTTGAGCATCTTCAATAGTTTTAACATATACCTTTTTTAACAAACATGGCTTTTACTGCACAATAAGAGTAAGATTACTATCTGTTTCACTAAAAGTAATTTTCAAGATAATAAATAAGATCTATAATAGAACAGTGAAACTTAAGGGAACTTAAATTTTTTTAACATTTGAAGTAATTCTAAAACTAGTGTCATTTATATGATACTAGATTTTTTTTATCCTATGTTGGGGAAAAGTACACTGACCATAATTTCTCACTGGTAACTCAGTAGAGGTGAGATCTATTTCAAAAATCTGTGACTGAAAAGTACTTGTTTTGAAGAGAGGATCACGTTAAAAGGTGATTGAAATCCATAAATTCCCCAGCAGAATAAAGGTGGTAGTCAGGAGAGGATGCAACGCCAATGCGGTGCAGGTAAAAAGTCGTGAGATTATTTTATAAAATTGGATGAACTATTAATACACACGCGAAATGACACAACCGTTTGAACAACAAACATTAAACGGGCTTCGAAGGTTTTCCCTATTAGCGGGTAAATCCCGGGTATTATTGTTGTCCATGTAAACGCAGCTCATGAAGCTACAGAAGGAGGGGAAGCTAGTGTTAAAAATGTGTCTCCGATTTGGTCGCCACCACTAGATGGCGCGCGCGCCTGATCTGTTGCCGCTATAACACAGAAACCATACGCTTTAATATGGATTTTTCGTATTTTTCAAAAGAAATAAGTTTTTTTTTAAAGTGCATTTTTAATATGAATTTATTTATTCAAATTAACAATTGTTTATCTTCATTCAAAATGTTTATTTGAACTGCCTTTTTTGCGAAACTTCATTAAAATTCTTAAGGGGGAGATCACCTTTGCATGCACAAAAATACACTGATTTTACTACCAAGCTTAATGTGTTGTTAAACAGTTAATTTGTAATTAATTTGAACCAATTTTTAAAGGTGAATTGTACAAAGTTGTTGGGAGATTATTATAAAATATTTTAAGAAAAAAATGTTTTATGAATAGTGAATCTTAGATCAATGCAATGTTCAGAGTATATTTTAAAACTAAAAGAGATTTATATTAAATTATTTGTATATATTTTATCCATAGGTTATAATTTAATCTGCACCTAAAATAGTTACCATATTTAGCATAAAAATATATTTTTCAGGCAAATGTAATGTAATGTACAAAAAAATATAAATTTTTAAAAAAATTTTCTGCAAAAAAATACCTTAATTTAGGTAGAAATTGTAGAAACATGCAAGATATACATGTATACAAAAAATTTTAGCAATTTGTGATGATTAGTTTTGAAGAAATAGTGCGCACAACTTTCAAAATAACAGTTTTTAGAAAAAGCAATTTAAAGTTTAAATTTTCTATAAATTACTTTACTATTAGCTTTATACATTTGGCCATAAATTTGGTTCTAATTGTAGTATGGACTTAATTTTTTTTCATAAGATTCCTTATATTCCATTCTTCAAAATTAAATAATAATAAAAAATTGTGTTTTTTGAAGGTTTAAGGTGATCTCCCTCCTTAAAAGGGGAGTGGTCAAATTTACGTACCTTTAAAAGTATCATTTTTAGACCTATGCTGGATTGTATGTGCTACTCATGATTTTTGCTTGATTTACAAGAAATTTTTTGAGTAACTGCCTATAATACTGTTTATTTATTATATATGCAATATTTCAAGGTAATTAATAAAAAAATAAAATAATTTTTTATGCATAAAAAGTGAATATTTTTTTTAAATCGAGCATTTTGCATTCAACTACTGTGCGCATTCTATCAAAATAAATTATTAAGTTACATTAATAATTGCTTACTATATGTGATTACAACACTTTAGACAACAAAATCCACCTAAATTTTTTAACCTTAATATATTTTAATTTTTTTAAGAATTTTTTTATAAGCTTTTACTCAGACATTAGCACGTACTAAAATGTTTTAATATATATTAGAATAATGTTTCTTTATATTGTTGCCTGAAGTATTGTAATCACATATAGTTAAAAACTATTAATGTAACTTAATAATTTATTTTGACAGAATGCGCACAGTAGTTGACTGCAAAATGCTCGATTTTAAAAAAAAATATTCACTTTTTATGCATAAAAAATCATTTTTATTAATTACCTTGAAAAATTGCATCTATAATAAACAATATTATAGGCAGGTACTCAAAAAATTTCATGTAAATCAAGCAAAAATCATGAGTAGTACATACAATCGAACATAGGCCTAAAAATGATACTTTTAAAGGTACGTAAAAGTGACCACTCCCCTTAAGGGAAATGAGTAAATAATGATCCATTATTTTCTAGAGCGAGCTAGTTACACAAAGTATGGGTTTTATTGTACTCACAGTAAAAAGATCGGAAAATATTAATTTTTTTTTACTTATACACAACAGATTTTGCATAAGCATTTATAGTGACAACATTTTTTATCATACAACGAAAACTTATTTACTTATCAAAACTAACTTAACAGTAATTAAATTCTATATTAAGATTTCAGCATATTCACCAGTTTTATGAAGTTTTCATAGTGGAAATATTTTATTTCTGTGAACAATTTAAAAAATAATGATGGCTTTAGCTCAGACGTGTATTTAATTTGCCATAACCACAAAATATGTTGAATATAAGAAAAGTATTTCATAATTATAAAGAATTGAAACTAACAACATACACTATTAATACATTATCATAAAATAAAAAATTAATGCTTGATATACAATTTACTATAGATAAATTTGAACAAAAAATTATACATGACAGGTTTTACAGATATTTATAACATTATTTATTGATATTCAATTCAAAAGTAATATAAAATAAAAGCTTAAATTTAATAATAAATGTGATTTATAATTTTGACTGTTTTCTTAATTTTTTACCTTTAGCACAGAGTTGAGAATTTTTATTTTCTTGTTTGCATATAAAATGCATGCGCGGAATTAGAAAAAAGCTGACAACATTTTGAATTAAATTAATGTTATGTTGCTCATTGCAACCTATTTCTGGCATAAGAGGACCAGTATAAATTTCTTTTATCGCTTAAAAAATAAATTTATTATTTATTTATTAATTTTTTTTATTATTTATTTATTATTATTTATTTTTAACTAATTTACTTTGATCAGTATTGCTGTTTATAATGGTAAGTTTTGAATGCATTGGTCACATTTAGAAAATCTACTGATCCTCCTAAGAACATAACCAGCAACATAATTTATAATGAAATCTGGCCACTGGAACAACCAGGTGAAAAACATGTTGGCATATCTGTGCACAGAATAAATTAAAAAATTTGTAAAACAATTTTCTAAAACACGTGTCCATATAACTCAATGAAAGCTGCGAACCAGAGGAACATGTCGCGCCATCTGCCGGTGAGAGACCATAATCGGTCCATTTTTCGAGGAATTCCCCATTGAAGCTTTCCCTCCTTCTGTAGCTTCATGACATACACTCATGAAGCTACAGAAGGAGCGGAAGCTTCAATGGGGAATTTTTCGAAAAATGAACCGATTGTTGTCGCTCACCGGTAGAGGGCGCGACATGCGATCGAAGAGACTATTTTACACACTGAGTTATACGGCGTGGTGGTGAAAGTTGTTTTATAAATTTTTAAATTTATTATGCGTGGAGAAATATGCCAAACACGTGTTTTGCCCCGGGTTGTTCTACTGGCTATAGATCAGTCTTAAAAAGAAATACAGAAACTGGACAGAGAAATCCTAGTATATTTGCTGCCCCTAAGGTAAAAACATTATTATTGTTTTGTGTTAATATAAGATGTATAATAATGAGAGAAAAGTACAGCTGCTGTGTTTTAAGTGAACGCAAAGTTAAGACATCTTAAGTTCTTCTGGAAATAAGCGTGTTTTATTTTTCAATCATCCCTATATCCCATCAAAAATAATCATCACGTGTTCACAAAGCTCTATTGTATGTAAAAAGATGTAAATAATTACTCATACTATTGCTCTAAAGGAAATAGCTCATCAATAAAAGATGTACGATACTTACGTATATAATGAAGCATTAGTTTTTGATGGTTTTCAAATTTTTAATTGCAAATTTACCTTCATTAGCGATTGTAATTCATTTGATATGTTTGTGGTATGTAACAAGTTATCAGAGAGTGAATTTTATACCAAGCATACAATTTTCATTTTATAAATATATATTGATTGTGTTTGTTGTTCATTTCAATTCTACTCATTCCAGGATAGTGAACTTTTGGAGAAATGGCAAAAAGCCATCCCCAGAAAAGACAAAGTTTTCAGTAATCGTGACAAGCTCTGTGAGTTGCATTTTGAAAAAGAGTGTATAGAAAGGTCATATGTGACTAAACTCACTGATGGAACAATATTTACTCTTGAGAGAGGGTCACCTCTTTTAAAAGCAGGTTCTGTACCAACATTATTCCCAAATTTACCAAAATATCTGTCTGTTAGAACATGCAAGAGAAAAGCTCCAGCTCCTCGTCATTCTTCATTTGAAAAAAACAAAAGGCCTAATATAAGTACAGATGTTGAATCTCATACAGAAGCTGAACAACAGCAAAATTATTATTCTACATTTTTGATTCATTTAGAAAATATACAAAAACCAGATTCATGGTGGACAGTAGCATCTACTCAAGAGTATCTGATATGTTCAAAATGGAATTCTAAATATTCTTGTGAGCGACGAGTCATTATTTGTCAGGATTCATCTGTAAAAGTATGTACAGAATATTATTGTTTAAAAAAGTTGAAATTGCAAAATGGTTAATGGTTAATTTTAAAATGTTAAATGGTGTAAAATAATATTCTAAGTATATTACTTCCACCTTAACTATTAGATATAAAAGTAATGAACAGTTGTTTCCAATTGTTGTGTTGATTAATGTAATCATAAGTACTTTTTAAACAGATTTCTTTACTTTAAGAATACATGACATAATGAATTAATGCATATTGATTTTAATCATTAAATATTACTAATAATAGAAATTGAAGTACACTGCTTTTCGAATTTCAGATTTTTTTGGGAAATATAGAAATATCACTGGATGTTGATGTGCATGATATTGAAAGCCTGTCATTTTTACTACAGCGTGTTAATGATTTAGTAATTTGCAAAAATGCTGAATCAGTGTAAGTTTAATTTTAATCTGTTTCATTGGGTGGTAACATTTGTTCTTGAACTTTACTTATTGTTTTGATCAAATTTATCTATAGTAAATTGTATATCACACATTTAATTTTTATTTTATAATAATGTATTAATAGTGTATGTTGTTAATTTCAGTTCTTTATAATTATGAAATACTTTTCTTCTATTCAATATATTTTGTGGTTATGGCAAATTGAGTTACACGTCTGAACTAAAGCCATCATTTTTTTTAATTGTGCACAGAAATAAAATATTTCCAGTTAACTTTTCTTAATATTGAATTTTATCACTATTAAGTTAGTTGATAAGTAAATAAGTTTTCATTGTGTGATAAATAATGTTGTTACTATAAATGCTTATGCAAAATCTGTTGAGTATAATTTTTTAAAAAATTAATATTTTCCTATCTTTTTACTGTGACTACAATGAAACCCATACTTTGTGAAAATGCGAAAATATAGCTGATTTGTCCTTATGAATGTTATTTGGGGATTTTTTCTTTTTAATTTGCTGAAAATATTTGTAATTGATAATTTACCAACTTGAAGGTAATTCCTGACAATGCTGGAACCATAATATTGAATTTAATCACTATTTAAGTTAGTTGATAAGTAAATAATTTTTCATTATATGATAAACAATGTTACTATAAATGCTTATGCAAAATCTGCGTACAAAATCTGCTTATGCAATTAAATGCGTACTTTGTGAAAATTCAAAAATATAGCTGATTTGTCCTAGTCAAAGTTATTTGTTTTTTTTCTTTTTAATTTGCTGAAAAAATTTGTATTCTGTAATTTACCAACTTGACGATTATACCTCCAGTTTTTGAAAGTGTAATCTGAGATGCTTTGACTGATTTTTTTTTTCCCCAAAGGAAGATATTTTAAAGTATTGTCTGATTAATTACTGAATTGACTTCCTATTTTATTAGTCCCGATAAGAATTTATTTGGGATTGATAGAAAATGTTGATTTTTTTTTTTTAAAGGCCTGTTATATATGATGTATTATTCATACTTATCTGCAAATAAAAATATTCTTATATTACTATGTGTGTGTGTGTTTTGGTTAATCAGTATTATTTCTCACAATTTTTTTCCATAAGAGATTATGAACAATGATAAAAAACTTTCTTCACAATTCTTTTCTGTAATTTCATTTCCTTAATTATTAAATTATTACAGAATTCTGAACTAATTTATTCTGAAACCAATACACAATTGTTCTGAAAAAGTTTATTTACTCATTTCCATTAAGAATTTTATTGAATTGTAGCAAAAAAAAAACACTTGAAATAAAGATTTTGAATGAAAATAAAAAAATGTTAAATTGAATAAATAAATTCATATTAAATACGCACTAAAATAAAACAACTTGTTTTCGCTAGGAAAAATACGAAAAATTCAAATTAAAGCGTATGGTTGTCCGTGTCTAAGCCGCCCGCCAGAGCACGCGAGCGCCCTCTAGGGGCGGCGACAAAAAGGGAGACACATTTTTAACACTGAGCTGCGCCTCCTTCTGTAGCTTCATGCTTCATGCATACACGATAACTCAGACAAGCTAAAAGCGTTCTCATTGGCTGATTTCCGATGAAAATCGATTATATCTCGATTATCATTCCAAGTTATCGAAAGATTCGGTTCGTTTTGACAGCGTGACGTCAGTGGATGCGGCTGGCGGAAATTGTTTGTCGTGAATGGCTTTCAAGGTGTCTTCCCCTTTTCAATCGCAGATCTCCCTGCCTTGCGGCTTGCGGACTGCAAGTCGCTGGTGTTTGTCGTGAATCAGGCCCTAGCAATGAAATTTTTAACCCCTATGATTGGTTTATTTTCGTCTCAACGTCATCTTTCCCTTAACGCTACGCAACGGACTCCTATGTGAACAGGCCCTTAGCTTCATACACCCACAAAAACGTAAAAATTAAAATCTCAATTATGCTCAAATGACTCCCCTCAAACCATGTTCTATTTATAACGGAACGTTTTATGTGGTGAGCATTTGATCCCTTCACCCGGCAAACCCACAAACTGGACATTTATACGAAGAACTAATTAATCCCTCTTTCAAACACCAATCAATCAAAACTTTCTTACCCAAGCGTTCCAAATCGTACAAAAACTATAGGTTTATTTTACCACCAAAAGCCATTTCCAATGAAGGCACAGGAGGCGGCAATCGAACCGTATCATATTCTTGATATTAACCTTATGTTTTTTTTTAAATTTAAAGGTTAGTGTTCGAAAGATAAAAGTGAAAGTAAATAAATAAACGAGAGCGTGCCTGCTATCTAGCAATAAAGCAAATTTTTACATGTCTCGTGCTCATTTTCCCATAAAGTTTAAATAAGAAATTTGCCGATCAGCCTAGCACCATCCCTTGCCCCAATCTTATTCTTTTTTCTTCGACCTGCACATCTACATAAGACCTTTATTTTGATTATCCTTTAATTATGAGACAAATTAGAAGCTTTTCATTCATAGCTTAATAGAATTTTGTAAAAATGCACTTCGGGGTGCCCCTTGTTTTTTTTTTTTTTTTTTTTTTTGCGCCAATAGTACCAACGTGCCATTTAAGATTGCGGCTATAAACATCCATCGTGATATATGCGTTACAAAATAATCACATGACAAACACATCAGAAATTTGCAGGAGTACGCGGAGTACGCATTGGCGTACGCGTGAGAAAACTCTCACACTTGGCGACCAAATTCCGAGCACTATTGGCGCCAAAAAAATAAGGGGCACCCTAAACTGTAGTTCTACCGGTAATTTCCTAAATAATTTTTTTTTAAGAAATAGAAAGACACTTCAATCACAATGCAGGGTAAACTATTGGCAATATCACGCAGCTTTTCAAAGAAACTGTAGTTTACTTCATACATTGCAGAATATGAGCAGATACATCGGATGATACTGTTAAAAAAAATACACTTAATTTCAATAGGAAAGCTTAAATTTGCTTACCAAAGCATAACAACTAAATTTTTACTGACTTACTATTCTTTTTTTCTTTCTACCTCAATCTAAACAGAGTTAATTTTCAACAGATTCAGTCCATTGAATATTTGAAGCTGTTGTATTTATATTTTTCATGGTTGCTATGCAACAAATATTATGTTGCCATGTGCTCGATGCTTTTTTCACTCGTTTTTATTTCGCAGAATATATTGATTCAAATAACAAAAGTGTAAACTATATGTGACTTAATTTGAAAAATGTATTTTAATTTTTATGTCATTTACTTTCAAAGTAGTGTTACGTTTTAAAATTAATATGACCCTACTTTTTTCAAAATTTGTATACAGAATGTAATTGGCAGCACCTCTTAACATCTAAATTGTAAACACGCAGAACCGCGTTTTATTTGTACTACGATATAGCACGTGTAAAATGGATAAACCTGCTATTTCGAAGGTTTGTATCTATTTACAAAAATTTAATCTAATCTAAGTACAAAACAAATTGTATGGTAAAAATTGTGTAATTTATTATTTATTATATATAATGTTTTATCTTCGAGTGTCTGATTTTACTACTCTGTGAACTCATTAAATGAAATGTGGCGAAAAATAATACATCCATGTAATTGGAATGACCTTTATAATGTATATATGCATCCTGGGGTGCCTAACGTTCTCGTATTTTAGCAGAGGAGGGTCACAATATGCATTTGTGCAACCTCGGGGTCAACTTCTTCCCCGGAACCTCAGAATGTGGACAAAATAATTAATACTCATAAATTCCCCTCCCCATTGTCAGGAAAATCTTTACCTAGGAAACAGAAATTGCTTTTCTCTCCTATATATGCAATTCTGGTTATAAAACTGATGATACCAAAATCTGATGAAATTGCCATTAGCAATGATTGAGAATTAACCTTAATAGGTTTGAAATGAAATCATAAAATTGAACAAGTTCCTGTCTTTTCTTTAAAATTAATACATTTTATTTCTGATACAGTAAATTATTGTTTTTTTCCTTTTATCATTTAGTGATAAAAGGGTTCAGAATAATTATAGAATTTTAAAACATCAGTATATGGTTAAATAGAATTATCGATCCTTTATTTGTTTTGTACCATTTAAAGCTACTAAAAGAGAAGGCCTGTAATATATGAACAGTAGAAATTGGAGCAGTGTGTTAAATCTGATGGATTTTTAAATATTTTTAAATTACTTCCCTTCATTGGCTCTCAAGCATAAGAAGTCTAGCAGTTCAAGAAAAAAAAGGATTTTGAGTATAAACATAGCATTTCTGTTATGTGTTTGCACAGCAGTTTGAAGTTTTGAGTAACAGTCTGTTTGTAAGCTGTTCATATTTATTTATTTTCAGTTATCTGATTTTCCATTGATTAAACCATGTTGGGTAGTTTCGCATTAAATGGAGGCCACCCATTTAAGTATTGGAAAATTGGGGGAAAATGTAAAATTCCATTACGAACACAAACAACAAACTTTATTACAGAAAGTATAAAAAGTTACTCAAGTACAGAAAGTTATAAAAACTTACAATTAATTTCCAGTCGCCACAGACATCCATAACTGGGTGATGTCGCTCAGGAGCGCAACGAAAGCATTGTTGCCGGCTGCCGATCGCCATATGTATTCCGCTAGATATGATTCCAAATGGTGACGTGCTGTTCCTCGATGATTTTTTGTTGTGCCACTTGGCTGACCCTACATCCTCTCAACTTGCTGGGTACTTGCCCCTGTTTCCGGGTCCACAAAATTGTACTTATGATTAACTTTCAAGTGGGCAAAACTTTATACACACTTCAATAATAGCAAAACAAAACATGATGGTAAAATAGATCTTGATAGTGATTCATTTTTTAGTGAGAATCACGCTGTGTTTACGTTTTAAATGCGCAGTGTATTTAGAATTGAAATATAAATAAATGGGTGGCCTCTGTTTAATGTGAAAGTACCCCATGTTGTTTTAAAAGAAAAGAGTAACATTTAAATAAGACTATAGTATTAATAATATAGGTTTTCTTTCAATCGATATGAATTTGTATGTGATGGCTATTTTTTAAAAAAACGTGTCTCATAGGCCTTTTTTCAACCTAGCATCCGTATTATCAAAGTAAATACCCAATACAGCATTTATTGCTCAGAATTTTTTAAATTGCTTTGAAATGTTCTAGGTGTTTCAATGGTAAATGATTTATTTCTATTTAACATCTTAATGAACTAATTTTTTATCTTTTGAAGCTTTTGTTTATAAATACTTAATCTTATTACTAGTTTTTTTCTAAAACCTTTATTGCCTTCCATGATTTTTTGACGTCCATAATTCCATAATTTTTTTTGAGAGAGGGGGGGATATGATTTTGGTGAGGTCAATGACTAAACAGTTCTCATATTAAACTCATGAATGTGCTGTTTGTTTTCTCATACAGAGTCACTAAGATTTATTTCCTCAAAATTTTGGAAGTAATTTATGAAAAATTAAGTGTCAGAGAGAGTGTAAGCTTGAAAAGTATTATAGTTGCTAGTCTGTGATAGTTGTCAAAACACTAATTAACATCCTTCAGGAATACTGTGAATAAAAATAAAAGCATATAATTAATAAGTAGTACTGAGTGTTGTCACTAGTGCTAATTTAGGTAGTAATTAGTCTGCAGCAAAATTTATAAGTATCCAAACATGTCTTCTATTTCCTAATTTATCACCATTTTCTTATTTTCCCCCTTGTATTGATTTTAAAAGTTAATACTTATATTTCTATTTTTGCAGGGTATGAATTGGAAAGAATTTAAGCTAAAAAGTAAGTCTTCTGACTTGTTCAATTTTTTAATACAGTGGAACTTTGATATATCGAACCTCAATATTATCGAATTCCATGATAAAACAAAATTTTTCAATTTCCCTTGAACCTGCCTAACACTCCCATATTATTAATAAATATAACCTTGGTATATCAAAATCCTCAATAATTCAAAGTTTTCTTGTTCACCTTGAGGTTTAATATATCAAGGTTCCACTGTAATTCTAACATTTAAAGGCAGTTTTTAAAATTTAAATAGAGAATTTTTTTTTTTAGAATACATTGTGGAATCCTAAGCACAGAGTTTTGTGTTTTGTCTGTTACTGTAAAAGTAGAGTTAAAATTTAAAATCCTTGGAAAAAATTACTCTTTAGGCTGATACTTTATGAATAAATGTATTTTATTATTATAATACCTTCTTATTATGCTGCCTATTAGTTAAATTTAAAGAAATTAATTAATTTATGTCTTATAGATAACTAGGCAATAAATCATATAAGATTTATTTGACTACTTTTTATTGAAACTTATGATATTAAATCTATTGTTACTCTTTTTAAAGTCATAATTATCACTGAAGATTTATGTTATAAATCTATGTATAAAAATATTCAATTGGTATTTCCATTTTTCTCTTTGTATGACCTTAATATAAAAATTTAAAATTTGCCTGTATATCACTGAAGTATAATTTATGTTTTCTAGAAAAAGAACAATATAAAAAATGGAAAGAAGATAAGTCTCTAAAGAAGCTAAAAAAATTAGAAGAAAAATCCAAAATCAACACATCTTTTTCGGGAAATCTAAAAGTTAAAAGAGACTTTACTGTTAGTATTGCACTTCCTGGAAGTATTCTTGATAATGCCCAATCTCCTGAACTTAAAACATACCTAGCAGGACAAGTAAGTCATTCATTTGTGATTGTATTATAATGTTTATTTTACTTTAGTTGTCAATTCACATAACATTATTTGAACGTAATTACCTAACTGAAACAGATTAATGGGATCATAATATGTAAATGTGTGTGATCATAGTAATATAGTATGTATGATACAGTAATTCTTATATAGAGAATAAATTGTATTTTCATTTATATATTTTTGGGAGTTTCAATCATTAAAAAAATATACATATTAATAGATGAGAGGTATTAATACTGTTATATAGTTTTGCATACTTTTGATAATTTTTTATTAGAGATTCATCTTTTATTCAGCAGTTTGCTGTAGTTCTTATCAACAGCAGTCACATACATAATTTTAATTCCAAATAGGTTTATGCTGTGTAATGCATGTCAAAAACAGAAATAAACTCCTAAAAATTTCAATAGTAGGTTATATAAAGTTATTACAGCATATTTAAACTTATTGCAATATATTTTACTAAGTGATTTATGTCTTCAGATGAAGACTGCTGTATGCTTTTGAAATTTAAAGAATTTTTTTACTTGTTATTTATAGTTTTCAAAGCTTTCTGTAACTTTTTTTTCAGTTTTCTGTAGCTTTTGATGACTTTATTAACTGTTTAGACCTTGTTGTTTTGATTATTTATAACACTACAGATAAAATTCAATAATTGTTAGATTTGAGAAGAAATATCCCTAAAATATGATAAATTTACAAAGGATAACTAATCAGAATTACAACCGTTAAATTTATTTCTAAAAACATTTTTGATATATTGATGCTTTTTGTCATAACATTGAATGTCTTTTTTTTATTAAAAAATAAGGAACAGATGTAGTATACACAACGGGCCATTGCCAATTTGGCACCAAAATCCCGTTCGGAGAGCTGTTAGGCTTAAACTGCGAAATGTAAACAATAAATTGGAAAATAAATTTACTGCTGGCTTTATGAAACTTGTAGGTGCACACGGGATCTTCGCTTCGCTCAGATACCCTTGCTTCACTCCGCTACGCTCCATTACGCATCCGTCCAAAAACATCAGAAAATCCCCAGCCGCTGACTTCGCTACATACCACTGGCTGTTGTACAGTAAAAAAAAGCTTCCTCTGGCTGTAGTGGTCAGTAAAACAAAGCTTATCGCAAAAAAATAAAAAAAAATACCATCCGATCTTAAAATCCTCCCTGCCAGAATATAAAAACCGCCAAACAACCATCAGATTTGGCGAAAAATCGCCCCTTGGCATTTGTTGCATATACTACATCTGTACCAAAAATAAAATGACTTCTTGAAATGGAAACTAAGAAAGTTGTTAGGGAAAAGCTCCATGTTTATATTATATTTTATTATTCCTAACAAAATGCAAAAAAATATATCTATTTGTTTAAATTTAAAGTTACAATGATGAAAAGCTGCAAGGATTTCTGTTCTGATATATGATGATTATATTTCGTTCAGAAACATTTCTTGTATAGGATATTCCTTGTCTTTTCTCATATTTCCTCCCTGTTTCTTTCATCATGTTTATGATGTGCATATTTCCTATTTTAAATTGTAGTTTATGTCATTTTTTGCAGATTGCCCGAGCTGCAGCTGTTTTTAATGTAAATGAAATTATCGTTTTTAGTGAAACTGGGATTCCAAGGTAATTGTTTTTTTGTGTTTAGAGTTATAATATCATAATTATTTCATTATTATATTTGTATTGTTAAAAGCATTTTTAATTTACTTTCGGGACAGTTTTCTTATGCAATTTAATTTAAAAGCTTAAGAGAGCCAAAAAAAAAAAAAAAAAAAAAAATTGTAAAAGCCTGAAAAGCCTGATAATCTCACTTTTTTGTATGTAGAATACATTTATAATCTTAAAATAATTATGCAGTTTTTAATGATGGAAGTTTTTATGAGATGTTTATGAAATAAATGTTTTTGCATGTAGAGCCCCCCCCCCCATCCAAAAAAATAATCATTATTATTCAAACTGTTAAAAATTTTACTCTCTGAGATAGCCTGTTTCAAAGATCTAGTGTAATTATATGTTCATTGTTATTTCTTAATAGTTTGAACCCTTTTGTATTCAAAATTATGAAACTTTTCTTTTATTCTCTTTGATATTATTAATCTTAACCTATTTTTCATGTTTTTTTCCTAGTACCGAATGAATTATAATCTAATCCTTTTGACAGAAATTTGACGACCAAATTATATTATCTCTAAAATTATATTTTTAACTATGTATTTTTACCTGGAATGTGGGTCTTGCAGACATACACCTTTTTTTTTATTAAGTCATATATTTCTATAATTTTTGTAAACCATAGTAAGGATTATTTGATATATTACTCACTCCTTTCAACAACATCATTTCTCAAAAATCAGTGAATTTTAGTTTTGCCTTCTTTCAGATTGCCCTGAAAGAGTATTATATCCCTGCAAGATTGTCATATACCACCACTCAATATTTAGTTGCTAGAGAGCAGAATTAATTTTTATTTTTAATGCATTTTATTCTACTTTTAAACTTTAAAATTACTCTCCTGAAAAATCACATTTTTTGAGATATGATGTTGTTGAAAGGAGTGAGCGATATGTTCAAAATTAATTTCCTAAAGCTGATAAGCTATCAAATTAAATGATATTCATACTTCATGTGCTTTTTGTAAAGATTTTCTCTCAAGAAGAAAAGACTGTGAATTTTAACTTTTTTTTTTAAAGTATGTAAGTATTGTCCTGTTGTCTAAATTTTTGAAGTGAGCTTATTAAATTTGCCTCTGTGTTTGTACTAATCATTTAGTACAAAAGCAGATATTACTAATCTAGAATTTTGTTTCTCTGATGAAAATCAAATTAAAGTTGCCTGCCCACTCTCCACAAAAAAGACAGTAGGGTTTTAAATTTTCTGGTACTTAATTACTGTCTTACCTTGAACCCTTTTTAAGTAAAATTTGGGTTTTTGTGAGTGTTCTAAAATGGTTCTGAACAGGAAAATTATACATGTTTGACTACTCAGAAGAGAAATCCTTGGTCAATATTTAAGTTTTTGAAATACAGAACTAACTGTATTAACTCAGTTATTATTTTTTTTTCAGAATTATTTAAGGGCTGTTTGCCAAAATGAAGGCAGCCTTCTGTAGAGAATTTTCTTTATGGATTATTTTGTTACATTGTATTTGCATTTACTTTACGCCCAGAATAATTTTTAGAAAT
Organism: Dolomedes plantarius; assembly: GCA_907164885.2. NCBI lineage: Eukaryota > Metazoa > Arthropoda > Arachnida > Araneae > Dolomedidae > Dolomedes > Dolomedes plantarius. The sequence goes on along the minus strand of OU015499.1, from coordinate 94,637,798 downwards.
GCTAACATTGAGGTTGAACATCAGCTTCCAGAACTCCTGATGTTGAATGTGCTAACTAATTCATTATTAGTTAATACCATTATTTTTTATGAAATACAAAATATGTATGTTTCATAAGGTATTTTATAAATTACATGTGATCAACAAAGTTAGTTTCAGTCCATGTAAAAATGTTTATGTATAGTATGTGTCAAAAATTGTAAATGCTTGTGACTTATATAAGTTTATCTTTACAGTGTTGTAGAAGATGATCAGTCTTTGAGACTACACCAAAAGAATCATGGCTGTGTCCAGTTGGTTAGGATCCTGCAATATTTAGAATGCCCCCAATATCTACGGAAATATTATTTTCCTATACACAAAGATCTAGAATATGCAGGTTAGTTGTTTGTTTTCTATTGATATTTTATTTTAATGCATTTTTAACACTTGTTTGTGTATATGTGATTTATAAAATCCTAATATATTTTAAACTAGAGTCAATATATTTGTTTTTAGTTAATGACATCTTTTTTTTACATTCTGCAAAAAATGTGTAAGTCTTCATTTGAAAGATTTAAAAATGTGAGGCAAAGTGGTGTAAGTCAAGTTAGAGTCATTTTGAAAAACAAAAAGTGTTTTACTGCAAAAACTACAAAAATTTCTGCTATAAATTGAACAAATTATAATTAATAATAATTATTATAATATTGCAAATAATAATTATTTGCAATTCCACTATAAATTGAACATGAAGATTACATTTTTGCCCTCAGCTAAACAAAGTTGAAAATGTGACTTTCACCGCTTTGCCTTTCACTGCCTAATATGCAAACATTAGTGTTGTATAGTTATTGAAGACAAACAATACTATATCCAGTGTACAGCATTTATTAAAAAAATAAACACATTAAGCAAAGACTGGGGCAATGTCTTTATTTTATGATGTACAGACAATTTTTTTTTTCTTTTTTGAGAATGCATGCTGAGCATGATACTTTTTCTTTCTGTTGATCTAGCCAAACTTGTCGTACAAAGTATAAAAAATAAATGTTGAAGGAGCATTTACTTACCATGTTAAGCATATTGATTTTTAAAAGTACACTGTTTTGCATTTTAAAATGCATACTATACATGCTTTTATGAATACAAACTATAATTTCAATGACTTATGAAGATTACTTATCTACGAAATTAGAAGACAAAAAGGATGCTTCTGTCTGTCAGAGAAACTCGTAAAATCTTGAATGAATTCTTATTGTAATCCACCCTTGAACGAATTCCCTTGGTCAAAGAAATAATTTCTTTGGCCATAGGAATTCATTCTTTGACCCTTGAATGAATTCCTATGGTAATAGGAATACCTAAAATCTTCTTTACTATAGTAACAGTGATAATAATTATACCAAAAGTAGCATCTGTAACTTCCCATTAATAATAAATATACTAATATATACCCACTCATTTTTATTATTGTGCTAGAAAATGACTTCTAAAATTTCTGACTTAACTAACTTGAGCTCGGGCAAATGTGTGCTTTAGGACTGCCATATTTGTGGTTGTGGATTTTGGTTTTGGGTATATTTGCCAAATTAATTGGTTAAAACTAGATTCAACTTAAGCATTGTACAGGTAACCCTCTTATAACACAGTAGATAGGTTCATAGAAAATGTTGTGTTATGCTGCTTCCACAGATAATTCTGCAGTAAGCACCCCCCGACTCTCTTGACACATTTGGGGGTCGATTAGTCACGCTCCTCCCACCAAGCGATGTGTGAAGGAACACTAGACTGTCTTCCAGACATTCCCTCATTTAAACCGCCCCCCCCCCCTCCAAGGTCCCTTGTGTCTCTTTGATGATCTGTGCAAAAAACGCTCGATGGAAGGATCGCTGCAGAGTGCTCTGCACATAAATCACTGGTTTCCGCCCAGAATTCTGTGCAGTGCAGATGTGTGTGGATGCAGTGTGATATGAGACCCAGAGTCAGTACATATAGGGGGGTTACTTTCCGAAAACTTATTAAAAACAGACATTTAAAAAAAAATCCATATAAGCAACCTAATTTTTATTAAAAATATAAATGTATGTATAACACAAAATGAAAAGAAACAAAAAATATTTTCATTTAAAGCGACCTTAATTTAATAAATTTTTTCCTCATCACTGCTCAGTACATTCAAACGACAACATTTTTTCGGTTGAACGATATCACCTTCACTTTCAGAACCTTTTTCTTCATTTAAATATTTTGCACCTTCTATCCTCTTTAAAAAAATCTTTAGTTTTGGTTTGATTGCTGGTTCTTACAAGGTAATTGTAGATTTCATGGTATGGAGATGATAATTTCGCAGCTCCCTTTTGAATTTTCGGCTTCTTTCAGCAGAAGGGTAGACGAATCGAAAGAACTAAGTCCTGCCATGCGGTACATTCTAACTACAAGTTTAATGTACATTTTTAGAAACTATTTACATTACACCAGCATGACCAGATCAAATCAAAGCTTCTCACAATAACAAAATGTACATTAATCTAAACAAAATCAAAAGTTCATCTGCCGACATCATCAGCATCAATTCGAATGACGTAGCATTCGTCCACGTGGGGGGTATTATGTCACACTTGTAAACTGTGCATGATGCTTTCTGCTATGACCAAGAGTTATAAATGAATAAATTATAATTTGTTTATACATTTTCATATAAAGCCACTATAGTTCGTTATTCCTTCTCGTCATTATTTTAAGGAATTTTATTTTTAACTGTGTTAAACAAAAATAATGTTATCTAGTGCTGTAGAAGTACAGTGTTCAAAAGCATTTGCAATTTTTTTATTGTGTTAGAGTGAAACTGTGTTACATGAGGGTTCCGCAATTTTCCTATCGTTTTAGAGCGAAACCGTGTTGTAAGATGCCGTGCTGTAGGAGGGCTACCTGTATTCAAATTTTTGGTGTGCACATACATCTGTCTATGGCAGGGATTCCCAATGGGGCCCAGGTGGACCCCTTGGGGGTTGATGGAAGTTTGAAATGGGTTTATAGTATCCCAGGGGTCTATTGGGGGTTGATGATAAATTTTTCTGTTTTAAAATTTAATTTTTTAGGAATGTAATTATTAGATAAATGGATTATTAGGAATGTAATTATTAGATAATTATTTCTTTCTTGAGAGTGTTCCCAATTTTCTCTTGATCGTGCAGCTCGCTTTCGAGCATTACTGATTTCAGTGTCAATCCATGTTGACACGCGGTTGCAAATTGCAGACAGCCGCTAATGTTTACATCTGGTAGTTGCAGCCGTTGCCATTCGGAGTGTAGAAATATCGACGATTTTTGTGCTGCATACTTACGCGTTTTATATATATATATATATATAGGTAATATCAGTTTTAATATGTATGAATACAGATTTGCATAGGACGGAGTGATCGACACATCTAAAGTCAAATGTGATGACACTTTTGTATATGTGTCGAATGGAATTATATTATAATTACACATAAGTCAATAAAATTGTTTAGTAAAATATACATTTATATTTGTTATGTTAGTTATTGTGACTGTACAATGATAAGCAATTTCAGGCCAAACATTAAAAAAATTGTATCGATGCATAAAGCACAACCACTACATTGAAATCGAACTTTTGTGCAATTACAATCTGTGTTTCTGAAATCTTGTTTATATTTGAGAAATTAAAAATGAAAATAGTACAAAAATAATGTATATACAGGTGGTTATCAAAATAATGGAAACCCTAAGAAACGTCATGAAAACTTTTATTAATACGGGGCAGGATCACCTTTGTCATGTTATATCGCCTGATTCACCTTGGAATTGGATTATACAAGTCATAAATAGTGGTTAAGTATATACTATACCACTCTTCAGGGAAAAATCATGAAAGTTCTTGTAGAGATGCTGTGGTGGATATTGATACCTTTATCTATCCACTTATATAGATCACAATGGTTGGATGATTTATAGTCGGGGGGATTGTACAGGGCAAGATATTTGACTTTTTCATGCTCTTCAAGCCAATACTTGATAGATTAAGCTGTATGTATAGAGGGATTATCATCCTGGAGAATGCCATCTCCTGCAAGAAACAATGTTTGCACTATAGGATGGACTACTGAGCTAAAATTGCAACATAGTCCTTCCCATTCAATCTCCCTTTTAGGGTTACAATAGGGCCTGAAGAAAACCATGAGATACCATCCCAAACCCTGATAGATCTATCTCCATGATTGACTTTTGAGATGAGACAGCCAGAATCTTACACTTGTGTAGGTGTTCTCCAGACATACGCACATCCTGTTGCGAGGAACCATGTGAACAATGATTCGTTGGACCAAATGCCATTTTTCAAAATATTACTCGACCAGGATTTTGCACTCATGGCACCATTGTGGACGATATTTTTTATTGGTATCTATTACAAGTGGCTTGGGAATAGTGACTCTTCCGTAAATGCTTTGTTTATGAAGTTCCTTTCTACCTCTAATGGTTGATACTGGAACATGCAGATGCAGATTGAGCTCTTCAGTCATTTGGTTGCAGTTGTTTTCTTTCTTCATGTTACAATTCGCTTGAATTCCTCGTCCGTCTCTTTCACTCAGCTCTCCCTTTTGTCCGCTATTCTGTTTCACAGAGGATGTTTTTCCGTGCGCACTGTATGCTATCATGACTTTCGATACCATAGCTCGAAAAACACCCATTAGCCTGGGGGTTGCAGTAAAAGATACTCCAATTTAAACGCGTTCCAACAATTTGCCCCTTTCGCAAGATCTGCAAGGTTTGACATTTTACGCTGTTCACCCCAAAAGCATGATGCCCTTAGCTTCATTACTGCTACCTGACAGTAGAATAATACATACACTATATTATAGAAAAAAAATACCGGTGGCCAAACTTTTTTTTAAGGAATATGAAGCGCACTCATAAACATCACTAATATTGATAGGTGTTTCCGTTAATTTGATAACCACATGTATATAAAACAGTTCCGTAACTGACTGACTGACAGATAACACACAGACCAAACCGCTGGACCTAAAGGGCTGAAATTTTGCATGGCGATTCTTCTTATAGTGTAGGGGTGCACTAAGAAAGATTTTTTAAAATTAAATTTTTATATTAATAAGTAATAATAGCTATTTCTGTAACTTTTTTAAAGTTTGCCTTTAAAATATTAATGTGAGGGTTATAAAATTTATATCACGAGAGAGATCATAAAAATTCCTTTAAAATGTAATCTTTTACAAATCGTTACTTCTATTTTCTGATTTTTGGTGAATTTTTAAAGAATTTTTAGAATTTAATTTATTAAATGCTGATCATGTGATTTCTTTTCTTTTTGTGATACTTTAAATTACTTTTGCATCTTGTGCATAACAACGAAATAAATTGAGAAAAAAAAATATATTAAGATACAGTATAAGATACAATTTAACCACTAGACTAATCGCAATGGAAGTTTTTAAAGAATTTTTATTCAAATTAGTATGTTTTATGGATATTAAACATACAAATTTAATTGCATACATTCACCATGATATTTAATTTGAATATTTTCTTCTACATTATTTTGGCTATAAAAATATCCGTTACGATTTTTTATAAATACATATATATTTTTTATATTAATTGCATACATCAACTGTTGCTTTTATAATAAATATTTTTTTTTTGCATTAATTGCATACATTGGTAATGGAGTGTATATACTTCGTTATGTCCATACTTCGTTATGGAGTAACGTTATGGACTTCGGAATGTCCATACTTTGTTATGGAGTATATTCAAATTGTATTAAATTTGAATATACTCCATAACGAAGTACGGGTATTCAGCTAGTAAGACATAAACTTAATGAACCACTTTTTCTAATTTTTTGTTCATATTCTTAGTCAAATTGTTATCTTTAAGTGTTTTATGTGCAATTATTAATATTATAATTGTTGCATACTGTATATTATAGAGTAAAATGTGGGGGGGGGGGGGGTCGTTGAAGAAAATCATTCTTTTAAAAGAGGTCAATGTAGAGAAAAGTTTGGTAAACCCTGGTCTATGGGGGAACAAAAACTTTTGAATAATTAATTGTTCATCAATAAATGCTTCTAACTAGTTGAGAATAGTGGCAAAAGTTATATGTTCTGAACCAATTGCCTAATTTTGCAAAGTGTTGTACTTTATTTATTATTTAATAATTACAAGATAAAAAGAACTTTTTATATACCATGTTTTCAAATTTTCTGTTGAATCATATAAACTTGACAATTCTATGTATTAATAAATACTTTTTAAAATTTTTTTTGATGAATTATCCCATCAATGTGAAAGAAAATGATCAAATGCATAATAAAGAGGTATCAAATGCGTAATCAATCGTTTAGCTCGGGAATTGGAAGTTAACTTGTGTTTAACTTTTCATTCCCGTCCCAGCCGATAGATGGCTGTACCATTCTACAAAACAAAATTAACTGAAAATGAATTCAATGCTGCTTAAAGATGGCTAAAAGTATCAAAAGAATGCATTGTCATTGTGTTCTGAGCTATTCTAAAAGTTTCAAATATCTAGCTAGTCGGGAAGTTAGTTAAAAATCGATTGCAAGATTTGTACTGGACAAACACATAAACAAACAAACAAGAAAGTGAGTTTATAAAAACATGGTAAAAATTGAAATTTATATTATTCATGTATAAGCCACCAAACTGTCTTATTCAGTATGAGGAAAAATTCAGTATGAGATTTCTAACAAGTGAAAATGTCTAAGCAACTGGGAAATAGGTTTGAAATGTTTCAAAACATGAAGTAATGTGGAACATCCTTCTGTTAGATGGGATCTGTAACAATCAATATTTTGATTTTTAATAACTTTTCTTTATCCCTTCAGCAGGTGTGCCAATTTTTGGAACACCAGCAGGCACGCGTGGCACAAAGTGCGTCTCTTTCAACCTTGATTATTCCTTTTATAGTAATTTTTTTTTCAAATTTAAAATAATAATTCTGCATTTCATGACAAGATATAAAATGTTGATAATTTTGAGATATATTTATAATTAAAGGCCAAAGAATGCAGATACAATCGCCTTATTTCAAAACTGTCCAGTTTATTTGATCTAAAGCCAACTTGCGAATTGATTCCTATTTTGTCCAAAAACCTAAAAAACAATGAGATTGTCCATCTTCGTGATATGTGGGATACCGTGTAACAGCAGCACATTTAATCGACTACATCAACTCCGGCTTTTGTCATATTCTAATCTAATATAATAGCTGGTTTACCATGGTTAAACCACAAGTAATAATGAATGGAAAGGAATACAAGTGTCAGATAATCAGACCTGCGTTAGAAAGGGTGTAACTGTAAATAGAAACTGCCTAGAACATTCAAACCTTACATGGAAAAACAAACCATTCAAAATTATGAAAATGTTGTACTTTGTACACGGTCGTGCCCACTGAAGGGTTAATAATGGTTAATTTTTTCCCCTTTATTAAGGTCTTAAGTTTTAATGTAAAATTTACCTTTAAGTTTTGCTTTTTCTTTATATATTTATATGCTTCTGCCTTAATCTAATCAGTATTTCTTTATTTTGATCTTAAAATTTTTTTACAATTGTGCATGTCTTATTAAATTTTTTGTTTTGAAAGTATAAACAATATCTCATGTTTCTGAATTTACAATGATTTTCCTTAAAAATTAGATCCTTTATTCTAATTTGAAGTATTGTTCAGCATTTTATGGAACAGTTATTTTGGTGATCATTTATCTATACCAGTGGCACACCCATGGGGGGGGAGTCAAGAGGGGGACGGGGGGTCTACATCATTAGTGTTATTGAAAGTAATTTATTTAATGGTAAAAATGTTTTTCATCCTCTTTGTAGGCTTATTGAATCCTCTTGATATTCCTCACCATCTTCGTGTTGATGATGAATCTGAGTTTCGAGAAGGTACTGTTCTAAACAAACCTGTTAAACAAGGAAGTACAAGTGGTTCATATGTATATATTGGTTTACATAAGGTAATTCAAATGAATTCTGTGTCATTCTCTATTATTTTGCTTTAGAAGTTTTAGTTTTAATACTTTTAAAATTTAGGCATTTATAGATGTTTAATATCTGTCATTTTATTTATTCGTAGGTTTATTTTAATAATCCATTTGATGTTAATAAATATTTTAGTTTAAACAGTCGAACCTCCATATATCGAAGTAGCAAAATGCCGGAAAAAAATTCGATATATAGAAATTTCGATATATAGAATTGATCTTATTTTTATCATAATTCTCCTAAAGCATTAAAATTAAAGCTAATTTCTGTATACGAAACTCCATTTCTAATTTATATGCGAATCCCATCAAAAGAAAGTTATTAACTAAAAAATGAATTAATATAAAAGATTTATTGATTACTACATATCTTTAAAAAAACAATAATGCAGACAGTGGTTACAATGATCACATTTACATTCTTTTAAAAAAAACTACGAATATTTTGCTGAACAGTTAGTTTTGCGGAAAGTTCAAAGAAATGTTCGTATTTATTCAGTCCACTAAAAACTTTATCAGGGACATTTTCCGCGAATTGAAGTCCAAGACGTATTGTTTCAAATGCCAAATATTGGGAGATTTTATTCTAGAGTGGAATAAAATTTTCCAATTTGTCTTGAAAAAAATTTGAATATATAGAGATTTTTTCGATATATAGAAACAATTTTCCTATGTAATGAACATGGGGGTTTGCTAAGAGTTCGATATATAGAATATTTCGATATAGGGAAGTTCGATATTTGGAGGTTCGACTGTATGTTATATTGTGATAGTACTTTTAGTTTTCTAATACAGCATTAAAGGTTTGATTGCTATATAGGTAGGCTTTAGTTATTAATGACATATCATTTTATATTGTGCAAAAATCATAAGTCTTCATTTGAAAGATTTAAAAATTTGTTGATATATGCAAACAGTTGTTTAGTATAAATATTGGAGACAAACAATACTGTATCCAGTGTAGAGCATTAAAAAAATAAACACATGAAGCAAAGGCTGGTGCAATGCCTTCATTTTTTGATGTACAGACACATTTTTTTTTCTTTTTTGGGAATGTGTGCTGAGCATGACACTTTTTCTTTCTGTTGCACTAGCTGAACTTGTCATACATAGTATAAAAAATAAATGTTGATGGAGCATTTACGTTGTTAAACATATTGAATTTTTAAAAGTACATTGTTTTGTGTTTTAAAATGCATACTATATATGGTTTTTATGAATACAAACTATAAATTTCAATAATTTACTTACCTTGTTAAACATATTGATTTTTTAAATACACTGCTTTGTATTGTAAAAGGCATACTATACATGGTTTTTATGAATACAAACTGTAAACTTCAAGCATTTACTTACCTTGTTAAACATAATGTTACGAGTTTAAGGCCAACTTGGCATGTTGTCGCCAACACACGATGTTTTGAATTTATGATAAACGAAAACAATAATTTAGCACGTTCTGTGTCTACCATGGGGTAAATAATAAATCCTACTCTTGGGTTAATAACGGAGGGCTGAATTAGGTTAGAGCTGTGTGGCAACATGGGGTCACGGTTGCTATGTGAATAAAAACTAAAAAAAAGAATAATGAGACCTCAATATAAAAATAAGTTGGTGCGATTTTTTTTATGAGAGATTTTGACAAGCGATTCTTAATTAAGTGTGATACCAGACACAGCTGACACAAGAAGAAGTGTTGGGAAAGAGGTGAAATACAAGGTCGTATGTTATGTTTAAATAATTTATTTAGAAACTAATTTTACATTTGTATTCCCCTTTGTGTAACGAAGATTTATTTAGGTTCTGGAATTATTTAGCTTCCAGTGAAGAATGAGTGTTCACAACTGTATACATACACTGGTGAAATAAATTAAGAGAATTTGCATATTTTATCGAATTTCATGAAAAGAACTGAACTAAATGTAAAACCACTGCTTCTAGACAAAAATGCAATTCTTGTACGTCAAATATGTAAGCGTACACGTGGGTGTAGACGGAGCCAGTAGAGAAACAGGCTTTATAAGTGCGTGTAAGTTAAGATGCATTTTGTTCGCTAGCACACCTCGGCGAATTTCTTGGTGTTATTTTGCAGCAATCGGTTAATTTCAAATTGTAACAGTAAAAATGAGTAACCACCAACATTTAGATGATGGAATGAGGTGGCGAATTGTAGGAGGCTAGAAGCAGGCCAATCTCAAGTCTAAATTTGTAGAGAATTCAATTTAATGCCTAGCGTCATGCGTAACTTATGGAAACAGTTCCAGGATACTGGATCCATTGAGAGAAAGCCTGGGCAAGGTCGTCCAAGAGCCACGAGGGCCAGAAAAGATCGCCATTTGTTGATTATAGCGAGGTGTAACAGGAGTGCTACAGCTTCTCAGCTCTCTCGTGACTGGTATGCAGCCGCAGGAACCCGTGTATCAAGGGTGACTGTTTCCAAAAGACTTAATGAGAGAGGGTTGTTTTCAAGAAGACCTGCTGTTCGCATCCCGCTCACTTCTATGAATAGGAGAATCCGTTTATCATGGTGCAGAGAGCATAGAGATTGGAGTATGGATCAATGGGCAACCATTCTCTTCACTGATGAGTCCCGGTTCAACCTAAACACCGATTCTCACCGTATGTTCATATGGAGAGAACCAGGGACCCGCTACCTACTCTCCAATTGCCGCGAAATCGACCATTATGGCGGAAGAGCTTTAATGGTCTGGGAAGGCATCATGTTGGATGGCCGCACACCTCTCCATGTCTTTGAAAGAGGCACTGTGACTGGTGTGAGGTATAGGGATGAGGTTTTGGAGCCTTATGTTCGGCTTTTCAGGGGTGCAGTTCGCCCTGAGTTCATTTTAATGGACGATAACGAGAGGCCACATAGAGCTCTTCTGGTCGACGAATTTCTAGAGAGTGAGGATATTCGCCGGATGGATTGGCCAGCTAGATCTCCAGACCTTAACCCTATAGAGCATGTCTGGGACGCTCTGGGGAGGGCAATTGCAACTCGCAACCCCCCTCCGAGAACCATCCAGGGAATGAAAACAGCATTGCTGAACGAGTGGGACCAATTGCCACAGGAAATGATAAACTGCCTTATTTCAGGTATGAAATCACGCTGCGAGATCTGTATGTCTGTAAGAGGGGACCATACCCCCTATTAACCCATCTATTAACCCATTTTTTTGTTTATTCTGCAACCACTGTTTCATACCTTCCTACTCCAACGAGTGTTACGCACGATCATGTGTGTGTATTACAATTATTCAATGGTTAGTTGTTTTGTATTGTATCAATGTATGTACATATCAAATTTCATTAAAATCGGCACAGTAGTTCTAGAGATAATCGACCAAGTCTGCAAATTCTCTTAATTTCTTACACCATTGTACTTTATATTTGTTTAAAAGTGTACTGAAGTTATGATTTATATAAAGACCTATCATTTAATTAGTGGTGATTGGCATATTAATTTTTGAGTTTGTAAATTTACTAACGCTTTCATAAGGATTCATAAGTCATGCCGTTCCTATCACTAGATAATACAGCGAATTTTCCTGCTGACAAACAGTCGTCGCGAAAGTGCTCCTACCAGCACGGCTGCCCAGAGACTTTGCAGGGCCTGGGGCAAACTTCGGTTTGGGGGCCCCAAGAAAAATACAAAAATGGAAAAGGACAAAAACACACATTGAAATTATGTTACTCATACTTAAAATTTTATTGCATGAATGATTAACATTATTATTATAATTCATTGCACTGATCTCTTGTTATATTCTCCAAGCAATATGACAATATAGAAAAAAAATTAATTACATCCAACAACTTAGTAATTCAACAGATATTTAGATTATCAACTGAGGTATTATAAATAAAGGCCTTGAAATCAATCAACTATAATAAAAGTTACTATAACAGAAGATGAAATGGTAAATTTAAAACTAAAAAGAAAAGTGAAAATTGTTAAATTTGAACAATTTTAAAAGTTTGAACTATTTGAATCGAATAATTTTTATTTTGGGGGGGGCCCCTTTTTTCAGGAGATTATTTTGAACTTTGAAGACGGTAGAAGTTTCAGAATTTTCTTTTGGAGGAAATCTAATAAATAAATTTTTTTAACATTTTTTGGGGCCCTCTGGCATTTGGGGGCCTGGGGCAAAGTGCCCCAGTTGCTCCCCCCACTCTGAGCAGCCCTGCCTACCAGTCCACATCTGGACCAGCGGGGCCTTCACACCAAAGCAACATTTTCTTCTTTAACTTTAAGTATTATCCTGTTATATTTATATTTGTCATTGGGTTAAACAATAATACACAATATATAAGTGCACTGTATATTAATACCCTTGTGTAATATCACATTAAACTATCAATATACTATTGTAAAATATACCTTATGTTACACTGATACATACAATGATACTATATACATATTTACAACATGATGCAGGTATTCATTTTCTTTTTAACTCATTTTGACATTATATTATAGCATATTAATGAGCTACCTTTACTGCTTTTCTTATTTTATGTGATATATTAAATTAGTTATATAGTTTATTAAATTATCTATTCCATTACACCGGGTATATGTTTCAATGCATTTACAATATTCTATTAATCATTACTCGATACATCATATTTCATACAACTAAACATTTCAGTGAACCACACTTTCCATATTTTCATACAAGCAATACAAACCATTTGAACCCAACTAAGTTTCATACTATAATTTGCAACTTTTAGATAACGCCACCTGATTAAACACTGGTATCTGTATAGCAATTCCATGATCAATTATTGCTAAATTTTATTTATTTATTTTTGTTATTATTTTTTATTATTATTTTATTTATTTATTTAATTTTTTTTTTCATGGCTAACTACATTCTGAATGAAATTATAACATAAATCTACAGATTTTACCCTTAAGAATTCAATAATAAATTTTACCATACCAGTACCATATATTTAAATTCAAATTGCATGTTTGCTTGCTATGCTTCCCAGTATATATCTGTATGTAGCACTACCATTATATACCGTTAGTTTTTAGGTAATTGAAATAATTGCCGAATTGGTTAATATTAGATTTATCTTGAGCATTGTCTTCTAATTTTTGGTGCTTGTACACACATATATCTGTCAAATTGGGAAACAAAACCATAGAATAAATAATTGTTCAGCAATAAATACTTCTAACACTTCTTATAGTTTAACTAGCCGAATACCTGTGTTTCACTATGGAGTACATTCAAATGAAATACAATGTTCAACATATGAAGATAATGCCAAAAAATATATATATATTTATAATAAATGCAATGGTCAATGTATGCAATTAATGCCCCCAAAAGTATATTTATAAAACAATCGTAACGGATATTTTTATAGACAAAATAATATAGAAGAAAATATTCTAATTAAATACAGTGGTCAATGTATGTAATTTATTTGTATGTTTAATATCCATAAAATGTATTATTTCGAATTAAATTCTTAAAAAATTTCCATCTCAATTAGTCTAGTGGTTAAATTTTATCTTTTACCGGTATTTCAATATTTTTTTTTTGTCAATTTATTTCTTTGTTATGCATATGATGCAAAATTAACTTAAAGTATCACAAAAAGAAAAGAAACCACGTAATCAGCATTTAATGAATTAAATTCTAAAAATTAATCTTTAAAAATTCACCAAAAATCAGAAAAGGGCGGTAACGATTCGAAAAAGATTTCATTTTAAAGGAATTTTTATGATCTTTCTTGAGATATAAATTTTATAACCCTTAGATTATTATTTTAAATGCAAAACTTAAGAAAAGTTACAAAAACAGCTTAAAAATTTAATTTAAAAAAATCTAAGAATTTTTCAAAAATCTTTCTTAGTGCACCCCTACAGTATAAGAAGAATCGCTAAGCAAAATTTCAGCCCTTTAGGTCCAGCAGTTTGGTCTGTGCGTTATTTGTCAGTCAGTCAGTCAGTCAGTCAGTCACTGAACTGTTTTATATATATAGATTAAATGAGTATGTATTGGAATAGAAGTATAATATTTTAGTTCTTGCATTATTTACAGGGATTCCTTAGTGTATAACATTTGCATCGTTTACTCCATGATTAATTAAGACTAGGAGGAAGATTCTGAGATTTTAATTTTTAGATTGTTTGGAATGCCTATGTTTGTTTCTCATTTTCATTAATATTCCATGAATTAATATTGAATGTAATATATTAGATTTTCTATTAATTATTTTTGCCTTGTTTAAGATGTTTCAAGAAAGTAACACATACTGACAGTTTACTTTTAGAATATGACAAGGTTGTCAAATTTGAATTATTATCATGTTAAAGGCTTAATTGTGCATACCTTGCTTCTTTTCCCCTTGCTTAGTTAATTTGTCATCTGTTCATTATTTTGATCATTGAATATTTGTTTTTTTATGTTAAATTAATTTGTTTTAGAGTGCTGTCATTGATAAAGTCCTGGAATCAAATGTGCGTGTTACTGTTCAACTGGATAAAGAACAGACATGTAAGAATATTTTATTTCTATAGAAATCTTTCTCAATGATGCTTGTTCATCAGTGCATGCATTGATTTTTGATGACACATTTTCTAAGCTTGTTCATGAGTGCATGCATTGAATTTTGATGACACATTTTCTAAGTCTTGAGAACTATGTAAAAGTAATGTGTTTAAAAAATTGTGAGTGTTCTGTAGTAATTAATGTTTTAATGTGCTTGTAAATTAGAATTTATTTGAACTGGTCTGATTTACATTAATAACACTGTACAACATGAAAAATGTCCTTCAGATGAAAATGTGTGTTTCTAGTATATTTTTTGCTGAAAATAAAGAATCTAATTATATTTTGTTTACCATGTACCATTTTCCTCAAAATCCATATTTTAGCAATGGAAATCTATACTGTAGCGGCAAGCGCTGCTACACAAAATAAGTTTATTTAGAAGACGACAAAGCTATTTTGTAGACTTTTTTGTGGAGAAAGAAGACATCGTATATTGCTGTGATCTGAATGGCCTATTTTAGGCATTGGGACATGAACACAATCCAGCAGAGTGGCGCTTGTCTCAAAGCAGTGCTCCTCCATATAGGCAATGTTTGTCCATCTATTCCTGTAGCATATTCTACAAATACAAAAGAAGCTAATGAAGTTATGAGTGCTATACTTAAGTTAATTGAGTACACTACATTAAAATGGCACATTTATGGAAATTTGAAAGTATTGGGATATTAACAGGCATGCAACAGGGATATGCTAAATTCTACTGCTTTCTTTGCGAATGGGACAGCCGGGACAGAAAAAAATCACTACATCCGTAAACAGTGGCGTGGCCTCTAAGAAAATACTACATTCCTGGCACCAAAAACATATCACATGCAGACCTGCCAACTTTCCGAATTTACTGCGGCAATACCGGATTTTTAATGTATCTTCCGGGTTTCCAGAATGGACACTATTATTACCGAATTCCGAAATGTAAGAAAAATAATGCTGGTTTTAACAATCCCTCACAGTAATGCAGAGTGTGAGAGGATTTTTAGTTACGTAAGAAAAATATCTACTCAGTTCAGGTCATCTATGTCAAGGGAAACCTTATAAAATTTGCTAATATCCAAATCAAACCCATAAGGACACTGTTATGAAGAACAATTTCACAATGAATTTTTAAAAAGAGCAAAATCAGCTACAGTAAATGCTACAAAAATTCCGAGATTTTCTGCAATTAATTAAAACAAACATTATAAAGAAAAGAAGTACTCAAAATTTAGACTGCTGGGGTCCCTGCTAGTGTAAATATGATGTACATTAAAATGTATCATTACAAATTTTAAATATATAACTTGTTTAATATTATAATTTTAAGATGAGCTGAACAATAAGGAAATATTTTGAACTATGTAATATTATTAAAGAGATCCTATAAACTATAAGTAAGTATACATTATAATTTTTTACTATACTGTTTTATGTTATGTCGTTATGTTGATTATTTTATGCATGGTAGAATATTGCAGGATTTTGCTCTTACTGAGGTTGGCAGGTCTGCACATGAACCACTTGGGAATCTGCAATGTGTCTGTCTTCTACCATTGCACATTAAACTCGGTTTGATGAAAATATTTGTAAAAGCTCTGGACAGAGGAGGAGTGGCTTTCTTGCATCTCAGGAACAAATTCAAAAATTTAAGTGAGGCAAAAGTAAAAGAAGGGGTTTTTATTGGCCCACAAATTAAAGCAGTCTTTCATGAGGAAGAGTTTGAAAATAAACTGTCACAAGCAGAAAAAGAAGCCTGGCTGGCATTCAAATCAGTGTGCTCACGTTTCATTGGAAATGAAAAAGCTGAAAACTATGAACATCTTGTTGGTGACATGGTGAAATGTTTTTGTGTTATAGGTTGCACCATGTCTTTAAAACTACACTTTTTGGACTCGCATCTGGACTTCTTTCCTGAAAACCTTGGCGCAATGAGTGATTAGCATGGGGAAAGGTTTCACCAGGACATTTCTATGTTTGAAAAGTGTTTCAGAGGACAATGGAATGGAAATATGCTACTTGAATATTGTTGATCTGTTATCAGGGACACCCCAACAGATGTCTATAAGAGGAAAGGGCCCAAAAAATCATTTTAGTGTTTGTGTTTTCTATAATCAAGCCTCTGTTACATTTCTCTGTAACCAATTTGTATAAATATGAGAAGCGGGTCTCCTTCAAAAATGGTACGTGGTGGACCATTTTGGTTTTGATATATGAATTAAGCACCTTTTGTTTATACAGAATCACATATTTTCATCTAAAGGACAGAAAAAAAGTTCAAATTTGTTGTACAGTGTAATTTTATTTTAAGAGAAAAGTATTTAGGAAAGACTTCTGGTTAAATGTATATGTTTTTACTACATGTAGTAATGCATAAAATCTTCAATAATGTTGATGTCACAAGGCTGCTTTATAGTGTACACCCCAAATGATAATACAAAATGAAAATTAGTAAAATTTTATGATTGTTGACAAACTGTATTGTATATGCTTAGTGAAATGAAACTACTCATACCCTATACCAGGGATGGCCAATTGGCAGGCTGCAGGCCACATCTGGCTCAGTAGGGCTTTTTATCCATGGCACATGGCACTAAAACAATTGAAAAAAATTTATATTGTTACGACATGAAATACCATTCACTTGTGCCATGTTCAGTAACATTAATGTGTGCAAAAGCACCTTTTCCAACATGGAACACACTAAGTCCAAAACAGATCTTTACCTCCATTGTGTTTCGTCATGTGAAATTAATGTTGATTTTACTGCCCTTGTCGCATCAAGTGCCTATACGCAAGCATCTCATTAGAATTTTTTTCTACTTTCTGATTATAAAGAAAACCAATTTATTGTTTTGCTCTTTAATATAAACATATTTTTGTGAATCAGACTTGATTTCATTTTATTAAGGAAACTAATTTTTTTTTAAAAATGTTTTTATCTTACAAAAAATTCAAATACATCCATACCTCGCTTTACGGCCTAGATACATTCCGGAAAAGTTGTCTGTAAAGCGAAAAGCCATATAACAAATCAATTATTTTGATACAAACCCATACAAATTTAATTGGATCTGTTCCAATTTTTTATAAATAATATAATTTGTAGTTCATGAAGCATTTTATTCTTTCTATTTCCTATAAAATTACTTGTATAAAAATAAAAGTACAAAACAATATAATAATAAACAGAAATTCAAAAAATAAGCATAAACAAAAAACAAAAGAAATCATATGTACATATGCATACATATAATAAAAAACAAAATAAAATGTTCAAAAATTTTTTAATGTGATGACAAACATTAACATGAAGAATCACTAAGCTATAATATGCTGCCATCATCACTTTCCACTGATGCGGCCATATGACGAAACATTATGGGCCGTAAATCGAAAAAATGCCATAATTAAAAAAGGCCGTTATAGCGAAATGCCATATAAAGAGTGGCCATATAGCTAGGTATAGGTGTATATTTTTATTTTATATAAAGGGTTTCAAAAAAGTTTTTTTCAGAATTGCTACTTTGAAGTTGTTAATTTCAAAAATATTCAATTTAAAAAAGTTCTGTCCTGTAATTTTTGTATAAAGGATATATATTTTGATATTGTCAAAATTAATTTTGCACTAAGCAAAATTTTTATCAGGAATACAATTTTCTGAAGAAAAAAAAAATCCTATATTCACACCCTTTATTAGTGAGCATTTTGCAATAGTTTTGCTCTTTAATAATTTGCAACAAAATATCTTATTTTGTATCTTGATTAGTTTTGTTATGTATGTGGATTTTTCTCGATTCTGTTCAATTCTATGCATTTAGAAAAGACTTATTGCTTTTGTTTCAGCTAAAAAACACTTTAAAGGAAAGGCAGTTTCCCCCGCATTTCCTTATAAATATGCTGGAATATATTGGGGCTACAATGTCAGGCTTGCAAAAAACTTTAGTGCTGTTTTCTCTGAATGCCCTTTCAAAGGAGGATATGATGTAACAATTGGTACCTCTGATAAAGGAAGCAGTGTAGATTCTTTCCAAATGCCATCCTTCAAGTATGTAACTTTTTTTTCTATTTAATAATTCCTAATTTGATTCCAATACTTAATTATTTTCTTTTGTTGTATTATTCTATCAATATATGTTATTAATTTATGATAAATTATACTTACAAAGCTTGTAGTACAGTACAACCTCCCAAATCTGGAATTGTTCAGGACACGGCAATTCCGGATTTGGGAATTTTCCGGATTTTAGAGGTTATTAAATAACACTATAAAATTTTAGGGGAAAAATAAACATACTTAAAAAAACATGTAAAATGATTTAATTATTAAATAAACCTTAATACAGAACATATAATTACCTTATAATTTAAACATTTCCAGCAATAATGTCTGTTGCTTTAGTTTTGACTTATTAGAAACTAGCTGCTGCACGACTAGCATGGTCGCTTTTAGTTTTATATTTTCTTTTGCAAAACAACTCAACTGAAAGAAACGTATGTAAGGAATGTTACTATTACCTGTCATCATAAATGTTCGTTGTTAAGTGGTAGAGCGATCTCAGCCAAAAAAATTATAATCATTGCAAAATTCTCTATAAGGCTGATTCTAAAACATTGTGATTAAAAAATATGAATTTCCATTACTTCAGAACAGAGTTAAAGAGAAGACTGAGGAACCCAACAACAAAGATTTTAAAAATTACATACCTGTCTGTATGTAATATTTTTCAAAATTAAGATATCTATACTTTATCATTTCATCAAATAAGAAATTGTGAGAGACAAATTTTTTCACTAAAAAAGGAGTAAAAATTCAGCAAGTACTAAAATATAGTGTGGATTACATCTCTCTCTATATGTACTATTGTTCACAATTCAGATATCTACACTTAATCGTACCAAATAAAAATTGTTGGAAAAATTTCTTCACTTATAAAATGAAGTAAAAATTCAGCGAGTACTACTAAAAAAATTGTAGACAATTAACTCTTACTTACTATTAAGATATTATAATGCAATTATTAATATTTTACTATGATATTCCTCAAACTTCTTGATATACACAGTTGAGTATTTCAAAAATTATAATACTACAGTGACAGAATCAAAAGAACGGACTCTAGATAAACCTTCATACAACTGTCCATGACTAAACACTAGATTTGATAGGTCTAAACATATTTTGTCAAAAGTTTGTCCTCTTACAGACATTTAGAAAAACTGATAGAACAAAAGAATATGTTATCTCATGAATAAATTAAAATTTTTCACGAGTAAAATACAGCAATTAAATTGTACCAAATTAAGTGCTATTGTCGAACCACTACACACACATGGTTGACCGCTAATGTTTACATCGGGTAGTTGCAGCCGTTACCATTCGGAGTGTAGAAATATCGCTGATTTTTGTGCTGCATACCTACGCGTTTTATATATATAGATTATTTTTTCTCGAATCCTATATACTGCCATAATTTCTCGTTCTGAGATAAAATTCCGCTGTTCTAAGCCTAATAATGTTTTATCTAATGATTTTATCAGGTCTTCTGGTGAAGTTCTTCCATTTTCGGGACATTCTGAATCACTTTCAGGATTGCTGTCATCATAACCTTTGTTATTTACCACGCTATCAATAATTTCAGAATCGCTCAGAGAACCAACAATCGGCACATTTTCGTCGATGTCTAAAACTTCTTGTATGTCCGATTTATCCAAGTTAATGTTGCCTTTATTTACACAGTCTACTAATTCTGCTATTTCAGCTTCTTTCCTACCAGACATAGACCTGCCAACTTTCCGGATTTACCCTGGCAATTCCGGATTTTTAATGCATCTTCCGGGTTTCCAGAATGGACACTATTATTACCGGATTTTAAAACGTAAAAAAAATAACGCTGGTTTTAACAATCCCTCACAGTAATGCAGAGTCTGAGAGGATTTTTAGTTACATAACAAAAATATCTACTCAGTTCAGGTCATCTATGTCAAGGGATACCTTAGAAAATTTACTAATATGCAAATCGAACCCACAAGGACACTATTATGAAGAACTATTTGACAATGAATTTTTAAAAAGAGAAAAATCAGCTATAGTAAATGCTACGAAAATTCAAAGATTTTCTGCAGTTAATTAAAACAAACATTATAAAATAGAAGTACTCAAAATATAGACTGCTGGGGTCCTTGCTAGTGCAAATATGATGTACATTAAAATGTATGATTACAAATTTCAAATATATAAATTTTGTTTAATATTTTCAAGATTAGCTGAACAGTAAGGAAATATTTTGAACTATGTAATATTATTAAAGAGATCCTATAAACTATAAGTATATATTATAATTATTTTATTATAATTTTTTACTATACTGTTTTGTGCTATGTCGTTATGTCGATTATTTTATGCACAGTAGAATATTGCAGGATTTTGCTCTTATTGAGGTTGGCAGGTCTGCAGACACTTGAAGCCTTCAAAATCGCTGCTGTCACTTCCTTGAAAGAAAAGGGTATTTTTAGCCGATCATTTTGGTAGCGACATCTATTGGTAAAATGGAAAAGTAAAATTGACCATTTATTAAAACGTTCGGGAACTGTGGGGTTTCCGGATTTGGGAGGTTGTATTGTATCGAACTGAATAGGCTGGATTTGGTAGATCAGTTTCCACAAATTTGCATGTCAGATTAGAGTCTTTTTAAAATACTAAAAAGAAATTACATTATTGTATCTTAACTGTGTATCAATATTTCATTTAGATCAGGGTTCTCCAAACCTTTTAACCTAAGGGCCACACTGACTCCTCCACTAAGTCCCAAGGGCCAAGAGCTAGCTAGCTAGCTCATCATACCAACATACTTTAGTTTTGAATTACGCAAAAATTTTTGTTTTGGGACTAAAAAAACATTTCCACTAGTAAACTTGATCCACAACTGCAAATAATTGTCAGTGGAAAGTTACAGTTACATAAATCTCATTAATGACAATTATAATATTTAATTTCATTATGTAAATTGCCTATGTATGTCACTTATTGTAAGTTTTTAGGATAAATCTCATATTAATTACAGTTAAAGTGTTCAATTTCATTATGTATGTCAGTTATTGTGTTATCTTGTGTTATCTTAATTGATTATTATTGTGTATGATTTATTTACATTGTAAATTTTACCATGTAATCAAAATAAATTATGGCGAGCCGGATTGGTGGTGCTCACGGGTCGTAGTTTAGTGACCCCTGATTAAGATCATTATAGTATAATGCATTACACCACAGTCACTATCCTATTTTGTTATATTCATTTTAAAATTGTAACACAATTACTTTGGATTTTTTAGCATATTAGTTTTATACAGGGTGATCTCAAAGTCCCTTTACCCCCAAAATTAAAAATACCTTTTTAACAAATGAAGCCATGTATTTATAATTAAAGGTGAACATAGTTCATTTAAGGAATCATAATAAATACTTAAAGTACAAACTTTCTCCTGATTGCATAAACAAACACAACATATATTGACAGAAACATGTTGCAGTATCTCCACCAGAATGGTGATATTTTCCAATCGAATGTTATCCTTCAGTTCCTCAATTAGGTGGAGTTTACTTGCATAAACACACTGTTTTGATAAACCCCACAAGAACCACACAATGGGTGCGGTGGCCCAGTTATCTGAATGTCTCTGGTTCGATGCTCGTCGTTGCAAATCCACTGACATGTACACTAATGGTGGCCAGTGCATGTAAAATCCTTCACGACTGAAATGTCCTCCAAGCTCTCAAATTACCTCTGGAGGTGCTGGGTCAAGTGCATCAGTCTCATCACATGCCTCGATTCTAAATTACAGGACCGGCCCTTTAGCCAAGTCGGACTCCGACCCTTGTGGTACTATTAAAAACCAGAGCCGTACCACTCTGCCAGCCTCAATTGGACTTGAACTGATAGATATTATCGGTCAAAGGGCATCAGAAGCAACAACAACAACTAGCAATGTCAGGTCTGGTTATCCCAGAGGCCAAAGGCTCTTAAAAATAAAAAATTACCCTATCTCTAAAACTGTTTGCTCCATTTCCATCGAAATCAGGGCCATGTGCGCTGTTGCACCATCTTGTTGAGAGTATCCTTCTTGGTCTTCCATATCACCTAGAAAATACCACTATCCAAATTTCACATGACCTATCCAAAATGTTTTCATAATGTTCAGGTTAAAAACTCAAACCTATAGCTATGATATGTATAGCAAACTTGTAAATAGCTAGAACCTATGTTCACTTTCATTTACAAGTTTGTGACTTCAATTGTTAAAAAGGTATTAGTAAATTTTGGGGTAAAGTGACTTTTGAATCCCCCTATATTAACAATCTTTTATAGACGTTATTTTTAGAAATATGTTAGAGAGAATCTCTGGGTGTGTTTACTACACTTAAGATAGTTCATCCTTTTTTTTTTTTTTTTTTTTTTTGTTCTTGGTGTTTTCTGGCTAAAGTAGAAATAAATTATTTTTTCTGTTTAAGAAACTATTTTAAGATATAAACAGGCAGTTAATTTTTTTTCTGAAAGTATGCAGATGTAATTGTTAGAAATGGTAGATATTTTGTATTGCAAAAAAGATTACACTTCAAAATATTGGAATTTTGCTTCAAACTATTTGAATATTTTTATCTTGCTTCAAACTGTTTGAATATTTTTGTAAAAGTTGTGTAAGACTTTTAAACCATGCTAATTTAAGGCTGCTGTCTACTAACCCTATTGGATTCGCTTACCTCGATGTTAACATATGGAGAAAATGTGTCCAAGGATTGTTCACTTGGATTAAATTTTTTTTTGTATTGTACTTTATACTTTGGGACATTTTTCGCTAAAAAAAAAGTGAAAATATGTTTTAAAATTTAAATTATTCAGGGAAAAATCTGGTATGGTGTGCTTTTAACATTCATAAATTCCTTTGGTAGACAAAATTTATAAAAAGAATCCTATTGCAAGGTGCAGAAAAGTTCAGGCAATCTGAAAATACCATTTTTATTGGATTTTCTGCATTTATGTGGCTGTAAATAGTACATAAATTTTCGCCATAGGTTAACATTGAGGAGGGGGAATCCAATGGGGTTAGTACATTCAGCCTTAATTATCTAGTCTATTTTTTGTGTATGTGCGCCATTCTAGAGGTTGGATTCACTAGAAATCCACATAAAATAATTGGCTTATCTGTGTTTTCTGTCAAATTCTAATTATGCCGTCTATTTATACTTTTGGTCATCATACCTCATTAAATTTTTTCCTCTTTCCATTTTTTTGTATCTTGTTATTGTTGTTGCTTATGCCACTTGACTGTCAGCAGCATCAGATCAAGTCCCGTAGGCTATGGGTGATAATGCGTTGAACTCCACGGCCCCCTCCACTTTTGCATATCCGCCTAGTAGTACCTGAAAACCGGTCGTTTACTTGGTGCATCATAACCTCACCTTGCACAGATTAGCACAGGTACGTATTGCTTTAGGACAAACGGAGCAACAGGAGCTATCGTCATATGACGAAAGTCGAGGGCCCCAAAGTCCATGTCACTTTTAGCCCATGCCATCGCCATTTCCAGCCGAGACTACTTGGAAGTGGTGCCTTGATGGTGCTACAGTGACTCCCTCAGAGGATCCCACTCCCCCAGGAGATTCACAGTCGTGCTTTCCGTTACCAAGCACCAAAGTTCTCACAACAGACTCCGATACCCTGGGAGCAAGCCATACCAACCCAATTCTGGCCCCTCGGCCGCTATGGGTGGTAAAGGTGCGGCACCTGTTTTGACTGGCACCACAAGGGTTGGAGTCCGACTTGGCCAAAGGACCAGTCCCGTAATTTTGAACCGAGTGAAGTGACGAGACCAGAACGCTTGACCCAGCACCTCCAGAGGTAATTTTGAGAACTTGGAGGACACTGCAGCCATGACAGATTTTATGTGCACCAGCTGCCATTTGTGTACACGACACTGGATTTGTCAGCTACAAGCATTGAACCAGTGACTTTCAGATCACTAGCCCACTGCTCTTGCCATCTGGGTTACTGCGCCCACTTTGTATCTTAAATTCATTTACTCTTTATTAAAAAATAATATTCTTTTTAGGCACCTCTTGATTGTATTTGGTGGTTTGAAAGGATTAGAAACTTGCATTGAAGAAGATGAAGCATTAGATGCTAGAGATCCAAAGGATTTCTTTCAGCATTATTTAAATACATGTCCTAAGCAAGGTTCCAGAACAATTAGGACTGAGGTAATCATTTACTATCGCAATTGTCTATTTATATATAAACTAGCTGAATACCCGTGCTTCACTACGGAGTACATTCAAATTAAATGCAATGGTCAATGTATGTAATTAATGCTAAAAATATATATATATATATATTTATAATAAGTACAATGATCAATATATGCAATTGATGTAAAAAATGAAAAAATATAAAAAAATCATAACGGATATTTTTATAGACAAAATAATGTAGAAGAAAATATTCAGATAAAATCTAATAGAACATACTAAAGAATATAATACAGTTTAAGGAACATTTCTTTTACTGTATTTTAATATTTTTTTGGATAATGTCCAATCATCTGCCGCATTAGCAAGAATTGGTCACTTTATTTTGTTGTTATGCATGTGATGCAAAATTAGTTTAAAGTATCACAAAAAGAAAAGAAACCACTTGTTCAGCATTTAATAAATTAAATTCTAAAAATTAATCTTTAAAAATTCACCAAAAATCAGGAAATGGAGGTAAAGATTCAAAAAAGATTTCATTTTAAAGGAATTTTTATGATCTTTCTTGTGATATAAATTTTATAACCCTCGGATTATTATTTTAAATGCAAACTTTAAAGAATGTTACAAAAACAGCTTAAAAATTTAATTTAAAAAATCTAAGAAGAATTTTTCAAAAATCTCTCTTAGTGCACCCCTACACTATAAGAAGAATCACCATGCAAAATTTCAGCCCTTTAAGTCCAGCAGTTTTGTCTATGCGTTATATGTCAGTCAGTTACGGAACTGTTTTATATATACAGTGGAATCTCGATCTATCGTTTTTCAAGGGACCGATTGAAATGAACGATAAATGCGGGAAAACGATAGATATGGAAACATAACAAAGCAATATGATCATTGGGACTGGATAAAAGGAACGACACATACGGAAAAACGATGGATCCGAAAACGATCGATCGAGATTCCACTGTATATAGATGAGTGGGGGAAATATTGTACAGCAAGTTTAGAATGTTATATCAAATAATTGTCTTGGTAAACCAATAACACGGTTGTTTGTTATTGTTTTACAAATTAGTGCTACTAATATTTTGTTTTTGTGCATCTGCATTTGAGTAAGAACTTATTCTTCATGATTTTATTTTAAATAGGTATCCTTAATGTTTTTCTTTACCTTGAAACAATAAGATTTTTTGAGCTATATTTCTTTGTGTATGTTTTTTTTACATACATTTAATTATATTATGTTTGTGCTTGTTCTGTGAATTTGTTTCAAAAATGAACGCTTGGGGAAATTTAGTTCTCTTTGGCTAATTTACTTTACCAGTAAGTATTGTTTCTTAATAACAGTAATCATGACTGGCTTCTTCTGATATTTTTGTATGTTTGAAAGTTGTTTCACCTGTGTTTATATTTGTTCCTGCTGATTTGATGTTAACTTTGTATTAACTTTTGGTTTTCATTAATTTTTCCACATGTTTAGCTCCATGGTCTGTTTATTTTAGCAATCAGTGTATTTAGAAACTTTTTTTATTTTTATTGATACAGTTCATGTTTTTGATGAAAAAACAATAGTTGTAAAGTTTGCTGTCTGCCCACATAGTGTAGGGGTTAGTGTTCTGCCACGCAGTAGTTGGGTTCAAAATCCTGTTGCCACGTAGTTGGGTTCAAATCCTGAATCAGGCTTAGTTGTTTTTGTGTCATCCCCTCAAAGGGAGCAATGCTGGCTCAATATGGGGCTATCACACCTATATGGTACTCCCATAATAAAGTAACCAGTAAATCGAAATAATAACAAAAAGGAACAAAAAGATAAAGTGAATAACAAAAGGTGAATGCCTCTGTTCAATTTCATTTAAACATAAAACCTTGTAGAGAGTGTGTGCCTATTTAGTTACTATTTAGTTAATTTTTAACATTATTGCTTTTCTGTGTGTTCAGCATCGTTAATTTTTTTTTTGTTTGTTTGCTTTCAGTGTGTTAACAGGTTAAAATTTTGAGTTTTTTTTGTGTGTGTTCTTTTTGTTTGTGATATATTTTTTCAAGTGAATATTTCTACGAAATATTAAAGTAACTGAAATAAAATTTCAAAGGAAATAAAGTTATTTAATGATGTTTTCAACCCACAGTTTATTTAATATTGAACTTCATTTCAAATCAGCCTCATTCAAAAAAAAAAAAAGTTCACTTTTCTAGTCTGTATCTTTCACTGTATATTCTCTTACTGTATGTCATCAACTTTGTGTATGTGTATGTATAGTAAAACCTCGCTTATCCAGATCAGATTTGTAGACTTTTTTTTTTTAAATTTAATGTTCACATTAGATATTCATTTTTAGCTGTGATAGCAAGAACGTAACTATAAATACGCCAAATATTCGCTTTTTAGTTTGATTCAGTGCACAGTTCCTGCATAGATTGTACAATAAATTATGATAATAAAATGTTTTTTGTTGCGTTTAAGAAAGCCTTACTAGAGTGTCACAGGCTGTTGACGTGGATTGACTCACCAGCTATTTGTGCTACAAACAAAAGGGCAAGTGATGATTTGGTGCAAGTGGCAGCAGACGACCTTTTGCAAATGTTAGGAACAATAAGTGGGTGCTCAGATGTTGATATGGAAGGTGTTAGTGGGTAGCTGAAAGACAATAATGACGGTGGCTACGACACTATGACGAAGAAGAAATTGTAGTGGCATGCACATCTACAGCAGACAGTGAGGAATATGATGATGTGGATGAAGAGGGAGCGATCACAGCACAACAACGGACGACACATGCAGATGGTACTCACCAGTTCACAAACATCATGGCGTACTTGAAGCGTCAGCCTGACACCACTCCAGCTGAACTATTAATGAAAATGTGTTTGCGTCATCGTGCTTCATTTAAATGACACATGTGTTTGAAACAGAAGACAGTGACCAATTCTTTGTTAAGAAATGATATGAAAAGTTATTTTTATTTTTTTTAATGTCTTGTAAACAATACTATGTAATTTTGTTACAAAACATAGTTTTTTATCGTAATAAACGGTAAGTCTGCTTAGTTAAGGATTTTGTTTTGCTTATTACTCAGATTATCTGGATTGCCTATGATCCCAGTTAGTCTGGATAAACGAGGTTCTACTGTATATACAGGGTGTTTCAAAAAGAATCATCCAGTTTGGAATGAGTATATTATGAAAAGTTCTGAATATAGAAACTTAAAATTTTATATTATATAGCTAATCATAAAGTTTTTTTACAAACCAAATTAAAGGTGCTCAATATGTCCACCTTTGGATGTACGACATGTCTATGTGGTAGGAAAATTCATCCTAAACTTTTGCGAGCATGTCTGCATACGCTACTTCAATGGCTGTTATGCATACACAGACAACCCCTTGTCTTGGAATTGTTTATACCATCGCCTAATACTCTGAGAGGTAGGAACTTCAATCTACCAGGGTTTTGTCGATGAAAATTATGCTGAACAGTTGTTGCGGACTCACACTTTGCAAAGCGTAGAACACAAAATGATTTCTGTTGTGCAGTCGCCATCTTTACAAACACTGAAGTGGCGGGCGAAGGAAGGGCGTTAGCGCTACTTGTTGGCAACTGCGTGAAACTGGAGATTTCCCTCTTTCTGCCTATACATTATTCAATCAAAATGGATTATAAGATGAATAGTTATCATTGTTTAAAATCAGGTGATTCTTTTTGAAACACCCTGTATTATATAATACAATTTTAAAACTAAAAAATATGTATACTTATTAATATACGGATGCAAGTCTGAGCGCATTGCCATAAGAAAAACAATGGTTGAAATTTTAAACAATTAAAATATTTATCTTCAATGTAGAAAAAATTGAGAGCCATATTTTTAAAGAAGAAAGAGTGTTTAACTCACAGTAAAATGTTCATATTTCTGAATAAATTATTTTAGTACATTTTCTGGAGACTAGAAAAAAAATAAAAATATAAGTGTTTGTAATGTATAAATAAAATTTAATCTAGATCATTAAAAATCATAAAAAATTATAAATTTGTAAAAAGTATTCAAATAAACAAAAATAAAAGAGCAACTTGATCTTCTTGCAAGAAAAGACTGATGAATGTTTGAAATGTTTAGTTTTTTTGTATCTGAAGAAATTTCATAATTAACCTTACAGTAATTTTTTTCCAACATATAAAAATTACCTGCATTTTTTATTTCTTAACATTTGTAGTTAGAGCTTGAAACTTTCTGTCCTAGAATGTATATGTTGTTTGCATTTTTAGCTTAAGAGTATATTTCATGAAATATAATATTTGCAGAGCAGAACATTTCATTACATAAATCTGAAAAGAAAAAATTGTGTATTATAAAATTATATTTATGTTTCATGTTCATTTTATTTTTATACATATTAAAAATATTTTTTTGCCGTTCTCTTGTAGGAAGCTATATTGATAACTCTTGCAGCTCTGAGACCAGCAATTAGTACATTACAAAATATATCTGAAAATGGTAATTATTTTGTCCTACATATTTTAATTTTTTCAGGTATTTTTGTTATGATTGCATTTAAAGTTAAATAACATTAATAATTGAATTTAATAGATAAATTTATTTGTTACAAAAAAGCAATGGAAAATTATCTAGTTTGTCTTTATGTGCTGTGAATGAAAAAATTGTTTCATTTTTCATTTTCTTGGATATATGGTATGGATGGAAATTTTATCCTAGGTAGTAATTTTTATTAATAAATTGCTAATTTGGAGTTATTTTATAATTTATTTTTATTCTGCAAACATGTTAATTGTGTGGATGTTTTTTAAAATTCTATAAAGGCTTTAAATAGTTCTTTTGCTTTGTTCGACAGTTTTATCACTAAAACTACTCACAGTTATGATAAACCTATTTCTACCACTGTTAAAACTAGTCATTTTAACTGGTTTATTAGTTTTAGTATTAAAAAGGCCCCTTTCTCTCTCTCTCTCTTTCTTTTAACAATTGGTTTAAAAGTTTAAGTATTAAAGAGGCTTATTCTCTCTTTCTCTCTCTTTCTCTCTCTCTCTCTCTTTAACAATTGGTTTATTAGTTTTAGTTTTAAAGATGATTTCTATCTTTTTAAACAATTGGTTAATTAGTTTTAGTATTAAAGAGGCTCTATCTCCCTCTTTTTTAAAAAACAATTAGTTTATTAGTTTTAGTATTAAAGTGTCTCTTTTTTTTAAAACAATTAGTTAAGGAGTTTAAGTATTAAAGAGGTTTCTCTTGCTTTTACAAACAATTGGTTTATTAGTTTTAGCATTTAAGAAGCTCTCTTTCTCTCTCTCTCTCTTCTTTTCTTTAACACTAAAATTAATGAACTAATTGTTTAAAGTGGCTCTCTCTTTTTTAAACAATTGGTTAATTAGTTTTAGTTTTAAAGAGGATCTCTCTCTCTTTTTAAACAATTGGTTTATTGGTTTTAGTATTAAAGTCTCTTTTTTTTTAACAATTGATGAAGGAGTTTAAGTATTAAAGAGACTCTCTCTCTCTCTCTCTTCTTTTCTTTAAATAATTAGTTTATTAGTTTTAGTGTTACAGTGACTCTCTCTCTTTTTTAAACAGTTGGTTTATTAGTTTTAGTTTTAAAGAGTCTCTCTCTCTCTCTCTCTCTCTCTTTTTAAAACAATTGGTTTATTAGTTTTATTATTAAAATGTCTCTTTTTTTAAACAATTGGTGAAGGAGTTTAAGTATTAAAAAGGCTCTCTTTCTCTCTCTCTTCTTTTCTTTAAATAATTAGTTTATTAGTTTTAGTGTTAAAGTGTCTCTCTCTTTCTTTTAAACAATTGATTTATTAGTTTTAGTTTTAAAAAGGCTCTCTCTCTCTTTTTTTAACTTAGCTATGTGTTTCCCTTTTCTCTTTGCACAGAATCTTTTGAATAGGTGTTTTATGAGTCAGTAAATTTTTTATTGCTGATGTCAATATATTTTTTAATTGTTCATTCATAAATGAAAAAATAGTTTTTACGGCTGCAGTAGTTTTTGTATTTGAAAGCGGTATATATTTTTAAAAAATCAGTTAACTTATTTTTATATCCATTTCATAAATTTTATGCCTTTGATAGGTATCACTTACTTCACATTTGATATAGATTATGATAAAGTGTTCATTCTAATCACATGGAAACTTTTCCTGTATTATTTTTTTATAATTATATTTCAATTTAAATGTTAATTTGTAGTAAGTTCTAAATCTGTGTACTTTTGAATTTTTAATATTTTTATATTGGTATTCTAATACTCATGTAAAATGAACACAAATTGACATTGTAATCAGTCATTAACATGAAAATTTTTCATCTAAAGATATCTTTGTTTAAGTAAACAGTTTAGTGAATTGTCTTAGATATCACCATCTGCTGTAGTCTTAAAAAAGTAAGGAGTAATCTAAAAAGTTTTTTTTTTCTAAATTCAAGATATGAGTTATAACTGAGTGAAGTTTTTAAAGCTCTCATGAACATTATATGAAGTACACTGTGTTATAAACTTTATATTCAGTAACAACTTTTATTGGTCAGAGAGTGATACTTAAATGTACTTCACTTTAGGAGCATAGTATTGTTAATGACTTGCACCCATATTTTAAATAGATGGTAAGGATCTTGTAAAGCAATTCTACATTGATTGGAATTAATTTGTTTTAATATTTTTTATTTTTGGATATGAGTTGTAACTGAGTGTAGTTTTTAAAGCTCTTATGAACATTACATGACGTTATAAACTTTATATTCAGTAGCAACTTTTATTGGTCAGAGAGTGATACTTAAGTACAGTAAAACCTTGTTTATCCAGTCCTCATTTATCCAGATCTTCGGATAATCCAGATCAGATTTGAAGATATTATTTTTATTTATTATTCACATTAGATAATAATTTTTAACTATGATAACAAGATCATAACTACAAGTACACCAAATATTCGCTTTTTACTTAGATACAATGTACAGTTTCTGCATAGATTGTACAGTAAATTATGGTAATAAAATGCTTTTTATTGAGTTTAAGAAAGCTTTTGTAGACTTACCAATTCTTTGTTAAGAAATGATGTGAAAAGTTATTTTTATATATTTTAATGTCTTGTAAACAATACTATGTAATTTTGTTACAAAACATAGTTTTTTATTGTAATAAATGGTAAGTCTGCTTAGT
Source organism: Dolomedes plantarius (assembly GCA_907164885.2). NCBI lineage: Eukaryota > Metazoa > Arthropoda > Arachnida > Araneae > Dolomedidae > Dolomedes > Dolomedes plantarius. Next base: position 94,605,802 of record OU015499.1, on the reverse strand, counting down.
TAAGGATTTTGTTTTTCTTATTACCCATATTACCCAGATTTTTGATTATCCAGATTGCCTATGGTCCCAGTTAGTGCAGATAAACAAGGTTTTACTGTACTTCACTTTAGAAGCGTAGTTTTGTTAACAAGTTGCACCTATTTTCAAAAATTAATTTTCCTTTTTAAATTGATAAGAATCTTGTAAAGCAATTCTACATTAATTGGAATTAATTTGTTTTAATATTTTCATTACTTTTAAACATGTTTATATAAACTTTATATGTCCATTTTGATTTATATAATTTTAACTGATTGACTTGGTAATTTTTATTTCACTCAAGTTACATTTTTCTTTCAGGAGAAGGTGTAGAAGTTATATCTGTGGAGTAAAATTGATATAAAACTGTAAAAAGTTTGTAATGTCTGTAATATCTTGTTATGTTGCTGAAATTTTTAACTAAATTTTTATTAAATGATTTTATAAGGATGTGTTTGTATTTGATTTTAAAATTCCTATTCAGTGAATCCACATAGGACAGTGATTCCCAACTAGTGTGCTGCAGCACTTTTGGGTTCTGTGAAATTGCCCCAATTCTGTGCCAGGGGTGCAGCAAAATTTTTTTGGATAAACAAAATATATTTTGTGAACCTACCTAAAATAAGTATTAAGTTAAATTAATGACTATTATGCCTGACAGATTGCGATATAAATTGATACACTCGTTAGGGATGGGATATCGAAAGCAAAAAATCGATATGAGTATCGATAATAATAATGGCTATTAATATCAATATCAATAATATATCAGCACAAAAATATCAATATTTCAAAATATTGACGATATTTCAAAATATAAACAATATTTCAAAATATAAACAATGTTTCAAAATACTGATAACACATTTTCCTTTCAATATGCAGTCAATCGTATTCGGAGGAAGGATTGTATAGTAAAATAATGTATGAGTATACATGGTAATAGTACGATAAAAAAAATTATAATTATTTTAATAATGAAATAAGATTTTATCAATATTTTATCAAATATTTTATCAATATTTGAACAATATTTTATCAAATTAAAAGTTTCTATTTAGAGAAAGAAAGGAACCCTATTTTGGGTGAAGCAATAGAATCACTGAGTGTAGTAAACAAATTGGAAGGAGATATTGGAGATAACCGGTTTCTTCAATTCTATTGTTAATATTCTTTCTTTTATTCTTTTCATTGTAGTAAAGTTCTGCAGTTGTGTTTTAGCATGTTTTTCATAAATTTCAGTTTGACTTTCAATAATTAATAAAATAAGTTCAATAATGCCTCCAAAATCGAAATGGTGGAGTAATTTCTCTTGTATTGATGAGAAAAGTGCAAAATGCAAAGCGTTTATTCATTTTTTGTTCTTTCTAGAAGTCTTTTTATATATTGAACAATTTTTGATTTTTTCACACATTTTTTGATTGCTTATATTAAAAATTACTTTGTATATATTAAATATTTGTATCAACTATTTATTTGTATCAATTATTTATTTTTTCTCTTTGGTTTTGAGATTTTTCAGCCCAAATTTTTATAAATTATTACAAATAAATTCTTTTGAAAATATGTAATCGATAATATTGGGAATCTAATATCGAAGGAAAAATATCGATATTTCGATAATATCGATATCAATATCCCATCCCTAACATTCATTCCTGAGGATGAATTGGCTATCTTCACGGTCACTGCTATTAGGCTTGATATCTGATAAGAAAATACACAGTTCCTCTTGCCTGACCACTCAACTTTTCCCTGCCAGACGGCAGTGTAATTTTTAAGCATGGCAGTGTCATTTTTAAGTGATTAATCATAAAGTAAACTGAGCTGCAGTTACTGAGCAGTTTTATGCAAATCTGTTTGAAGAATATAGAAAGGCGGTTTGGCCGTAAGTTGACGGCTGTTGTGTTCTTGATTTTTCGTTTGTAGTATGCTTTTATGTTTTTAAGTTTTTTTGGAAGGATTTTTACTAAACCTTTTTTAAATAAAAGTTGAATGTTATAATTCTTTTAAGGGTTATTGTTCTTCCACAATCTCTTAAATGATGTTAAGTTTTTGAAACTCAATATTAATATTGAACATTTGCTCTCTAAGTGTTAATTGATAGTCACACATTAATAAAACAAAACTCTTTTTAGCGATTTCTGTAGTAGTCTTCTAGTGTAATACTGCACGGAATCCCATAGCTATATTTTTTTAATAACGTGTGTCATGCACATTGTCTTTCAACATTTGTTCAAGAGGAAGCATCTGTGAGAGATATTGGTTGTTTACAATGGGGGTACTGTATAGGTGAACAAACACCACCCCCTGGTGCCACCTCAATTTAGAATGAGTATCCCCAGAGGCAACATCTAGGGCAGTGGTTCCCAACCTGTAGAAGTCTGCAGACAACTAAGCCAGAAATTGAACAATGTGTGGAACCCCCTCCGCCTTGAGGGGGGAACCTTCTGGGTGGTATGGGGGTATAGAATATCCCTTAGGCAAAAGGGATACAGGATTAACATACTCACCATCTAACATATCATATTCTAATAATAAAATAATTATGTTAAACTTTTAAGAAATTTTAATTCAACACCTGATAGTCATCTGATATATTCGGCCCATCTAGTTCAGTGAACATTGCTTTCAAAATCCCCATTTATTTGGCAACTTTTTTATATGTGGTTGCGGACAACTCCTGAGGCTCTCACTGACCACAAGGGATACAGGATTACCGTACTCACATACTAACATATATTCTAATAATAAAATAATTATGTTAAACTTTTAAGAAATTTTAATTCAACACCTGATAGTCATCGGATATATTCGGCCCTTTCTAGTTCAATGAACAGTGCTTTCAGAATCTTGATTTATTTGGCAACTTTTTTATATGTGGTGCCAGACCACTCCCGAGGCTCTCGCAGACCACTGGTTGGGAACCACTGATCTAGGGGGATCGTACCTGTCCCACCCACTGACCTCATAGGACTTTCTTGTCTATGGATTTAACATTTAATAGCTGGCCTAGACACGAACCATAGTGATTTTTTAAACTATTAATATATTCTATTTTAGTGGTTGTTACTTATATCTTTCAATAAATTAATAAAATCAGCAATGGAGTAAGTATTTATTTGAACTTAAGTTTAACATGTTCCTAAAATGTATTCAACTTTAATATCTAACATCAGAAAGACGGCTGCCGTGATTTTGATGTTTTCAGACATACTATCGAGTGTATAATATTGTAAACAACTCAACACAAACTAAAACTTATGAATCGGGCATAGACTGCCGAACAAATTAACTGAAAACGTACCCTAGCAATGAAAACTTTAACTTTTCAATAAAAGATTGCGCAGCTGCAACAATGGGGATCTCGAGGCCTTAGGGTGTCTTTTGTGTTAGTTACTTTTCGTCTCTTCCCCCTTTTGTAAATAATAGAAATATTGGCTCTTACGAAATATTGATGTTCAAAAATAAGGACTGCACAAACCATGCATGTATTTTTATGGATAAACCATACCAGGTTGTTAGCTCGGCATACCTGCATAAAACTATATCTCAATATATACTAATTTATTATACAGGGTGGACCAAAAGTCTTGCCCTGATTATAAAAATTCATTACAAAATAACTTTAATATAATAATGTAACTTTTGTATCACTGGATAGGTGAGTTTTAGTAGTTTTTTTGTGCAATAGTTGGCACGAGGGCTCCTTCAAGAGTGACTCAGGGGAACATTTGTAAGGAAGACATCATTTTCAGCCGACGTGTCGTCGATTCAAGAGAAAGCCCAATGTGTGCTTTGGTTTCACGAAATGAAATCGCCCATTAAAGTTCAGCGTAAATTTCCATGTTGTTATGGACGCAACCCTCCTGATTCAAAATCAATAAAGCGATGGTATGAAAGGTTTAAAGAAACAGGCAGCGTTAAGGATCTTCCCAGAAGTGGCAGGCCTAGTGTGAGTGAAGCAATTGTTGATCGTGTTCGGCAATCGTTTCAACAGAGTCCTACTAAATCAACTCGTGAAGCATCACATGAACTTCAAATACCGCAAACAAGTTTGGTAAAAATTCTCCATAAAAGGCTTGTTTGCAGTATTTGAAGTTCACGTGATGCTTCACGAGTTGATTTAGTAGGACTCCATTGAAACGATTGCCGAACACGATCAACAGTTGCTTCACTCACACTAGGCCTGCCACTTCTGGGAAGATCCTTAACGCTGCCTGTTTCTTAAAACCTTTCATACCATCGCTTTATTGATTTTGCATTAGAAGGGTTGTGTCCATAACAACGTCGAAATTTACACTGAACTTTAATTGGCGATTTCATTTCGTGAAACCAAAGCACACATTGGGCTTTCTCTTGAATCGACGGCGTTTCGGCCGAAAATGATGTCTTCTTTACAAATGTTCCCCTGAGTCACTCTTGAAGGAGCACTAGTGCCAACTATTGCACAAAAAAACTACTAAAACTGACCTATCCAATGATACAAAAGTTACATTATTATATTAAATGGTTATTTTGTAATGAATTTTTATAATCAGGGCAAGACTTTTGGTCCACCCTGTATATTGGTATGAAATAGTTCAAAATTTAGAGTATTTAACTATTTTTTTTAAAAACATTAAATATTTTAAATTCTTCATTTTTCTTTTAACCGTCAAAATGATGGCATTCAGTCTTTTTATTAAGAAAAAAATTCCCGTCTTTCTAGCATTAAAAAACTGAAAAGAAATTAAAGTTCTTACAAAGGTGCCCCAAGTTACTAATCTCATTCCCAAGGGTGTCACAAACATAAAAAGGTTGGGAATCCCTGACTTAGGAAAAATAAATACACATAAAACTTTAGAAATAGAAAGTTTTAATATCCAGAAAAGGCGTCTTCATCACAGTCAACATTTCAAAGGAAAAGGTCACATAATTCTGATGAATTATATACATTGATTACAGTGATTCATGAAACCTGTAACGAATATATCTATATATGTATTTAAAAAAAAATTAAATACTAAAAACAGCTGCAAAGGAAAACTTTCATTAAACAAATCTACATTTTCCTTACTCTCCGTTGAATGTAGTTTGCTGCTTCTATTATGAAATTTTCCAACCTGTAAATATTCTGTTCAAAATAACAGTTTGGTCTATGCAGATTTTGTTAGAGATCGTAAAACTATTCTTAGTGATTCAGCTCTACAAAGATTTTACTCTAATATTTTTTATTTTATCAAATTATTAAAACTATTTTGACGAATTTTCATTGAAAGTTGATTTGAACTTTAAATGTTCTAATAAATAGTGTTAAACTGTTTAATCATTACTAGTATGGTAAATATAAACAAATTGCATATTTTTAATAAACAGTTAAGGGTTTCAATCCATGATTTATTATGTATTCTAAAATGTATATATACATGTATTTTATGTATGTGTAAAGTGAAATTTGACTGGAGATTTTTTTAAAAATTTGAACAATATACATTAATGATATGCAGTATGAAATAACTAGACCCTATTAAGTATTTATTCAAATATTTCGTGCCTGAAAGTTGTGGGAAATTATATTCCTGCTGTAAGTAGTTTAACCTTTCGCTTACGGGACCCATTTTTCTGATTCCCTCTTTATATATATATATATATATGTATATATATATATATATGTGTGTGTGTGTGTATGTGTCTGTCTAAATGTATATACAGTGGAATCTCGATCTATTGTTCTCCGAATCATTGCTTTCTCATATGTGTCATTCATTTCACCCAGTCCCGACGATCATATTGCTTTGTTATGTTCCCACATGTTGAGTGCAACGCCTGCCGCATTTAAAGAGAGCCCTGCTTTTGCTGTATATGTACTATGTGACATGTGGTGAGGAGATGAGGCGAGCTCCGAGCGGAGAACGGAGTGAGCGTAGCTCAGAGTTGAAACAATAAAATTTACAAGAAAACCCATACATTCCAACATGTTTAATTTTGAGTTGAGTCATTTAATTAAAGAATATTGAGCTATTGATGGGCCAAACACCGCATCTATCGTTTTCCCGCATTTATCATTCAGTTCAGTCGGTCCCTTGAACAATAGATCGACATTCCACTGTATATATATATATGTGTGTGTGTGTTTGTGTGTATATATATATATATATATATATATATATATGTATGTATATGCATTCATTCTTGGGCCCGTATTCTTGGGATACCTGCTATCCCACCCCGTAAGGAAAATGTTAACATAGAAGTTCATCTGTTTTGCAATAGCATTAATGAGAAAGAATTAATTTAGATGGGAGTTACTATAAGTCTGGTTAAATATGTGATGATAGTTTAGTTAGAAATTTTCCTTGTGCCATTAGGTATTGTGCTTCTTGTGCATTTTTTGAACTGACATCACATATGCAAAGTTAAAAAAATATAGCAACTTATTGTGCATTTGTGATTTTTTTGGGGGGGAGGGGGGGGGGGAAGAATCTAGAACTTGAGTTTTATTGCCTGATGTAGTTATTTTTTTATTTCCTACTGAGTTTGGCTTTTTTTTTTCTTAAATTTATCTGCGATTCCTATAGTAGTAAAGTAATAGTGTATAGTAGTCTTATTAGAGCAAAAGGCAAATTCTTTTAAAATTGTCATAACTAGTAAATTCAACATTGAAGAAGGGTCTTTTGAAAAACAGAGAAAAATGTTAAACTTGTTTTTTTTTTGGAAATTATTTATTATCTAATATTATTTAAATTAATAAGTATATATATATATATATAGAGTTTGCACGTATTTCTCTATTAAACCAAATATTACCTTTTGCATCTTTTCAGACCTGTTAAGTTTGAAGATACAAGTTATTCTGTACTTAAAATTCTACTTAATAGTAGAACTTAGAAAGGGAGTTGCTACATGTTTCAGTTTTTAAGCTAGAATTAGAGTTAGCTCGGAAAGCATGTAACTAATTTTGTTGTATATGACATTAACTAGCTGAATATCCGTGCTTTGCTATGGAGTGCATTCAAATTAAATACAATGGTCAATGTATGCAGTTAATGCCAAAAAAATATATATATTTATAAAAAAATCGTAACGGATATTTTTATAGACAAGATAATCTAGAAGAAAATATTCAAGTTAAATCTAATAGAACATGCTAAAAAATATAGTACAGTTTGAGGAACATTTCTTTTACTGTATTTTAATATTTTTTTGGATAATGTCCGATCGTCTGCCGCATTAGCAAGAAATTTTTTTTTGTCTATTTTGTTGTTATGCATATGACGCAAAATTAGTTTAAAGTATCACAAAAAGAAAAGATACCACATGATCAGTATTTAATAAATTAAATTCTAAAACTTAATCTTTAAAAACTCACTTAAAATTTGAAAATGGAGGTAAAGATTCAAAAAAGATTTCATTTTAAAGGAAATTTTATGATCTTTCTCTCGATATAAATTTTATAACCCTCAGATTGTTATTTTAAGCGTGAACTTTAAAGAATGTTACAAAAACAGCTTAAAAATTTAATTTAAAAAAATCTAAAGAATTTTTCAAAAATCTCTCTTAGTGCACCCCTATGCTATAAGAAGAATCGCCATGCAAAATTTCAGCCCTTTAGGTCCAGTGGTTTGGTCTGTGTGTTATATGTCAGTGAGTTACAGAACTGTTTTATATATATAAATAAATAACTACGGATGGCTATGGAGCTAATTTGTTGTTCCCTCATCCACAATTATACTTCGAGAAGTGTCCGGTAAATTATTACCTATAATCCAAAAATTCAAAAGAAAATTGCAAAAGCATATTTTAAAAAGTCAAATTCGCGAATGTGTTAGCACTGTATTCAATATATGGAAGAACAAAATTTGTATCAACAGACAATAATTACCACCGCCCACTATGAAAGCTTGAACCACCCTCTAGTGGGCGGTAGGGACCAGATTGACTACCACTGGATTAGAGTATTACTTTTCTACTTTTCTGTGCATAAGATAAAGAGGTTAAGCTTCTGCTTTTTTTTTTTATTATTAAAACTGGAACAGGTGTAATTGTCACATAACTTGTGTTATATAATTTTTTTTTTTTTTGTTGTTAATTTGATGTTGACTTTCATTTTACTGAGAAGGAGAATGCCTGGGTTTGAAGATTAGAGAAAAGTCATTAAACTTACAGTTCTAATTGGAATACCTGAAATTGCATGAGGGAAATGAAATTGCATCTATTAATCTATTAGTATCTAAATTTTAAAATCTTAAATGCTACAAAAGGCTGCTTTACATCATTACAGATAAAGGAGAAACTGTAGTTGTTGAATCTAATTGAGAGCATTCTCTGAAAGCACAAAGTATGCTGATTAATTTGGCTGCACTAGCAGAAAATGAAAGAAAATCAAATTTTAGAATCTTATAGTTTCTGCAAAATTATATGAGTCTTACTATATCACTTTCCCCCAGTTTCTGTTAAACTGAAAATTATATAATAGTAAAAGCTTTAGACAGGAGAAAATGTCTTGCAAATTAAAACATAGAAATTATTTTAACTTTCTGTCACATGGTTTATTTAGAGAAGAATTCTTATGTCTGCCATTATAACTAAGCTAAGAGCATAAAGTTAAAATACTTATATACAGTATCTTTTGCATTAATCAGATAATAATGATTTCTTATGGTTTTCTTTGTGCTTATCAAATTTGGTAATATTTGATAGAATGCTGCTTATACCTCATAATTTTGAAAAGTTATTTCATCTAATTTATATTGTATTGTTTTCTTTACACATTGCCAATACAGTGTATGAATAATGTTGCTTTAGAACTGTCTTGTTCTCTATATAAGAGTTTAGAAATATTGTATACACGATTTGAACTTTTAGGAAATTTTAATTACACTACTTATGTTTTAAAAATATCTTATGCTTAATTCCAGTTATAATAAAAGCAGCAAAGTCAAATTAATGACTTTAAATATATGACTAACATTTAAAATATGCATAAGCTTCATTTGCAATAGTAATTCAATAGAACTAAAATTATACCAAACCTTTGAAATTGAACTTGAAATTATATAAATTTAATCTCAGTGGTTGAATGGTTAGTATTTAATGAGAAATGCATTGTGTGCTAAGACCTATGTACCTACAAAAAGTCAGTGCACACACTATCATTTACAGATTGATGTGGTAAAGAACACACACATGACAACATTTTACGCGTAACATTTGTGCTTCCATACTTTCCTTTAGTTTGCAGTAGGAACAACAAAATGTCTTTACATTTTTTTTTTAACATATTAATAAATTTTCAAACTGAGATGACCAATTTATTTATTATGAGTATTTTAAAATATATCCAAAATTCAAACATTTGACAAATGATATGATGCAAAACAATACATAGCAGTTCCCGCTGCTATGTCATAAATTTTAATGCTATTTTAATTGTGTGTGTGTATATATATATATATATATCGATTACTAATTAGTTTTTTCTTTTATCTATACTAGTGTGTTTCATTTACAGGGTTCTCACTGACCTTCAAATGGCCTTAATTTTCTTTAATGCTATTTTAATCATAAATATATATTATGGATAGTAATTAGCTTTTGAAATTAACATGAGGAATTTTCTTTATCTATACAATTGTATTGGATTTACAGAGTTCCCACTGGTATGTCATAAATTTTAATGCTATTTTAATTGTGTGTATATATATATATATATATATATGGATTACTAATTAGTTTTTCTTTTATCTATACTAGTGTATTTTATTTACAGGTTCTCGCTGACCTTCAAATGGTCTTAATTTTCTTTAATGCTATTTTAATCATAAATATATATTATGGATAGTAATTAGCTTTTGAAATTAACATGAAGAATTTTTCTTTATCTATACAATTGTATTGGATTTACAGAGTTTCCACTGGTATGTCATAAATTTTAATGGTATTTTAATTATATAAATATATATTGATTACTAATTAGTTTTTCTTTTATCTATACTAGTGTATTTCATTTCATTTACAGGGTTCCCGCTGACCTTCAAAAGGTCTTAATTTTCTTTAAAGCTATTTTAATCATAAATGTAGATCTTGGATAGTAATTAGCTTTTGAAATTAACATGAGGAATTTTCTTTATTTATACAATTGTATTGGATAAACAGAGTTTCCACTGGTATGTCATAAATTTTAATACTATTTTAATTATATATAACATCAATTACAAATTATTTTTTCTTTTATCTATGCAAGTGTGTATCGTTTACATGGTTCCCACTGGCCTTAAAATGTCCTTCATTTTCTAGTGGTTTTGGAAGGTCCATTACAAAGTCGCATATATTGTTTCTAACCCCTAAAATGACATTAATTTTCTCCAACCTCAATTGTATATTTCCTTTTCCCTCTGTGTTTATCCTGGGAACCACTGAACATACAATGGACATGAATGTACTAAAGCAGATTATCTAATCTTCGTATATATTCATATTAAAATGCATATACATGCATTCCTTGATTTACATGATACTCGACTTATGCGGTTTCAGTTTAACATGGTTTAAAAAAAATACACTTACAGTGATTAGAGTTTTTCTTCCCAGTTAATTATCGAATAACTGCATGCTTTCCGTGCATAGAGAGTGATTTCTGAGTGCCATGTGATAACTACTCTGAGAACAACTGTAAGAATGCTCCTAATTTGGAAAGCCCTTCACAATTGTTTAACCATTTAACTGTCATGCCCGAGATAGTCTCGGGTGGGGTACTTGCATTCCAAACTTTCCTGCCCAAGTACCACTCAGGGTAGATTTTTTTCCTTCTATGTTATTGTTAACCCAAATCTGTCTCGAGAGAAGTTGATTTGGGCTTTATTAATTAGTGGCGGCACTAGTATTCTATACCAGGGATGGCGAACCTTTTTCTAACGTGTGCGGAAAAATGTCTTGAAACTGTAGAAATTAACACCATGTCACTTGGAAATTTTTTTTCGGCCTTTGGAAGACCTTCGAATATTCAAAAATTTATACAATATGTATTTAAAACACAAAAAAATTTAACTTTTTATTATGGTTTATTTAAAATTATCAATATCAGGAAGAAAATAAGTACAGAATTATCGAATTTAATGTGACACTTGTTGTTGTCTTTCGAAAAATAATTTATTTATATGTGGTTTGATATTTGAAACTTTTAATCGTACACATGCAGTAGACAAGTGAATGTCGTTGCAATTTCTATTCTTACTTTTAGTAAAATTCATTGTCGAAAACAACTGTTCGCAAATGTAGGTTGATCCAAACATTGTCAAAAGAGCTCTTGCTAACTTTTTCATTGACATTAGCGAATTATGCAACGAGTTTCATTCAGCTAAAATAATATTTTCAGTGCTTGTTGTTGAAATATATTCATCACAACTTTTCAGATCTTGTAATTATTTTTTCGAAGTTTATGTTTAGTTCTGCAAATTCTGTGGCCAAGGGTTTTAAAGTGATAAATTAATATTACTGGGGATAGATTTATGAAAGGGAATGCTAGAATGGAGGGCATAATATTTGAGATATTACATATATATATATAATGTGATCATATTAGTTGTACAGCCTTAAAAAGTCATTGGATTTTAGTACAAGATCTGAGTGGGAACCCTGATTTATTGATGGCAAAATGGCATACACCATAAAAAAGAATTCTAGAATATATTTCTTATTAAAATTTTGTCATTATTAGTTCATGGCCTACATTTATAGCTTTCCATAAATATTTATAAAGAATGTTCAATCAATATATTGTTAGTTTTTCATGTAGCTCATTAATTAGATGCTACATGAAAAACTAACATATCATTAGTTTTTTATGTAGCATCATATCATTAGTTTTTCAATTGCAAAATATATAATAGGAAAATTACCTTGATAAAAATGTCTTTTAATTCCATTGGTAATTTTCTGTAATCCAGTTTTAAGAATGTTTTGTATAATTTAAATACTTCTATTTTACTTCTTTGTTTTTTTTGTAAATATTAATTTAATTACAAACTAAGTATCAGAATGTCTTTATTTTATTGTACAAATTAAATTTATTGGTCCTCCCAGTTTTAATATTTTAGTTTTAAGAAAAATATCATAGCTTTTATTTTAGAAACACTGAATTATTTTGCAGTCCTTTCGACTCATATTTAACATATATTAAATGATTCAAATTTTTGAAGAGTCCATTCAAGACATGATATATTATATGCAAATACAATAGCATAAATTATTGATATGAATAATATTTTGATTCTATATAAATATAACTTCTAATTGCATTTGTTATAAATGCATTAATACACAGCATTTGAATTGGTTACAGGGACATGAAACATTTTTGTGCAAGAACATAATTACAGCTACTTAGGATTTGAATAATTCCAAATTTAGCCTCCTTATTTCAGTATGCTTATAATCATTTATGTGCCATATTTTCAGGTTTGTGTTTAGATAAATATTTACAGTATTTAAAATTTTTAATGGAGCCTTCGAATATTAGTTGTTTGTGGAAGAAGTAAAAATAAATTCTTATATTTTACATCAGATGCCAAATGAAAATTTTTTTAAGTTGTGACAGAAAACGAAAATTATTGTTACTTTCAAAGGTAGGCCAGCATACACCATTAACATAATCAGGCGATGAAACTGATAGTTGGATAATAATGAAGGCAGATATTTGAGAGAGTTTATTGGTGTAGTTTTCATCAGTAACAACTGATAAATAAGATGTATCTGTATCTAATCTTTCACACATTATTCTAATATCTTTTTGTTTGTTGTGTGTGTGCACTTCAAATAAAAATTAATGATATTTGCCTTCCAGTTTTTGTTTTCATCTTAGATAACAATTTTATCTTCTTTTAATTTTGTACACATATATATATATATATATATATATATATATATATACATATGTATATATCTTTTAATTCATATATATATATATATATATATAGAGAGAGAGAGATAGTCAATTAAACTGAAAATAAAATAAAAAAAATATATAAAGCAAATTTTAATTTATTTAAGCATATAGCAGGAATAATTTCTTCATAGAGATTTTGATTGTATTCTGAAACTTGATATTTCATTGAGGTCTTAAAATTATATATATCTTAAACAGTGAAGTACTTTATAATGGGTTGTTTGAATCAGTTTTAGTAATCAAAGTATTTAGGATGGCATGAAAAAGACTAACATTAGAATTAACAGTAATTAAATTATTAAGTTATATGGTTTTTTAATATTTCATGTCCCTTTTAGCAAATCAGGTAATTAAAAATATAGGGTTACAGAAATTTAGTGGCAGAAAACAAAATAAAGAGTGTCCTTCAATCTATGCATACCTTTAGATGGAAGTATTTTTATGAATCTTAAATATACTATACATTTTCTATCTTATTCTACAAGAAATATTAATCCAAAATACTATTTAATCTACGTAGTAGTACAATACATTAAGGCCTCGATGAAGTAGAAAGCTTAGAGTTAAAAAATTTGACTTTGGGAAGATGATCTACAGGTATGTATTTGAACGAAGCAAATATAGTTTTATTTTTTGTGTACTATGAAAGCTTCGTGTAAGAATTGATTTTACATAGCATATCTTTAGTGACTATGGATTTTTCATATTGGTTTAGCTTTGATTGGTTGGATACATATTAAAGTTACATATATGCCTAAGATTTTGGTAGGAAAAACTTTTTTTTTCAGGAATATGGATTTTGAACAGTTTTAATATGATAGAAGTGTATGCAATTATCTGTTGTATGTTTAACAAATATATGGTCTTATAAAGCAAAAATTACTATAACTGGAAATTTCCTCTTCATTAAACTTATGCTCTTACATTATGCATACTTTTTCCTGTAAGAGATTTCCCTGTTAGTCTTTATGATTATTTTTGGTTCTAATTAGAATTCATCTTAAATACTTTTGTTAAATTATAGTCTAAGTAAATTTTAAAAAAATGTTTGTTTACATACCCAGTGGGGATATTTATTAAAAAATATTTACTAGCTAGTGCAATGATTGCATGGTATTTAGAGTATAAAATTAACCTATTATCACTGAAATTAATAGTACTATAAATGTAGTATGCATGTTAAGGGTGTGAGTTCAAGTTCAGTTTTCAAGATCTAAGCCTACCCAAAAGAATTTGAACAATCATGCTCCTAAGCCTACCTTGCCCGAAGTTTATTCTCTTAAACTTCAAGAGAATAAACTCGTTATGTATTCAAAAGCAAAGTAATATTTTTAAGCATTTTTAAAATACAAAAGTGTTTTCTAGCTAAGATTAATTAAACTTAAATGTTTTAATACTTTTTGTGGAAAAAACTGCATTTATGTATATATTTAAAATTTTTGAGTCTGTTTTCTTAACTCTGCTTATCTATGGACCCAGCTTAGACTTAGCCTGTCTCACCTTTAGATATGTAGCCAAATTTTTTTTTATATTTTTTCCCCAAAAGATTTATGAAATTATTATTAATCACGCAGTTAGAGGAACAATTAAAAAAAATATTTTTTATTATAATTGCCAAATTTTGTTTCAGTTGTGAAGAATTGTTTTTACTACATGAAACATCTAAAATTAGGCTTTTTGGGTACATACTTGGATATTTGTTATGCACTAATAATTGTCATATTCTCCATGTATTTTAAATACTGTTCTCTTAATTACAAGCTATGCAAAAATTTACCATTGCATTCAATTTATTCAGTTGTGTCTGGTTAGCAGAGTAAGAGTAGATGTCAACCCTTATTTCGTAGAATCTAAAGCATTTAATAAATGTATGTCTTATAAAATAAAATGCTGTGGATGATGTGTCCTTATCAAATAACATCATTTAACCTAGAAAGTCTGTAGGTGTGTCAATATTAGCTCTGTATATTTTTGATTTTGTTTTTAATGGCATATATATTTTCAATATCATGGTTAGCACAGTAAGAATAGCTCTTAAGCCTTGTAGAATTCAAAGCATTTAATGAATTTATGTCTTATAAAATGTCATTTAACCTAGCAAGCTTGTAGGTATGTCTGTATTAGCTCTGTATATTTTTGATTTTGTTTTTAACGGCATTTATATTTTCAATAACATGGTTAGCACTTAAGAATAGCTCTTAAGCCTTATATTGTAGAATTCAAAGCATTTAATGAATTTATGTCTTATAAAATTATGTCATTTAACCCAGCAAATCTGTAGGTATGCGAATATTAGCTGTGTGAGTTTTTGATTTTGTTTTGAACAGTATTTATATTTTCAATATCATGGTTAGCACAGTAAGAATAGATCTTAAGCCTTTTATTGTAGAATTCAAAGCATTTAATAAATTTGTCTTATAAAATTATGTCATTTAACCTAGCAAGTATGTAGGTATATCAATATTAGCTCTGTATATTTTTGATTTTGTTTTTAACGACATTTATATTTTAAATAACATGGTTAGCATGTAAGAATAGCTCTTAAGCCTTATATTGTAGAATTCAAAGCATTTAATGAATTTATGTCTTATAAAATTATGTCATTTTACCCAGCAAATCTGTAGGTATGCGAATATTAGCTGTGTGAGTTTTTGATTTTGTTTTGAACAGCATTTATATTTTCAATATTGTATTTGAGGTTTCAGATTTTTCCTTTTAAGTGTAATGTTTTAGTGTCTATTAAAATGCATTTTTTCCTCACTAAAATTTTAGGCATATATGCTAATAGTAACCTGATTGGATTATTTGAATGATGGTTACTCTTAATCTATTGAAGGATAGAAAAATTGAGTTTTAGTTCTATTTGATCTAATATCTATTGCGTTTTTCCTATAGAGGGAATCATTAGTAAAGTTTCCTTATTGTTTTGTCGTGCAGTTTTTATAGTGACTAAATCGGAGTTAAAACTGAGAATAATAAAAACAATTTTTTGTTGAGAATTATGTCTTTCTAGGATAGTATTGAATTGAATCAGGTCTTCAGGAAAAAATTAGCTATCTTATTCCATTGTGCTTAGGATTTCAGTAGATCACTTCTACTAATACATATGAAAGCAGCAGAAAGAAGCTACAGAGTAATGGTTAGTTTCAAAAAAATAATTAAAATTGTAAATTAAATATCTTCATGTATGTTTAAAATTCTTTACACTTGAACAATGGATATATTAATTTCTTCACAATTTCAAACAAATGAATTAGCAATGATTTCAAAAGAGTATTTCCAGTACCGCTAGAGAAATTGTATTACTGTTGTTTTGGAAGCTCATTTATAATAAATTGTACATTTCTTACAATTTCTGTGATTTTCCTACAATGATGAGATTAAATTCTTTCATTTGAGCATGTGATGAAACTTGAGGGCTTCTGAGGCTGAGGGTTTGAGATTTTTGCATAAGTAGCAGGTATGTATTATTTCTTTATTATTAATAATGTAAGTAATAATCTAGGGTCACCTAACTATATTGCAGCTTCAGTTTGAATAATTTATTGCTTGTATTTTTTAAAGTAATGTTTTTAGAGTATTTTGTGGTAAGTTTGGGATAATTTTCATTTTGTATCTGGTATCTAGTTAAAGCTGCTGTGTACTAACCCTTTTTCATTTGTTCACGTCAATGTTAACCTATGGAGAAAATTTGTTTCTTATTTACAGCTACATAAATACTGATAATCCAATAAAAAGGGTATTTTCAGATAGCCTGAACTTTTCGCACATTGCGGCAGGATTCATTTTATAAATTTCATTCACCAAAGGAATTTATGAGCATTTAAAATACACTATACCAGACTTTTCCCCCCCCTCAATAATTTAAATTTTAAAACATTTGCCTTTAAAAAAAAAAAAAAAATTCTTCAAGGTGTAAAATTTCTTTCTCTATTATGGAGAACAATTTTTAAAAAAACTTTCCATCCAAGTCGGCAATCCTTGGACATATTTTCTCCATAGGTTAACATTGAGGTGGGCAAATTCAATAGGGTTAGTACACAGCAGCCTTAATTACTCATTACATTTAAAGTGTGATAGAGGCCTTTTTAGATGGTTTATTAACAAATTACATCTTTCTTTTGCATATATGAAAATGGGGTAAATGTATGCAGCCAAGAAAGAAAAAGAAGTTGTTTGGAATAATGATTTGAAATCATAATGATCATACGACAATGGGAGTTCATTAGAATGTGTAAGTTTGGAGAAGCCTTGTGGGAATGATTATTTAATTTAACTTACACTCAAAGGATTATATACAAGATCAGGTAACAAATATAGATATATATGTGTGTGTATATATATATTTATGTATATGAAAAGTCAAAACTTTATATTACTCTATAAGCTAGAAAAGTGGGAAATACTTAAACTCTGAGCATTGTAAAATATTTGCCAACACAATTTCTGTTTATCTTTTTTTTTTCTTTCTTGATGATGTCGTTTTCTCATGCAGTGTACTTCCATGGTAGCTAAAATCTTGTTTCTGTTATTCTTAAGTTGTTTGAGGTCCTCCATATGTTGTCGTTTGTCAGCATTTCGTATCACAAGTTACTTAAGCGGAATCCAAAACTTGCCTATACTTGTTATTTTAGCTGAAAAATTCCCGACTTTCATAAATATTTGAACATGAGTAAAATACTGTTGGTCATTTTTCAGTACTTTCCTGAATGTTGGATTCAGACCATTGTATGTTCGGCTTTATTTTCAGTTATTTCAGTTTTTTTTTTGCATAATTCAAATCCTCATTTATATTTGTTCAAAGGCACGCTTATGTAATGTCTCATTCGAGTAATAAGTTTCTTGTGAGAACTTTTATCGAATCTTTAAATCTATATTACTCTTAAATTGCATTTTTCTATCAGTATATTCAAATTAACTTTTGTGAAATTTTAACTTCATGTTAAGACTTTTTCCAAAAATTATGCCTTCAAGTTTGGCCACATGGTGTTAAGTATTTAATACGTATTTATACACCATGAAGAAGACAAGTTTGGACACAATACTTTATATTTGTAGCATTTGTTGTTTTGTTCTTGAATAATACTTTAATTTGTAGGTTACTCACTGTTCGACGCTCCTGAAATTTTTATCATTTTGAACATCCTTTCTACCACCTCCTTCAAAGAACTTTTTTCAGTTGTTTGGTGAATGATCAGTTGACAGCACTGGCTAATGTTAAGGCCCGTTGTTTTGCTCTCTTACCATCTTAGCGGTATTTCATTTTGTCCATACTGCACTGCAACTGTTGTAAACTTTGCAGTTACAGAATGTGAATGTCTTACTTTGATGATCTTGGTCCAGCCAGTGGCTTTGAAATTTCTTCCAGCCATAGGTTTTTCAATCGTGTTGCCTTTTGGGCAGGGAAGTAAGCTGCTGATTTCACTCCAGCTTGTAGTTCTTAGGAAGTAGTAGAAGCCTATTGTCAAACAAACGTCCCATCTTTCTCATCTTCGTCTTTATCTTCGGAAGCTGCCCCTGGAAGATTGTCTTCTTGATTAGTGTTGCCCTTTCGTCGTATTTTGCTCGGAGATTTAATGCGGATGGAACCCCTCGTAAGGAAAACTTTTTTGCTCCAGATGGGACTGGGGCGTATTACGTAACTGTAATAGACAATGAAAGACAATGAATATTTTTAAAAAGATATCTTTAAATAGTTGTACATTGTCCGTAAAAGTATAAACCAGCTAAGCCAAATTATATCTAAATTTCTAAGGTTATGTAAAGATTATATTTTGGAGGAGTTGAACAAGCTGTTAATTTGACAACAGAGTTTAAGGTATCTGCCTACGTTGAAATGGCTGTTTTGGCGCAAAATTTCGAAGTTTTTTAATTGCCCTATTTCAAAGGCCAATCTTTTGGGATTCTAAAACTGCTTGTATTTTCTAGAAAACTTATTTTTCAGTTACTTTTGTAAACGAGAAAGCTAATAATTAAAAAAAAAATGCCAATATACACAGTCCAGTCATATTAATGTGACCACCGCCTACTTTTGACGTCAACGTTAAATAACCAATCGCAGAAGGCACGTGTCATCAGCAAATTTGGTGGATATATAAAGTGTGTTGTAGGCATTCGGAAAAAATTTTAGTTCTTGCAGTTATGCAGAAACGGAGCGATTTATCCGACGTCCAAAAGGGCATGACCATTGGCTTTCGGACCAAGGGTGGAAGCATTTCCGAAACGGCTAATTTTGTAAGCTGTTCGTTGGCCGCCGTGGTAAAAGTATACCGTGCATGGCAAAATGGCACTATCCAAAATCAGCGACGTGACAAATGTGGTGCACCACGGGCCATAGATGACAGAGGTGAACGACGGCTGCGGAGATGTGTTCGGGCGAATAGACGTGCAACCGTTGAGCAACTGACCGTCCAGATGAACCAAGGGGCTACCAACAGTGTCTCCACAACGAGGGTTCAGCGAACGTTGCTGCGTATGGGCCTCCGTAGCAGACGCCTGGTTAATGCACCTATGCTGGCTGCTGTTCATCGGCGACGAAGGCTGGAATTTGCACGCCAGTACCGCAACTGGACTTCCACTGAGTGGAGACAGGTGGCTTTTTCCGATGAATCACGTTTTATGCTCCATCGGATAGATGCACGTTGGCGTATACGGCGTGAGACGTCTGAGGGCAAACACCCTGCAACAATTGCCGGAAGGGTCCAAGCTGGAGGAGGGAGCATTATGGTCAGGGGAATGTTTTCGTGGTATCCTCTGGGTTCACTGATCATTGTGGAAGGCACGATGGATCAACACAAGTATGCATCTATCCTTGCGGACCATGTTCACCCCTACCTGCGAATTGTTTTTCCTCAGGATGGTGGCATCTACCAGCAGGACAATGCGACGTGTCATAAAGCTCGCAGTGTACGTGCGTGTTTCGAAGAGCACCAGGATGAATTTACCGTACTCCCTTGGCCAGCAAATTCCCCGGACTTGAACCCAATCGAGAATCTGTGGGACCACCTCGATCGGGTTGTTCGCGCCATGGATCCTCACCCGCGTAACCTAGCGCAGCTGGCCACGGCACTGGAGTCGGCATGGCTAAACATCCCAGTGAACACCTTCAGGAACCTAACTGATTCTCTTCCTGCACGTCTCGCAGCGGTCCGCTCTGCGAAAGGTGGTTACATTAATGTGACTGGACTGTGTATTTTAATGAAAATTCGCAGTAGGGCTTTACATATTTCTATGTTTTGACGTAAAAGCTAAGCTATATGTTAATTTAATCATTCTACAGGCACCCGCTCTTATTGTATAACTTTTACTCCAGAACACAGTAGTATAGTATAAATGAAATATACAGTCGAACCTCCATATATCGAAGTAGCAAATTGCCGGAAAAAAATTCGATATATGGAAATTTCGATATATAGAATTGAGCTTAGTTTTATCATAATTCTCCTAAAAGAATTAAAGCTAATTTTCGTATACGAAACTCCATTTCTAATTTATATGCGAATCCCATTAAATGAAATAACTAAAAAATGAATTAATATGAAAGATTTATTGAGTACTACATACCTTTAAAAAAATAATAATCCAGACAGTGGTTACAATGATCACAGTTACATTCTTTAAAAAAAAAACTACGAATATCTTGCTGAACAGCCAGTTTTGAGGAATGTTCAAAGAAATGTTCGTATTTATTCAGTCCACTCAAAACTTAATCAGGGACATTTTCCGCGAATTAATGTCCACGACATATTGTTTGAAATGCCAAAAATTGGGATATTTTATTCTAAAGTGGAATAAAATCTCCCAATTTGTCTTGAAAAATATTTCGATATATAGAGATTTTTTCGATATATAGAAACAATTTTTCTATGTAATGAACATGGAGATTTGCTAAGAGTTCGATATATAGAAAATTTCGATATGTGGAAGTTCGATATATGGAGGTTCGACTGTATTTAGTTGAACTGAGTGTAGGGTCTCTGGCGTAAGCACTAAATTGTACTAAAAATTTATAAACAATTCCTTTTTATTTTAAAACGTTAATGAAATTTTTAACAAAATTATGTTTGTTTTCATGATTTTATATCACATTTGAACTAAATATATATGTATTTAATCAGTACTGTATACTTTTGAAAAAAGTGCTCCGATACTTTAATATATTGAAGATCCTTTTCCTTAAAGAAACAGGACTAAAATTATGTAGTTTACAAAATACTTTAACGTTTCGACTATAATTTGAAAAGAGTAAATAAGTAAGATATCTCTCTTACATGACATCGCCCTCTTCCAGAAGGAGATCGCAGCTGGGGTTGATCATGACGTACGATAAACTGTTCCTTTTTTCTGAACAGTCATCTGAAATGATACAAAAGTTAGTGAAATTTTGATCGTCAGTTTGCATAACTGTCTTCGATTTCAGTTGACAAGTAATCTGTTCAATCTATTAATTTAAATTTTTTATTTTATAATTCGGTCTCGAAAACTATTTAGAGGCAGATATGAGAACATTATAATCCAGAGATGCCCTTAAAAATTTGGTTATGTATGAGGTGATTAAATGGCGTAGTACGTGGCCAACTTTCAGAAAAAATTATCTGAATAATTTGATTCTATTATGATGCTCTTATACACTTTTGGTTAAGAAAGGTAAATTTTCATAGCAGAAGGTCTTTAAATGTGAGCAGATTCTATATTTCTTATTGCTAACAGTACCATTAGACTTTGATTTATTGAAAGAAGATCCAGTTAATATCAAATCAGCAAATACAGAAGGTCGTTTGCACTGTATGGAAATCATTTTGTAATTTATTTTTGTCGTTTGCATTTTGAGAGAAAAATTTGGCAACTTCAGAATAATCGTCTGCTACTGTTTTTTAAAATTGGAATGTAAAATAAAAGATTTATTTAAAAAATGGCTCCTAAAATTGGTAGATGGCTCGAAGGATGCGTAACTGCTCTTTCCGAGGAGAAATATTCGCATCAACAAATTATAAGGAGGTGTAAAAATCGCGGTTATGGCATTTAAAAAAAAAGTATTTATAATATATGAAATCTGAAAGGGAAATAAAAAGTCTAACTGAAAGTAAAAATGAAAACATGACCGTGAAATCTCATCCTAAGACTGTTCGAACGCAGGTAAATATCAAGAAAGTGAAGTCTCTGATCCTAAAAGAAAATCCGCGGACGCAAAGATTCATTGCATCGAAACTAGGAATGTCTTCTGGCACTGTAAGTAAAATCATTCATAAAGATTTGAAGTTGAAAAAGATGTTTAAACCTGAAGTTAATCTGCTTTTGCCAAAGCATATTGCTGAAAGAAAAACAAATTGTAGAAAATTATATGAAAAACACCTAGCTGCTGAAAAATGAAAATTTGTGGTAACACTCGATGGGGCATGGGTGCATTTAAGTGACTGAAATATAAAAAGATCAATTTTCAGTTGCTCAACTGACGGGAATGAACGTACGAAATAGCTTCGTCAGTGTACAGAAAAGTTCCCAAAGGGATTCATGATAGTTGCAGGATTTTGTTACAACGACAAATTAAAAATATAAAAAGTCTCAAGTGAAGCCAAAATTAATTCACTATACTATCAGCAGATTATTTTAGAACCAATTTTAGAAGAACAAATTCCAGCCTTTTATGGAAAGGACATTGATAAATTGAGCTTCATATGGACAAAACCTCTAGTCACATGTCTAAATCAATCGCCGCTTATTTAGCAAAGAAAGAATCAGAAACAGGAATAAAGTGTATCCCATTTAATAAAATACCTGTAAAATCACTTGACATTTCTCCAATGGACTTAAGCGCTTTCGGTATATGAAAACGGCCCAAGAGGAATGGGGTAAAATTGACATGGCAGTACTAAGAAAAAGTTTACTTTCATAGAAAATCCGAACTAGAGCTATTGTCAAGAACCATAGCTATCAGATAGAAGCAAATCGCCGCAAAAAATGCTGCAATTACAGAAGGTCGTTCGCACTTTATGGAAACGATTTTGCTAGTTAAGTTTTATGTATAAGTGCCGTATTTTTTGCGGCAATTTGCTTCTATCTAATAGCCATGGTTCTTGAAAATAGCTCTAGCTCGAATTTTCTCATGAAAGTAAACTTTTTCTTAGTACTGTCATGCCAATTTTACTCCATTCTTCTTGGACCGTTTTCCGAAGTCCGTTCAGTGTTCTTGGATGCCGTTTTCATAAGGTTCGTTTTAAGAAACCGAAAGCGCAAAATTCCATTGGTGGAACGGCAGGTGATTTTACAGGTATTTCATTAAATGGGATTCACTTTATTCCTGTTCCTGATTCTTTCTTTGCTAAATAAGCGGCAGTTGATTTAGACGTGTGACTAGAGGCTTTGTCCATATGAAGCTCAACTTTATCAATGTCCTTTCCATATAAGGCTGGAATGTTTTCTTCAAAAATTGGTTCTAAAATATTCTGCTGATAATAGAGTGAATTAATTTTGGATTTACTTGAGACTTTTTTGAATTTAAATTGCCTTTGTAACAAAATCTTGCAACTATCATGAATCCCTTTGGGAACTTTTCTGTACACCGACGAAGCGATTTCGTACGGTCATTCCCGTCAGATGAGCAATAGAAATTTGATCTTTTTTTATTACAGTCACTTAAATACACCCATGCCTCATCGAGTGTTACACACAAATTTCCATTTTTCAGCCGCTAGGTGTTTTTCATATAATTTTCTACAATTTATTTTTCTTTCAGCAATATGCTTTGGCCAAAGGAGATGAACTTTAGGTTTAAACATCTTTTTTAACTTCAAATCTTTATGAATGATTTTACTTACAGTACCAGAAGACATTCCTAGTTTCGATGCAATGGATCTTTGAGTAGGAGGATTTTCTTTTAGGATCAGAGACTTCACTTTCTTGATATTTACCTGCGTTCGAATAGTCTTTGGATGATGTTTCGTGGTCATGTTTTCATTTTTAGTTTCAGTTAGACCTTTTTTTCCCTTTCAAATTCAATATATTATAAATATCTTTTTTTTAAATGCCATAACCGCGATTTTTACACCGTTTTATTAATTTGTTGAGAAGAATATTTCTCCTCGGAAAGCGCAGTTACTTAACCTTCGAGCTATCTATCAATTTTAGGAGCCATTTTCAAAATAAATCTTTTGTTTTACATTCCAATCAAAACAAAACAGTAGCAGACGATTATTCTGAATTTGCCAAATTTTTATCTCAAAATGCAAACGACAAAAATAAATTACAGACCGAGATTTACAGTTCAAAGCCGATTGCGAATGGCTAAAACATCCTTGTCTATGGTTGGACTTGAACCCACAGGGTTTGGTACAGAATGCCAGCAAGCTAGAAGGTAAACTAGTTTGATCGAAGTTTGTTCTAGGATTGGTTTTCGTTTATCCAATGGACTAATGACTATTAATAAGTTTTGACGATTTTAAAAGATGGTAATTTAAAAAAGGATGGCTTTAAACAGGTCTTTAATTTTTAAATAGACTTCAAGAGACGGTGCTTGGTGTTCCTGATTTCACTTCCGCTTGCAATTAATTACCAGGCTCTGAAAATAAGTCAGGCTCAAGACTTGAAACCCGATTCAGAGCTCACCTCTATCATTTATACCCTTTTCTTGCCCGATGCCATAAGAAATCGAATGCGCACAGCTTTTAAGTATCTGCTTCGCATTCCACTGAGTGGCAGTAGTACTAAAAAAAGCAAAATTTACCACATAAATTCACGATCCGAGTCATTTCACCGCACCAGATGGGGCCCGTCATAGCTGCTAAGGGGGCGTCCATAAATTACGTGAGGCAATTTTGGCGATTTTTCGACCCTCTCCCCCCCCCCCTGGTGAGATGTCGTGAGATTTGGCTCGCCCCCCGCCCCCCCCCTAATCTCACGTGAGATTTTTCAAAATGCGTATTTTTAGTGTAAATACGTTAATCTGTGCTTGATTGCGTTGGATTTATTTAAAAAAACATAATTTGCTTAATTATTTTTATTTTAGACTAGTATTTTAGACTACTAAGAACGTAGTCTAGAATCACAGTGAGAAAATCGAACAATAAAATACTTAAATAGGAACTCCTAAAATTCGTAAAAGAATATTCATTCTAATTCAGTCCACGAGGACTCATGTGTGTTCTCAAGAGTGACTACTGGAACTATTGTGTAGGATTTAGCCATATTTTAGTGTAGAAACATGTTTTACTTAATATAACCCAGTTTTCTCGCAATTTTACACTGTTTCTTGCGGAAAAAAAAAAATTACGTGATATTTGCCGAGACCCCCCCTCTCCCCCACGTGAGACTGGGGGAGATTCGGCTCGACTCCCCCCCCCCCTAAAAGCCTCACGTAATTAATGGACGCCCCCTAAGGTCCTACAGCAGTGGTCGTCAACCTGGTCCCTACCTCCCACTAGTAGCGAGTCCAGCTTTCATTGTGGGCGGTGAGAGTTTTTGTCTTGCTACAAATTTTGTTCTTCCTCCATGTATCCAATACATTACTAACAACTTCGCGAGTTTGACTTTTTTAAAAACGTTATTTTGCTGCTTACTTTTGAATTCCATCTCGAAACTTTGAATATAGGTAAGAATTCACCCGACACTTCTCTAAGTATACTCGTGGACTAGGAAGCGAATAATGAGCTCCCCCTCTAATGAGGTGTTCCTCGAACTCGACAGTGTCATAATGTTTTTTTCTTCTTTTAATAAAGTTTGGGAAACTTACCATAATCTTCGGTAGGAAGGCACAAATCTTTCATCCTGTTTCTGACCAAATTACCGATTTCTTGCCTCTCGACGTCAGTCTTGATGGCAATTTGGTCTTCATCATCCATAAGGTCAAGACTCATCTGCGAAGATTAAAATGGCAATGAAAAGAAGGCAAAGTTTTGAAAAATGATTTTGATATATGAATAAAATTTTTCTCGCAATAAGTTTAACTGAAAAATGGACAACTGCGGTGAATTCTCTTCGGCTTATTTCTTTATTCATTTATTTTAGATCTTAATTCTATAGATGTTTGCAGAGGGGGAAAGATTTATATAAAAAATTTCAATTTTCAAAATAAATTTTTGCCCGATATTCACCATCAGAATTGTTTTTACTGTGTGTTATTTTTCTCATTAGGTGTTCAGTAATGGCATTTTATGTGCAATTTCGATAATAAGTTTTTGAACGACTGCCTACGTTCGGAGCCAGTTTTTGAAAAAGTCATTTTTTTAAGGCTTTTTTGGTCTTTTATGGTAAAATAGCACTTAAAATTTGAAATATGAGCAAAAACTTACCTGTAAATAGAATACTTTTTTATAAATTGGTCAATTTGAAGTAATTTTTAATGAAATTTAGCTAAAACGCCTATCACTCTGCACAAAATTGTAATACTACTATCTTAATTTCCTTCTCGCACATGATACATATAACAGTTATCTTCAAAACGACTTACAATCTAAGAGAAATTTTAAAATGCAAAAATAATGCAGATAATTTTATGTTCCAATATGAAAAATTTCCCCGATTCGTCATTTCTTTCCTTATAAAAACAGCACCAAATAAAAAACTATTTATTATACATCAATTAATTATTGTTGGTCATCTCATTAACAATACCATCTAAAACCTGTCCTGAACATTTCATCAAATTATATGCATTATTATGTGAGATGTCATGATAACGGTAGAGATTTGTGCTAAAAAACATAATTCTGAGAAAAACGCATTTAAAGTTTTAAAAAGCAATGTACACAAGCGCTACTAGAGTGAATGACAAAGTTGCCAATTTTTATCAAGAAATCAATTACATAACTGCAGCAAAGTAATGGCTGTGCACTAGCAACATTATGGCACATATTATTTATCAATTAGAAAAAAAGAATCGTAAAAGCTTGAAGCTGCAATTTGCAGTAACTTTCGGTTTCAAAACCAAACTTCCGGTTCAATTTTGTAGCAGATGTTTTTTAGAATAGCTATAACTCTGCTTCTAATTGATGTAAAATGAAAATCAAAACGGTTTTGAAAAGAGAAAAGATTGAATTACACGATTCTTGCAAAAAATAGAATTGACTAAAATAGTTAAAAAGGACATTTTCAACGTAGGCAGTCACCTTAAACGAAATATCTGGTCTAATATTCCTCTAAATTTGACTGCTGTGGGTTCAAATAAGTGTTAGAAAGTTTTATAATTACTAGTCTTTAGCGCTTGTATAAGATATTGTTATAACCTGTGTCTATTATTCATTAGACGAACTAAATACTGTTGTCACTAATGAACTGCGAAGAAATTTATATACATTGTGACGAAGTCGCCTAAATCAAATACCTCCCATTAAAATTCTGAGAATTTCACTGCACGGGAAAACTGTCGTGTAGTGTGAATTGCTCTGCATTCTTAGGCCGAACGTTATGATCTCGCCGAGATGACGAACTAATGAGCTTTATCTTTCCAGTTAAACCGCTGTTATTGTCAGTCGTAAGCAGGGTTGCCAAATGTCCGGGATTTTAAGCGACAGTCCCTTATTTGTAAATTTTGTCCCGCGTCCCGGGGAACTTTGATACGGGACGGCAAAAGTCCCGTTTTTCCGCCGAAATGAGAAATTTATTGTATACGAGTTGGGCGCATACAAGGACCTGTTCAGATCCGGATGTATTTAACACAGTAAAGCACAATATATCATACAATTCAATGAACTGTGGGAACACGCTCATTCGAAAACTTTTTTATGACTCAAAAGTCGCCCCAAAGATTTCCTGCGCACATTATATTATGTACATTGTACAGTAATAAAATTACAAATTTTACATACACGTCCCTAACACTTTATAAGGGCACTTACTTAGTTGTAGTAAACTGATAAAATAAAAATCAGTTTTGTACTATATGCCTAAACCAACCTTAAATTGTTTTTGATTTGCAAATTTTCTATATAATTACATTATTGTTTACTTAACCTAAACTCTATGTAAGTTGCAAAACTGAACGAAAAATGCATTGAAAATGGCTATTTGAAAAGTTAAAATTTGAAAAATTTCCGGGGGAATACCGCTGGACCCCTTTCCCTGGGGGTATTCGATACTCCCCAGTAGTACAGTTATCAAAACCCGTCCCTTATTTTAGGTATTTTTATTCAACCTGTCCCTTATTTTTGGTGTTTTTATTTGGTAACCCTGGTCGAAAGTGAGCATTTGTGAAAGGAGGATCAACTGTCACCGCCTTGGAAGTCTCACGACGTCCTGAAAGGAGTCCGACGCGTTGGAGCCGAGAACGAAATGATCTGCTCATCATGGGCGTGTCAGATTGTCAGCGCCAACAAGAGACGTCACGCGCAGTAACAAAGCGACCAATTGGAGTCCGGTAGCCGAAGAGTAAAAGGAAAGATTGCGCTGAGACGGAAATAAACCAATCATAGGCGTTAAAAATTTCGTTGTTAATCGTTTGGAGGTTTGTCATTGGTTAAAAATATTTCAATACTTTAACGCTTCCGCTACCGGACTCCTATGTGAACAGGCCCCTAGAGGAGTCCTAGGATCGGCGGGCGCTGGATTGCACCACCGATGGCAAGAGTGACTTTTGTGCAGAGGATGCTGGGAAAAGGTGATATAAGCAACCGGCACGCGCCTCGAGAGAGGAGAGCGGGGTTTGCTTTGACTTCGAACACTACGTACGATGGCTGGCCTTTTGAGAACTCAGGAGGGAGTGGGCCGGAGTGCCGTGTAATAGACTATTGTAACTTTGGCTGTAGGCCAGGAACGCACTAAGTGTGCAACTGCAATGATTATTTGTACATAGTTGTATATATATATTTTGATCAATACAAGAGTTTTGATTCTCTAACCCCGTCTCTGTCCAGTTTGTTCCAAAGGGATAGATATACTCGGATTTAGCCTTGCGCTCACGACCATTTCAGCAGTATACCGTCAATATCAGGTATCCGGTAAAACATCAAATCTCTGAAAGCGGTGCGCCCGGAAAAAGACCTTGAAAGAACTGGACCGTCGACGACTGAAAAAAAAATCCTTAAACAAGATAGACGTGCAACACTTCCTCAAATTGCTTCGGATTTCAACGGTGGGGCATCAACAGTGTCAGCGTGCGAACTGTTCAACGGACCGTCATTGATATGGACTTTCGGAGCTTCGGGTCCTTACGTGTACCGTTGTTGACTGCACGGCACAAAGCTTTACGCCTGTCCTGGACCCGCCAACACCTCCATTGGACTGTTGATGACTAGAAACATGTTGCCTGGTCTTATGAGTCTCATTTCCAATTGTATCGGGCATATGGACGTGTACGGGTATGGAGACAACCTCATGAATCCATGGATCGTACATATCAACCGGGGACTCTTCAAGCTGGTGGAGCCTCTGTGATGGTATGGCCGTGTGCAGCTGGCGAGATATGGGACCCCTGATACGTCCAGAGACGACTCTGACACAATAATCCTGTTCGATCATCTACACCAGGGGTGACCAACTTTTGTGTACATAAGATCTACTTTTTATCTTAAAAATGTGTCGCGATCGTCTTGTTGTCATAGGCGTAGTCTATGTGAATATATACTATGTTTATACACTGTGTTTCATTATGAGGTGCACTCTCGCGAGCTATGGGTATATAAGCAAAATATATGTTCAAACATACATATCTACCTACGTGAAAAACAGCATACATAACGGGCCAAAAAAGTCATGTCCAGGGAAATTAAAACAACATGAGTAATTATTGACAATATTAGTTCAAATTAGCTACAGATAAAGACAGATTTAGAATTTATTACGTTAACATTAATGGGGAGACTGAGTTTGCATGTCCCTAACCAAGGAATCATAATTAGGCGTATATCAATGGAAATTTTCTTATGCTTGGAAAGCACGGGTGCCATGGTAGTGCAGCTTAAACAGAACCCTTACTGCCGTTCTAACTAGGGTTCTAAATTAGTGCTCTATTTATCACTTAGTCTAATCGGTTTCTAAGTTAAGACATCTCGAGCGATCGACCAAAATTGGCTTGTTGGCCACCCCTGATCTACACCTATTCATATCTATTGTGCATTCCGACGGATTTGGACAATTCCAGCTGGACAATGCGACTCCCCACACGTTGACGAGTTGCTACCGAGTGGCTCCAGGATCACTCTTCTGACTTTAGACACTTCCTTTATACACCTAAATCCCCCAGACATTAGCATTATTGAGCATATCTGGGATGCCTTGCAACATGCTGTTCAGAAGAGATTAACATCCCCTCGGACTCCTATGGATTTGTAGACTGTTCTGCAGGATTCATGGTGTGAATTGCCTCCAGGATACCTTCAGACATTAGTCGAGTCCATACCACGTCGTGTTCCGGCACTTCTGCGTGCTCGTTGTGGCCCTACACGATATTAGGCAGATGTACCAATTCTTTTTGGCTCTTCAGTGTCTATCTATCTATCCCCCCCCCCCCCCCACACACACAATCAGCCTCATACCTAATGTTCTAGCAAGAGGGTTAAATGCTGAAAACTCGAGAAGAAAGACATTTGTTAGTAATTAACTTACCGATGATGCTTCTGCCAAGGAAGACCTCTGTGTTCGGTAGACCCCGATTGGAATTTCGTAAGTGGTAGACGATAGTTTCTGGTATAGTCTTCCGTACGTCTTGATCCACATATCATCTTTGGTTATGCGGATCTAAAGAATGAATGCGACAAAACAACAATAGAAGTTAATATATTACAGTTGTCGTTGATTTCTAAACGAACATCCACTGGCGGATGAAGCATTTGGAACGCAATCCTCCTTTGTTTAAAAATCGGTTAAAAATGGACTTTTCACCCTAGAGTTCATTCCCTGGTTGCTATAGGCTAGGTTTGGCGCACAGCCAAAATTATAACTCGCGAGGACGGATGGACGGACAGTTTTAGCGTCTAAAATTTTCCTTAGTGTCTGAAATTTTCCTTTCAGGAACGTTATGAAGGAACGCAATTGTACGTTAAAATATTTGTACTACGTAGTAATAGAGAGAGAAATTTCACACCTTGGGGCATTTTTCGTTTTTAAAAAATGCAAATAATATTTCAAAATTTAAATTATTCGGGAGAAAAAAAATCTGGGGCAGTGTATTTAGGAGCGTTTAAAATTCCTTTGTTGGGCGAAATTCCTAAAAGGAATTCTTTTGCAAGGTGCAGAAAAGTTCAGGCTATTTTTATTTGATTATCAGCATTTATGTAGCTGTCAGTTGTAGACACATTTTATCCATAGGTCAGCACTGAGGTGAGTGAATCCCATAGGGTTAGTACACAACAACCTTAAGAACGAAAGGATTAAAAATATTTTTTATAAGAATTACATTTTCACTTACCGAAGATAGGAACCCAGATCCTGGGGCTTGATCCACTCCCAGCAGTAGCCTAACAAATATTATCATGTAATCTTTCACAAAGGCCTGGAAAGAAATACATGATGTATATGTAAGCATGCGTTGTATGGCACATTGAACATTCTAGGACAATGGAAAGTATGAATATTATGATTCACATGTTAAAGGTATTATAATAAAGTATTCCATAATATATAAAGGATTATAATAACAACACATTCATTATAAGATCTATTCATAAGACAAGTCTTCTTTTTGATATTTTAGTGTCAAAGTACTTTAATGGCAACTAATATCCTAGATGGCGCTTGTTACCCTCTTCCACAACTAGGAGGGGGAACTTGCTCATGTGAAGAATGAAAATAAGATTTTTGCCAGTGCCTAATGTTGTTGTATTAAAATGTTCCAACAATAAAAATGTTCATTAAATTTTATTTGGAAAATAAATGTTTTTATTTGGAAAATAAATTTGTATTTTTTCTAACCTGCTGTTCATGTTATTAAGGTTTTTTCTTTATATTGTTAAAAGTTGGCCATCGAATAATACGTAACTTTTTTACAGAAGCCAACCTAGTCAAGTCCATAGTTTTATGTACTTGATGTAACAAATGTACAACTTTATGTAACAAATATTATCATGTAATCTTTCACAAAGGCCTGGAAAGAAATACATGTTGTATATGTAAGCATGCGTTGTATGGCACATTAATCACTAGGACAATGGAAAGTATGAATATTATGATTCACATGTTAAAGGTATTATAATAAAGTATTCCATAATATATGAAGGATTATAATAACAACACATTCATTATAAGATCTATTCATAAGTCAAGTCTTCTTTTTGATATTTTAGTGTCAAAGCACTTTGATGGCAACTAACTTTCTTCTTTCATAATATATTTCCTAAATATTGAGGACTTAGGGACCCGCTCCCTTCAGCAATCATCGTCAGAGAATAGAAACACTAAAAAACAACGAATAAAGGTATTTCAATTTTGTGGTTACGCATCCCACGTCCTGCAAATTTCAAACCCTGAAATAAAACTGAGATTGCAATCAAAAATGCAACATTGCAGAAATCTCTATTGACACCTCGGCTCCTCCGCTTTCGCGTATCAGCCCATGAAAACCTGAAGACCAGCCGCTACGCAGTAACACCTGAATACGCAGACGAAGGTTAATTTCCCAGGTTCAGTGCTTTCCATTGCTGTGGGGCTCGAGGATGCCGGACAAACAATACAGACCTGTCATCCACCCAAGGCACCCCAACCCCCCCCCCCCCAAAAAAAAAAAAAAATAAGCAAAATTACAGAAAATGAAATCAAAAGTAGTATGTTTTAAAATTATAGAAAGACAAAAACAAAATAAATTACTGAAAAAGTTTGCCTCAAAACTAAGATTAAAATCAGCAGTGCAAAATTACAGAAAAGGAAATCAAAAGTAGTATGTTTTAAAATTATAGAAAGACAAAAACAAAATAAATTACTGAAAAAGTTTGCCTCAAAACTGAGATTAAAATCAGCAGTGCAAAATTACAGAAAAGGAAATCAAAAGTTAAGTTTTAAAATTATAGAAAGACAAAAACAAAATAAATTACTGAAAAAGTTTGCCTCAAAACTGAGATTAAAATCAGCAGTGCAAAATTACAGAAAAGGAAATCAAAAGTAGTATGTTTTAAAATTATACAAAGACAAAATAAATTACTGAAAAAATTTGCCTCAAAACTGAGATTAAAATCAGCAGTGCAAAATTACAGAAAAGGAAATCAAAAGTAGTATGTTTTAAAATTATAGAAAGACAAAAACAAAATAAATTACTGAAAAAGTTTGCCTCAAAACTGAGATTAAAATCAGCAGTGCAAAATTACAGAAAAGGAAATCAAAAGTAGTATGTTTTAAAATTATAGAAAGACAAAAACAAAATAAATTGCTGAAAAAGTTTGCCTCAAAACTGAGATTAAAATCAGCAGTGCAAAATTACAGAAAAGGAAATCAAAAGTAGTATGTTTTAAAATTATACAAAGACAAAATAAATTACTGAAAAAATTTGCTTCAAAACTGAGATTAAAATCAGCAGTGCAAAATTACAGAAAAGGAAATCAAAAGTAGTATGTTTTAAAATTATAGAAAGACAAAAACAAAATAAATTACTGAAAAAGTTTGCCTCAAAACTGAGATTAAAATCAGCAGTGCAAAATTACAGAAAAGGAAATCAAAAGTAGTATGTTTTAAAATTATACAAAGACAAAATAAATTACTGAAAAAATTTGCCTCAAAACTGAGATTAAAATCAGCAGTGCAAAATTACAGAAAAGGAAATCAAAAGTAGTATGTTTTAAAATTATAGAAAGACAAACAAAATAAATTACTGAAAAAGTTTGCCTCAAAACTGAGATTAAAATCAGCAGTGCAAAATTACAGAAAAGGAAATCAAAAGTAGTATGTTTTAAAATTATAGAAAGACAAAAACAAAATAAATTACTGAAAAAGTTTGCCTCAAAACTGAGATTAAAATCAGCAGTGCAAAATTACAGAAAAGGAAATCAAAAGTAAGTTTTAAAATTGCAGAAATTCAAAAACAAAAGTAAATTACCAACTGAAAATGTTTGCCTAAAATAAAACTGAGATGAAAATGACAGAAAATAAAATCAAAAGTAAGTTTTATAATAAAAGCATAAATATTGCATGAAAAATTGAATAAAAATTTTACTAGAATAAAATTTAAAATTCGGGCTTCAAGGTGCACGTACTCGTCGTCTGCACTACCTGTGTGCGAAATTTCATGGCTGTAAGTGTCATAGATTCGTCAGGAGGCCGCACACAGACAGACAAACACTTCCTTTTATTAGTATAGATTTACACCACGCAATGACAATTTTTCTGGCCATAGAATAATAAGTAACTTTTTTACAGAAGCCAATCTAGTTAAGTCCATAGTCTTATGTAAATCGTTGCAATAATGCAATTCAAACGTAGAAACAAGTATAGTAAAGCCTCGTTTATCCGGCCCTCGTTGATCCGGATCTCCGGGTAATCCGGATCAGTTTTTGTAGACATTTTTATTTAATGTTCACGTTGCATCTCTGCTGAGAGAGTGTTACGTCTCCGAAATTTTCGATTTTTAGATAATTGCACCACAATGCTCTATAAGAAGTGCTTCTCATTCTCGAACAATGTTATAAGCCTAGTATCAACACCATCTCCTAGATGGCGCTTATTACCCTCTTCCACAACGAGGAGGGGGAACTTGCTCATGTGCGAAGAATGAAAATAAGATTTTTGCCAGTGCCTAATGTTGTTGTATTAAAATGTTCCAATAATAAAAATGTTCATTAAATTTTATTTGGAAAATAAATGTTTTTATTTGGAAAATAAATTTGTATTTTTTTCTAACCTGCTGTTCATGTTATGAAGGTTTTTTCTTTATATTGTTAAAAGTTTAGATAGATTGTGCATTAGCATAGAGATATGACCATATTACCTCAAGCTTTTCAGTCTATGTTGACAAAATGAGGTTACTAGAAGGTTATATCTTGTAATTAACATTCAAAATTATACTTTAAAAATTGAAAACAACTCTAATAGTATATAGTTTTGCCTTCTGAAGTGATTCGAACAATAAGTTTTCTCAAAATTATCATAGGCATTCATAAAATAAGAAATGAAATTTCGACATATGTCTTCTTTAGCTCTTCCTGAAACTATGGCTATTTTGAGATGTAACACTCTTCCAGCGGAGGTGCGACGTTAGATAATAATTTTTAACTATGATAGCAAAAATGTGACCACAAGTACGCCAAATATTCGCTTTTTAGTTTGATTCAATGTACAGTTCCTGCATAGAATGTTCAATAAATTGTGGTAATAAAATGTTTTTTGTTCAGTTTAAGAAAGCTTTACTAGACTTACCAATTCTTTGTTAAGAAATGATGGGAAGGAATTTTTAAAGATGTTTAGAATAGTATTTGTGTTTTCATTTGGTTAAGCTGTAATGGGGGGGGGGGAGCTATTACAATGACGTAACCTTTAGGATAGAATTGGCTGCTGTTTCGCCATAACCGTCACTTACGGAATTGGGGTGTGTACGCATCGTTTACTTTGCATTAGGATTTTTGTGTGCTTGCATGTAAGGTGCGTTGAGCCCATACTGTAAGTTGTGTTTGTCTTTTCATTTTCTTCTTGACTTATTGCTTCTTTGGGGGACTCGGGGCCTTGGGATGTCTTTTGGGCTTACCTGCATCTTATTCAGAAAGTTCCCCTTGAGGTAACTGATTTGGTTAGGCTCCCTGATGACGAGACCTGTCGGTTACCTCTATGTTGTTTTATGGTTCAGTTCCGGCACTTATACAGAATCTTGCCGTTGGTGCGTGGATGCCCAGAGTGCTTGATTTCTGTTTGTTTCTTGTCTATTTTAGTATTATTTTTATCTATCTCTGTTGGATTATTTATCTGCTTACTTAAGGATTTTGTTTTTCTTACTACCCATATTTCCCGGATTATACGGATTTTCGATTATTCGGATTGCCTATGGTCCTAGTTAGTCCGGATAATAGAGGTTTTATTGTACTTGATGTTAACGGTAAATTGCTTAGTGTTTTTAAAACACTTCCTTCTCAATTAGTCTAGTGGTTCAATTTTATCTTTTACTGTATTTTAATATTTTTTGTAAATTTATTTCGTTGTTATGCACGTGACGCAAAATTAATTTAAAGTATAACAAAAAGAAAAGAAATCTCGTGATCAGCATTTAATAAATTAAATTCTAAAAAATAATCTTTAAAAATTCACCAAAAAATCTGAAAATGGAGGTAAAGATTCGAAAAAGATATCATTCTAAAGGAATTTTTTTTATCTTTCTCGTGATACAAATTTTATAACCCCCAGAATATTATTTTAAATGAAAACAAAAAAATGTTACAAAAACAGCTTAAAAATTTAATTTAAAAAATCTAAGAAGAATTTTCCCAAAATCTTTCTTAGTGCACCCCTACACTATAAGAAGAATCGCCATGCAAAATTTCAGCCCTTTAGGTCCAGCGGTTTGGTCTGTGCGTTATCTGTTAGTCAGTCAGTCAGTCAGTCACGGAACTGTTTTATATATATAGATAAGAAGTATGCAGTAAGGAAAATAAAAGAAAGATAAAAACATCATCAGAAAGTTAATTTGGAGATGAATGATGAAGTGGATAATAAATTTGGCAATGAAGTAAAATAATTTTAATTTAACTTCAAGTAATCTTAGAAAATGATGTGTGTATTTCCTTTGTTATATTTTTAAAATAATTTTTAATACAAAAAACCCAATTTTGTTTAAAAGCTGGATTTTTTATTACAATCTGTGTTTTTTTTTTAGATTCAGTCTGGGTTTATTACATTTCTTTTCGACATGCCTGGTCCTGACTCCTGGACAATGCAAACAGACGAAGTAAAAACGGAATTTTCCGTAGCCTGCGGGTGAGCGTTAATTAGAAACTTGCATGCTTTTATTGCACTTAAGTTACATAAACGGGTTTAATTCTTTATTAGCAAAATGTCCAGCATTATTTATTTTCCGAGCGCTAAGAAACAAATGTATATAACAAATTAAGTCCGAGCCTGTAATTAAACTGTTAGACGGTAATCTCAGCTGCCAATTTTTTCAGATTGAACAGTATAACATACAGTCGAACCTCGCTATAGCGAACTCGGTATATAACGAACGAAAATTTTGGTCCCGCCGTTTTCCTATTGTATTTAATACTAATTTATCTTTTTATAGCGAACCTCCGAAATCTTAAGAATCGGCTATAACGAACCTTTTTTTCAGCCAACTACTGATTTTTAAAAAAATTTTTAAACTTTTTAAGAATGTTGAAGATGCAACGAATGTTGAAGAAGCAAAGAATGTTGAAGAAGATGATGATGAAGATTTACCTATCGCGATGTGGACAGAAAAGCACAAAATTTCACCATTCTCAGATTGTGACACGCAATTGTTCGAAACGTGATGATGAAGTCAGTACAAGTTAAAATTCCACTAATGAAGATATTGTGGAAGAAATTAAAATGAATCATTGTGACATCGAAGATTCTGCATCTGATGCTGATGAAGAGGAGCACATAAATGACGAAATCCCCACCATCTCAGATGCTACAGCAGCGATGCGTGTAATTAATAAGTTTTTGTCTACGCAAACAGTGGAAGAAAGAGTGTTGGAGTCATTTGATGTGTTGGACAAAGAAATTAATAAAATGTTTTTGAAATCGGCATCACGTCAGCAGAAGATTACCGATTATTTCTGTATTAAAACAGTGAGCAACAATTAAAGGTAAAATGAATTTATTTCCATTTGTCTTTAATTTTAGTTAATTTAATTAGTATTGTGTCAGTTTAATGTAATTGATTATACTCAATTTAATTCATTAATGATCACTTTTAATAGATTTTATCATTTTTTAATATATCATTATTGAATACATATAGCAACTAATGAGTTATACATTTTGTGAACTCTAACATTTTTCTTAACGGTTCGGATATAACGAACCATTGGATATAGTGAACAAAACCTTTGGTCCCTTGAAGTTCGTTATAACGGGGTTCGACTGTACTACATTTATATTTACAAGCGTAGTCGTGTTTTAAATGTGCCTCTAATTTTTTTTTCGCAGAAGATATTGTTACGAGTTTGGGGCCAACTTGGCGTGTTATCGCCAGCATGCGATGTTTTGGAGTTCACGATAAATAAAAACAATGGTTTAGCACGTTCACGTGTCTACCATGGAGTAACTAATAAATCCTGCTCTTGGGCCTATTGTTGGAAAATTGTTTGGTTGAGCGGTGTGGCAACACGGGTTTTGTTTCCTAGGTGAATAAGAGTCTGGAATAAAAAGTTCAGTTCTAAAGTTGATTTCGATGCGATCGGTTGACTGTTTTCAACCGGTGATTCTCAGGTTGCCAATCCCTGTGGAAAGTTTTAGTCTCGGGTGGTTTAAGACGAGGTGCTTGGAGGAAAATTTAAGGTCGTATGCTACTTGTTAATACAGTCGGACCTCTATATATCGAACTTCCATATATCGAAAGTCTCTATATATCGAACAGTTGGTGAATCCCCGTTTTCATTAGGTAGAGAAACTATCTCTATATAACGAAAGAAATTTCTATATATCGAATTTTTTTCCAAAAGATTCTTAACGTGGCACGTGATTTTTCTGTCCCGTAAAGATTTTTCCCTTGGAGATTTTTTAGACGTTGATGAAGGCATCATTGTTTCCGATTACCCCACAGATGACGACATCATAAACTCACTTCAGGAAGAACAAACTGACATCCAAGAAGATGAAGAGACTCTAACTGAAGCAGAAATTGTTAATCCTTCGAAAAAAGAAATGCGCGCAGCATTTGATGTAATCCGTCGTGGTCTTCAATTCGCGGACAATGTCCCGGAGGCAGTATTTAGTGGACTTAATAAGTGTGAACACTTTTATGATGAATTTTCTTCTAAATTTATTGTGCAACAAGACATTCGAAACTTTTTTACAAAAATGTAAATCAATTGCGTTTGTATTTAAAGGTATGTAAATTTTGTTTGATAATTAAATCTAGCATAATTAATTTATTGATATTTTTTAATCGATAATAATTTTCATTTATGAATGTACGTAATTTGTAGTAATGTGATTCACATTTAAATTTGTTGATATGAAAGTGATTTCGTATATTAGAAGAAAATGCACATTTTTCTTGCAATACAATGCATCACCAATAATTTAAGCATAACCGTTTCTATATATCGAATTTTTTTCGAGAACCGTTGACTTCGATATATGGAGGTCCAACTGTAATTGTTATTTTGTAATTAATTATTGTATCTGAATTCCTCCTTGTTAAAGAAAAGTTCTTAGGTGCTGGAATTGTTAGCTTCCAGCGAAGATTCAGCGTTTTTATCTTGTCTACTCTTCTGCAAGTTTCGTGAAAGTGTACTGGAGATTTAATGTTATATAAATTTGTATTATTCAATTTGCGGTAACTGGCATATTTATTTCTGTGTTTGAAATTTACTATTTAGAATACCTTTCCGTCGCACAGGGGAGTATTTGACGCAAAAACCTGGCCAAAAGTGTAAAAATTAAAAATTGCGCAATAATTGTAAAAAAGTGCATTTGATCATTTCTAACAAACTGCTGAGTGAATCACATTATTTCCAGCAGCATAAGTAACACTCAGCAGTTTGTGGCCTCAGTTGAAGAACAGATTTCTTTGCGAATGGACGTGTCATTTGATTGCGTTTCAGCTTTGTTGTTACTTTAAATCTATATTTTTTGTGGCGTTAAGAATTAATGTTTTGAAATTGAATCAGGTTTACGTGTTAAAAAAAGGTAAGAGCTTTGTTTTAAAATATATAATAATTTGCTTAGTTTTATTATTAACATATTAACCCTTTCAGGGGCAACAAACTGCACCATTTTCACGGTTGAAATTTTTTCCCGATTATTTTTAACCTAAATAATCTTAAAATTTTTTTCCAATGAAAGGTTACAAAATGTTTTTACTTCTTTAAACTG